>CM052441.1:11813320-11839920 GCA_028533085.1 Varecia variegata | reverse complement strand
AAAGGCTCTTAATTCAATACAAGAGACAGATATTCAGATAATTTGCTGGACTATGAGGTTATAAGTATTATAATAGATGTGTAGAATTCATAAAGTGCTATAGGAACTTCTGGATAAAGGGAAGATTTTATAGGGGAGGAGATAATTAAATTCATCTTTGAAGGGTAAGTAGGATTATAGTGGTGAGAACAGACAAATACTGTAGGGGAAACAGTTTGAACAAAGGCATGAAATTTTGCAAGTACATGATGTATTCGGAGAATGCAGAGTGATTAACTGCATGTGGCTGGACAGGTGGCATGATCTGTGGGTCTGTGGCAAGAGAGAAGACTGGAATGGCTTGGATTATGAAGATGGAGCATTCTTCACCCTGTAGAGTATGAAGTGTGATAAGTGATTGCAAATGTTGCAGTGTCTCAGAAAAATACATGACGTCTCTGTAGAGCTGAGATTGTAGGATGTGTAGGCTCGGAAGTGATGGTGCCAACAGCCCAGTGGGAGAGGAGAGTTGAGGGAGAAGAGAAGAGGTCCAGACTGAGGGTTTGAGTGTGGGAGAGCTTCGGCGACCTCCGAGAGGCAGTTTTGGTACAATGGTGGAGAATAGAAGCCAGTTTGTTTTGGGCTGAGAGTTGATAGAAAGGGACAGGAGAGTGACTTACGAACAGACTGCAAAGTCTGGTGGCCAAAGAAAAAAAGAGGCAGGAAGCAGTAGCTGTGAAAATCAGGATTAAAAAAAAGGGAGGTAAGTGCTTATGGACTGAAAGAGTCCCTGGGAGGCAAGGTGCAGGCAATGGGATCAAGAGCACAGGTGCAGAATTTGGCATGAAAAATATGCTTAGGTTAAAATATCTATACTTAAGAAACTCATTCATTTTCATTCTTCTGTACTTAAAAAAATTGAGGAAGCACCATACCTACATTGAGGTTGGATATGCAAGGATGCACTAAAGGCGTCCATGGGAAGTCGTGGTCTGCTGGAGGAGACAGGTAGATCAGAGCATGATTAGCACAATGAGTGCTATAATGGGGATGGGTATGAAATTCAACAGGAACTTGGAAAAAGGAGCAATGACCCTTTTCCTATTCCTGAGTGAGGAAAGTGCCATCTTCACGGAAGAGGTGACATTTGAGAGAAGCCTGAAAGAATGAGTAGGAATTTGTCAGGCAAAAGAGGTGGGAAGGAATTTGAGGTAGAAGGAACAGCAGGAACAAAGAAGGAAGGGAGGTGTGAGAAGATGGCTCTGGCAACGCATGAGGTGCAGGGAGACTGAGCAGGAGGCCTGGTGAGGCCAGAGGCATGAGGTGGCCTGGAGGCAGGTAGGAACAGCTGAGATAGGTCAGATCAACTACTCGGGTGTCATCGTGTAGGTCATGGGGAGCCATAGAAGGTTTCTGAATAAAGGAAAGGTTTCTGTCAGTGCAGACCAGCTCAGAGGGTCTGGAGATGAAAGCAGGGAGCCCAGTTAGAGGATTCCTGGAATAGTCCAGATCAGAAGATAATAGAGGTCTGGACCAAGGAGTGGTTCTGTGAACCAAGGTGGGGATAGATTTGAGAGATTTGGGAGGGTGAAGGAAGTTTTTTCTATTAGATATCTGAAAAGGTGTGTTGGTTGAAATTTTGATTTTGAAAAGAAATACTACATCTGAGGGTAGTAATGTACGTCAGAAAGCAATCTAACTGCCTGCTGGACAGCTCCCCTCAGATGGTCCATGAACACCTCAATGTATTTTAAAGTGCAATGACCTCTTCTCACATTTGCCCCTCTTGCTTCAGTAATGGTGGTCATCTGCCTCCATGTGCCCAAGCCATCTCAGTGCTTCCCTCTTTTTAGTTAATGCCTAAGCCCCATAGATCCTGTCTCCTTACTACCTCTCCAGCACCTCCCCTTCTCTATACCTCGTAGGGATGCTTTGCCCTGAGCATCATGCTCATGCACATGGACTAGGGAAACGACCTTCCAACCGAGCCCTCTGCTCTGGTCTCCACCCCTCAAATTTATTCTCCATTTTAACAAAATGCACGCTGAATATTTATCTTTCTCCATCTTAAAACTGGTCAGTGGCTTTCTGTGGCCCTCAGGATCAGGTACAGATTCCTTCTTTCTCCATGATCTGGAATTCCGTGAGCCGGCCAGTTGCCCTCTCCTTCTTCCCTCTCCTCTGCGATCTCTCCACCAACAGGGGCAAACTCAGAGGCCGTCCGCAGCTGGCAGGACCCTGGTGGGGTCTGTGGTAAGGATTGCTGAGCCTAAAGACACCCACATTCAAGTCTGTAACAACACTCATCTTCCTCCTTGGCTGCCTCCCATTTTGCACTCACCTCCTTCACCTGCAATGACGCTCTCTTCAAGAATCAGCTCGAATATCACTTCCTCTGGCAGCCTTCCCTGAGAGTCTTCTTCTCCTTCCTCAGGCTCCCCAAACACCGTGT
The DNA here is from genome assembly GCA_028533085.1 of Varecia variegata. Classification (NCBI taxonomy): domain Eukaryota; kingdom Metazoa; phylum Chordata; class Mammalia; order Primates; family Lemuridae; genus Varecia; species Varecia variegata. The sequence goes on along the minus strand of CM052441.1, from coordinate 11,837,489 downwards.
GCCTGCCTCCTTCACACAACTTTGTACCCTTCCTGGACGGTGTTCACATTTTTCTTCTTTAAATAGTCCAGGCTTTTGGAGGCCAGGGAAAATTTTCTGTGTTTCTCCAGGACCTAGAGAATCAACAACTATTATTTGAATTACAGAAGAAATATATCAAAGGCAAGAATTTCAGGTGGATTGATATCTCTTCCCTTCCTTCAGTATAAATGAATCATTAATTTTAATTGGGATTATGCCCAAATGACTCCCAGTAATGAAAACAAATTGTGTAAGCGAATTCTGTCCATGGTGAAGTTTTTGTAGATAACTGCATGTGAAATGCACATCCTAGTAAGGATAGTATCATGTAAAATTGAGAAGCAAGGTTGTACAGAGTTTAAATGCTAAAGGCAGGTAATCTAGGCTGAACAGAAGAGAGTAGAATGCATTAAATAATGCATTCTATTAATATTCTTATTAATATTTATGCTAAACTGTGATTCAAATTAACAAAATAGACAGTAATCCTTCCCTTCTATGGAGTTAAAAGTTTCCAGTAACTTTAATCTTTGGAGAGATAGCCAAGATCCTTGAAATGGGCACCTCCTCTGTGGCATCTTGGTTTGGTCTTGTCTTAATCCCTTTTTGTCTGTTGTAGTCCTTGCATGCTAAGTGGACGGGTTATATGTAGAATTATAAAAGAGGCTTTCATACCTTCACATAAAAGGTAATAACTCTATTTTATGTAAAATACAAGCAATAGCTATTAGGTCCTTTTATACACACAGATTAGAAATCAAAATTCCAAAGAGAGAGCTGATACAACATTGAGAAGTGATAACCTGATGATGCAGAGACAAAAGCAACATGTGGTTTTGTAGTGCAATACAGTAAGCGACATTTGTAGTGACTGTGACTTAACAAAGAAGAGATAAAATCATATTCATATGTATGGTATTTAAGGAAAATTAGAAAATATACAAATAATTTTGTCCTGGTAATTAAAATATAGATAGTTCTGGGCTTTAAGCTGGTATTCTTCAGTTAGCAGGAAATTATATTTATTTAGACATTTAATTGCCTGCAAATGTCAGATGAATGAAAAGTTATTGCGATCAGAGGAAGTATCAAAGATAGAACCAAAATCATAATATTGTAATACAGAAAACTCATTGATTGATTTACTTATCCAGCAAGCACTTAGTAAGCATTATTCTGTGTCTGGGCATGGCCAGATAAGCCACAGAAATCAAGCAAGGAAGACCCTTAAATAGTTTTATAACTTTAGCCTGTTAAAATATGAACCTTAACTTCCTTCTATTCCTTCCTCTATTTTAGGACGTTGTTCATTTAACTTTTAAACACCTTTAAAGACATTTTCTAAAACATTTTAATGAAAAAAAATCAAACCAAAATGTTGTTCAAATTTTGTTTGTATGGAGAGCTTGGAGTTTGGAGTAATATGTAGAGCCTAAGACCAGTGGAGTAGCAATTGCTTAACTTGCCAGTTTCCACCTTTGAGGCCAGGGCCCAGTTAGGTGGGAAAAATTCCCATGGAAGGTGCATGGGTGGGTGGGTCTCAGAGATTGGATTAGCCTGGGAGAGGCATGGTGGCAGCAGCATGTTGCCAAAGCAGAAAGATGAGGATGTAATCAGGGACATAGCCAAATTTGCCATATGGCAGGGTTAGAAAGAGTGTATAAGATTAGGTTGAACCTCAAGGTCACTGACGGGGACAGCAGGAAACTGGCAGGGTGGTTCAGAAATTCAGCACCAAATATTGGGGTCAGAGTCCAGTCTCTGTGCTGGGTTAAAAGAGAACTACCTGTAAGCTTGGGAGAAAGTGAAGCATGCTGTGAGACCACCCATTAACTTTTACCTTTGTGTCTCATTTTCATTTTTTGTTCTTGGGCTTAGTATCTTACATTTCTGGATCAGCTTTCAGAGAAAATGAAATTGGACCAGATGGCTGCTGAACTTGGTTTTGACATGCGCCTGGATGTAGTTTTAGCTCGCACAGAGCAGCTGGTCCGTCTCGAGAGCAACACAGTCATTGAAAGCAAGACCATTGCCTACAATTTGCAGAGAAAGGTAGGGGATATTAAAACTTGCTAGCTTTGAGAGAAGGAATTTCTGAAAAACCGAAATATTGAAAAATAACTTACGCCCACCATATTTACCAGAGTGACTAGGAAATATATTATAAAATAAGTATTTAGGATTTGAGGCTCAATTTCAAGTCTGAAGAATAGGTAAGTGTATCTATCACCTAAGGTTATGTTTCACTGTGAGTATCAGAGAGCCTGAATAACAGTGGCTTAAACAAGCAATGTTTTTTTTTTTTTCCTCTTCTTATACAAATTCTTGGAGATAGGCAGCTTAGGGCTGGTTGGCAGCTCTGCTCTATAAAGTCTTCAAGGAAGCAGGCTCATTTCAGCTCATTAATTTCCCATCCCTAGGTTGGTCCTTATCTTCATGGTCAAAATAGGACCATCATATCTGTGTTCTAGGCAAAAGCGAGGAAAAGGATGAGGAAGAGGGATACAAAAGGATATGCAAGAGGTGTCTTTTGAAAAAGGCTCCCAGAATTTGTTGCAAGAACTATATATACCATGGCCAGAATCTGTTCTGATGGTCAAACCTAGCTGCAAGGGAGGCTTCCATATATAGCCTTTTTTCTGGGTGGCCCTTTGCCTGGCTAAAAAAAATCCACAGTTTCTATTACTTTGGAAGAAAAGGAGAACTGGGGAAACATCTAGCAGTTTCTGCCTCTATAAGCTACATTGGACTGGAAAGTAGAGAGCAAAGGGCTTACTTTCACTCAAAGGAAGAGTTAGAAAGAGTTTAAACTAAATCAATGAATAGATAGATGAAAGGGATAAAATGTAATTATTATGCATATAATCATGGTATTGGGGAAAGAAATAGGAAAACACAGATATTTTCTTGTAATAGTTCTTAGAAAATTCTATGGTAGAATTCTAGTGCAGAGGCTGTGTAATGAATCACATCTGGGTTCCCAATTAGGCTCTACTAAGCTGTGTGACCTTGGACAAATCATATACCTCTCTGTCTCTGTTTCCTAATATTGAAGATGGGGATGATATCTGACCCAAGCGGTTGTTAGTTTTCAATAAATAACATTCTTGAAATCTTGGCTCATAGAAGATACTTTATTCACAGTTGGCCTCTTCTCCATTGAATGCATCTTGAGAAATATTTTATAAAAGGTAGCAGACAAGCCCTATTACCATCAGACACATTAAACTGAGCTTTCTGAAGTTCTCAATAATTGATCCATTTTCTCCATATCCAATCCCGTTATTTTTTAAGAATTATATAATTATTAAAATTACCAGTGTTCAGAACTTACCAGTGTACATTGCAATAAAGAGGAATTTGCCATGAAGAAGCTCATGAAAGGGATTTTGATTAGGGAAATATTAAAAGTGATCTGGGCACGGACAGAGCTGCCAGTGTGAGGCAGGATACTTAATGCAGCATTTCAGTAAGGGCTTCTGACACGTTACAAATGCAGAGTAGATAACGAGGGAAAATGTGACGATCTTCAGCTGGAACATTCAGTAATTCTACGTGATTCTAATATTTGTAACTGATGACAGAGGTTCTGTACTTAATATTCCACTCACTAATTATGACGTGTGGAGCTGAGGAAGATTTTTTTTTTCTCTTACAGTCCGTAGTCGTTTTCTAAAAATCACTTTAATTTCCTTCATCAAATTTGATTGCCAGTGATAAGTGATGTTTGATGACCTGTTTCCTGCTTGGTTTGTGGTTCTTACAGGCCAGACATGTAAAAAAGACACCAGTGAACTTTCTTGAAGTCCCTTTTATTTCTAAGATTTTAAATGTACAAGAAAAGTTTTCTTAAAAATCTCTTTGATATATCTTACTTTGAAAATATATCAACTTTCGCATAGAGGGCCACTCATCCAGTTCTAAGGGATTGACATTAGCAAGTCCACGTTTATAATATGAATTTGCATCCTGTCTTGTTTCAGAAAACACCAGTTCATCTCATTGTGGCCATTAGACGTTGGGAGGATTTTGTCTCTCTGTCTTATTATATTCTGCTCTTGATAAGCCCATTTTAGTAGTCTTAAAAGTAATTTCACATTTTTATTATTATGCACATAATGTTGGAGAGAATCACATGTTGAAAGCCGACTCCTCTGCCATTTTCTGTGGCCCTTTTGTCTCATACTTTGCAGCTACAAAATTAATTCTTGGAAAAGGTATGAATAAAAAAATGCAACCAGGAAAAGAAACCCAGTGACCTTTTTTGATGGCTTACAAATGAGTCTCATTGAAGTGTAGATAAAGATCAGCATTATCTGGGTAATTCACTTATATTTACTTACTGTTCAATTATTATTATTATTTTTTAAAAAATCCCTGTTTGTATCAAACCAGTTAAAGACTCAGAAAGAAAGACTGGAGAGCAAAGAACTGCACATGAACCTGCTCCGGCAGAAAATAGTCCAGTTGGAGGAGGAGAAGCAGGTGCGCACAGCCTTGGCCGTGGAGAGGGATGAGGCACATCTCACCACCAGGAAGTTACAGAAGAAGGTGGAGAGGCTGCAGAGGGAGCTGAGCCAATGTCAAGAATCAAACACCGAGCTCAAAGCCAAACTGGCTGACACCAGTGAGCTTAAGGCAAGGGCTCGGCTTCATTTCCTTATTGCTTTTTGCTAGTTACCAGCAAAGTTTATGCAAAAGAATAGCAGCCTTGTAATAGGCACACCAGAAAAAGAAAGATGAAAACTTCCTCCAATTTTCTAGAGTTGTGGGGAAAATGCAAAAGTCACACAAATCAGAATACATATCCATTTCATCACTCTTCAATATTTGAAGGGAAGCTGTCGTTGCGGGGTAAAATGTCAGTCAGAAAGGGGTGATGTTTAAGTACAGGGAAAAAAACATTTCTCCAAAGTGCAGAGGACTGTGCTATGAGGGATGGCGTACAGATTTATCAGATAGGAATTTGCTGAGGAAGAGATGAGAAAATGGACACAAGTGTGTACTGAGAAGAGTCAGGCAGGCGACAGTGGTGATGTTGTGCTTTGGAGGGTGTGTCATTCCCAAGTTCAGCGAAGAGGTCAACAGATTGGGAAGTTGTAGTTCCTGTATGCAAGGTGTTCAACTTCTAATGAATACAGAGAAAAAAGAAAACTTAAGCAGAATTTAATAAAGATATTTAAATGTCCTACATGTGTGCCACTGGCAATAATATGTAACTTCATATGCACATACCATCCCCAGCTGGTGTGCATGTCATGAACACAGGGGACAATAACTTCCTGGCTCTTTGCAGATGAAGGCTGTGAAATTGACTTTTGGACTATTTCTGAGACTGGAAATGACCAGGAGGGGAAAAGAATCTGGAATGAAGAGAGCCCTTGGACATGTGTAGTGGGGACAATATTTTAGAAAATATTTCCCATTGTATTTTCCCTTCTGAGTAATTAGCTTTTTCCCTGCTGAAGCCCTTTTTGCCATCAGGACTAGATCACCAAGTTGAGGCAAATTTCCCTAGAGAAGGGAGGGCAGGCACAGCCCAGAGGAGGGGACATGTTTGAATACAAGGAAAGAGGGATGCCAGGAACAGCACCTGATAGGGTGCCGTGGGTGGGAGAAAACCCCAGAGGTAAGTATTCTCAATATCTCCCTTGTGCCTTGAGACTGACCTTTGGGGGGTATGTGATTGGGCAGAGTAGAAGCCCTGAAGCCAGCATCAGCTGTCCACCCTGGCTAGAAGGGCACAGGAGGTGCTTAGGCAGGGCCTAGATTGCACCCCGATTCCCCAGAGCCTGGGATTCCATTAGCACAAGCGGGGGATCTGAAGGTGTGTGCTGGAGAGCTCATTATGGGAGCAGATGGAGTGTTCCCTTCAAGTGAGGGACACAGGGGTCTTCCATCAGAGGCTCTGGGGAAGTCACCTAAGCTATGGGCTGATAGCAGTTACAGTCAAGCCTTGAGTTAGCCAAGATCAGTGACTGGGCCTTGACTCCGGTGGGCGAACCCTCACAAATTTCACCATTCAGAGAGTAGAGAGAGGAGAGATTCAGGGGAAGCATGAGGGCCAGAATCACCTCTCCTGACATCACAAGGATTTTTCTCCACCTAGACACGGGTCTCAAGAAGAAGGAGCGGAGAAGAATCCCCCAAAGATTGAGCAATGCATGAATTTTAAACTTGAGGAAATATGGTTGGTTACAAACACCATCTGCTCTAACAGTTTGGGTTGATGGTGGTGGTGAGCTGGGACCATGCAGCTTATCCTAACATTAACATGGCTGGGACTTTGCACCAGCTGCTCCTGACGGTAGGCCTGTTCATCTCTAGGCTGGAGGGGCTCTTCCCCGCTGACATCCTTCCTTATGGGGCCACAGGAGCACTACTTGGTTAGAAGAATAAAGGGCCCCTAAATACTTCCAAAGAAGCCAGAGAGGAAAAGTTAAAGAATTGGAAACCAGTGGTAAGACAGCTGATAGTGGCAGGATGTCATGGAACAAAAAAGGGAAAGGACCTTCACCAGCATAGCCAAGGCATAATACAGACCTTCAAAAATGAAACAAATGTTGGGCTCCAGAGAACAATAAGGAAAATCCACAGACCTGAGCTGATACTTTTGAAGAATCCCCCTGACCCGTAGGCGGTGGTTGTATGTAGACAGGATATGGCTAATCAGGAGCTGTATAGTCTTGTTGAACACAGACTGAAAAATGAAATAGTCTCCTGGTTTTGCCAAGACTTTATAAACTAGGTCACTTTCCAGTGCTCTCATGGTATTTAGTGAAACATTGCTTCTGATCCAGCAGCAATAGGTTGGAGTAGAGGTTGATGATATGTGACAATGAAATACAGTAAGACAGGTGCATAGAAGGTCTGTTTGGTTGCTGATGACACCTTGATAATTTCCGGGAGTCAGGGACTGGTAGAAGCAGTTGAGCAGTGGGGCAGGGGCTGGATGGTATGGAGCCTTGAATGTCATCTGAGATGCTTGGACTTATCCTCTGGGTCCTGGGGAGCCATTGGAGGATGTTAAGTAAGAGGGTAAAATTATCAGGAAAGAGACTGAGAAGAAACAGAGAGAGATGGGGGAGAGCAGAGGTCTTCAGAATGAGGCTGTGATCAACAGTATCAAGTGCAGCAGTGAGATGAAGTCTGAAGGAATATCCATTACACTCGGCTTTAGAAAATCTACTACTCAAGCTTGTATAGTTGTAGATCATGTGGTAGTGGGTATGGGCTTTGAGAATAAGCCAACTTTCAGGGATGAAAGAGAAATGGAAGCAAAGATGGTATGTTACTCTTCTGGGATATTTGGATGAAAGCACAAGAGAATTGGGAATGTAAATAAAATTGGCTTATGTATTTACTTTGTTGTCTCATTTTGCATAGAGAGATCCATACACTTTTACACATAATACGTAGGAAAGGTACAGGAGAGACTGGATTTGACTGACTTAAGAATTACTCATGTCCCTAAACATTTTAATGGAATATTAAGTCTGTCTTCCAGTGGAGAATAGAGATCTCTCTAACTTACTGACACAGTAAATGCCAACTTTAAGCATTTATGAGATTTCAAATACAAAATAGATTTTATTTTATATTTGATACAAATACAAAACATTAGACTTCTGATATGAGTGTCCAAGACAGATTACTGATATTAACTATCCTAATTAGTATCCCATTAACTATCCTGTATCCTGTACGTTGCCTAAGCTTGTCCTTGTATTAATTTCACTATTCATAAAGTAATTATTTCTGAACATTAGCAAAAATGGCCTCAATGTATTAGTTTCTTAGGGCTTCCCAGTTACCAGAAACTAGGTGGCTTAAAACAACAGAAATCTATTCTGTCACAGTTCTGGAGGCCAGAAGTCTGAAATCAAGGTTTTGACAGGGAGGGTGTCTTCTGGAGGATCTGAGGGAGAGAGAATCTGGTCCCCGTCTCTCTCCTAGCTTCTGGCTGCTGCTGGCAATCCTTGGTTTATAGCTGCATAATTCCAATCTCTGCCTCCATCTTCACGTGACCTTCCTTTTGTTCGTCTCTCCTTTTCTTTCTCTTGTAAGGAAATCTGTCATTGGATTTAGGGTGCCTCCTAATCCAGGATGATCTTAACATGTGAGCCTTACCTTAATTATATCTTCAAAGGCCTTATTCTAAATAAGGTCACATTCTGAGGTTCTAGGGGGACATAGCTTTTGGGGGGGACACTATTCAATCCACTATACAAATTAAATTAACAATTGAACCTGCACCATGAGCAGTGGGTACCATATCTTCTTATTAATGGTGATTTTAGGAAAATAACATAATCATACTCAATTAATGTCACATTTTTAAATTCTATTTTTATCCTTTGTTTTGATTCCTAAATTAGATTGGATTTAATAATATTATTAGTAAAAAATGTAATAAGATTAATTTCTATATAGTTTTAAGTTTGTACATATGTAAGTGATATTCTCATGGAATTATTTTAATTCAACACAGGTAGGAGAATCTGAAAAGGAATATTTTTCTTTCAAAAAAGGATCTCTATAATAACTTACATTATGATATTAAATTAAAATTTAATAGTTCATCTAGAAAGGTCTACTTTTTCTTGGTCTAGAATTCAGGGCTGAATTTACTGCATGGGTCTCAAAGGTAGAGATTTGGATAACCTAGGAATCAAGGTCTTCAACCATGGTTTTGTAATAAACATGGAAATGCATACAAAACCTTGCACACAAATGTTCATAGCAGCCTTATTCATAACAGCCAAAAAGTGGAAGTAATCCAAATGTCTATCAAATACTGAAGGGACAAACAAAATGTGGTATATACATATAATGAAATATTATTAACCCATAAAAAAAGAAATTGTGATGAGAATGTTCTGGAATTAGATAGTGGTAACTGTTGCACAACATGGCAAATATACTAAAAACCATTGAATTGTACACTTTAAATGGATGAATTTATGCCATGTGAATTATTTCTCTATTTTTTTTAAAAAACAGAGAAATGTCATTCAAATTATTATATTGACCCTCTACAAATGTCTGTTTTTATGCCAGTACTATGTTGTTTTGGTTACTATGGCTTTGTAGTATATTTTGGAGTCAGGTTGTGTGATGCCTCCAATTTTGTTCTTTTTATTCAGTACTGCTTTGGCTATTTGGGTCTTTTCTGGTTCCATATATATTTTAGCATTGTTTTTTCTATTTCAGTAAAGAATTTCACTGGTACAAAATACCAATAGGAATTGCATTGAATCTGTAGATTGCTTTGGGAAGAATGGTTGTTTTAACAATATTAATTCTTCCAATCCATGAACTTGGGAAATCTTTCCATTTTTTTGGTGTCCTCTTCAGTTTCTTTCATCAGTCCTCTTCAATTTTTTTGAACAGTTTGAGTAGAATTGGCATTCTTATTTAAATGTTTGGTAAAATTTATCAGTGAATCCATTAAGTTCTGGGCTTTTTATTTGATGAAAGACTTTATTATGGTTTTGATCTTGTTACTCCTTATTAGTTTGTTCAGGTTTTCTATTTCTTCATGGTTCAATCTTGGTAGGTTGTTTGTGTCCAGGAATTTATCCATTTCTTCCAGGTTTTCCAATTTATTGGAAGATAGTTGTTCATAATAGTCTCTAATGATTCTTTGTATTTCTGCACTCTCAGTTGTAATATTTTCTTTTTCATTTCTGATTTTACTTATTTGGATCTTCTCTCTTTTTTTCTCAGTCTAGCTGAAAGTTTGTCAATTTTGTTTATCTTTTCAAAAAACCAAGTTTTTATTTCATTGATCTTTTATATTTTTTTAAGTCTCAATGTCATTTATTTCTTCTCTTATCTTTACTATTTCTTTCCTTCTACTAGTTTTGATTTGTTCTTGATTTTCTAGTTCCTTGAGGTGCATTTTTAGGCTGTTTAAGTCTCTCTACTTTTTTGATATAGGCATTTATTGTCATAAATTTTCCTCTCAGTACTGCTTTTACTGTATCCCATAAATTTTGGTGTGTGATATTTCCATTTTTGTTTCAAGAATTTTTCTTAATTTTTTCGTTGACCCATTGTCATTGTATCCCTTTAGATATGGTAATATTTGCTTTATATTAATATATATGGGTTCTCCAGCATTGGTTGCACATACAAAGGTTGTCCGAAAAGTATCCAGTCATGTAGTATGTTCTCATTATATTAACAATGGCTGGATACATTCTGGACAGCCTCGTATATTTAGAATTGTTATATACTCTCTTGCTGAATTGATCCCTTTATCATATAATGCCCTTTGTCTCTTTTACTACTTTTGACTTAAAGTTTGTTTTATATGTTATAAATATAGCTACTCCTGCTTGCTTTTGGTTTCCATTTGCATGGAATATTTTCTTCCATCTCTTTACTTTCAGTCTATATGTGTCTTTCCAGGTGAAGTGAGTTTTTTGTAGGTACACGTAGTTGGATCATGTTTTTTTTTTTTCCCCATTCAGCCTGTCTGTCTCTTTTAAGTGGAGAATTTAATCTATTTACATTCAACGTTATTGTTGATATGTGAGATTTTGTTCTTGTCATATTGTTAATTGTTTTCTGGATGTTTTGTATATCTTCTGTTCCTTTCTTTCTCTCTTATTGTTTATCATTGCAATTTGTTGGTTTTCTGTAGTGGTATCATCATTTGAGTTCTTTACTCTTCCTGATTTGTGTGTTTGCTTTACCAGTGAGTTTTATACTTTGGTGTGTTCTCATGATGGTAGTTTAGGACTCCCTTAATAATTTCTTGTAAGACTGGTCTAGTGGTGATGAATTCCTTCAGTTTTTGCTTGTCTGTGAAATACTTTATATCTCCTTCATTAATGAAGGATAACTTTGCTGAGTACAGTATTCTTGGCTGATAGTTTTTTGTTTTTTTTTTCCTTTCAGCACTTTGAATATATCATCCCATTCTCTCCTGTCCTGTAAGTTTTCTGCTGAGAAATCTTCCGTTTGTCTGATGGGGGTTCCCTTGTAAGTGACTAGATGGGATTTCTCTTGTTGTTTATAGAATTCTTTCTTTGTCTTTGAGTTTTGTCAGTTTGACTATAATGCAGAGAGGACCTCTTTGGGTTGAATATAATTGGGGATATTTGAGCTTCCTGGTTCTGTCTTTGAGTTTTGACAGTTTGACTGTAATGAAGAGAGGATCTCTTTGGGTTGAATATAATTGGGGATATTTGAGCTTCCTGTATCTGGCTGTCCATATCTGTCCCAAGACTTGGGAAGTTTTCAACCATTATTCCATTTAATAGGTTCCCCTCCACCCTTCCTCTACATCTTCTTCTTCTTAAAACTTCCATTATGTGAATATTTTTTCACTTAATGGTGCTCCATATGTCATGTAAGCTTCTTCATTATTTTTCATTCTTTTTTCTTTTCTTTTTTGTCTAACTGGGTTATTTTAAAAGGCTTGTTTTTAAGTTTAGAAATTCTTTCTTCTGCTTGATGTAGTCTTTTGTTACAGTGTTGTTATGTTTTTTATTTTATTCATTGGATTCTTCAGTTCTAAGATTTCTGTTTGATCCCTTTTTAAACGATATCTATGTCTTTGTTCAATTTCTCATTTAGATCATGAACTGTTTTCTTTTTTGTTGCTTTTTCATGTGTATTGTTTCCCAATGTTGATGTCTGTGTATCTGGTGGAACAATCATTTCTTCCAGTTCTATGGCATAGCTTTCATAGGAAAGACTTTTTTTTTCCTGTAGATAAGTCCTATAGTGTTGCTTGGGTAGGGTGCTTTGGCTTTGTTTCTGGGTAGGCACAGTAGCGTAGTCTCCATATGATTTCTTTGTTTGTAATCAGTGTTAGCAGTGTCTGTGAGTGCCTCAGTGTCCTTGGCTGTGGCTGTTTGTAGAGGCTGTGGCTCAGTTTTGCTGGGGAGGAAGATATTGGGTTGGCCAATCCTTGGGTCCCTGGGTGGCACATACAGACATGGGACAGCCCCCTCAGTGGAGGGGGTGGCATTGCCAGTAGGGGTGGCAACAGGTGCTGGGTGGGTGGCTTTCAGACTCTGGAGAGTGTGTACTTTGGCCTCCTCTGTCCTGGGTGAAGACTCTATGCCATGCTGTAGCACTCCTAGGGAGTGGGGGCAAATCAGCATGAATTCCCTCTATGGAATAAAGCAGTCCTGTGAACTCCAGGCAGCTCCCTATCCTGGGCTTGGGTCCTGTTAGGTCTGTGGGGCTCTCCTGTAACTTGGATTGCAGGTGTCTGTGGTATGAATATGGACTTCTGGGGATCTCCCACTTACCTTTTCCCTACAAAGGGATGTCCCTCTTGGCTGTGAGCCATTCTGGCCAGCTGCTTTGCTTCCCTCTCTCTGCTGCCATCTTGAGTCTCTGTGACTCATAGTGTCTCTGTGTCTTGCTGAATTCCAGTGTTCTCCCGTAGAAACCATATTCAACATGTAGTTATCTATTTGTTGTTTTGGTCCTTCTTTGTGGAAGAGGTGGATGCTGGGTCTTGAGTCAGCCAATTTCATGATTTCTGCTACTTAGTTAAATCTTTGTGGTCTTCTTCAGGGAGGGTTACAGCATCTATTTGGGCTGTGGGGAGACTCCCCCACTTTGTTGTCCCTCCCCATTCAGGGAGCTTGTGCACAGTGCCTGGCTCCTTTTGGGTGGTATTTTCAACGCAGCTTCTTGAAACCCTCCAGCTGGAGAATTTAGATCTTCTGGGGAAGCCAACACATCAGATTTTAAATTTAATTACCTTCCCTTTCAGGGCCTTTGGCCCTTATAACATGAGAGAGAGTTGTTCAGTAGGTTTTAAAATGTATTCCCTTAGGAAGCAGACAGTAGATACAGTGTTTACTGAAAGTGGAGCACACTTGGAACGTTCTCCATCCTTGCTAGGGTCTGAGTGGCACATCAATCTTGTTTATGACCAGTTCTGTCCAATTGGAAAAGAAAATTAGGGACATAGTCTCTCACTGAACTCTGGGTTGGCTCTGGGAAGTTCCCTTAGGAATATTAAGAAACCAACTTACTCCCAGGAATCTGTTGTTGGGTTTGACTTTAGGAGGCTGAGGCCTTCGTCATGCCGCTGGCTCCCAGTTCTGTCCTGGTGGCTTGGCTCAGCACTCCACTGTTTGCTCTTGCTTCCTGACAACAAGAACTCAGGCAGCCCTGAGGATTGTGATAAAGTTTCGTATTTTTCAGCAATAAATTCTTCTCATTAGGACTTGATTTCATAAGCTGGTATTTCTCCAAGTTGTGTTCCATCCCCTTTGGTAGATAGCCCACAGTAAATGTTTTCTCAGTCTGAAAAGAGGGGCTGAATGTATCTCTTCTTCCATTAGTACGAGGTCTTGAATCCAGCACACCAATTCCAACAACCTTTCCGTTTTGCCACATATTTTCCCTGCAGCAGTGAGATAGTTTGCACGTGAAGGGAATCTGTTTTAAATGGAGGTAACTTTGTTTTAAACATTGATATTTATTTAATCAATATAATGTCCTCAATTTGTAAAATGTTTGATAGTCTACAGAGTATATTATTTTGAGCAGTATATGTATATAATTTATAAATACATGTACATATGTATTAAAAATTTTTTACTAATAGAATCCATGATCAATACATTCCCTTTCTCAACTTCTTGTCTTGAAAAATTTGAAGTCTATAGAACCATTGCAAAAATAATATAGTAGATATTCTTTTAGCCTTCAGATAGATTGTTAACATTTTACTGATTACTATATTTTGCCTAATGAGGGGGTGGGGAGAGAAAGAGAAAGAGAAAGGGAGAGAGAGAGATTGATTTTAGTTTTGCAAAACCATTTGGGAATAAGTTGCAAACATCTTGACACTTCATCCCTAAATACCTTCCCATGTGTCTCAAGGGCATTCTTCTACATGAGCACAATATAATCATCACACCCATGAATTCACATTAACAAGACCCTGATAAACTGGTATCTAATATACAGTCCATATCAAATAAGGCTTTAGATAACTTGCTATCCATAAATGATCTCCAAGGCCAGCCTCTGCAGACCTGCTGTTAGTAGGTGGCATTTCCTTGTTTTAAATGTCTAGTCTAATCCTTTCCCCCAGCTGTTGGCATTTTACATTTTATGTCTGCAAATTTCCCAAGCTGCAGCAGTTCTTATGCTGTCTTTTTTGTTTCTTTCTTTTTCTATTTCAGAGTATTACGGGGGTATAAATGCTTTGGTTACATAAATTGCCTTTATAGCACCTGACAAGTGTGCCCATCCCACAGACAGTGCGCACTGTATCTGTTAGGTGTGGATTTACCCATCCCCTCCTCCCCCAGCCCACCTGCCAGACACCCTATCAATGTTACTTCCCATATGTGCACATTAGCATTGATCAATTAGTACCAATTTGATGGTGAGTACATGTGATGCTTGTTTTTGCATTCTTGTGATCCTTCACTTAGAAGAATGGGCTCCAGCACCATCCAGGATAATACAATAAGTAGTTCATCATTTTTTTTTATGGCTGAGTAGTACACCATGGTATACATACACCACAGTTTGTTAATCCACTCATGTATTGATGGGCACTTGGGTTGTTTCCACATCTTTGCAATTGTACTGCTATAAACATTTGAATGCAGATGTCTTTTTTATAGAATGTCTTTTCTTCCCTTTGGGTAGATACTCAGGAGTGGGATTGCTGGATCAAATGGTAGTTTTACTTTTAGTTCTTTACTTTTAGTTCTACTTTCCACAGAGGTTGCACTAGTTTGCAGTCCCACCAGCAGTGTATGAGTGTTCCTATCTCTCTGCATCCACGCCAACATTTATTGTTTTGGGACTTTTTGATAAAAGCCATTCTCATTGGATTTAAGTGATATTTCATTGTGGTTTTGATTTGCATTTCCCTGATGATTAGAGATGTTGACCATTTTTTCATATATTTGTTGGCCATTAGTCTATCTTCTTTTGAAAAGTTTCTGTTCATGTCCTTTGCCCACTTTTTAATGGGGTTGTTTGATTTTTTTCTTGCTGATTTTTTTAAGTTCTATATAGATGCTAGTTATCAACCCTTTATCAGATGTATAGCATGCAAATAGTGATTGTAAGTACCATAGTGGTTGTTAGTTTACCCAAAGGATTTTGTCTCCTCTGGATGGAGCCAGTTCAATGAACCTGTCTAAGCATGTCTGCAGCAGCCTCCTCTCTAGAGGAGAAAGATGTCTTAGTGCAGGGGTGGGGAACATTTTCATGTAGGAAAGCCCCATTAATTTAGCTGTAATCAAAAAGGCTGCATTCAAGAAACTTCAATTAGAAGTTAAAAATGTAGATTATTTTGTAAAAGTCTAACTACTAGGTACTAATAATTTCAAAAAATGAAAACTGTTAATTTTAAAGTTAACTAACCTTTTAATGACCTTGTTGTGTCTGTTTTTTGTTGGAAAGCATTTGAATATTTGGTTGCAGCAGGGAGGTCCACAGTTTTAGTTGATCCTCTAGATGGGTATCAGTCATTTGTGACCTTAAGGGAGTCTTGATTTGGGTTAGGTAGGAGAATGTAGATACACAGCAATAAGTGGTTGAAAAGTAAGACAGCATTTTTCGGGCATATTGCTGAAAGCGTGGGTATTCTACTACATTTTTCCATATTTCAACTAGATCTTTCTTAGCATCAAACATGACTTTAAAATGTCATCTACTGAGAACTCAATCAATTCCATCTGTAAGTTCTTTAGGTGCCTTGGTAATATCAACTAGGTGAGGCTGAAATGCTAATTTGAATGTGATGTCATGATTCTCAAGGTCAGTGAACCTTTCATTGTATTCTCCAATTAACAGGTCTATAACAGCTACATATTCTCCAAATGATTCACATAGATCATCCTGCTCATCAATGACCATTGCTAACTGGGGAAAATGTTCATCTGATATTTCCTTCTGAAGAAGAAGTGTTTTAAAAAAAGATAGCTCTTTCGAAATGCTTGAATTTTTTTTGCCACATATCATATATAGACTTAATTTTACATTGCAAAGAAATATTCAAGTCGTTTTGATTTGACATGTTACCACACAGAAATGCTGAATTCCTACAGAAATCTTCTTTCAATAATTCACATTGCTGATTCTGTTCTTTGTAGAATTTAACTATCTGTTCTTGCAGAGATAAAATTCTGGCTAACACCTGTCCCTGTGATAACCAATGCACTTTAGAATGATATGGCAAATCCACACTGAATACCTCATCTTCAACTTTAGCATGTTACGAAAGTGACGATGCCGTGTTGCATTTGCATGAATATATATAGTAGTTAACAACACTTATATTAATAACTTGTTGCAAAGTGTCACTTAAAATAGTAGCTTTAGCACAGAGATTTTACTGATGCAAGATACAATGAAAAGAAATGAGAGCATCTGGATCTGTTAATACTTTTTCAAATCTGTGCAATAAACCCTTCATGTTTTCCTGTCATGGAAGTGCACCGTCTGTGTATACACTACTAAATTTACCAAATTCAGTCCAGCTTAAAGTTGTTGAAGATATCTCTTCTCAGTTTTCTGTTCACAACAGTGCCCGAAGTGAGTAACTCATCATAGCAAAGAAAATCTTCTGTTATGACCCGAATGAAGTATAAAACCTGCGCCAAGTCAGTAGTATCAGTTGACTCATCCAAAGCAGTTGAATAATATATATTTTCCTTTTGAAGTATTGCATGAAGTTGTTCTGTTGAGTTGAAGGCTGATTGATGCTGCTGATCAGTTATGGTTCTCCTTGAAAGAGATAGTTGTTTGTACTTTGAAATGTTATTGGGACCTAAGCGTCCTACAACTTTGACAATGCATTCTTTCACAATTTCTACATCACTGAATGACTTCCCTTTTCTCCCGAGTATATAAGCTATTTTATAAGTTGCTTCAGGGGCATTATTTCCAGGTCTTATTGCTGCTTGAAAGAATTGTCTTTGCTTTTGCTTTTCATCTTTTAATTTCTGCAATACAACCTTTTACACCTCTGCCTCTAATGTAAAATATCGGTGGTCCTTATGAGTGTTATAATGCTGATGAGCATTGAATTTCTTTGATGTTGATATTGCAGTATCACAAAGCAAGCAAATCATCTTATCTTTAGCAGAAACAAGATAATATTGCAATTCCAATCCTCTTTAAAAAATCTGTTTTCTTCCTTCAGCGTTCTCTTGGTCTTCTTTGACATGATGGGCTATTAAGCAGACAGAATTAAAAAATACTGTCAAGCTGTGTAAGTATTCACAAATTCCACTTCAGACAGAAACACAGTGCACCATTGTCAAAAGCTGATGACAGACTGGTGTACTCAACCGTCATAAATTTTTGCCCACCTGCCTCATGCAGTAGTGGCACCAGTCAGGGAGCGGGGGAAGTTAGAATTAAATCATGAGTGTAGCAGCTGTCAATTTAGCCCTTATGGGTTACTAATGTTCTAATTGTGCTGGTCAATATGGGAGGATTATTTCATTGAAACTTATTTTATTCTTTGGTATTTTAAATATGTTCATTTTAAAAATAAAAATATAAAAGATAAACAAAAATGTATTAATAAAAATAAAAGGATCTGTTCTGTAAAATCTGGATTCAGTCAAAACGCTGCACTTAAGTTACCTAGAAGGCCACATGTGGCCTTAAGGCTGCAGGTTCCCCACCCCGGTCTTAGTCTAGAATGGCAGCTACAACAAAATATCGTAAACTGGGTGGCTTATGGACAACAGAAATTTATTTCTCAGTGTTCTGGAGGCTGGGAAGTCCAAGATAAGGGTTCCAGCAGATTTGATGTCTGGTGAAGGCCTGCTTCCTGGTTCATAGATGGCACCTTCTTGCTGGGTCCTCACGTGGTAGGAAAGGCAAGGTAGCTCTCTGGGGCATCTTTCCTAAGGGCACTAATACCATTCACGAAGGCGCTGCTAATTCATGAGCTAATCACCTTTCAAAAGCCCCCCATCACCGTGGGGTTTAGAATTACAACACACAAATTTTGGAGGGGAGATGGACAAAAACATTCAGAGCATAGCAAAAGAAATTTAATTTTTTAAGAAGTTGTATGTGATATAGTAAATAAAAACTGGTTTCTAGTTAGGGTTCAGCAGGTCTTTGACTCAGGTTTCCTCAATTTAGTGAAGTCACATAAGGCATTACAAATCTTATTTTCTATCTGGACACCCATATCCCAGGCCATCACACCTGTTCCATATCATGTCCTAATCTTAGCATAGTTGCTAGCATTTCCTCTGACTTTGTAGTGGGATAGTAAGAACCTTCAGAGTGTGGATTAGGTCAACTTGGGTGACAGTGAGACCTTATCTCAAAAAAAAAAACAAACCAAAAAAACCCACAAACAAACAAAAAAGATCCTGGTACAACTTCTCAGAGGCGAGGACCACCTGCTCCTTGTTTGTTTGCTGTGGAACACGGTTGCCACTTTCAGACATTTCTGAAAAACTGCCAGTGTATCTTTTCCTCACAGCAGTCACGAAGATTTGCTGAGGGGATTTTAAGTGGGGCTCCTCTGGGATACATCGTGAGAAGAGGAGACATTTCACTCTTCCTAATGTTTACATTGTGGGGATCGCTCATTGGCAGGGGCAGCAAATGCAAGTTGCTTTTGCTCTTGGAGCACGTAAGAGTGTGTGTGTACATACCCGCAGGCTTAATTGTAATACCTAACTCCAGAGTCATGCTGTCTACAATTGTATCTCATTGATTTTTCAAATGAGAGTACTCGGCTATGTTGTTGATAAACTATAACTGCCTTCAGACATGTTTTCTGTTCTTTATTCATAAAAGAGTTATGCAGTGCATTCCATTGACTTCTGATTTGTCTTGCTTATAAAATTTTCCAAAATAAATACAAAAAAAAAATTTTCAGCATTCTCTTCACTTCTTAGATTAAAACTTTGGAGCAGACCAAAGCCATTGAAGATCTAAATAAATCCAGAGACAAGCTGGAGAAAATGAAGGAGAAAGCTGAGAAAAAGCTAAAATCTGTCAAGTTAGAATTGGATACTACAGAACATGAGGCGAAGGAGGATAAAGAAAGGGCCCGAAACATGATAGAGGTGGTAACCAGTGAAATGAAGACGCTAAAAAAATCTCTGGAAGAAGCAGAAAAGAGAGAAAAACAGGTGGGTATAAATCTGGTGATGACACCTTCTTGTTTAAGACATGACAGGACAGTTCAAAAGTTTGATAATTATCAATGCATTTACTTTTTTTTAAAAATGTGGAACTCTTCATCAATTTCCACGTCACTCTTTCACAGGGGCCATGCTCATCTTCTCTTTATCATTCCAATTTTAGTGTACGTGCTCCTAAATCTAGTACTAGCCATACAACATTTCTTCAAAAACAATTTCCAAGCCTTTCTATATCATTTCAACATAACTGTCCACCCTCCGGCATATTTTTGGCACTTAAGTAGCCATTATGATTTACCCAACTCAGGAAAACAATTCATATTCTCATGGCACAAATTTTAGGAAAGAAATAGACATGCTTATCAAGGCAGTGGAAAGCTGGTGAAAAACCAGGTTCTGGTCATGGCAGGGTTTTTGTTATGTTCAGTGATTGTCTCTGAAGTTTGCATCATCCCAGATCTTTTAACATTAACTCGGGTTTTGGCCTTAAGAGGAAAGCTTTATCTCTAGCAGGGATCAGTTGCAGGAAACAGCTCCGAATCTCCAACAATGGCACCCAGACTTGATAGCCAACCAAGCACAGATGTAAGCCATAAAAAAGTACTTATTTGCTCACTGGTTGCAAGGAGGAGCATTTTATCTGGTGAGTCCATCAGGAGGTCAGACATAAAGAAACATGTACCGGGCAGCCTGACCTCCATTGCTTTGGCTTTCATCTCACTGTCTTTCTAAAGCTCAAAAGGGCATAGAGTGGACTCTGATCCTAGGAATTTTTTTCCCTTTGCCTGCCTCTGCTTTGGCTCATGTGTCAGACAGAGTTGGGGAAAGCCAAACCATAAGAGTGAGTGTTCTCACAAAGAAAATCTCTCAGGAATTAAGAGCTCTGGCCACACTGAAAAAGGTGGAAAAGTTTGAGGGAAACATTTTTCTTAGGGGGCCTAGCTTGGTGTCTTAGTCCATTCAAGCTGCTAAAACAAAATACCACAGACTGGGTGGCTTAGAAACAACAGAACTTTATTTCTCACAGTTCTGGAGGCTGGGAAGTCCAAGATCAAGGTGTCTGGTGAGGACAGCTTCCTGGTTCAGAGCCAGAACCTTCTTGCTATGTTCTCACATGGTAGAAGGGACAAGATCTCTGGGGTCTCTTTTATAAGGGTGCTCATCCCATTCATGAGGACTCCACCCTCGTGATCTAATTATTCCCCTCAAGACCTCACCTCCTAACATCATCGCATTGCTGATTAGGTTTCAACATAAGGATTGTGAGAGGGCACAAACATTCAGACCACAGCTGGAGAGAAAGTCACAGTTCCCAAATTGGACTCTGCACGAGAAGGAGTTTGGGAAGCAAATGAGTGTGGAGTAGGAATGTTCGGATGCTGTTGTCCTGGGAATAACTCTGTCTTTAAGTTGGATCACATCTTTTCCAAAATGCAGTGTAGCTTTAGTGAGGCGTTGGCCAGATAGCCCTGATTTATCTGCTTCTGCACTGGCCTAGAGCCACAGAAACCAGCCATGAAAGTTTGAAAGGGTATGAGGTGAATTCAACCATGATCCCCATTCTCCCATTTTTCTTTTTCTGATCGACAAATAGTAGTCCCAGCGCAGTCCACTGTTACAGCCTGTGAGGCAGAAGTCTGTGTGATGTGCTTTCATAATAGTTTGGAAGTCCTGCTTTTATCTGCTCATACTTCCTTGCCATTTTCTCTTTTTTTAGTTGAAGAGGTTATCACCCAGCTAAAATTCCAATGTGTAAGTACTTATTTTCCATTGAACGACCACAGCAACATGTGTATAGGGCTTCCTACTATGCACAACACATGCACTGTCATCATTTCATTTGATCCAAATTTCAGAACAGCCCTCTGAGGTAGGTATATGGTGAATCCCACCCTGGAGATGAGAAAATGGAGTCTTAGTGAGGTCAGAGTCTCATTCGTGGTTTCTTGACCAGGATTCTTGACTTAGTACTCAGTACCACATTAATTGGCTCATTAGAAAAGTGGTTATGAAATCTCTGAAGGTTGGCACCTGATGGGACTTAGAATTTGGTATTTTATAGCTCAGAGAACTAAGGCTAAAGAGGGTAGATAATTTGCCTACCTCATGAAAATCTGGGTTTTCCACAGGTTTGTTGCTGTTGCTGTTGTTGCATTTGGCTCAGCAGTAGTTGAGGTGATACATTTTGTTCTCCCAGTTATGTGTTCCTGTTTGATCTTGCAGCTGGTGGACTTCAGGGAGGTTGTGTCCCGGATGCTAGGCTTGAATGTGACCAATCTCGCTCTTCCTGACTATGAAATCGTCAAGTGTCTGGAAAACCTGATCCATTCACATCAGCATCACTTTGTCACCTGTGCCTGCCTCAAAGATGTGACACCTGGGCAAGATAGGTACCCACAAAGCCACTTACAACTTCTTCATTGAACCCTGCATCTCTTGAGGGAGGTGGCACCGAGAGATGGGACAAAATTCCCAATGTCACCAGTTCCCCATGTATCTGAAGTTTGAGCAGTGTGTGAATATTGTATACTTTGATGATACAGCGAAAAAGCATCATTGGCAAAAAAGGATCTCAAAAGTGCTTGGCTTAGATAAATACTAAAAACACCTATAATTTCATTTACCAGCACTTTAGGACCCGGAAGCCTTCCACTGGATTGCATTATTTAGATTGGGACGTGGGAGTAAGGAGCTAACATTTATGGGGTATCTACTGTGAGTCAGGGGCTTGACTAGCCAATTTAATTCTCATAATAACCATGTGGAGAAGTTTTAACGTTTTTATTTTACAACCTCTCTGGGGCTAACGACGGTGCTACCTGCCCAAGGTCGCAGTTGGCGGGTGATGGACACAGTGGGCTCTGCATCAAAGGCCGTGCCTCTCGGCTCCTTCCCAGTTTCATCTCTCCGGAACCTCTGTGATGCTGGCAGAAACTGCCTGCATAGAGGAAGGAAGACATCCCTGCAATCAGTAGTTAAAGTCCCAAAGTGACAGATTTATAAGTGTAACCTATATAATTGCTTTAGGCCGGGCGCGGTGGCTCACGCCTGTAATCCTAGCACTCTGGGAGGCCGAGGTGGGTGGATCGCTCGAGGTCAGGAGTTCGAGACCAGCCTGAGCAAGAGCGAGACCCCGTCTCTACTAAAAAAATAGAAAGAAATTTATCTGGCCAACTAAAATATACATATAGGAAAAAAAAAATTAGCCGGGCATGGTGGTGCATACCTGTAGTCCAAGCTACTCAGGAGGCTGAGGCAGAAGGATCGCTTGAGCCCAGGAGTTTGAGGTTGCTGTGAGCTAGGCTGACGCCACGGCACTCACTCTAGCCCGGGCAACACAGCGAGACTCTGTCTCAAAAAAAAAACAAAACAAAAAAACAAAAGCAATATACCTAATTTACTTCAGTAAAATATGCATAGATCTGAGGTCCTACAAGAAACTTACCTGTTTTAAATATTGCTATCAGATTGCATCTGGTGGTAATTTTTAATGTTTGAACAGGGACGATCTCAGTCTTTTAAAAATGAAAGCTTTAATGTGAACCCAGCCCTATGAGATGAAGAAATACCATTCAGTCTTACTCACCGATACATCAAACACACTCACAGCAAGGGTACTTTTCCAAGATCAGGATTTTATTGTAAATTGTTATCACTTCTTGCCTTCCTTTTAGATTTCTATTATACAAATATTTTTTCAGGAAATCATATTCTTAACTTCACTGAGAAAAATGTGTTACTTTTTGGGGCAATATATCAAATTTCTACCATTTAAAATGTATTTTTTCAGTGTTCCTGATAGAAGCACTAGTGTCTAATTAAATGAAAGGGAAAAAATAGATCTAGCATACCCAAACATTAAGAGAAAATGAAAAATATACAACAAACCGTGAGTCATCAAAAAGTCAATATTATAAACAGAGCATTGGCTTCTTTCTTCTAGACTAAAAGAGATTAAAGAATCAATTGCAATTAAAACTTAGGTTGAAACTAGATTGGATCTTGGTTTGGATTTTAAAAAAGAATAAAATATTCTTGCAACAATTGGGTAAATTTGAATGGGGACTCAAAACTAGATGATATCAAAAATTATTTTTAATTTTTTAAGCTTGATAAATGCACTGATAGTTATACTCTAAATAATTAAAAATCCAAGAATCCATAGTGCTACACACAAAAAAGCAATAAAATGGAGGAAAAAAGTGAAGATCTTTTAAGAAAATTACTATCCAATAAACATAGAATGGACGATGGGAAAAAAAGAGAGAAAGGGGAAATCTAGAAGAAAGCAAATGAGTTTGACACTTAGCAGCTGGATGGCAGACAGACCGCACAGAGGAAGAGCAACCAGGCTTTGCCTAGGGGACGGTCATCCCTGCCTGGCCTTCTCCTTCATGTGCGAGGACAGCATGAGAGGCGTTTCCCGAGTGAGTAAACACACCTATGTGGCTCTGGCTTAGGACACACGCTGGACTGGCCAGAGGCAGGAGAGCAGCCTTGACTTTTCTCTGGGGTGGGCCTGCAGTCTCTGGAGGCACCCACATGTGCCAAAGGTGTAGTTTTGGACCAAAGCTGCTGCTTTGGACCCGAAGTCACCCTGAGTGGAGAACGAGACTTCACTGGGTGTCTAGAGGCTCTCAGAGCTGAGTGGCCCCGCTCTGCCCGGGAACATGTACCTGAGAGTGCCGCCACAGGTGCGTGTGCTTGTATTGGGGGACTGTTTGTGTACGTTCTCTCTGTTTTCATTTCTCACATACAATCTTTAATAAACGATTTAGTTTCTCTGTAAATTTATTTTCTATGCTATTCCGAGGTATTTTAAATAATAATGTTTAAAAAACAAAGTACATTATTAATATTATTTTTTTCATTTTTGACTTATTATCATGAATTATATATCAGGATTCATGTAAAAGACTAAAAATCGTCCATAGTGGTTAGTACCGTACTTTATTACATGAAATTACATTCTGTTTATCCAAATACATGTTTATATAACATGACCACTGTATGAC
>CM052441.1:11790595-11812820 GCA_028533085.1 Varecia variegata | reverse complement strand
TAAGTGTATATACAATAATCTTTAGCACATGCAGAAATATTAAAAATGTCTGAATACAATCCTTAGGGGCTTCTAGTGGAAAGATATATGAAATGAGAAAAACAAATTCTGTATAGGTATATAGTCTATGTGCAACGTTAACTATTTGTCATTTGAAAAATTGGAAACACTTTAATAAAGCCATTTTCTTCCTTGTTAAAATGCCAGTTGGCCATTGGATTTTCCTCTGTGGCATTCATTTCCGAGTTGGCAGGCCAGCTCTGAATTTTTATGTTAGATGTTCTTCTTCTATGATATCCATGTATATTTTATATTGTCCAATAAAATTCATTAGATTGATGTGATTTTTACATAAGGCTTTAAAATATTTAATACTAATTCTTCTACCAAATAAACTTGAGTGATAATTTCTACTGAGGTTATTATTCTGGTCATAGTCTGAGACAACTAAATACATGCATAAAATCGCTCAATTAGGAAAAAAATTTAAGCTCGAGCTATCTAAATTTTCGGTTTTACTTTATAGTCGGTTTTACAAATGAACAGCAAGTGATTCAAGGTCCAGGGGTGGTGGGCTGAAGAAATGTTAAGGAAGTTTTAATTATTGGTATTGGAATAATACTTAGGACTTAGAAGTGGAGTCTGATTTTTCCTGGGGAAGCATTTCATGGTTATATAACCGTTGGCTTGGAAGTCTCTACCCAGTTTATTCGCTAGTGATTATATCCACATTATTGCACATTCCACATAGCTTCTCGTTAGCAAGTGGGGTCTCTATGCTTCTCTTTCCCCATGTGGCTTTTATACCATTATTCCTTCACCTTTAAATAAAAGCCATCACTCTTTTGAGGCTCCTACTAAGTGATATGTACATATAACCTTCTTCTGGTCCTCGTTGTGGTTATTTACTAACAGCCTGCCTGTTCTCCCTGCTTAAGACTTCAGCAAATGGTTCATAGGTGTCTTCCCTATTGTCTGAAGCAGTGGGTGACTTTATTCCCCATGAGGCCAATGCACACAACGTAAGTTCTTTAGTTCCTTGGCCTTCTCACCTCTCATACCTTTCTCTCCTTTTGTTTCAGCCACTCACACCCTAGAATGCAGGTTATAGTAATCCCATTTAGACTACCTTAAGGCAAAGGAGAATTTTGGAGGCTCATTTGAAAGATTCAGCAGCGGACTAGCTTCAGCTTTGCTAGATCCAGGAATTCAAAATTGTCTGGATTCTTTCTGCTTCTCTCCTTCTCTCCTCTCGGCTTGATTTTGCTTGTCTTTGTATGTTGGCTTCAGTTTCTCCTTCTGCAGGTGGGTTCCTCCATGCCACTAGGAAAGATGGGCACGAGCAGTTGCATGATCGTCACAACTCAGGAGCTAAGAAAAAGGGCCTCTTTGTCTCCAAGCACCCAAGTACGACATCTCAGAGGAGAGCCCGAGCATCTCTTCTTGATTGTATACCCATCCTCGAGCCAATCACTGTAGCCAGGAGGGTGAACTCACCAGCCTGCATCCCATGCCAACCCCTGCCAGTGAGTTGGGGTGGGATGAGACTCTAGGATTATCTGTTCAACCAGGATCATGTGTAATGACAGGGAAAGTTCTCCAAAAGAAGAGAAGCTAGACACACACACACACACACACACACACACACGCACATCTATGACACATGGTCACATCAGGACCTTCTAATCATCTAGAACTTCTCCCACCTCTAAAATATTAAAGTAAATCTTTACAAACTTTTATCATTCCAGACCTCTACCTTTTACTCCAAAATCGCTGTTCTTTGAGCCTCTGCATTTCCGTTGGTCTCATTTTTCCTCCCTGTTAGCCCTGCCAGTCTTCACTCTGTCTGGAGCCAGCCAAGATATTATGGTTCATTTATTTAATCATTCTCTTCTTAGCACCTTTAACTCCTTGTTCCCTTGACCTTCTGTCCTCAACTTTGAATTAATCCCAACTACCAATGTTTCTGGTGCTTTTCCTGCCCCACTGAATGAGGCTGGAGAAAATCACACAAAATCACAGCTAAGTGGCACCCCAAATTCCTGGCCTTTGATCTCTCTTGAGCCCTCTGTGCTAGCTGGTAATCCCGCACCGTTTTCCCTGGTAGATCTGACTGCCATTTTCCAAAATGACTATTGCAAATATTCTGCCCTCCCTCAAGGCTGTTATCCTGTCTTTTTCCTCTCCGCTCTCAGCAGATAATCTCGTCTCCCATTTCACCCAGCAAATAGAAGTCATTACAGCAAACACCTTCAATGTCATGTCCTAATACAGCCTTCTGTGTGTCTACACCCACCCTTGGCTGCCTCCCTCTCCCTGTCTCAGGTTATTTCCTCTACCTGGGCACTTGCATTCTCATCAGTTGTTTCCCTCTCTCTTCCCTGTTGTTGTCCTCACCTTCATTAGTGGCTTAGTTCCATCAGCATTTAAATCTCTCTCATTTAAAAAAAAAATCACTTCCTCTACTCCATGACAGCTTCTGCTCAGAGCCTCATCTTCCTCTTCTTTGTCACAGCTGGGCCCCTTCAAAGTGTCTTGAATGTTGCTTTCTGGTCTCACTTCCCATTCTTGCCACCATCCGTTCAATCTGGCTTCTGTCTCCACACATCCCATTCGCATTTTTGTTAGCAAATCTCTGCTACTTTTAAAGTGCTTCTCTTACATGATCCTTCTGTAACATTTGGTACAATCAACCATTTTCTTCTTGAAACATTCCCCTCCATTAGCTTCCGTGATTTAAATTCAACTTTTTTTTTCCCACCTCTCTGGGTACTTGAGTTAGATAATTTTAAGATTGCAAGAAACAAAAACGAAGTGAGAGATTAATGCAGGCATAAGTGTGCATATAAGTGTGGGTGGGAATCTTGACCTCACAGTCAGAACTCAGTGAAGAACGGTGGGATGTCCCGGACCCTGGGACACAGTTGATTGTCTAAGACCTGGAGGGCTGTGTGCAAGGCACACAGTGGCTCTTCTGGCTGGGTCCTCTTAGCTTTCCCACAAATCCAGGTTTTCTTTGATCTCGTAATGACGGTTCAACTGCCCTCTGCCTCTGCACCTGCTGCTTCGGCTGGCATCATCATCATCTCCCCACTCTTCTCTCTACCTTTGGCTTCAACTTCTGTTTATTCTGGGCTTCCCTTGTTCATGTTTTCTGATGCTTCCTGGCTTTTCTGTGTCCTTCCATTTCTGTTCCCACCACTGACTGCTCTCTTTCTCTCTCCTTGGAGGGACACCCTGATTCATTTAGTCAATTACTCTCCAGTGTAAGGCATGCCTGTTGAATAGCACTTTTGCACCATGTCACCTTATAGGCCCATGACAAGCCTGTAGGTTGGTCGCCCTTGGATCAGGCACCCATTTCTGGTCCAGTCCACTGTGGTCACGGAGTGGGGTCTATGTCTTGCATGTGAGCATTCCATGGGGGTCTGTCCTAGGTCTCCTTTTCTCACACTTTATACATTCTTCAGTGCATTATCCCTGTGACCTCAGGCAAGTTGCTTGTCTCCTTGTACCTCAGTTTCCTCATCTGTAAAATAGAGCTAATACCTACCTGTTATGGGTTGAATTGTGTCCCACACAAAAGATGTTGAAGTCCGAATATCCAGTACCTGTGAATTTAACCTCATTTGGACATAGGGTCGTTACTGATGATCAAGTTAGGATGAGGTCATCTGAGTGCACCCTAATTCGTTATGACTGGTGTCCTTATGAAAGGGAAATTTGAACACAGATATAGACACATACACAAGAATAATGCATTGTAAGATGAAGGCAGACATTGGGGTGATCTATGAGCCAAGGAATGCCAAGGATTACCTGCAAATCACCAGAAGCTAGGAAAGAAGACTGGAACAGATTTTTCCTCACAATCTTCAGAAGGAACCAACCTTGCTGATATCTTGATCTCGGATTTATGGACTCTAGAATTGTGAGACAATAAATTTCTGTTGTTTAAGCTACTCAATTTGTAGAACTTTTTTTATGGCAGCCCTAGGCAACTTATACTATACAACAAGTATAAGCTTGTTGTAAGAATTAAATAATCTAAAGTAGTTAGAGCATATCCATGCACATAGGAGTACTCAATGCATGTTAGCGAATGTCATTGTTGTAGTTAATACCGCTAACCACTTCCAGCAGTTCTTGTAGCTTTAATTATCATTTATGATGATGCCAATCTTGATTTCTCTAGATCAGATCCCTGTCGTGATTTTCACACCCATGTGTGCAGTAGGATGGTGTGGAGGGGACACATATGGGATCTGAGCAAAGCAGAAGTGAGTTCAAATACAGGCTCTACCGTGTGACTTGGGTAGTGGATTAACCCCTTTGAATCCTGTGTACTTCAGGACTACAGTAAGAATAACAAGAGTACTTTTCTCATAGAGTCCTTGTAAGGATCCAATGAGTTGATTATATAATGTGCGCAGCTTAGAGCCTGGACAATACAAGTGCTCAGTGAATGCTATTTTATCCTACGGGCACCTCAAACCCAACATATGCAACATTGAATTTATCACTTCTGCCTCTATCATCTTCTCCCACCTCTGCCCCTCTAACCTACTTTACTCCTGGGCTCCCTGCCTCAGGGAGTGACCTGGCATCTGCTCAGATGTCCAAGTTAGGATGTTGGGAGGGACTCGTGACTTCTCCCTCTTTCTCACTCCTACACTGATGAATCACAAAGCCCTGTCCGTTCCACTTCCTGCCTTCTTCCTTATTTGGCCATGCCTTTCCTTCCACATCAACACCACTGTAGTTTGCACCCCATCATGTCTTACTCAGCCAGCCTTCACTCTGGTGTTCCTGGAATGAGGGATGGTCCCCTTCCTTCTCTATTGTCGTCAGAGTGCTCATGTTTTAAGAATACGAATATGATCTTATGACTCCCTGTTCTACTCCCTGTATGTCTGGTGCTTGGCCCATGGTCAATGGACACTTGTTGAATGTCTGATTGCATCAGCTGATGGGATGGAGTTAGAATATTCAGGTGGGTTGGATCTTCCTTTCTTGGGTACCAGGACTTTAAACTATATACTCCATGGGTTCTCAAGGCATAATGATTTATTTGTGTAATTATAAAGTAGGGAGATGACTAATATTGATAGCTTAAAGATGTCTTATGATTCTTACTTACCACAATGTTTTAATATAAATTACTTCTTTTTATTTATAATGATTAATTTAATAATAATGATTATTCCTTGGAAAGGGAGAGGAGAAGGGGGGGAGCGGGGAGAGAGAGAGAAAGAGAGAGAGAGAATGAATTGACAGAACTGAGTAGAAGCCTCCGGTTTCCTGACTCCTGGTCCCATGAGTTTTCCATTTCAAAAACTACATTCCCCCGCAATCCTTTGGGCAATCTTGTGGTTAATTCTTGACCTAGCAGAAAGTAGGGAAGAGGGTAGTGTAAAAAGTGTAAAAAAAAAATTCTACTATTCAAGCGGTAATGGCCAATAAACAAAAGTGGAGAGATTGTATCCATTGTTGACCTGGAAATAGAGAGTCGGTACAGAGTCTAGACTCATGCTTTCTGGCTCTAGACTCACAAAGTTCTATTTGAAAAACAGGCCCAACTGTAGTATTGCTAAGTGGAAGATGAATTTTGTTGTTACTATCATGCTGAAAGTCATTTACATACTCAGAACATACTTTTCCTATTTTCCTATAGGACTGGACTAAATGTCCTCACAAGGCATTTAGGAAAAACTGTAAGGACATGACAAAGACAAATGACTGGGCTCTGCAACAGATGCTGTAGGGAGCCCCAGGTTCCCCCTGCAGGACTAAACCACTCATTCTGCAGCTGCTCGGAGCTGTTGGCTTCTGGTAACCCACAGCCAAATGCCCTTCAAGGACTTGCCCTCAGATGAAGGGAGCCACCTCATCCTGGGTCACAGACCCTTTCCAAGGGCAACTCTCATCCAGAGACTGGTCGATGAAGGGGTTACACAGACCTGGCCCTCTTCCATCAATGCAGGAAGGGTCACCTGAAGGATCATCTCAGCTTCAGAACCCCCTTCCCCATCAGATTGGCTCAGGCCTCTGCGGCAGCTCCATCACAGCGCAGCTGTCCCCTCTGCCCATCCTTCTTTCTTACTTTCTTGCAGGTTTTGTTCTCAAGTGTGCAATTCGACTAACCCTCTATATCCAAATCTCCATTTCAGAGTCTTCCAGGAAACCTGACCTAAGACAGATTCATTCATTCTCCTTGCAGCTAGTTATGAAGATACTAAGCCGTTTTGTTATCTCCCATCACGTGGTTTTATTGATCAGTCAGTCAACAAGAATTTGTTGATTGTTTGATGCTACAGATCCACAAAACCCAAAAACAACAAAACAAAAATATCCATGACTTATAAATTACTCATTTTTTCTGTATCTTTTCAGAATTCTCCATGGGAATTTATAACTAGGTTTGAGTATAATTCTGAGAACCAGAGAAAGATTTATTTTTTCTTTTGTGTCAGTTGCAACCAAGTACAGAAGCAGAATAGGTGCTACTCCTAGTGGTTTAGGCAAGATGGGATATATTATAGGGTATTAAGTGGCTTACAGACTCATATGAGGGCTGAAGAAATAGACTTGAGGTTGAATCTTCCATAGCAACTCCCAAAGGCACGCCACAGAACTAAGCCATCAGGAGAGCTGCTGCTACACCTACAATCAGAAAGCCGGTGGATACGGAATCACATTGATACTAGCATGTCCCCAAAGCCACTGCTTTAAACGTGCCTCCCCTCCTGCTGCCAATTCTAGAACGTCACTGCACCAGATGGTATCTGGACTGGGAAATGCGTCCCTTGTACCCTGCCTCTCAGGACCCATGAATCTAGTGACCAGATGCTGGATCTGCCAACGATGTCACAGAGGACCAAAAGCACCCCCTACATCCTTGAGAATAGGAAGCGCTATGGCAGTAGAGTGTGACCACTGCCTTCTTCCAGATCTCACAGTTGAGCATCTCACTGGCCAAACCCTAATTACGTCTGCAATCTTTTCCCAAGGCATTCCGGGAAGCATGGTATGCAGTTTCCTAGTGTTGGAGGTGCATAAAGGTATGCTAGAAGAGTGTTTTTCAAACCTTTGACATAATCTCCTGTAAAATTCATTTTGTGCACACATACACACAATCATCTACATGCCTCCCTGAAATAAAAGATTCTCAAGACAACTTGAGATGCCCTGATGGTTTCTATTCTCGTCTGGGCTGTGCACTGCTATGCCACTCTATGCTGCTATGCTCCATTAAGAAATGCTGGTCTTGACGCACTGAGTTGATTTCATGATGGACTAATGGATGGGAACTGGCAGTTTGAGAAAAAAACACTTCACTATGAGAAGGGAGAAATGGGTGTTGAGTGCCAATCCACAATAGCCACTATTCCAAACTGCTCCTTCCTTTGTCCCTCAATTAACAAAAAGGATTTGAGGCTGCTCACAGAAGGGACTTAGTAACATGATATAGTGTATAGTGAACTGAGGATCAGGAGAGAGGCTTCTAGTCCTTGAAGCAGCAGTTTCTCCATTTGTGAAGGAGAGTGTTGTGATAGCTCTGTGTTATAATGACCTGATTGACATCTACCTAGTAGGAAAACTAAGGAAAAGGGCGATCACTCTGTACCTCGTAATTTTTGGTAGAGGATGGATTAAGCTCACAAGGCAGTCTTCATGGCAAATGCACTGTGGTGTGCTTTTGGGATTAACTGTTGTACTCCTAAAAAACATTAGTTGGTTTTAGTCCAGTACCTGATTTTGTACGTAGGTGTAAAACCTAATGATTAATTCTAAGAGCAGGGCAGAATGTATTGAATATGAAATACATGATTAGTTTTCCTGCCCCATGTCTGGAAGGCAATTGTTAATTAATTACACTGTTAACGTTTGGTAAGAATTTAATTCCTTAATGGAGAGCTTTTAGGTAAAGGCTTATATTTACCAATGATTGCCGCTTTCAATGAGAACTTTTTTCTAACGTAGTGCAGGTTTAAAGGTAATTGGTTTTAAAAAAGAAAAGCTTGTTGAGTATGCAGAACGAATAAACATTTAACAATGTAACAAATGTCTAATCTGTGCCAAACCAAGTGCCAAGCATTTCCGTATACAATAACTCATGTAATCCTCACAATAATTCTTAATGGAGAAATTATGATTCTCATTTTTACAGATGTGGGGTAAAGTCTTAAAGTGATTAAAAGGGACTCACCAAGGCCGTTAAACTGGAAAGTGGAAGAACTTGGAATCTGCATTCAATTCTGGACAATCACAGCTCCTGTTTTTCCTATTGTACCAGAATGTGTCTGTTGCTTTCATTACTTGTTCAAGGTGAACATAAATGGGAAAAAAAAAAAAAACCCTCAAAATAGACTTTATTAGCAAGACTGAAATTTTTATGTTTTGGAGCAAGAGACATTCTAATGGGTACCTAGGCTTCCTATTTCATATTAAAGCTTCCTAAGCCATATTTTGTTCTTTACAGGACCTTGATATCTAAGAGCAATAGAGAATTGAAAAGATAATTTGTAGGCATTATTTCAGTTTCATGTCTTTCATGTTTTTCTTTTCTTGGAATAGTGTTTAAAGGAAGTGGAAGAATTTGTGTTAAGAACTGAATGTTTATGTCTCCATAAAATTCATTGAAGCCCTAACCCCAAATGTGATGGCATTCAAAGGTGGGGCCTTTGGGAGGTAATTAGGTTTAGAGGAAGTGGTAAGGGTGGAGCCCCCATGATGGAATTAGTGTCCTTATAAGATGAGAAAGAAATTGAAGCTTGCTTTCTCTCCACCATGAAGAGACAGCAAGAAGGCATCTGTCTGCAAGCCAAGAAGAGAGCCCTCATCAGAACCAGGCCATGCTGGCACCCTGATCTTGGACTACCATCCTCCAGAACTGTGCAACGTAAATTTCTGTTGTTTAAGCCATCCAGTCTATGGTATTTTCTTATGGCAGCCTGAGCAGACTAAGAGAGCAAGTAACATAAAATACTCCCCTAATCACTTCCATTTTATAAATATAACACAACGGCCTGTTGGATATGTGGCACTTTAGTTGTGTATGGTTGTAGCAATGTGAAGAATACTAAGCTTGTAAAGTGTGTGAAAAAAAATCTATAAAGTGTTTATACCTCTATAAATACTTGACTCAATATTGTTTTTGAATTTTCCTCCTTTAGCAAAAATATATAAAATTAAGCAAAATATTAGGCCAAAAAGAACACAATTCAATGGGATTCTTCACCCAGGCAATTTGACTTTATCGCCTTTAGCACAGAGGTTGAGCTGACACATATGCTGACAGGATATATATTATATGACTTTGGGGGACATGGTTACATACTTTTGAGAATCACATTTTCTTAGGCTAAGCTAAGGGGTGTATTTAAAATCTTTCTTTAATTATTTCTTATGTGGAAGGTACTAGATCGTCCTCATGGTTCTGTTGATAGTTCTCGGAAGCTAGCAACAACGCCCTCCACAGAGACGGTGTGTGCTGAGTTGAGAGGAAACAGCAGAGTTCCCAAAGCAGTTCTGAAAACCACTTACTCATAATCTTAATAATAATAGCTACCATTTATTTATGTACCAGAGATCGTTGAGCACTTTGTAAGCTTTATCTAATTTAATATTTTCCTAAATTGTAGCGCAGTTGGCAAACACTGTGATTGGCCTTGTTCTAAGGCTGAAGAAAGAGTCTAAGAGAGAAGTGAGTGGCGTCAGATCCCAGGGCTGGGTGGTGTGATCTGGAGGCATGTTCTCTCTCCTGTGCTGTTTCTTCTTCCTCTTTGGAACAGCCCATTGCCAGGCCCTAAAGGTGGGTGTCTGGCCAGGCTGTACCCTGTCTTACATGAGAGTGAGAAATGCTCTGTACATAGGTGTCAGCCAGCAGCACAGAAGTCTTTGGACAAGGAGGAAAGACATCTGCCAAGCAGAGAGCTTTGTGTTTGCAGGAGCCCCCT
Organism: Varecia variegata; assembly: GCA_028533085.1. NCBI lineage: Eukaryota > Metazoa > Chordata > Mammalia > Primates > Lemuridae > Varecia > Varecia variegata. The sequence goes on along the minus strand of CM052441.1, from coordinate 11,802,858 downwards.
CTGACTTCCTGGTTTGGGAATCAGGCTGATTGACTTCAATGTAATGTTAAGGGTTAATTTTGAAAGCCACGCCACGTTCACTACAGTGGGAAACTTTATGCCATTCTGTGTAGGAGTCTGGTAATGTGGGTGTTAACACCATGGACTGTGTAGTTGTACTCACTGGACTCTAATCTGAACCCACCTTTTGCTATTTGGTTCCATTTCTGGGTGTCGGTTCTCTCATCCGTAAAATGAGGATTAGTAATGTTACTGATCTCCTATAGTTGGTAGGAGGGTTAAGTGACATCATTGATATGAAATGTTTAGTCCAGTGTCTGGCATATTATCATTGTCATTATGTATTAGTTATTATTCATGTTAGGCCCTTAATATGCCCAATCATCACGCTTTCATGTTTAATGCCTTTGCTGCTAGACGAAATCACTGTAAGAAAATAATGATTTTTCTCCTCCCTCTGGGGTAGACTGTTACATGGATGTTCCCCGGTGAATCATGCCTCCTGGTATCCTTCCTCAACCCGCATTGACTCTGAACTTGGCCAGGAGACTTGCTTTGGGCACTGGGACACCAGCACGTGTGCTGCCAGCAGAGGTTGGTGAGCACTGTACACTGGGGCTTGCCCTCTTGGAACACAAATGCTGTGCAGGGACAGCAGACCAGGCAGAGGCCCTAAGACCACATGCGGAGAGAGGCCCGGTTGAGCCCACCCCTGAGCCAATTTTCCAGCTGGACGCAACCACATCAGGGACTCCAGCTATGAACAGAGCTGCCCCGTCAACCCACAGAAGCATGAGAAATAATAAAGTGCTGTTGTTTTAAGCCACTGATTTTGGGGGATGGTTTACTATGGAGCAATAAATGACTGAAACACCCTCCATAATGTCTGCATACTACAGTGAGACATAACCTCATACCAAGGCTGTATTAGCGAAGAGCAAGCACGATGCCACGATCCCAGCGGCACAGCTGTGGGAAAAGAGAAGAGCTTTCAAAGGGCTCAGAGTTGCACGTCCGCATGGCGGGCGCACGTCTGGTTGCCAGAAGTGCAAGAGAGCGCACCTAGGGCCTTGCCAGGTCTCCTGCCTGCTGGGAAAGCCGGCACCACGGCTCTTGGCCTGTGGAAACGTGAAGAAAAAGACCCCGCGGGCGCTCCAACTGCCTCGTCACAATAATTGCAACTCACATTTCTATTTGCCAACAAAACCAGTGTTTACAATAGAAAAACAAGATGATTTATATTTTTAGAAATAAATGTTTTATTTGGAAAATGTCAGTGCCAGTTGCACCCTAATGGTGTTTTTCCAAAACATGTGGTTAGTAAGAAGAGTAGAGCAGGGATTCGGGTTATTTTAAGAGAGCACTAAAGAGGCTGCCTAAACAATATCGAACATTATTGTATTTGAAGGGACGCGGGCCTGTTTGCATTGTGGCTGCTGAATAAATGGGACATGAAACATCCTCTTGCTCCTGGGCAAGGCGTGAGTCCATGCACCAACGCTGCTGTGTCCTGATGACCCGGCTTCCCTTTCCTGAATCGGTTTCTGTTCACCGCATTAGACGAAATGAATTGAGTGGTTTGGAAATTGGAGAGGAGTATAAATCTTCAGGGGAGAAGTACAATGACTAGGAGGATAGAATAAGGAAAACCAAAAAAAAAAAAAAATCAATTTGGAATGAACAGTTTTTTTTACATAGACTTTATATTTTGAAGCAGTTTTAGGTTCGCAGAAAAATCAAGTGAAATGTACAGAGATCCCACATACTGCGCCCCCCAGGAGCCCACATACCACAGCTTTTCCTACTGACAAAGTCCTGCACTACAGTGGTGCGTTTGTTACAATCCATGAACCTTCATTGACACACCAAAGTGCACAGTTTACACTGGGGTTCACTCTTGGCGTTATATGTTCTATGAGTTTTGGCAAATGTTTAATAACATCTATCCACCATTATAGTATCATGTAGTTTCACTGCCCTCAGAATCCTCTGTGTTCTGCCTAATTATCCTTCCCTCCTTCCTAATCCTTGGCAACCATTGATCCTATTACTGTCTCTACAGTTTTGCCTTTTCAAGGATGTCATGTAGTTGGAATCACACAGTGTGTGGCTTTTTCAGATTGGCTTCTTTCACTTAGTAATATGCATTTAGGGTTCCTCCATGTCTTTTCATGGCTTGATAACTCATTTCTTTTTAGTGCTGAATAATATGCCATCGTCGGTGTGTTCCACCATTTCTTTATCCATCCACCTACCGCAGGACATCTTAGTCGCTTCCAAATTTTGGAAATTATGAATAAAGCTACTATAGACATTGGTGTGCCTGTTTTTGTGTGGACATGAGTTTTCAACTCATTTGGGTAAATACAGGAGCATGACTGCTGGATCCTATGGTAAGACTATATTTAGTTTTGTAAGAAACTGCCAAACTGGTTTCCAAAGGGACATTCCCACCAGCAATGAATGCGAGTTCTTGTTGCTCCACATCCTTGGCAGGATTTGGCATCGTTTTGGATTTTGACCATTCTAATAGACATATATTTGTACCTTATTCTTGTTTTAATTTGCAATCTCCTAATGACATATGATGTCGAGCATCTTTCTATATGCTTATTTTCCATGCATATATCTTCTTTGGTGAAGTATCTGTTCAGATGTTTTGCTCATTTTTAAATTGGATTGTTTGTGTTTTTACTGTTGACTTTTGACTTTTAAGAGTTCTTTGTATATTTTAGATAACAGATAATGATCAGATATGTCTTCTGCTAATATTTTCTCCCAGAGCAGTTTTCAAAAGATAATATTTGAGATATTTAAATTAATCTTAGCATTGTATAAATAAAATGCAATTTTTAAAAAGGAATAAATAGGAATATATTAGCTATCATGAGCAAATTTTTGAGGAAGCATTTTTAAGTGGCTGATCCTTTAACAAATCTGATTATTTTATGTAAAGAAATGAATATAATAAAATTTTTTGTGAGTTATAAAAATGTAGCTGGGGAAATTACCAAAGCATATATAATCTAATAAAGGCTGAGAATAGGGAAAACCTGTAGAGAAGAAGGGAACCTGTCAATGTAATATCATTGTTTTACCTTTATCTCACTGTATTATTGTTATATGTGTGTCTATTTCCCTTGCTAGGCTGTGAGCTTGTGAGGTATAATATCTTTCTGATATTTGAAACTTTGCTGCCTCTGGGATGAGACATAGGAGAGCCTCAATAAACGTTTCTTAAGAATCAATAAATATATGAAAGACTATATACCAATTTAAAAAATATTCTGAAATTTCCATGAAACTGGACTTACCAGAAACAATCTCAAGCATTATTTGACGATGGGCTTGCAGCACTCACACATTTGGGGGCCATATTACATAGCGGTCAAGAGCTCGGGCTTTGAAACCAGAGAGATTCATCTCTGAGTCCTGATTCACCACTTTCAAGTTGTATGATCTAAGTATCTTTCTAAATCCTCTGTTTCTCAGCAATAAAATGGTAGCAAAAGTAATGTCTGACTCACGGGCTACAGTAGTTGTGAGGGTTAGATAAGAATACAGGTGCAAAGTTGTGTTTGCCCAAGAGGAGGAGTGCCAGGTCCCCCTGGTAGAGACAGTCTCAGCCCTGGAATCCAGAGGCACGGTTAGCATAAGACTGTGGGGCTGGGAGGCAGGAGTGAGCTGTGCCTTGGCACAAGGTGCACTGGGCTAGCTGCCTTTCTGCTGATACTCTTTCTCTCTACTGTAGCTGGCCGCAGGCCAAGGACACTTACACCTAACAGTCCTTTGTGGGGCAGTCATATTCTGACCACAGCCAGGGCAGGGGTGGGTAAAGGACCAAGATTATGGGCTGGCTTCAATCCCAGATACCACCTGTAGGTCGTGACCCACTAGTTCTTACAGACTCTGCACAAGGCTCTTATCTAACCTGAGCTGCCAACTCCTGGGATTCAGACTGATTCATACAAGTGGTCAACCAGTGATCTCTCAGTTTGATATCCACAGCCATAAACCCCAAACATTAAGGAACATTGTTGCTTACATGATTATTAAATCCTGTTCCAGGTTTGCTCCACAGTCTCATATGGAAGAGAGTGCTAAAGGCTAACCGTATGAATTACTAATGTTTTTCAGGAGAAGTCAAAACATGGACTCTTGCAGCCATTAGGAATAGCTGTGCAGCTTATGGTGTTACAGGGCACCACTGAAGAGATATTAGGAGCAGATGGATAATTATGGACAGATAGATAAATTATCTCATCTTCAATAAGCATGTCCCATGAAAGTGAGGCTGCTTAACTGGGAAATAATCCTCATGTGGCCTGGGGATGGCTCTTTCGTTCTAGGCTTGGTCTTCACAGAATGTTTGTCTAACTATGAGTCTCAAGGGCAGAAGTATCTACCACATTGAAGGAATGACAGCTCGGTTCTCACTACTCCACATGGCCTGTCAGTTCCCTTTATAAAACCTGCTGCGAAAACACAGCAAGGTTTTCTATCTGATGCTTAGTCTGGGTCACACTGACAGCAACTTACTAACTGTAGTGTAACGTATATTTTGATATATCCAGACAGTTATTGCATATATATGTGTGTATTTCTTCTTGTTTGTTTCTCTTTCTATCACCCACCTACTTATCCTGAATAAGCCCTCTCTTGTCTATTAGAAAGTTTACTAGAAGAAAGTGTTCTATGGATTCTTTTCTGATAACCAGGCAGCTCTTGTCTGTTGAATTAGAACAGGAACCCCCAGTGTGATTTCTTTGCAACTTTGATCTATAGTTTCCCAATAGTCCATAGGGAAAAAGAAGAGGATTGCTACCACTTTAATTTAAAACAGACACACACACAATTTCATGAAAATAATATATGAATAGGTTCTTCTCATGTGTAGTAACAAAAAAATCAGGTGAAGCTAAAATTCCCTTTACTATCCCTATTCCATTCCTCCTTCCAAAGACAATCACTGATCTTAGTTTTACAAATATAATATATGTAAGTGTGTGTGCGTATGTGGGTGGTGGGGGAGAGAGACAGAGAAACAGAAGACAGAGAGAAAGACAGATGTATAGATTTTTAGGTGTGTTTTAAACATAAGTGGTGTTATACTGTGTGTGTTAATCTACATCTTGCTTTTATTATTGTATTATTAGTCTCTTAAGGCTGCTATAACAAAATACCACAGACTGGGTGGCTTAAACAACAGAAATTTATTTTCTCACGGGTCTGCAGGCTGGAAGTCCAAAATCAAGATGGCAGCAGCATTGGTTTCTGGTGAGGCCTCTCTCCTTAACTTGAAGATGGAGCCTTTTTGCTGTGTCCTCCAGGTGGCCTCTTCGCTGTGCACAAGCAGAGAGAGAGAGAGAGCTAGCTCTGGTGTCTTTTTCTCTTCTTCTAAGGACACCAGTCCTATCGGATTAAGGCCCACCCTTATGACCTCATCTAATCTTAATTACCTTCCTAAAGGCCTTATCTCCAAATACAGTTGCATTGTGGGTTAGGGCTTTGACATACAAATATTGGTGGGACACAATTCAGTCCACAGCAATCACTTTATAGGATGTCTTATAGTTCTTTCAGCATACACAGATCTACCTTTTAGTTCCTACATACTTACCCCTGTGGAATCCTCCATGGCATTTAATAGCATTGATAATTCATAACTTATTTAATCATGCCTTAGTCTGTTTTCTGTTGCTTATAACAGAATATCTGAAACTGGGTAATTTATAAAGAAAACTAATTTATTTCTTACAGTTATGGAGGCTGAGAAGTCCAAGGTCAAGGGACTATATCCAGTGAGGACCTCCCTCCTGGTGGGGACTCTCGGTAGAGTCCCAAGGCAGCATAGGGCATCACATGGTGAGGGGCTGAGTGTGCTAGCTCAGGTCTCTCTTCCTTTTCTTATAAAGCCACAAGTCCTACTCCTATGATAATCCATTAATCCCTTAACACATTAATCCAAGAGTGGGTTAATCCATTCATGAGGACAGAGCCCTCCTGACCCAAACACCTCTTACAGGCCCCCCCTCTCAATACTGCTCCACCAGGGATTAAGTTTCAACACAAGTTTCGGAGGAGACAAACATTCAAACCATAGCACCATACTGTTGAATGTTTCCAATTTTTTACCAATACAAAGTGTTGCAATGAAGCAATTTATCTATGCTTTATTGTACATATTTCAAGTACATCTCCAGGATCAAGATAGAGCTGTAGAATTGCTGGGTTAAGGCATGTGCTCACTTGCCAAATGGCTTTCTTTCAAGAGTGAACCAATTTACTTTCAGAAGAGTATGAGAAAATCAGTTTTTCCGCAGGCACCAACAATTGATACTATCAAATTTGGAAATTTTGCTAATCTGATCGGGGGATAAATGGTATGTGATTGTTTTATTTTGCATTTCCCTAAGGTAAGAACAGTCAAGAATAGGAATTTTTACACATTGGCTAGTTGAGGTCCTCTGAGAAGCAGAGACCAGGACTAGATTAGACAATAAGCGGTTTTTTAGGAAAAATACTTGTGAAGAGAAAAGGGAGGGGCTGAAGGATTTGATGGGGACACTGACGCTGGTGTCAGACCGGGACACAGGTCTGGCCCCTGTAACGGGAGTAGGAGAGGAGGAGGTCGGGGTGGGCAGAGTCTCAGACCACGGTGCGGTTCTAGGAATGTTCCACCCAGGCCGCTGTGGAGCCCCTGGGCCAGTCACCTGTCAGACGAGTCCTGTGTCCTGCAAGAATGGATTCTCACTGATAGCCTCGCCATGTTCAGTCACTGGCTTGAAGCAGTCCCTGGGAAGTGTGGCCTTGGTGTGAACACAGCAGTGGATTCAACTGTCACAGCTAGGGTGTCTGCCAGTTCTGTTCCCACAGCAGGATATCTGAGTGGTGCATTTCCATGCCCACCTGTGTTCATTGATCATCTGGATTTCTTCCTCTAGGACAGGGATTGGCAAACTTTTTCTGTACAGAAACATAATAAATATTTTAGGCTTTTCAGGCCTGTCAGAGCTACTCAACTCTGCCCTTGTAAGCAGGAAATCAGCCACAGATTACATGCAAATGACTGAAAATATCTGTGTTCCAATTAAACTTTATTTACAAAAGTAGGCAATGAGCCAACATGTGCTGTAGTTTCCTGACCTCAGGACTAGGAGATGCCTGCTTACATTTGTAGTAACCATCTCTTGAGAGTTTTGTAGAATTTGCCCATAAAACTATATGGACCTGGTGCTTTTCTTAGGAGATAGACTTTGACTAACTTTCTAACTTATTCTAGGTATATTTAAGTATGTTTATTCTTGTGCCAATATTGAAATTTGTATTGTTTTCAGAAGTTCAATCGAATTATGTAGATTTCACATTTCTTGCTACCAGCCATTACTTGGTCTGCCCTTATTTTCAAAATCTCTATATTTTTCATCTTTTTTATCCCACATTTTAAAAGTTAATGTTTTATTTTGGATGATGTACATGAAAAAATTTTTAAAAGCCTCTATCACAAATAAATATAAATCAAGATAATGTATAGACCGCAAGATGATATCCATTCACTTATCTAAATCTTGATGTTCTGTGGATGAGGAAAGGCAGGAAGAGCCAGTTATGGTGACATCTTATCAAGCTATAGTAGGTAGCCAAATTTGTTAATATTTTTCTAAGCATAAATCAACTATCGAGTCCAAGTATCTTACTAACATCTGGATTTATTTTGTTGTTTAGATGATTGGGGTTACTTACAGTGGCTAAGCATATAGATTCTGGAGCCAGAGGGCTTATATTCAAATCTTGACTCCACCACGTACCAGCGTTGTGAACTAGAGCAAATTAACTAACTGCTCTGCCATAGGTCCTTATCTGTAAAATTGAGCTAATCATAGCATCTACTTTGCAATATTATGACAAATTAAATGAGTTAATATAAGTACAGAACTTAGACTTGTGTCTGGTACCTGTAAGTGCAACTGATTGTTAATATAAGTTTTATTAGTATCATGTGCTTATGTGCTTGATTTGTCTGGTTATAAAGGTTTTATTCTTTTTTTTTTTTTTTTTTTGAGACAGAGTCTCACTTTGTTGCCCAGGCTAGAGTGCCGTGGCATCAGCCTAGCTCACAGCAACCTCAAACTCCTGAGCTCAAGCAATCCTACTGCCTCAGCCTCCTGAGTAGCTGGGACTACAGGCATGTGCCACCATGCCCGGCTAATTTTTTCTATATATTTTTAGCTGTCCAGATCATTTCTTTCTCTTTTTAGTAGAGACGGGGTCTCGCTCTTGCTCAGGCTGGTCTCGAACTCCTGAGCTCAAACAATCCGCCCGCCTCGGCCTCCCAGAGTGCTAGGATTACAGGTGTGAGCCACCGCGCCTGGCCCTTTATGGTTTTGTTTCCTTGAGTCTGTCTTTGATGAATTTTGTATAGGCACTGTACTTTTTGTAAGATTCTTTTGTGAAGTTCAGCAAATGATGGTTCATGACTGTGTCAACACCGGAGATTGCTGTGATATCTGTTGCCTCACCCTCAGAATTTTAGCAGAGGCAGTCTTAGCGCAGAGGGAATCAGTGATGCCCTCTGTCCCGCTGAGCATCTTCGCCTTCACCTCTGGGCATTGATCTTTCACAGTCATCAAGATATTGTCATGTTTGCTCAAGATCCTGATTTCAATTCTTTTGGATCAATATCCAGAAGTAGGACTGCTGGGTCATGTGGTAGTAAGAGAAATCTGCCCTCCCATGTTTACAGCAGCATTATTCACGGTAGTCAAGATGTGGGAAAAACCCAAATGTCCATTGACAGATGAATGTATACACAAAATGTGGTATATATATATATATATATAATGGAATACTATTCAGCCTTAAAAAAGAAGGAAATCCTCCAATATGGGACAACATGGATGAACCTTCAGTTGGACGAACTATGAACTTATGCTAATTGAAATAAGCCAGTCACAAAAAGGTAAATACTGCATGATTGCATTTGTATGAGGTATCTAAAATATGCAAATTCCTAGAATCAAAGTGAGAAATGGTGGTTGCTAAGGACTGGCGAGGGGTAAGGGGAAATGTGGAAGTTACTAAGCAATGGGCATGAAGTTTCAACCAAACAAGATGAATAAGCTCTAGAGATCTGCTGCACATCATTCTACCTGGAGTTAACGATAATGTGCAGTGCACTTAAAAATTTGTTAAGAGGGTAGATCTCATGTTCAATGTTCTTACCGCATTAAAATAAAACAAACAAACAAACAAAAGATATTGTAATGTTGGAGAACTTTCACAGTGGCTGAGTTGGTCTCCACTGGGCATAGAGTTGGTGGTAAAAGCAGATATGGGAGGCTACTCTGAGATTAATTTTGCAGGGCTGGGGTAGGGGCACCTTGAGTGAGCACAATACTTGGGGAGAGTGTTGTAGAGAGGACAGAAAACAAAAGCAAGTCACGTAGAGAGCACCTTCTATTAATCATACTTTTATGCCTATTTTATTGTTCTTTTTAAAGAAGAGCTTTAAGTTTAATTGATCAGCAACTTTTGAAGTCCCCATTTAGTTGTGTTTTCAAATTTATTGATTTCTGCATTTCTATTTATTCATTCCTTTCTTATACTTTTTTGGGGGGGTTATTTTGTTGTTCTTTAGTTTCTTGAGCTGAAAGCTTATCTCGTTTATTTTCAGTCTTTTTGGTTTTGTAATGAATACATTTAAGGATCTGAATTTTCCTCTGATAGCTACTTTGGTACTACCCCCTTAGGGTTTTTTTTTTTTTTTTTACCACTTGTTCATGATTTATTAGTATCCTTTCCAACATATTCCAATGCTCATAACACTGTCTACATAATGTTTTAAAAACTAACTTTATAGTGTTTTTGTTTGCTTGTTTGTTTGTTTGTTTTTTACAGTGATAGAGTCTTGCTCTATTGCCCATGCTGGAGTGCAGTGGTGCAGTGGCACAATCATAGCACACTGCAGCCTCAAAATCCTACGCTTAAGCAATCCTCCTGCCTCAACCTCCCAAGTAGCTGGGACTACAAGTGTGCACCATCACATCTGGCTAATATTTATTTATTTATTTTTGTAGACATGAGGTCTTGCTATGTTGCCCAGACTGGTCTCAAACCCCTGGCCTCAAGCAATCCTCTTGCCTTGGCCTCCCAAAGTGCTGGGATTATAGGCATAAGCCACTGCACCCAGCCAAATATTTGTATCTTGACTTTGAACTTTCTGTTCCATTGTCATCTTTCCTTCAGAGTTACTAAAGAAAAGTCTGATGTTTATCTCATTCTATTTTCTTAGTTGGTAACCTGTTTTTATTTTTTTTTCTCTCTCTCTGTAAGACTTTAGGATTTTCCTTTTATCTTTAGTGTTCTGAAATTTTTACAGTACTGTATTATGTGCTTCGTTTTTTATTCACCTTTGTCTATTGAGTATGAGGATTTTTTGTTTGTTCTGGAGTATTTCTCTATTTCTGCTTTGAATATCCCCTCTTTTCCATTCTCTCTATTCTTTCCTTCAGGCACTCCTATTTTCAAACATTAGAATTTTTTGCATCTGGTCTAAAAAGTAAACTTAAAATTTAGTCAGTAAGTCATGCTAGAAATAGAAGGGGTATCCTTGATAGTTCAAGAGCTATGAGAAATCCCTGACATACCAAACAGAAGTTATGAGATGAACTTGTAGGAGGGAGACACTGCCTGAGACGTGCATAGGGCGGGGTGTCAGAAAGGTAGTAGTGGCCCCAGAGGATCTTCATCAGAGATGGGACCCAGAGGAAAGCAGAGAGCATGCCTGGTTTAGGAACAGCTTCAGGAAGAGACAGGCACAGCCAAGTAGAAAATAGCGACATTGTCATCCTGCAGCAGAAACTGTGAGTATGGGGCATGACTTGAACAGGCATGAAGTGCCCTGGCAGGTTGGCATCACCGAACAGTAATGGGAACACTGTGCTCCCAAACTAGCAATTACTTCACTCTGTGGCAACACATCCCACCTTCCTTGCATCTCTAGGGGCAGGTTTTGACAAAAAGATTCAGTGTTCACAGATAAGCTGATGACAAAGCTCAAATAAGAATAATAACCATGCAACCAAGACTAAACATCTTGGGGGTGGGGAGGGCAGAATCACCACTAAAGAAAAAAGCTTTCAAATCCAACAGAGAAAACCGAGTTAATAAAAAACAGAACAAGACCTTAGAACAGGTACTATTCAAGACCTATGAACACCTCTGGGAGATATGAGTGATGCTGCATTCGTAAGAGAGAAATGGGTAGAGACTTAGAAAATATAAATTTGATGTTGAGAAACAGAAAACTTCAGTAGATGGATGAGTAACAGAATAATGGACTAGGTAAGTTACTGAGCTTAAAGATCAAGTCAAAGAATTTTCTCAGAATACAGCTGAAGGTCACTTTAAAAAGGGAATATATGAACTTGACTCTACTTTTTTTTTCTTCCAGTTTTAGGGTTGCATAGTTGGGAAGACGTGCTTCAGGCTACCATCTTGTTTTCCTCCTGATTTAAATTGATGACATAAAAACCTGTCCTAGTGATCATAGAGATTTTCCTTGAGAATCAAAAGAAAATTCACCAGAGAATTACCCAATAAATACTGCGAGTTATAGAAATAAAATTTCCTCTATTTCATTATGACTATGTGAGTTCCAAAAATAACACACCAATCTAACAAATATTTATTGAGTGCCTTTTACATGTCAGGTATCATGATAGGTTTTGATGATACAATGATGACTAAGACAATCTCAGTCTTTCAGGAACTCTGTGGAATCCATGAGTTTGAGAAAACAGTAAGAACTTTCTATTACTCAGTGTCCTATTACTAATACCCAACACTTGCATGGCAATTTACAGTTTACAAAGTGCTTTTTAATACAAAGGGCATTTCGGTTGATTCTCATTACATACCATTATATCATTTAAAAACTATGAGAAAACAGTTGGAATATTTTCCTCCAAATTGTCAAAATACAAATTATTATAGAGTATGTGTAGATTATTAAATGAAACAGAAAGATGCCAGGAGTAGAATGCTGTAGAGACACAACTCAAATTTAGATTCCAGATCTTGATATCTTCCCACTATTGTACTGCTCTGGGTCATGTTAGCTTAGAAAGTTGCTTTCTTTTTTTTTTTTTTGAGACAGAGTCCCACTCTGTTGCCCAGGCTAGAGTGAGTGCTGTGGCCTCAGCCTAGCTCACAGCAACCTCAAACACCTGGGCTTAAGTGATCCTACTGCCTCAGCCTCCCGG
>CM052441.1:11712397-11790495 GCA_028533085.1 Varecia variegata | reverse complement strand
GGACTACAGGCATGCGCCACCATGCCCGGCTAATTTTTTCTATATATATTTTTAGTTGGCCAGATAATTTCTTTCTATTTTTAGTAGAGACGGGGTCTTGCTCTTGCTCAGGCTGGTCTCGAACTCCTGAGCTCAAACAATCCGCCCGCCTCAGCCTCCCAAGTGCTAGGATTACAGGCGTGAGCCACCGCGCCCGGCCGAAAGTTGCTTTCTGATCTTTGGATTCATGATCTAAAAACAGATGAGAGAGGTGTAGTTAAAGTAATTTCTTTTCTTTTCTCTTTTTTTGAGGCAGAGTCTTGCTCTGTTGCCCAGGCTGGTGTGCAGTGGCATTATCATAGCTCAAGGCAACCTCCATCCAACTCCTGGACTCAAGCAATCCTCTTACCTCAGCCTCCTGAATTACTGAGACTATGGGTGAATGCCACCACACCTGGCTAATTTTTCTTATTTTTTTTTGTAGAGACAGGGTCTATGTTACCCAGGCTAGTCTTGAACTCCTGGCCTCAAGCAATCCTCCTGCCTCGGCCTCCCAAAGTGCTGGGATTACAGGTGTGAGCCACTGTACTATACTAACAATTTCTAATGTGTCTTCAAATCTAACATTTTATGAGGCTTCCTTGAATTGCACCTCGATGCATAAACACTTTGATAAATTCACTATGGGCTCTTAATTGAATTATTAAAATTCTGATGATAGCCAGCTATTATTCCATGGTAGACTGTAAATATTGCTTTTCATTGCTTTACTGCAATGGTACATTTTCTAGAAATATTTGTTCTTCCTCCCACAAATGGGATATTATTGAAATCCCAAAAGATGGAATATATAATTTTTTACAAGGCCATCGTTTGTCTAACAGAGGAGCACTAAGAAGTCAGACTTCCTCCTAGCAGGATACTGTCACACATGCAAATGGCTATGCTGATTTGATAGCTCACGGAGCTCAGAATGATATGTCATATAATCTACTGTCTCTGTTGAGTAACATTGCAGCTTATGTCCATTAAGTAAAAACACAATAATCCGAAATATTTTATGTATAGCTGCCATTATTTTATGACAAGACTAGGGGACAATTTTAGTATCTGTTACTTTCATGCACATATAAAAAACCCTATTTTCATCTTGGGAACATTTCAATTCTTCTCTTCTAGCTATTTTGAACTATACAAGAAATTGTATTCCAAAAATATGTAAAACTATTATGCATCAATTAAAAAACCCAAAATTTTTACACCCATAGCCAAAGAGATTGTTTAGGTTGTAACACTGATTGCAGTCATTGTGATTTTTGGCATAAGAGGGAGATATTTCTAAACTAGACAGTTGTAGATGTCATCTACAAATGTCCTAAAAAACGTGGACCAGGCAGAGGGAACCACAGGGGCTGGATTGGAACTTTGGGCCTGGGACTGCAGCTCTGCCCCTGACTGGGCATGGTGCCACAGTTTCTCCTTACTAAAGCAGCAGAAATAATACTTGCTTTACCTATTTTATGAATCTGCTGTGAGGATAAAATAAGATAATATATATAAAATAATTTTAAAATTTAAAGGATTTTAAGTTCTTCTGTTTTTACGGGAGAAGCAGGACCACATTTTCCTCTTCCTTCTTCTTCCTTTTGCTTTTTCTCCTCCTCCTCCTCCTGCCCCCCCTCCCCCTCCCCCTCCCCCCTCCTCCTCCTCCTCCTCCCCCTCCCCCTTCCCCTTTCCTCTCCTTCTCCTTCTCCTTCTCCTTCTTCTTCATTGTGTGAGGCATAGACAAGGATGTGATAAGTGACTGCTCTGTGCTCACATAATTTCAGGAGCATTACAGAAAACTCCAAATTATCCGCAAGACAATATGATTGCCTTTAGTTTTAAAAGGAGGAAAGAGAAGCTCAAAGAGTTCAGGTAAACTGGACAAGTTCTGAACCCCAATCTCAGCACACAGTGCAGACAGGCTTTAAATCTGGTCTGATTCTAAAGTCTGTAGTTTTACCTGTGATTAACTTTCCTGATTTTTTTAAAAAATCATTTCTTTGCTTAAGTAAAGTGCCGGAGAATTTTGAGCAGAAGTGTTAAGTTCTTTAGTGTTGATAGAGAATTTTCCTGAGGCAAAACTAACAATCATAAAATCATAAAGCCTGTCTGGCCAAAAAAAAAATTGATCTGGTAGATAAAAACTGCTTGGTAAAACTATCAGTCTGGAGACCGAACAGACACAAATAAGAAGAATCTGCTATTGCATTTTGATGGAGTTGGGAAAAATTTTAATTTGAACTTTTTCACTCAAAGAAATGAGAGTTACCAGTTGTCCCTAACTTGATGGGAGTTCACAGTAGGAAAAGTTCATGTAAATCTTTGTTTTCAAGTGGAGATGGATAAGCACCGTTTACTTAGTTATGGTTCTTTCTTCACTGGCTTTGGCTGACTCAAACAAAAAGGGAATATATTGGAGCAGTGCTCAGTAGATCATAGAGTAATAAGCCATTGGAAGACCAGGTTGAAATGAACCTGGAGGACATAATGTTAGGTGAAATAAGCCAGGCACAGAAAGACAAATATCATAAAATTTCACTTTTATTTGGAATCTAAAAGAGTTAACCTCATAGAAGCAGAGAGTAGGATGCTAGTTACCAGGACTGGGGAAGTGGAAGTTGCAGAGATGTTGGTCAAGGGATACAAATTTCAGTTAGACAGGAGAAATAAGTTCAAGAGATCTATAATATTGTACAACGTGATGACTATAGTTAATAACAATGTATTGAATCTTGGAAAATTGCTAAGAGAGTAGATTTGGTGTTCTTACCTCACAAAAATGGTAAGTGTGTTAGGTAATGCATACATTAATTAGCTTAATTTAGCCATTCCACAATGTACACATAGTTCAAAACATTATGTCTTACACAATAAATATTTATCATCTTTATTTGTCAATTAAAAAAACCCTGGAATTAGGGCAACAAGAGCTATTTGGGCACTTGGGAACAAACAGCCTCTAACCATCTTTCCTTCATCGTATCTGTGATCAAGATGTAAAATCCCTGGGGGGAGGGTCTGATTAGACCAGCGTGAGTTCTGTCTTTATGCCTTGGCTACGAGACGAATGTTCTTACTGAAGTTGCCAGTGACAAACCCTGTGGATGCATTTGGCTTGGAAATATGAAAGCCCTTAATTTAGAATTCCATCAAGTCTGTCTGTTCACAGTAGGGAATTTTTTATGCTTTTATTCTCCAGAAGGAAATCAAATGGTCTCAAAAAGGAAGAATGGCTGCTAAGCAGGCCTCCCTCCTCCAGCCCCTCCAAAGATCTGTTACAATGTATACTTGAAAAAATTTTATTTTAAAATAAGTTTAGACTCACAGGAAGTTACAAAAACAATACAGAGAGTTGCCACGAAACTTTTACCTGGCTTCCCCAATGATAAAGTCTTATATAACCATAGTACATTATTAAAATAAAGGAATTGACATAGGCCTGGGTGGTGGCTCATGCCTATAATCCTAGCACTCTGGGAGGCTGAGGTGGGAGGATTGCTTGAGGTCAGGAGTTCTAGACCAGCCTGAACGAGAGTGAGACCCCATGTCTAGTAAAATAGAAAAAATTAGCTGGGCGTCGTGGTGAGCGCCTGTAGTCCCAGCTACTTGGGAGGCTGAGGAAGAAGGATAGCTTGAGCCCAGAAGTTTGAGATTGCTGTGAGCTAGGCTGACTCCACTGCACTCTAGCCTGGGCAACAGAGCAAGACTCTGTCTCAAAAAACCAAAATATTGACATAGGTAAAATACTATTAACTAAACCACAGACTTTATCCTGGTTTTGCAGTTTTTGACACATACTCTACGATATCAATTTGTATGTAAACATGGGTTTGTATATATCCATAAAGAGAATTCAAATCATACTGTTTTGTAAGCAGATTTTTTTCATTTATTAATATATTAAGATTACTTTCCCACATCATGTGATTTTTTTGACAACATAATTTAGTGGCTACATTGTATTCTATCCTATTTCTTAAAACCTCACTAAAGATTTTTTTTAAAATAATGTTTTAGTATTACAAAAATCCAGTAAGGAATATTTCTGTACATACAATTTTTTAAGGTTTGAGTTCTTATAAGATGCTGAACTAGCAGAGACCACTGGCTCTCTTCCTTCGTATAGAGATTATAGATGGAAAACATCAAGATTCAGAAAAACTGTGAGGATTGTTTTGAATTGATGGGTATATGTGTGTGTGTGTGTTTGTTTGTGAGTGTGTGTATTTGTGTGTTTGTGTGTGTGTGGACTTATGTTAGGAGTGATAGTTGCAGCCTAGGGGTGGAGGCTTTAGGTGTGGCTGTGGGATGGTAAAATGGAGTTTTTGGAGTTCTGCTTTTGCCTGGGGACACTCAGTGCCCGCCTCAATATCTGTGGCTCAGGGTGCTGGGGTAGGTGTCCCCAGAAGTGAAGTCCAGGCAGTGAGGAACTGCCTGTGAGTTGGTAGTTGAAGAAAACAGGAGGAGGTGGATTGTACTCTGCAGAGTGTCTCATCTTAATGTTGTCTGCCTGCAGGGAACTGGAAATGAAGTACTGAAATGAGGGGGTATTTGGTAGGCAGGGAAAGATCAACTGTGGCTTTTGTGGAACCCAAGAGTTTCCACCTTTACACACACACACACACACACACACACACACACACACACACAGAAAGAGATGCCTTGAAAGAAAGATGATCAAATGCCTTGGTAAAATGTGTTGACTTAAAAAATATAACAAATGCCATGGAACACAAACAGGAAAATTTTATTCATAACTATTCAGACTTAAAATTCTAGATTGTATCAACATTAAGGGAGTTGATGAAGATGTGGGAGAAAGCCAAGGGATGTGAGATTATGCTCAATTCTTAACTTGTTAGAGGGAAGATATAGACATAAAACTTTAAAGAAATAAGGAAGGATTAAAAATAAATAGAAAAGTTGAATCACATTGACAGTGTAAAATAAGGTGGTAGAAAGATATGCAAATATATCAGTATTACAATAACTAGAAATGGGTTAAATTTTCCAGTTGAAAGAAAGGAACTATCAAATTAGATTTAAACAATCCACATATATACTTTTTATGTGACCATGCTTAAAGCATATACACAAACCCAGAAAATTAAAGGGTGGAAAAAATCAGCAAGTAATAACCAAAAGTAAGCTAGTGTGTTTATATCAATATAAGATAAATCTCAGTTTTAGAAAAAAAGCATTGTTAGTCACAGAGAAAATCAATGCATAGGGTTAAAGTTTCAATTCACCAAGAAGATATATCAATTCTAAGCATGTACACATGCCCAATTAAACTGCCTCAAGATATATAAAACAAAAATTGAGAAAACTATAAAATCAGGCATAAGAATTGGAAAGGAAGAAATAATAGCAATTATTTTCAGATGATAATCTCATTAACACAGAAAACCCTAAAGAACCTTCAGACAAATTAGAAATAATAGGCGAGCTCAGCAAGATGGCTGGATATAAAACTAATATACAAAAGTCAATGTCATTTCAATGCACTAGCGATAAAGATTGGAAAAAAGACACTGTTTACAATAACACTAGAAAATAAATCTAGAATAAAATGTGGAAAAACTTCTTAGAGGAAAAATCATAAAATTTTATTGAGATATTAAAGAGCTAAATAAATACAGTTATGTCATATTCATACATAAGAAGATAACATTTTGAAGATATCTTGTTACACATACACCTAGACACTTTGTATTTTTCTGTTTTTATGAGTGGGGTAGTGTTTTAAATGTCTTTTTTTAGATATGGGGTCTTGCTATGTTGTCCAGGCTGGATTTGAACTCCAGGGCTCAAGCGATCCTCCCACCTCAGCCTCCTGAGTAGCTGGGCTGGGCTGAGTGGGGTAGTGTTCAGTTATATTATTTTGAACTGAGATGAAGGAAAGGTTTTTTTTTCTTCAATATGTCAAGATTTTCAATGAAGCCAATTGCTCTAGGAAGGTGGTAGTGAATTATATTTAATACTTCCACCAGCAGTGCTTGAGAATGCATATTTCCTACACCATTACCACCATAAATACTATTTAAAAACTGGCAGCATACAGTTTTTAACATTTGTAATTCTCTAACTAACAGTGGAATTGACCTTTAAAAATTATGTTTATTGGTCTCTAGTATTTTGTCTTTTGTAAATCTTTTGTGAGTTTTTCTGTAAACATGTTACACTTTAAAATATATTTTTAAGAGCACTTTATGTGTTAAGAATAGCAAGCCTTTGTCCATTGTAATTAACGTTTTTTAGGATATCCTTTCTAAATACAGTTTTTCAGTGTTAGGGCTCAGAATGGAAACTTGTCCCCTGCTACACGACATTGGCAGTATCTTGTGATGCATTCGTCACAGACACAAGCATTGGTTAGCATTACCCTCACTGTTAAGAGCACATTTGCCATCCTTTAGAAAAATTACTGATGGTTTTTCAGACAATCGTTTTTTCTTTCAGTAAACAAAATTTTCCTGAAAGCAGAAATGACTTTCCCAGGAATGGTATCAATGCCTGAACAAACTGTGCAAGCTTTATCCAAGAAAAATATTTGGTTAATAGATTTTATTTTGGTTGATTCTATGGCTCTAACCAGTCAGATAAATGAATGTGGAGCTTCAAATATTTCCAAAATCTGATACCAATCCATTTGATTTGGAATTGTATTCTGCAGCTCCCAAAGAAGGTAAGTTTTAATTTTTTCCACTCTCTTAAATGTACCTTAATCTAATATTCTAATTGCTATGAAAGGATGTGATAAGACCAAGGCCTCACATATCAGGTTAAAATCATACAAGGTAGAAAGAACATTTGAGTCTCATAAAATGATACCAAGACATGGATGTGGGATAGATACGGGTACAAGGATTGATATCTTCAAAAGCTTGATATGTGGTTCCTGGGTTTGTCGAGCTTTGAACTTATGATGACGATCTTTCAAATTAGTAGAATTTTTAGACTGTAATGTTAGCCAAACAACTCGTCCACTATGTTCAATTAGTCTATATCTTACACACAAGGAATACATTGTTTCTTTTTGTATTGTTTTGTTTTGTTTTCTTGCCTATTCATTACCACGTCTTTCTTCTTAAAAACTCAGATTCTAGATTGACAGTTGTAAAGAAGTTTATGGGAATTTAAAATTGTTTTGAAAGTATAGAAAAATATAGTTGAATTTAAGATTCAATGCACCACTAAAAAAGGGAAATTAATCAAACTGGATAACTTTTAAAGGCATTAGCCTTTAAAAATAAAATCTTAATCACTGCAAATTATATTACATTGAAATAATTTTTAACCTATTTTGAAGTTAAATATTTTTGGTGACAATTATATTTTGTAGTTCACACTTTGCATAATATTTTAAGGAACCTAGTCCTTTTTAAGAACAATTATTCTTAAATTTTATTGTTGGATAATATTGCTGCAGTAACATGGTTTACTGAAGTGATTCTACCATGTACATTTAAGTTTTTGCTCTTTATGAAATGTGTTGGGTGAAATTTTCCACATCACTGGTCAACTTTTTGTGCTAATTTTCCAATCTATCAGCTTAAATATTATGTAATTATTTCCTCCAAATCCAGCTTGATTCTGAAAAGGCCCCAGAAGGGATTAACGTGAGTTCATAGAAGATGGACCATAAGTGTTACACAGACACCAATATGTATCCAGCTTTGAAAAATGGCTCACAGAAGTGAAGGTTGAGCCACATAAAATTTCTAGACTTATTCTGGATGTAAAAATATGATTGAATATTGTCATGTTCATATCATCCAATCTAATATCTTTTTTGGGGGAGGTTCTTGGCAAAAACATTTGTGATGACTAGAGTGTTGTTTACTCTTTTAAGCTTTATATTTTAAGAATATTTTTTTAATTTTAAAGGAATATAAATATATTCCAAAAAACATTGGAAATTTTTGTAAGCTAAGTTTTTTTCATGATTTTCCCCTTATAGATTTATTTTTATGCTATGCCTCTCTCCCTAATTAGATTTCAGTCATCCAAGAAAGGTACCTTGTGCTTCCAGCAACTCTCACACCACCTAAACATAAATGCAGCCCACACTGCAGTGTCTTCAGTGCAATAGGCACTCAGTAAATATTTGCTGATGGTCCTGATTATGGTATGATGAAACACGCTAAAGGTAACTTAAACTTTTGTCAATAAAACTGGGTTTCAGGTTACTTTGACCTTCTCAGTTTCTCTAAACATTTTCTTTCCCATCAATGAAATGGCTCACAAAAGTCCTTATTGATTTTGAAATCCTTTTTCCCTCCTGTGTTTCTGAGCACTGAATTTAAGTGTTTTATGCATCTTCACTCACACCCAGCACACTACTGCTGCTGTTTTCTGGTTTTGTTAAATTTGTGCTCATTAATACTCCTTATTCAATAAAAATAGTTGGAACCCCCAGTATGCAACAAGCACTATTTTAAAGACTGCTGTTCATTTAATTGAGTCAATAACATCCTTTTGTTTTCCCATTCTCATAAAAGTTAGATGCCAATATTAAATATATATTTACAAATAATATGTGCTCTTAACGTTGTTATTTAGAAATAATAGTAGATATCATATCCTAAGCACCTACCGTATTCTGGGCACCGTTCCAAGTGCATTAACGTTATCTCATTTAATCCTCAGACAAACATAGCGGGGGAGTGTTATTCTACTTTACAGATAAGGAAACCAAGGATTCGAGGATTTATATATCTAAATCACAGAACTAGTAAAGCAGCCAAGCCTGGATCTAAATCCAAGTTTTAAATACTGTATTAATACGTGCATGGTTAAGCAAAAGCAAAAGAAGGTTTTCCTGAAGATGGCCACCCTGAGGCTTAGTAGAGGGAAGCCCAAGAAGTCTGAACCGAGAAATGCCAAGGCAAGCATTGACCACTAGAGGGGGTGACTAGTCCCAGGGGCAGGTCTTTCCAACTGGGAATCAACCTAGAACTCCCTGATTTTCTGCTTGCGTTGTTCATCCTACAAAATTCCACAAAGTTCATAAAGTGGTTTCCATTTGGTTTGCCCAATGATGCTAGTCTCTAGTCTTTCTTACCCTTGAGTTTCTCATGGCTAATGAATGCTAATGAATTAGCATTCGGGTTTATCTCTAGGACTCCAGGCCAACTTCTGAAAGAAGGCCCTCCTTCCTAGCTGTGGGCATGGTTTTTGGATTAGATGCTTAATAGGAGTAATTAATCAGGCAATGTCTTCCCTACCAATGCTCCAGCCTCACCAAGAACTTTCTATTCAAACAATCTAAAGGTCTATAGCGTGAATCTCAACTAAGTAAAAAAAAAAAAAAGAATGGAAATATGAATGTATGTGATATACACATTAATTCAAATGTTTATCCCTACAATTCATACCAGATTATGGCTGATCATTAAAGCCAAATTAAGGAGGTAAAAAGTGTAAAAACAAAAGGAACTATTAGGCATAATAGTCTTTAAAATAACACATTACTGTTGACAGTTGCTTGTGCAAAAGGCATCTTTATTTAATATGGTAAAAAGCATAAAGGAATTGTTAGCATTTAACTGTATGCACTATGTCCATCTTATAATAGATATGTCAGTATAGTCATCAATTTAGCACTTTAGAGTTTGCTAGTTTCAAAGAAATTAGAATGAACATCAATTCTATACAGTCATGATAGTGCGACAAGTTCAGTACAGTGGTTAGTTTCAGTATAGTTCAGCGGCTAAGCTTTTGAGATGGACACTTCTACGTTCTGCCTCCACCTCTGACACTTGTTAGAATGTGGCTCTGGTCAAACTACTGGCCCTTTCGAGCCTCTGTTTCCTTGTCTGAAAAACTTGATTCATGGGGTTGTTGTGAGCATTGAATGAAAAACATATAAAGTCCATCAAAACATAATTTTGAGCCCAAACTGGCACATCTCAGAAGAATACATACAATAGGAGTTCAATCACAAAAATTCGAAAACAGGCAGACGCAAATAACATTTTGTTTAGAAGTACATGCATCTGTGAAAAAAATTGTAAAGAAAAAGAAAGGGAGGATAAAAGCAAAATTCTGGGTAGTAGTTGCTTGGCCAAGGAAAAGAAAGGGCACTGAAATGAGGAACAAAAATATAAACTTTACATGTTTTGGAAATATTCTAGTTCTTTACTTGGGTGGACAACATTTTGGGTGTTCTTTTCCCTATCATTATTTTTTAAAACATACATATATGTTATGTAGATTCTTTTGTATGTGTATTTCACCCACAAGAAATATTTATAAATACAACTGGGAGGTATATCACACACACATATGCACAGAAGCACACGTACACATTGGCCAGCCCTAATACACTGCCTCATTTCTAGTGGTATTTCTAGTGGTTTGCAGGACAGTGGTTGAAAAACTTGGCTGCATGTTAGATACTCTGGGGAACTTTATATATTCATGTTGGGGCTCTACCTCCAGACATCCTGATTTCATTGATTAGTGGTTTGACTCAGGCATCAGTATTTTTTTTATAAGAGCTTCCCTGATGATTCTAATGTGAAATTAAAATTGACCAATACTGGGATTACTTTTTAAGAGCTAGTGCAACAAATGCTAAGCCAAATGGGTGATATATCTCAAAAATGGCAAAGTTATTTAAAAATTTATAATATAATTTTTACAATAATTTAATAATTATTAAATTGCTTTTTAAATTATTATAACTTTTTTAAAGCACCATATAGGTATCATGGAAAAACCAGGACTTTGTTGGATTTCCTTACAAAGATTTTTTGGCTTAGTAATGTTCCTATTTTGAAGTATGTATTTGGGAGATGAAGGTGGGAAGTGGAGAATTGCTGTGTAAGGCCATGCTTTGCAACAGGGTGTCCAGAGGAAAGGCACGAAGTGGGTAAATGCCAGCACACATACTGCTCCCCAAGGTGCATCTCTGGGTGAGGGGTCGCTTTCAATGGGAGGGAGAAGTACTACTTCCTAATGTGTGCACACAGGTTCTACAAACTCTCACTTTGGTCCCAAAGGTGTGGCTTTTATTTTGGTGCTTAAGATGGCTGACTGTCACCAATTTTTTTTTTTAAAACACAAACAAATATTCAAAATAGTTATGGGCATGGCATGTTTGTAAGGGCACCAACCAATTAAAAGGGATGCTGGTCAGTGGCACACGGCAGGGTCCTGGCAGTCCCCCTCACCATCCAGCCACCATTCTGCCAGGGCTAGCCCATGAGTTGTTGGAGGCAGTCCTGCAGGAGGGCCCAAGGGGCTGGTATTAGTGGCTCCTTAATAACTGGTATGGACTTATTTTGATCTTTCAACCATCACTGTGGCCTCACTGGTGTGCACAGGCTGGTGATGTGCTCTCCTGTTACCTCTCATGGTAGTTGAAGTTTCCCCATTTCTTTCGCTGTCAGCATATAGTTTATGGGCAGTAACACAGGTTTATTTTCCAGTTCTGGGAAATAATAATCATGATTAATACTCATTGAGAACTGGTTATTTCATTTCATCTTCATACCAAACGTTGGGGTAGTTACCATTTTAAAAGGGAGGAAACAGAGGTTAAATAACTTGCCCCAATCAATAGTGGGGAAGTGGAAGAAGCAGGCTTCGAACCCACGTCTGCCTGGGCCTTGAGCCTAGCTTGAGATCTGTGCCCTATGGCCTGGGACTCTTGCTGCTGACCCTCCCTCTCCTCCTTGACCCTTCCCACTGCATCACCCAGCAGCCAAGCCCTGGGTCATGAGATGCAGGGCGGAGAAGACCGCAGGCTACAAAGCAACAGCAGCAAGGGAAGGACCCTGCAGAAGTGCTGGGAGATTCTGCCCCCTTTTTGAGAGGGGACCCTCGGCCCCAGCAGACAGGAGAGAGAAACTGAGTAACGACCTCACCGCTTCTCAGTTTCTGTTCAAAATCAGTTGCAAGGAAGAGTTTTAAAAGCCCTTAGCATGTATTTGGGAAATGAAGAATTTTGTTTATAAGAAAAGAAATGTGGATTGTTCCCATGCTTCTCTGAAAAATTCTTGTTAAACTTTTGTGCAGCTAGTAAATTAAGTCATTGTTTATTCTATGGAATGGAAAGCATGCCTCCATTGTGACTCAGGATCTCTGGTTTGAGGAATGGTCTGGCCCTGAATTCAACGTCAGTCTCTTAAACTACCTGTCTCATTATTCTAAACTATTAAACAGAGGGTTGAGGCTCTTCCAGTGGGAGGATGGCATTTGGCTGCATTCTCTTGAATACATTTCTCACATCTTTGAGCCTCAGCTTCCTTTTTGGTGATTATTCAATTACACATGGTGCCAAAATTAGAGTGTTCTATACAGTGCCTGGTATGGCACTAAGATTATGCTTCCACTACAGTAACGAGATGGTTTAGGGATTAGTTAATTAATTAATTAATGTCTGTAGATGTTAATGTAGGTTGGGTACTTCAAAATCCCATTCGCATTTATCATATTCATATTTATCTACGCATCACTTTTATTTCAGAATGTTTTCGTCTGCTGAGACCAAGTGAGATTTCTGGAAAATAGTCTAATTGTTAGCACTTTGCCCAGTACATTTAGTAAGAACTTGTCTTGTATTGACTCAAACTGAGTTCCCTCAAAAGGGCTGGTGCCTTTCATTTCAATGTTTTTTTAAACATTAACTGCCCATAATAATTGAAGAATTAATGCAGTTTCTTTGGATTGTTAAACAAAAAATCACTGACATGGGAATTAGTTTTTTTTCATGTTTAATTTCATTCATTTCCTGCTTGAACTTTCACTGTGTCCCCAGAACTGTACTAGGTGCCAACAGTGGCCCCGAAAAGTACAGCTTTATGTTTAAGGAGATGACAATCTTGTTGGAGGGAAAAAAAAAAAAAAACCTTATACACAGACCAATTAGGGAACAATACAAGAACAATGTACAATGCAAGTTCTGATTATGTGTTTTTATGGCTATAATCTAAAACAAAGTACCTGTTGTTCCTGATAGTGAAGAAACAAGACTATATACCACAGAAAGGTGAAGTGAGTTAACTCCGCGGAGAACTTGGAGCATGTAATTTTTCATTTGAAGCACTGTCGTTTGGTGTCGGCTTCATCGTGTGGTGGTTGTTTTTGGTTCCCTCTGCCTCCGACCCTGTCGTTTAAAGACGTCCCTCCTCTGAGGGACCTCTGGGGCATGTTGGCAGCTTTGCCGCTGCCCTCTGGTTTGTGTTCTTTGATGCCATGCCAGTTACATCACATTCTTGCTAGGTGAGTAAAGGTAATCATAATTAGAAGTAAAAAAAAAAAAAAGAGAGAGAGAGAAAGATTGAAGTGGTGACTTAGAATTGAGGAAACATAGATTCCACAGAGAAAATCATATTTAGATTGTAGGACACGCTGAAAGCTCACATCACCGCCAGATGGAAGCGAGCACTGTTTCACGGATTACTGGGAGAAGGTCAACCTTCCGTAAGAGCACATAAACAAGGACGCCATTACCATATTTTCAAGTAATTTAAATTAAGAACTTAGTCCTGATGCTGACATGATTTCTAAATTATCTGGGATTAAACCCAGTAGCTTATTGAAAAACTATTGTGAAAGAAATAACTATTAAAAATATATCAGGTTATGATAAGGATGAAACTTTAGATAACATAAGAAGACAGTTTCTCTTTAGGCTGAAAGATACCAGGCACAGATTTATCTTTGACAGAGTGACCTGCCAAAATGCTTGCTCTCCAGCCCATCTGATAAAGGTTAACGATTTGAACACCCAAACAAGTTGATACACATAGCACCTGTCCGGCAAAAACAGTTATCGTCGTTTTTCTCAACCCAAATCTCACCATTTTGTTAAAGTCCGAAAAAGCAATAAACTAAATTTCCCCATCCTGCCAGTAAAGTTTTACTTTCTCTTTTTCATACTAGACACCAATCGGTGTTGTTGCATGTTGTTCAATGAAGACACATGTGATGTGTCTGTTTTATCTTTCCTGCTTTCAACTCTTTTTTTTAACAGCCCTAACAAAACTCTCCCACTTCTAAGTTGAGAAGGAGCTAGGAAAGATTGAGTTGTCTTTCAAATGGCCTTAGAAAAAGAGAGATAACGCTCATAGTCATTTTATTATTATGACAAGCTTGGGTTTACAAAGTAGTATTTTCCAAATTACTACCTTCAATTTTTAAATAGGTAGAAAACTTGCCAACTTTAACTGCCGAAAACTTATAGTCCTCAAAATATTTTGTGTAGCATTACTATTATTATGAACAGAAATAGCAATGACAAAAATCAAATCAAGTTTCGTGAACACCCAAAATTCCATCTGCGTGGGTGCGGCGGGGGTGGGAGGCGAGGTCGTTTAGAATGAGTAGAATTAATGTTCTTCCTTGCTCACAGCTGCGGCCAGCACGGTCGCTTTCAAGTCGTGAGCTTGCTCTGACTTTCCTGGCTCAAACCCCCTCCATTAAACAAGAGAATGAGGTGGGGAGGGTCAGAGAAATCGCAGGGTAACGGAATTGGACCTGAACTCGAATCTCATCCAGTCCACGGATTTTTTTTAAGCGGTTTGTTTTTCAGAAGTGTCTGCCTTGACCTATAAATCATTGTTAATTGTATCGTTAAACTGGCCTCAGAGAGGGGATTTTGCTTTAAACAGACAATGGAGTTAGAGAATTGTGACCTCTGAGCTCAGAAGCGCCCAGACCCCAGCGAGGGAAGCTCTCCCAGCGCTGGCGCAGCGCAGCTGGGCTGCTGTGCGCACGGCCTCCGGCCCTTCTGCATGGAAGTTTATCCTTGGCCTCTCTCTCACTCTGCCCACCCTCTTTCCTGGCCACCTTGTGCTTAGTGGGAGTAAATGTTAATAATTTATATTAAATGCAGCATCAATTTGGATTTGGTAAATATCGAAGTAGTGCCGCCCTCTTTTGAGCGACACCTTAACCAACTGAGGGCGTGGGAGGCTTGCAGGGGGTACCCTGGGGAGAGGGACGCTCGTCCTGTCACCCAAGCCTGCACTATCCTCTCCAGCACTCCACACAGCTTCTGTTTCTTTCTTTCTTTTTTTAAATCTACATCCATCTTCCCTCCTTTTCGCATGCCAACTTAAAAGGTTTCAAACACTTCAAAAAGAAATGATATCTAAATCATCCCAAAGACCACTAACATATAATGTTTTATCACATTTTCCCAAAGCGGAATAGCATATTACGACAATGATTGTATTTTCATCCATATTCTCTTTTAGGAATGTAGAGACATTATCTCAAATTATTACTTCAAAGAGACAGAGACAAGAATCTTGTACCATTCAAGTTCTCAAATCATTTTAGGTCTTTTATTTCATTTTGCCTAAATCTCTCAGACAGTTAATTCCTTCTATATTTTCTTGTATCACTTAAAAATTACATTTTACTTGGTCAGGGTCTAAAGAATTACACTGACAAACTAATAAATTATTGGAAAAAATTCCATTAGCACAGCGATAATGATCAGAAAAAAATTGGCTAATTTCAGTGTCTTTCTTTGGGCTCTTCATAGAAAATTGTTGAAATGTGTCTTCCATAAGTAACTGGCATTCTGAAATTGATTTAAAGCTGTAGAGGGGAAGAAAAGCTACATTGAAAAAATTAAATTTTAGATTAGGAGATATTTAAAAGACAACAAGTTCCATGCCCAGAGGATCCTGGACATTGGCCCTCTTTTTCAGCCATCAGAAGTATGTGTGTGTGTGTGGGGAAGTTGCATAGATGGTGTGGTAGGAGAGACACATGCTTCCTTTAGCCATTACCCTACTAAAAAGCCTTTATATTGCATTTTCATGTCACTATAATGATCCCAACTATTTCTATGGGGAAAACTGCATCTTCTTCTCTGGCGGAAGGGCCACCCAAAGAAATTGGGTTCCTGGTGAATAGAATGACAGCTCCTGGGCCACCTGTCCTCTCCATCTGGCCTCCACTCACCTTGCTGCGTCCCCTACAGTTCTTTCCTTGATGTAGGTCTATGAGCTCCCTGTTCCTTCAAAGTGCTGGAGCTCCTGGCCTTTGCACGCCTATTTCTGCAGCCAGAGCACCTCCACTGAGAAGCAGACCTTTACTTGGCTGGTTCCTACTCACCCTATTGAGGCCTCACAACACAGGAAACACGTGTTGGCAGCAAGTGCTTGCAGAATGAATGCAGGCGTGCAAGGGTGCACATGCTGGAGGATGAAGCCTCTGTTACTACTCTCAGCACACCTCCGCCTGGCAGAGGTAAACAGTGTCAGGGTTGTTTAGTGCTCTAGTGAGTAGATGGAGGCTGCAAGGCAAACCGAATGGAGAGGGCTGGAGGGGGAGGAAAGGAGAAAGGGAAGGTGGGAGTGGAAGAGAGGTGGGGAAATGGAAGAGTAATCAGAATGCCCCAGGAAATTAGAGTTTGGAGAGGAAAATTAGAGAGTAGAAAACAGAGCCAGAGTCAAAAACAGTGAGAGAGACAGAAATTCACAGATTTGCTACCTGGCCCAGGTTTTACTAGCTAGCTAGAACCTTCTTCCTTTCTTTTTGCTGACTCATCTGTACTAATCCTTTGTGTAGAACATCTTTTACTTCCACAGGGAAGCTATATGTTCCCATAGAAACCAATACTTTACATAACAGAATGCTTGTCAACATTTCACTAAAATTGCTTTCTGTTAGCTTCTTTTCCCATTAGACAGTCAACTTCATGAACGCAGGACTATAGGGTCTACATTTTCATCACAGTAGCCTCAGCAACTAGCGTAGTGAAGCCTGCCCATAATAAATAACTAAAGATTTATTGAAAACCTAGAGCACTGGGCAAGTCATTTTGGTTTTCTGGACCTCAGGCTCCTCATTTGTGCTATAAGGGGGTTGGTCTAGTTAATCCCTAAGGCCAACCTCTAGCACTGGTCTTCTGTAATTTTGTACCTACAGCTTCCTGCCTGATGCCAGAAGCAATTTAATTCAAGAATACAGGGATGTGGCCTGTAAAGATCCTGAAGATCTTGCCATCCAAACTGTGACTGCTGGGACACGGTTTGTACAGGGCCTTGAGCCGGCCTGGGAGAGGGCAGTGGGTAGCAGGCTCAGTCCTCACTGGCAACAGGCCACTTCTGGGGAAAGAAGGAGTTGCCCTTAAATCCACTGTGGATGTGAAGCTATGCTGATGAGCCGTGGCAAGGTCATTACAAAGGTGTTTCAGAGACAATCCTACTCCTTCAGAGAGATAAGGAAGAATAACCAGGACAGAGGGAGGGATGAATTTTGTCTATATGCATATATTGCTGTATATATACATTCATCAGTCAGCAAATATTATTAAGTGCATTCTTAGGCAAAGTACTGATGGGATAAAAAGACAAATCAGGCCTCTGGGGTCATGAGATTTGGCTGGGGAAGAAAGGCATATTCATAATGAAAATATAGCAATGATGTTAAGTGGGAGTCTTAGTCCATTTTGTGGTGCTATAATAAAATACTTGAGAGACTGGGTAATTGATACAGAATAAACATTGATTTCTCACGGATCTGGAGGCTGGGGAGTCCAAGCTCGTGGTGCGGGCAGGTTTGGTTGTCTGATGAGGGTTTTGTCTCTGCTTCCAGGATGGCACCTCGCGGGGGAACATTGTGTCCTTGAGTGGCAGAAGGTGGAAGAGCAAGAAGGGACAAACTCCCTCTGTTTGTCCTTCCTTTCAGACGGGCTTTAATCCCATTCACAAGGAAGGAGCCCTCGTGGCATGATCACTACATAAAGGCCCCACCTCTTCGAACTATCATACTGGCAACACTTGAATTTTGGAGGGGACACATCCAAACCACAGCAGTGGGATAGGACAGGTGCTTCCTTCCCTGTTGGTCTTCTTCATTTGGTTTTCCTGTTAAGGATTTAAAAGGACAGAAATACTACTTCCTGCTGCATCATAAGAGAAGTGGTATTTGAGCTTGGCCTTTGAGCATGGCAGGACTTGGGCATGTGGAGACTGGAGGTGGCATTGCAGGTGGAGAGAAGAGCTAAGAGGGGAATTTACGGGAATAGTGAGTTTGGTTCAGCTACAGCAGGTTACGTGAGGCAAATTGCTTGCGGCAAATTAGTTTGGAAAGGCAGGTTGTGACCAGACGGGAAGCATTCGAACTTTGCTCTAATAGGAAATGTGGAGCCATAACAAATGTCTGAGTAGGGTGGTTGCCAGAGCTGGGCTTTAGAGAGACTCAGGACAGTGACAGGGAGGTTGTTTGGGGGCGGGGAAGCCTGGAGAGAACAGAGCCAGTGAGAATGCTAGTGCACTGAGGTCTCTGCTGGGGCTGCTGATTTCTGGAAACGGGGTAGTGTTGGGGAAAGGGGTTAGACATGAGTTTCTGAGGACCCCAGGAGGTGTGAGTTCTACCATGGAGCAGGTATTCAATAATATTAAGTCTACAGAGAAGTTGAGGAAGGTGGAGGAAAAAAGGTCGATGATACCCTTCAAAAACTTGCTCCAGGAACTTGAGGAGACAAAAACCTGATGCCAAAGAGTGAAGGAGCCACAGGCAAGACCCAGGGGCTCCAAGCCAAGACTGAGAGTCAAGGAAAGGGACTCGGGTGCCGGAGTGTTTGAATTTGAATCTTGGACTTGCCTCTTGCTCTCTGGGTGACCTTGGGCAAGTTATTGACTGCATGTGCCTTAGTTTCTTCATCTGTGAAATGGGAATAATGATAGTTATCAACTGAGAGGGTTGGCATGAGGATTAACTGAGTCTGTAAACATAAATCTCTCAGAACAGAGCCTGGCAGGTAATAAGCAGGCTGTATGTTTGCTGCTATGAGGATATTTTTAAAGAAGTTTAGGGAAGACAAGTATAAATGGGACTTGGAGTGAGTAGCAGAATCAAAGAAAGTTTTTTTCTTGTAATTAATGAGGGACTTTTAAGCATGTTTAAATTGAGGGGAAGGACACATAGAAGAGGGAAGAAATGGAACATACAGGAGAAAACTTGTTGGAGGTAAATTTAGAACCAGGGCAGGGTGCGGTGGCTCACGCCTGTAATCCTAGCACTCTGGGAGGCCAAGGCGGGTGGATTGTTTGAGCTCAGGAGTTCGAGACCGGCCTGAGCAAGAGCAAGACCCCATCGCTACTAAAAAATAGGAAGAAATTATATAATTATATGGACAACTAAAAATATATATAGAAAAAATTAGCTGGGGATGGTGGCGCATGCCTGTAGTTTCAGCCACTCGGGAGGCTGAGGCAGGAGGATCAGGATCGCTTGAGCCCAGGAGTTTGAGGTTGCTGTGAGCTAGGCTGATGCCGCAGCACTCTAGCCTGGGCAACAGAGTGAGACTCCATCTCAAAAGAAAAAAAAAAAAAAGAAAATAGAACCAGGCCACAGGCTTGGGACTAAGTACTTGGGGAAAACTTAGTCTTGCAAGGAGGAAAAATGGCCTGGATCTGCATTTAGAATGAAATATAGGTTCTTTACTTGGGCCTTCAAAGCCCTCCAGAGAATGGCTTCT
Source organism: Varecia variegata (assembly GCA_028533085.1). Taxonomy (NCBI): domain Eukaryota; kingdom Metazoa; phylum Chordata; class Mammalia; order Primates; family Lemuridae; genus Varecia; species Varecia variegata. Next base: position 11,771,015 of record CM052441.1, on the reverse strand, counting down.
GCCTGCCTCAATAGCCATAGCTCCTTCAACTCTCCCCACTGCCCCATCAATAAATGGACACAGGACATGAACAGAAACTTTTCAAAAGAAGGCAGAATAAGGACCAGCAAACATATAAAAAAATGCTCAACATCTCTAATCATTAGGGAAATGCAAATCAAAAGCACAATGAGATATCACCTAACCCCAGTCAGATTGGCCTTTATCAAAAAATCCCAAAACAACAAATGCTGACAAGGATGTGGAGAGATAGGAACACTCTTACACTGCTGGTGGGACTGCAAATTAGTGCAACCTCTGTGGAAAAGAAGTTGGAGATACATCAAAGAGCTAAAAATAGAAATACCATTTGATCTAGCCATAGCATTATTAGGTATCTACCTAAAGGAACAAAAGACATTCTATAACAAAGACATCTGCACTCGAATGTTCATGGCAGCAGAATTCACTATTGCAAGGATGTAGAAACAACCCAAGTGCCCGTCAATCCATGAGTGGATTAATAAAATATGGCATATATATATATATATACAGTGAAATATTACTGAATTACAGAAAGTGATAGTGATCTAGCACCTCTTATATTTTCCTGGATAGAGCTTGAGCCCATCCTCCGAAGTGAGGTATCACAAGAATGGAAGAATAAGCACCACATGTGCTCCCCATCAAATTGGCACTAACTGATCAACACTAAGGTGCTCACATCATAGTAATATTCTTTGGGAGTTGGGGGGTTGGGGTTGGGTACACTCACAACTAATGGATGCGGTGAGCATTTTAGGGGGGAAGGGCACTCCTCAAATCATGGCTTGAGTGTGGCAAAGTCATAACATGTAACCAAAATGTTTGTACCCCCATAGTATCCTGAAATAAGAAAAAAATAAAATAAAATAAATAAAATAAAATAAAATAAGGAAATCCTGTCATTTGTGACAAGATGGATGAACCTGGAGAACATTATCCTACGTGAAATAAGCCAGGCACAGAAAGACATACTGCATGATCTCACTTACATGTGGAATCTAAAAAAGTGGAACTCACAGAGGCAGAGAGTAGAATGGTGGGTTGCTGGAGTTGGAGCAGAGGGGGACAGAATCGGATGGTGTTGGTCAGAGGTTACAAAGGTTTAGTTAGGCAGGATCAACAGGTTCTGGAGATCAGCACAGTGACTATAGTTAAAAATGATGTACTGTATACTTGAAAATTGCTAGGCGAATAGAACTTAAAATTCCTTCCCACAAAATAAGTATGTGATGTGATGGATATATTAAAGCTTGACTTAATCATTTCACATTATATAGGTGTATCAAAACATTATGTTGTACACTGTAAATATATGCAATTTTTATTTGCCAATTACACAAAAGAGGGGGGTGGACCAGGGACTCTGGGCTCAGAGTAGATGGCAGAGGAATGTCTTGAGGACACAAACAGGAAGTGGCACAGGGAAAGGAGGGGAGCTTTGGTGTAGCTGTGCCCTCAAGGAAGGGAGAAGAAAGTTCTCAGAGAGGAGGCCTGGGAATTCTCAGTGCGGCAGGAGTTAGAAGTTCTTGCTCTGTTCTCTTTTGTTGATGGAGTTTTCTTGGGCTAACCTGAAACAGTAACAGTGGTTGGCACTTTTCTGAGGACTTACCATGTGCTTGGCAGGGTGGTAAATCTTTGGGTGCCTTTACTGCTTGTTTCACCAGCACAGTAACCTCTGAAGTGGGGGCCACTATTAGTCCCCCTTTTTTTTTTTAGCTGAGAAAAGTGAGGCTTAGTTGGTTAATAACTAGGCAATGGAGGTGCCAGGAATCCATCCAGGCCTGACTCCAACGTGTGGAATCTTAACCACTGTGCTCAGTGGTCCGACTCCACGCTCTCCAAAATCAGGCTGCTCCTCCCAGGAAGGAGTGAATTCAAGCATGAATGAAGAAAGAAGGGGGTCTACTGGCTCTAGTACCACTGACCCCAACTCAGTCCTTCTGGGAGCTGACAGGGCATTTAGGGAATGAAGGTTTTCCCATAATTATCTTTCTTTTATGTGTTAAATAGGACTCATCTGTGGTCCCATTAGGTTGCAGACTCCTTTTCAAAGATAGCTCTTCAATAACCTTTCCTGCTCCTCCGGTAATTTAGCTACTCAACTTTTTCCACAATTTCTCAGATCAATTTTAGTAATTTAGTTTTTTCTAGGAAGGTTTGCCAGGTAGATTTTTCTTTTTTAATATTGACCTAGGTTTGCATTTATAATTTTCTTAAACTCTACTGTTTCCTCATTCTTAGTTTGTATGTTATATTTTAATTCTTTCTCCCTCTTTTTTTGTGTAAGGTTTATAAAAAGCTTACCTATTTTATTGGCCTTTTCAAAGAAACAGCTTTCAAATTTACTTATTCTTTCTAATTTTTTTGTTTTCTTTCCTTTAGCTTCAGGCTCTAATTTCTCTTGCTAATTTTTTTGAATTTATTTTATTCTCTTTTTTGATTTTTAAAAATGAGTATTAAATATATATTTTATAAAAATTTTAATATTATCTATTTGATATGGTACATATTTTATTAATAATATTTTATATTTAATGTATTTGCATATATTTTTAAAACTGCATGTAAGTCAGGTTTTAATGACCCGTAGGTTTTGGACTGAAGTATCTTTTTCATTGCCTTCAAGATAGTTTGAATTAACTTTGATTTCTTTGATTCTAAAGGTTAGTTATATATATACATATATGTCCTAATTTTCAAGTAATAATTTTGTTTAACTCTTTTATTCAGATTTTATTGGATTAATATCAGATTATGTGGCCTGTAAACCTCTTTTTAAAAATATTTTTTGACAATCTTTGTGCCCAAATTCATAATCAATTTTTGTAAATTATTGATGGATAGATAAAAAATTATGTAACTGAAAGACATAAGGATCTCTATATCATTAGCAAATGTAGATAATTTTGTAATTAAAAGAAATGTATTGACATCTCTCACTATAATTGCATTTAACCAAGTTCTTGCACTTCTAAATAGTTTTGCCTTATAGATTTAGCTGCTTTGGTGTTTGGACCCATCACTTTATTGACTTTTATATCTCCTTTATAAAAGTGTACCTACTATATTACATAATATCTCTATCTTGTTTGATCAGCTTTTCCAAAATGAATGTGGCTCTTTTTCAAAGTTGCTTGGGCAACTTGGCTTCCATGATATAGTTCTGGGCCTTTGGGGTTTACCTTTCTAAAACTGTATATCTCAGTCTTGAATATATCAAGATAATCTGTAAAAAATTCCATATCACTTTTTGCCATTTTTTTTGCAGGGGCATTTACCTATCTATCCCCAATGTGCTTAATTTGGACTTTAATTATAACCAAGTGATTTTTCTCCATTCTAAAAGAAAATGCATATTTTTCTATTGGACCTAAGTTGCGGTTCCATTCTACCTAAGACCACCAAACTCACTTGCCTCACTGTAATACCTTCTAGACATCAGTGCAAGTCCATGGACAAGAGAATATTAATCAGGCTGCATTAGATTTCCATTGAGAAATGCTGCGCTTTCAAAAGATGAAAACATGTAGAGCTATATTTTCAGAACTTTCATTTTTCAACCAGAGAATTGGAATGCTTTGGTGTTTTACAAAAACAAATGTTTTTTTTCTTTCCTAAGCCAATTTTTGATGAGTAACATGGAATTGAAGGTAGGAGGGAGGAGCACCTGTACTATTGAGTATCTACAGATTATAAGCAAGTGCTGTTAACTGCCAGGCTACATAACATAACAAATATTTACAGTGCACTGAATTCATGTATGGTTTAAAAAGTGCTGTTAATTGCATGTGCATTCATTGATCTATCACCACATATTCCTGAAGGTCTGCTGTGTACTGGAGTCCAGCCAGGGGCCTGTGACAGAGGGTGAGCAGGTCAGGCCCATACTTATGCTACTGCTATTTCTTTGGATGTGATTGGTTGGATAATTAGGTCAGTGGCTTCAGATACTGAAATTTATTCTAATAAATTTTTCAGTTGTTTCACAAACCGACATTGTTTGTCGGCATTTGTTGTCGACATTTCCTCCCCTTGTTTCTTCTCTTCCTTCTTCTCTAGCCACCCCCATGACCTGTTATTACTAATATAGGAAACTTGAAATAGAAACTTGAAATAGAAAGAAATAGAAAGAAAAAAAAAAGAATGTTACATAAGTAAGTGGTCACTTTTTGGAATAATTCTATATTAATATAGTGTATCCTAATGAGTAGAAAAAAGGCCATCATTTTAGGCTAGACTTTTCAGAAAGCTCACAATGCTACCACTGTTTTGCACTTACCTTAAAAAATAAAGTATTCCTCCTAAAGTAGCTCATTTACTCATTGGCATAACTGGGCCATTAAACATTAAGAATTGTTTGGGGCTCAGAAATTAAGCCAGGCTATGGTGAAACAAAATTAGCAAATTCGAGTTGATGCCAGAAATTGGGCGAAGCCTGTTGGCTCTTAAGGGCCAGTCTTGTCAGTTACCGCCCGCAGATGCCGCTGTGGACCAGGTGGGGGCAGCAGAGAGCCGGCTGCGGTCTAGGGGATGGAAGGCACACGCTTGGCTGCCAAGGCACAGGTGGAGGTGGCGGCAAGGTAGGAGGTAGAGTCAAGGTTTTGACTCTGCATCTGATAAAAGGGAGGAAGGAAAGCAAGAGAGTTAGAAACTCCACAAAGATCGAGGTGCAGGGGAAGCAAGAATTGAACTAGGACACAGAACTGGTGTCAAAGAGCTTGATGGGGAAAGCAAGGGTGGGTGGGCAGGCAAGAGGTGGCCCCTGGAGGCCAGCCTGCTTTGCCAGCGTGCCTCCCAGGGCCTTCCCAACACCGAGGGCCAGGTGCCTCCTTGGCCCTGCGTGGCCTTCCAAGGGCAGTGGCTCTGACTGAACGGGGACGTCAGAGACAGCAGCTACTAATCTTTCTTGAGCTGAGATAGTGAGGAAAGGTCTTGCGTTAGTAACAAATACTGAAATGAGTAGAGAATACAAAACGATTTGGTAGCAATCAGGGTGTCCTGGTGCAGTGTCACCCGAGCTTTTCCTTGTGGTTACTGCAAAGGACTAAAGTCCTCGGCAGCCTCTGTCCATGTTTTTTCACAATCACCAAGGAAATACAGTTCAATGCTCCTGTTTACTTAATGGTCTACTACATTTAAGACACCATGCTCTCCCTGTGTGGTCTTGTCGTAATTATCTTCAAATGGTGCTAATTAGCAGAACCAACACATGGGCAGCCTTCCCTCCCCTGACTTGGCACCCTCATGTGCTGCATTTAGCACCCCTCGTGGGAGGCATTCTGGAAGATCCCCTATTTGCACCCTCTTCCCACCTCCCCCCTGCCACTCATGGAAGCTGCCTCCCCAGAGAAACTGCTCTCTGGTAAAGAACACCACGGAGTCCAAGCAGATGGAGGCTTATCTCAAGACACTATACTCACCAAAATCCTAGCAGAAAAAAAAGCTGTTTGCATAGTCCCTGAGAGCTAACTATAAGAGTTTGAACTGTGGAAGGCAATTTGGAAATGGAGACAGAGTATAGAGAAAGAAAGACAAAGGGAGATTACCTGAAAAAATTCTTGGAAAAGAAGAAAAATTTTAGTTAGACTTTAGAACATCAAACTAAAGACACCGATTTTGAGAAAATGGCTGGAAAATTTTTGGTTAGCCATGCCACCAGGAACAATGGGTTCCCACTCTTAGCTGTGCCCGAGGCAGCTTAACTGCCATGTTGTTGATCACAGTAATTAACCTCTTCTTGCCTTTATTTCCCTTTCTGTGAAATGGGAATTAAAGTGCTTCCTGATGATGTTTCAAAAAGATTTTTAAGGTAGGAATAGAGAATATTACTGACACACCAATGATTTTCTGGGTGACAGGGTTACTGTGAATGAATGCAGACACTCAGAGCACTTATTAATGAAGTTCGGGGTGTGCAGTTTTTCTTTCTAGAGTAAACATACACCCAGTAGTATTGATTCTGTTTGCATTGTTCTGTCCCATTGTTTGTCAATGTTTGAGTGATTACACAGTATTTATTCCCTATTGTTCGAAATACTCTTTAAAAAGCTGAATATAGAACTCCAGCCCCTGCTGGTTTGTTCTTTTCCATTTGGCAAAGGTTGGTTGATTTTATTTTTCTTTTGGCCTGTGCTTCTTAGCGGCTTGAAATGAGCATGGCTTTTTCTGTTTACCTCTTTACCCACATTGTCAATAATAGAGCCGCTCTGGGAACGGGGCGCACAGCGTAATTTCTGCAGCAGAGTTTACAAAGGGAGGAGGGCTTGGTTATAAATTAGGAATATTGTGTTGTTTTAGCTCTATTTTCTCAAATGCTGGAAGTGTTTCCTCAGGAGTTATTGTTTTTCACTCATGCAAATCCACACATTCTCTTGTAACACGTAAAATCTGTAAAAGAAAATGAAAAATACGTTAAAACAAATGTAATGAAAGAAGCAGAAAGCCAGTGTATAGAAATGGTCACACGAGGAACTGGCTATGCTACGGTCTGGTTTGATTCTATGGGTGTGAGGTGTGTACGTGGGGTTTAACAGCGCAGATCTATAGAAATGGTGAGAAATGATGACTCCAGCCTAGTGCTTTTCCATTCTCCTTGCACGATAGAATTATCTGGAGATTTAAAAAAAATGTTGATGCCTGGGTCTTTCCCCAGAAATCAGAACATCTGAGGGTGTGAGTTCAGCACAGGCATTTGTAAAGTCTTCCTGGATGGGTAGTCAAGGCTGGGACCACTGATAACCTGTAGCTGTCTCCAGGGAAGGGGCCTTAGCCTAGCACCGAACACCTGTCTGGGCCTGAGACACACCTGTGGGTCTTAACTCTCAGTGGGCCTCCTCTTTTAGCGCTGCTCCCATGCTATCTGGCCCGTCCTGACTTTCAAAAAAAAGTTTCTCTTCAGTTGAACTCTGGAGCAAGTAGGATAGCATGAAAATGCTTCCTAAGTGGTCTGAAATAGAAGTAAGTACTGACTGCCTCTATTGACATTGCAGTGGCATTTTTTTTTTCAAAGTTCCTGATCCAGTTGTGGAAAGATTGTTTTCTATGTGTGGATGACACATCTGTTTTGTATCTCAAAGGCGATACCTTCAGCCTTGGAGCCAGCTGTCCTGTCCCGTGTGATTCAAAGAATGCCACGTGTCCCAAATATGGCAGGCTTCCTTTTTTTTTTTTTTTTTTGTTGACATGGCCTAAAAGTCTCTTATTAAAAAGAACTCACTTTAGCTTGGAAAGGTAGTTTACCGTCAGATAGATCTGTTTAGTTTCTGTCTGTTAATCTGTTACATCGGAGGAGGAGCGTTCCAAGGGAAGAGGACTCAGGAGGTATAAATGCGTTGGGGCAGAGCGGGTGGTAAATTCAGGAGCAGGGGAGCAAACCCAGGGCAGCCAGACAACAGGGGGGACATAGGCAGCCTGAGGACCAGGGGGCGGGGACCTGGGGGGCTGAATGGAAGAGAGGAGATGCAAGTGGCTGTGTTGCCAACCTGGAGTCACAGTCTTCAAGGTTTTAAATACCATCTCTATATCTGTGACTCCCAAATTTATATTCTCATCCCAGCCCTTCTCATTGTTCCTGGCTGCCTAATTGGCATCTCAAATATGACATGTCTAAAACTAGACTCTGGGACCCTCCCTTATCCCAAACCTGTACCTTCTGGGGACTTTCTTGTCTCAGTAAATTACAGTCTAGGAGTTAGTTACTCTGGCCTCCTCCGTTTCTCTCACCCATTGGGCACCCAAATTATGACAAACGTGTTGGCTCTACCTTTCAAACGCAGAGCTGGACAGTAACTGCTCAGCATCACCTACCCTCACCACTGTGGTCCAGGCACCATCACGTCTCCCCTGGTGCTATGGATTCGATGTTTGTGCCCCTCCCGAGTTCACAGCATGAAATCCTAACCCCCAATATGACAGTATTTTGAGGTATTAGGAGGTGGGGCCTTTGGGAGGTGCTTAGGTCATGAGGGTTGGGGTCCTCACAAATGCCATTAGTGCCCTTATTAGAAGTGACATGAGAGCTTGCTTCCTCTCTCGCTGCTCTCTGCCATGAGGATACAGCAGGAAGACAGCCATCTGCAAACAAGGAGTGTGCCCTCACTAGACACCAGATCTGTTGGCACCTTGATCTGAGACTTCCCAGCCTCCAGAACTGTGAGAAATACTTGTCTCTTGTTTAAGCTGCCCAGTCTGTGGTATTTTTGTTATAGCAGCCTGGATGGCCTAAGACACCTGAGTGGTTGCAGTGGCCTGACTGGTCCCTGCCTCTGCAGTATCCCCACCCGCACTCCAGCCTGTGCTATCAGTTATAGGGAGCCCTTTAGAACATAAGTCAGATAAGATCACTCCTGCTAAAAAGCCCCCAATGGTTTTGTATCTCTGTACTCACAGTAAAAGCCAATCCCCTTTGGAGGGTCCATGAGGCCCCACACAGCTTGGCGTTCCTGTTGCCCTTTCTACCGCCTCTCCTTATTCAGCCTCACCTGCTTCCTCCCTGTTACCCCAGACGTGCCTAGGACACTCTAGTCCTTGCACTTGCCACCATTCTGGGCTGTTTGTGCCCAGAGGGCTCTTCCCCCAGATAGCTACTTGTCCCTTCACCATCCTCAGGGAGCTGTTCAAGGTCATTTTCCCAGTCACCCTATCTGATCTTAAAAGTTAAGCCCTTACCCCTGTACTTCCCAGCTCCATGACCTGCTTAATTGTCCCTTAGCATAGTTACCATTTGGATTTCTCTATGTTTTATTTATTGGTTATTGTCTTAGCTCAGGCAGCCATGACAAATACCATAGACTGGGTGGCTTCAAAAACAGACATTTATTTCTCACAGGTCTGGAGGCTGACAGCCTTCGTGAGATCAGGGTGCCAGCGTGGTTTGATTCTAGTGAGGGCCTCTTCCCGTTCGCACACGGCTGCCGTGTCGCTGAGTCCTCGTGTCTTTTTTTTCTTTATAAGAGCACTAATCCCATCATGAGGCTCCAACCTCACGACCTACCACCTTCCAAAGGCCCAGCCTCCTAATGCCATCACGTTGGGGGTTTGCATTTCAGCACATGGATTTTGGGAGTGGGGGACACAAACTTGCAGTCTACCACAGCTGTTGTTTGCCTACTTCCCACCCCCCACTAGAACATAAGCTCTGTGAGGAGGTGGATTCTTGTCTCCTTTGTTTACTGCTGTGTCCCCAACACCTAGAATAGTACCTGGCACATTGTAGGTGCTTAGCAAATAATTAGTGGATGAAAAAAATGAAGTGGTCTCCTACATCATCTCTAAAGTCCTGTTCAAGTAACGGGGTTTGCCTAGCTCCCTTGTTACCACGTCTTGGCCTCATGCCGCGGTCTCCCAGAGGTTCTCATGGACTGTTGTATGACTTTGTCACCTGTCCTGCCCACCTGGAGCCCTGCTACTGCCGGGGTGGCTGTTGGGCCCTCCCTCGCCCCTGTTCAGTCAGGCAGCCAGGGTCTTGGTGAGCAGCCTTCACTCACAACACTCACGCCATCTGCCCCCTCTTGCCTGAACCCACCTCCTGGCTGAGCCCTCCCTTGCACTCACCTCCTCACTTCTCCCCGGCCCTCGCCAACCGTTGGTCTTCTGGAATTTTGACACATCGGTCAGCTCCAGCGCTGCCTAAACGTCCCTTTGAATGACTCTTAATTATACCTCAGGCTGGCCCTGCGCAGCAGACCATACAAATAACGATTGTGTCTGGGGTTGCTTTGGAGTGTGAGAAGGTGGGAAAATTGCCTCAGGGTGACCCGGCCCGGTTGCTCTGGAATGTCTCATGGGGCCGGCCGTGTCGCCAAAGCTTCGCTGTCCCTGCTGGAGGCAGGGGACAGTGGCTGGCGGGTGCAGGTCCGGTGTCTGTCAGTCCTCTGGCTTCTCAGGCAGGTTGGTCTTGTCACACAGAAGCCTCTGGAAGCACTCTGTGGAAGCTGGAAGCTGTTCTTGGATGATTTCACAACACTTTTCTCCAGGAAAAAGAAAAAAAAAAAGCCTCATTCTCTTCATCCGCAGAGTTACATAACCTAACATTTCCCTTGCTGGTCGGAATGAATACCCTTTCTTCGCCCGAGTAAATCATGCACAGACTCTTCAGGGCGGGCTGCTTCCCCCACCGCGCCGCGTCCGCGGGATCCGGCCGCTGGGCTGGTTGCGTGGTGGCCTGCAGCCGGACGCGGGGCCAGGTGTCCCTCCGTGCCTCCTTCTTGGAGCGTGGATTCTGCCAAAACACCTTTTAAATGTCATAACAAGTAGCAAACAAGGCTCCACCTGTGGCCGTTGTTGTGACTCTGGAAGACCTGCTGGCCGCAAGACGCCGGGGTCATTTGCAGCTGGAAATCTACTGTCGCTGCTGCTTAAACAAACCTCCTAAGCGCAGATCACCACAAAGGGCGCCAAGAAACTGAAAGGTTAAAAAATCTGCGGTTATCAACCCTCGCAGGCATGTCAGCTGTACACCCCTTTATAGAAAAACTGTTTGTTACTTTACTGTTCAACCCTTCATTTCCAAGTACAGGTTTTTGATTTTCACATGGAGTGTTTATTTTCCCACACCTGAATAACTTTCTTTCCATCACCTGCTGTTTAATTAGTTCACATCTTTGTCTTCCCTCTATTTGCTTTGTTTTCCTAGATGAGAATAATAAATGGCACCACTGAATTGCCCAGTAGAGGCTGACATTACCCTACGCTCTCAGATAGACTTAGGCGTCTTTTGTTTCCTAACAGAAAGCTGTCTTGGTGTGAAGGGAAGAACTGGACTTCCTAGAGGCCGAGATCCATGTGTCACTCATTCAGAACTCCTGGGAGCTGATTCAGACCACAAGTTGGTAGGTGCTCAGTATTCCCCAAGTTTTGAAAATCAAGATCCCTTTGGAGTTTTACAAGTAAAATTTCAAAAACAAGATATGGCTATCCCAATTTATTGTAGAAGAAAGATGCAAATTTTGTAAGTTTATTAATTTGGTAGAAGGTGCTAATTCGAAAAGAAAAAGTAATAGGTAAGGCTGTATTTAAAAATTGTCAAAAAACAGTAGTATATATGCTTGCATATTAAGCATTCCATTTACAATGATAAACCCATTCTTTGGTTCTTAATCTTGTCCAGGCTTCTTTAAGAATCTGATGAAGTTTCCAGACCCTTTCTTCAGAAAAATATACATGGGTTTATGTACCCAAAAGTTTGGATATGTTGTCAGGGGGATTCCAACTGTCCTAGAACCTCTTGTGGGGATGTTTTTTATGAAGGGTGGAGAAACCAAACTAATTTTATGAGAGAGAAATATCAATATGCAGTAATTAGCCAAAATTTAGTTGTGAGGAAAATGATGTTAAACATATTCGTTGTCCAAGTGATGACACAAAATTATACTCATATTACTACTTTCCATTTTGAGCACATTTTATACTCATGGTGACCTAGTGACTCAAATGCCTGCTTTTTCTTTGCTGTTATGCTCTTATTTAATGTCAATGCCATGCAACTTAAATATGTTTTGTCCTGTTTCTGATGTAACTATCTAGTTTTGTTCTTTGTTTTCTGTTTTATCTTTTGCTTCTTGTCCCTATTTAAAGGACCACGAAGGTATTGGAACTCGAGGAAAAATAATTTCCAGTATAGATTTTGGTATTGTAGAGGAAGGTTTCCAAACCCAGGCGGGGATGTACTTGGGGGTGGAGGGCTACTCAGTACCCCTGTAAATGGCCCAATTGCTGTTTCTACTGCTTGGAGTGCAAGGTGAATGCAGGTGTCCTTGGTCACGGGGGATGACAGAGGATGTGCATTAAAGAGGAACAGGACTTTCTGCCCTTTGGATTCAAACCAAAATTCATTTGAGTGAGAAAAAATGTATGTTCATGAGGCACTGTGTGAGTTACTGCGACGGATGTAGGTGGAGTAAGTCATATTTCCGGGTAACCTGCAATCAACTGGTAGGAGCTGTGGGAGAAACAGACATAACTCAGGACCAGACTGAATCTGCCACTTACCTAAGAGAGTTATCAAGTTTTTCGTAAAAGTGTAAGTTCTGGTTGTCATATAGTTTGTCTGTTGAAACGTCTGTCTCCCTTCCTAGACACAAGCTCCTGAAGGTCTTGTCTATCCATCCTTGCCCGGCACAGAGGAGATGCTTCATAGGACTTGTTTCATTGCTGGAGGAGAAAGGAACGGCAGCTGTAGGGATTCTGAGGAGGGTGAGAACAGGGCGATGTTGGGCAATCAGGAAGGGCTCCACGGAGAAGTTCTCTGAGAGGAACCTTGAAGGAGTGGTGAGATCGTAACTGACCCAGGTGGAGCAGGGGCCGAGATCTAAGCATAGGTTACCGGGAGTGGGCAAAGAGGCCACTTGATCTGAGTACAAAGCTGGAGAGGCAGGCAGGGGCCAGATTAACAGGGACAACGTGGGAGGTCGTACTTAATTTGGTCTTGTAGTGATAAGATGAGGATGATTCATCAGGACGGTGGCCTGGTCAAGGTGTGTTTGATGGATTGGAAACAGGAGAGGCTGGGAACAATCTGACCAGTTAGGACACTATTGCAATAGCCCAGCTGGGAGGTAAAAAGGACCTGAGTGGTGACAGGGAGAAGGAAGAAGAAGGGAGGGAAGCTGGGGATATTTTCAGGGTGGAGTCTGAAGTTCTCAGAATCTATACTTCCTTAGAATATACCAGCCCAGAGGAAAAATAGGGTGAAAACAATAACAAAATAATATTTTTCTCATTCTGCTTCCCATGAACTGTTTTTCAACCTGCAGTTCTTTTCAAATTCTTCCTTCCTGTAGGGCCAAGTGAATAAGCAGATGCTGCAGAACTTTCCAGGTGCTGCATGGCACTACATGGCTCTCAGAAGCCACCAATGTCAGTGGGCCAAGGTCGCAGGTGCTGATGCCAATCAGGCCAATAGCACAGGCAGGACCCACTTGCTACTAAGCTTCCATGGGCACAGGAAACCTCAGGGTGGGGGGTGCTCTCCACTTGTAATTGTTACTTGGTTTAGGAATCAAGGCTTCCCTTTGTTATCAAAGGTTTATGGAGATTTTTCTTTTCTCATTTTTTAAAAAAATTTTCAGTAGATTTAGGGGGTACAAGTGTTTTTTGTTACATGGATGAATTGTAGCACGCTGAAGTCAGGTCTTTCAGTGGACCTCTTACCAGAATAGTGTACATTGTACCCAATGGGTAGATTTTTATCCCTCACCCCCTCCGGCCCTCCCTGCTTCTTAGTTTCTAATGTCCATTACACCATTTTATGACCATATATATCATTCATTTAACTCCCACTCATATGTGAGAACATGTGGTATCTGTTTTTCCATTCCTGAGATATATTATTTTGAGTAATGGTCTCCAGTTCTATCCAAGTTGCTGCAAAAGCCATTATTTCATTCCTTTTTATGGCTGAGTAGTACTCCATGATATATACACACACCACGTTTCTTTATTTACTCATCAATTGATGGGCACTTATGTTGGTTCCATATCATTGTGATTGTGAATCGTGCTGCGATAAACATTTGGGTACAGATGTCTTTTCGATAAAATGATTTCTTTTCCTTTGGGTAGATACCCAGTAGTGGTATTGCTGGATTGAATGGTAAGTCTACTTTTAGTTCTTTGAGGAATCTCCACACTGTTTGTACTAATTTGTAGTCCCACCAACAGTGTATAAGTGTTCTCTTTTCACCACATCTGCACCAACATCTATTGTTCTTTGAGTTTTTAATCATGGCCATTCTGACAGGGGTAAGGTCGTGTCTCATGGTGGATTTAATTTGCATTTCACTGATAATTAGGAATATTGTGCATTTTTTTATGTGTTTCTTGGCTGTTTTTCTATCTTCTTTTGAAAATACTCTGTTCATGTCTTTGCCCACTTTTAAATTAGGTTTTTTTTTCTTGCTGATTCATTTGAGTTCTTTGTAGATTATGGATATTAGTCTTTTGTTGGATGTATAGGTTGCTAATATTTTCTCCCATTCTGTACCTTGTCTATTTACTCTGTTGATTATTTCCCTTGCTGTGCAGAAAATTTTTAGGTTAATTAAGTCCCTGATACTTATTTTTAAAAGCCATATTTGCTTTTGGGGTCTTAGTCATAAATCTTTTGCCTAAGCCAATGTCCAGAAGAGTTTTCTCTATGTTTTCTTCTATAATTTTTTAAGGTTTCAGGTCTTACATTTGAATCTGTAATCCATCGAGTTAATTTTTGTTTGTTTCCATTTTGTTTAGTTCTGCTCTGAGGTTTATTACTTCTTTTCTTCTTCTAGCTTTGGGTTTCGTTTGTTCTTCTTTTTCGAGTTCCTTGAGGAGTGACAAAAGATTGTTACTTTGTGATCTTTCTGTCTTTTTAATGTAGGTATTTAAGGCTATGAACTTTCTTCCTAACACTGCTTTTACTATATCCCATTGCTTTTGGAAGCTTGTGTCATCTTTGTTATTCATTTCCAAAAATCTTTTGATTTCCATCTTTATTCATAATTGACCCAAGGATCTTTCAGCAGCAGCTTGTTTAATTTCCACATATTCATGTAGTTTGATAGTTTCTCTTGGAATTGACTTCCAGTTTTATTCCATTATGATATGAGATGACACATGGTATGATTTCAATTCTTCTGAATTTGCTGAGACTTTTTTTGTGGCCTAACATATGATCTATCTTGGAAAATGTCCCATGTGCTGATGAGAAGAATGTATGTTTAGCAGTTTTGGGGTGGAATGTTCTGTAGATGTTTATTAGGTCCATTTGTCCTAGGGTCCTGTTTAAATCCAGTGTTTCTTTGTTGATTTTCTGCCTTGATGATCTGTCTGTCCAGTTCTGTCAGTGGAGTGTTGAAGTCCCTGGCTATTATGGTGTTGCTGTTTATTTCTTTGCTTAGATCTAGCAGAATTTGTTTTATGAATCTGGGAGCTCCTGTGTTATGTGCATACATATTTAGGATTGTTATAATATATCTTCTAGCTGAATTGTTCTCTTTATCTTTATGTAATGACCATCTTTGTCTTTTTTGTTAACCATTGTTGATTTGTAGTCTATTTTATTTGATATGAGAACAGCTAATCCTGCTTGCTTTTGGTTTCTATTTGTGTGTAATATTTTTTACCACACTTTTACCTTGAGTCTATGAGAATCTTTGTGAGTTAATAGGTTTCTTGGAGTTAGCATATATTTGGTTTGTGTTTTTTTTCAATCCATTTAGCCAATCTATATGTTTTAAGTGGGGCATTAAGACCATTACATTCAATGTTAGTATTGATATGTGAAATACTGTTCTATTCATCATGTTAATTATTACCTAGTTGCTTTGTTTTCTCCCTTGTGTTATGTTTTAAAAGAGCTGTGAGTTTTAACTTTTGGATGTTTTGACTCTGGTGGGTATTGATTGTTCTGTTCCATTTATAGAGCACTTTTAAGCATTTCTTATAGGGCAGGATGATAACAAATTCCCTTATTGTTTGCTTGTCTGGGAAAGACCTTATTTCTTTTTCATTTATGAAATTTAGTTTTGCAGGCTGCAAAATTTTGGCTGGCATTTATTCTGATTAAGGGGACTAAAAATGGGACCCCAATTCTTTCTGGCTTGTAAGGTTTCTGTTGAGAAGTCTGCTGTTAGTTTGACAGGTTTTCCTTTGTATGTTACTTGATGCTTTTGTCTCATAGCTTATAGGATTTCTCCTTTACTTTAACTTTGGCCAACTGATGACTGTGTCTTGGCGATGTCCTATTTGCCATGAATCTTCCAGGTGTTTGATGACCTCCTTGTATCTGGATGTCTAAATCTCTAGAAATACTGAGGAAATTTTCCATGATTATTCCCTTGAATAGGTTTTCCATGCTTTTTGCTTTTTTTCTTCTCCCTCAGAGATACCTATGATTTTTATATTCCTTTGCTTTACATAGTTCCATCTTTTTTGGAGAGATTGTTCATTTTTCTTGATTCTTTTTTCTATATTTTTGACTGACTGGGTTAATTGAAAACCCTTGTCTTCAAGCTCTGAAATTCTTTCTTCTGCTTGGTTGAGTCTATTGTTAAAACTCTGCTTTATATTGAAATTCCCTAAATGAGTCTTTCAATTTTATTAGTTCTGTTATATTTATTCTTATATTATTTATCTCTTTAGTGATGTTTTCATTCATGTTCTGATTATTTTTTCACCTTCTATGTGTTGGTTTTCAACTTTGTCATCAATCCCATTGATTTTACTTGACATCCATATTTTGAGTTCCAAATCTGATATTTCAACAATTTTCTTTTGGCTGTAGTCCATTGCTGGAGAGCTATTGTGATCTTTTGGGGGTATCAAAGGATCACAATAGCCAATATTGCCAAAGTTCTTATGCTTGTTCATTCTATTCTGGAACCTCTTCTCTCAGCTCAAAACAGACACCTTGCAGTACACCTGTTCTCCTCTGCTGGACCTCTGTTGCCTGGTGAAGCAAGGGAGAGGTCTCTTGATGGCGTGTTTGAGTCCTACTCTGGAAGATTCACCAGGAGGGAGGAGGTGGATATACTGTGAGCCTTTAACACTGCTGTTGTCCTGCATCTTACCTTCCTCGGTGGCAGGGCTGGACTATGGCAGAGCTGGCCTGCCCAGGTCTGGTGATGGTGGCTGTATTGGTGTTCACCCTGCCCAGTTCTGTCTGCAGTGGGGTTTCCCAGGTGATGGCAACAGCCACTGTGATGCCTAGATGACAGGCAGCAGGTGCTGAGGGTTGTGGGCACTTGTTCCTCCTGGGTTCTGTGGGAAGTGTGGCTATGTGGGGCCACACAGGCTATAGCAGCAGGTGCTTGGTCCATGGGAGCCTGCTCTGCCTAGGTCCCCCCAGTAGTTGTAGGGGCACATGACACCCACCTACAGGACGTGTGAGAGTGCCTGGCCTCCTCACTCCCTCCCTGCCCTGGCAGAGGCGAGGGGGAGGCAGCAGCTATGGATTTGTCCCTTGGGTGGACATAGTACTCTGGGACTGGGACCTCAAAATGGCACCAACCACAGCCCCCAGGGTTTGGAAGCCAGCTTTGCCCTCTCTCTGGAGCAATGCCACTGCACAGCCTCCAGTCAGGTCTCTGTATCAGTCTGGAGGCCTCTGTAGCGGAGGCGCCCTTCCGCAGCTCCGGTTCCAATGTCTGCAGGGCAAGTGTGGAGCCCTGGGTTCTCTTCTCTGTCCCTTACACACATGTGGGCACCCTCCCTGGTACCTCTGGTCTTGCTGAGCGGGTTGTCCCACTTCCCTCTTTTTCACTTTGGGAGCCTCCTGTGGTCTCTGTGTTAATTCCCAATGCTGTCTCTCAGGTGATTAATCTGAAGGTGACTATCCACTCACCACTTTTGATTCTCTCTGCAGGAGTGGTGTGTGCAGGCTGCTTTTAGTCTACGATCTTGGCCCTTCCTCCAGAGTTTTCTTCTGTAAAGCAACCTGTCCTTTCATTATAACTCAGTGTTTGTGCAAATCGGGGAGTAAAATGTAGCAACACATTCTGAGTTGTATTTAAATATCATTTTTCTCTGACACCAGCCCCTTGCCTTGGATGAAATGTGTGAAGTTCTCCTTTCTTCTCAGAAGTACACCTTAGTAGTTGATGCAAATAAACTATCTGAAAGGCCAGTTGTCTCTGGATACTAGTTGAGACTTTGCTCCCCATGGAGAGGTGTTCGTGTTTGTGTATCTGGTGACCCATGTGGTTGGGGGTGGGCAGAGGCTGGGTGTGGGGTTGGGAAGAGAAAAATGCAGGGACAGGTGGGGAGCAAGAAGGGTCAGAGATCTACTTTTGTTGAGTAGCGTGAATACTATTTCTATTTTAAATCATCGTCGTCTTCAGTGTTGCTTCTTTTGTCATTCTTGTCACTACAAATGCCCGTTTATTCTTCTAATAGGAATTTTTCAATAATTTTTCCTTGTGTGGGATGTTTGTGTCTTGATATGTATTTTTACTATATAAAAATGAAGAGATATGATTTATGAAGGCAGGTTTTAAAAGCCTTTCTATAGATGAAGTATAAAATTTGAATTTGTTGATCTTCTTCCAGAATTAGTTTGTATTTGATATTGTTATCTGAAGAAAGATAGTCCTTTCATTTTATTGATTGATTGATTTTTGAAAAAGAGATTATCTTTATCACTATAAGCTTCAACTAGGTCTTCAATATTGAGTAAATGACTGTATAAAATGTGACTGGGGATTGTTGTCAAATACTCTGGACCGGTACATTGAAAACAGGATTACTTTTGGGTTTTGTGCCTTCTGATGCAAAAATTAGCACCTGGGATGCAGGATGCATGTTTAGTTATGCCCTTCTGATGGCAAGGAACAGAGACTTCCTTGGATACCTGGTAACAAGAGTTATGGAAGAATTTGTGTAACTTCTGCAATGCTGTCAGTGACCAATGTAGCTCTAGCCAGACTCTGCCATGTGCTCATGGGTCCAGGGTCTCCTATTTGTTTGTCTCAACTCATTGGTTTTCTCTGTCTCTGCACAAGTTCACTTGCAAAGGGCCTTTGGTTACAATGGCCTCCACTCTACCCCAAGACATCCTCCCTACCTTTGTGGCTCACTAGCTCAGTGTAGGTTTGCAAATTCATACTACTGAGAGCTTGAATGTGATTGGCCAAGTGCACCTTCTTCACATTTGGTCATGTCCTAGGTCACTGGCAGGTCTACAGATTGGCTGTTTCTTGGTCAGGTGCCTCACTGTGGCCTAATTAGCTGTAATCTGAGGTGGGGGTGAGATGCAGGGGGTCATGTGTACTTGACTTGGCTGTCTAGGCAACAGGAGCTAAGTGCAGAGCAATTTTCCTTAGAACAATAGTGAGTGGGTTGTTGGGTACTGATTGATATCTCCAGGTAAACAGAGTTTCAATTTTGGTTGTTCTTCGTGAGGAAAACTAGAAGCTCAGAGCTGCTTTCATAGAGTGATGGAACTGAGATAATGTTTTGAACAGTGCCCAGTGGAAATGTCTTTGCTAATAAGAACAAATGAAGAATTTTGGCCATTAAGTATGTAACCGAAGCCCAAACTCTGCTATCATCTGGGGTGTCAGACAAAAATACATACGTCAGATCAAAAACCTGATTTTTTATTTGAGCCTGAATCACCCGGATCACAGTAGGATTGTGCTCGAATGACCCAGACAGATTGCATCAATTTTCTGCTTTACTTTGCTTGTGGAAACCAGGCTGTTAGTGGTGACTTCTGGAATGGGAGAATGTGTCAAAAAAAGGTTGGAACCTGCAAAAATTGCTAGAATTTCATTGTTCTGTGTTTCTTAATAAATAATATGACACTATAAGGGAATGTGTATGTTGACCCTTTTTTAAAAAGTAACAATGTAGTGGATAGCATGATTTTGATGAAATGTCAGGCTTTACTTTTCATTTGAAAAATGTGTGTGAGGGAACCAGGTGTAATGGCGTGATACCTCTTTTTGAATTATACTTACGAGATTAAATTTGTCCTGTGTTTGTTTCAATTACACTGTACTGTACCACTTCATTGAAGTTGTTCTTTTTTTCTTATTTGGTTTTTTTTTCCTGACCAAGAAAATTTATTTAACAAAAAGCTCCTAAATGTTAGTGGCTTAATGCAATAAAATTGTACTTCTCAATTCCACATGAGCATTGATTGCTAGTCCACTGGTTCTCCTGGGTTTCTCTCCTCTAAGGAATGCCTCAGGGACCGCACATCTTTCCATTTTTGGGCTTTCAGAATCCTCTCCATTTATCTCACAGGTGAGGGAAGAGGCTGGAAACAGAATGTTAGTTGTGTGTGTTGGTTTTGCAATATATTAGAAAAAATAGTTGAGCTCAGACAAGAATGTGATTTGTAAACAGAAATGGAAGAGACTAGAGTGGTTCTGGAAATACGTAGGATTTCAGGGTAAGAAAAGCTGCCTGCTTCTTGATCTAAGCTGTTAGAAATAAGACTAAGGAATTTTTTTTTTTTATTTCAGAGAATTATGGGGGTACAAATGTTTGGTTACATAACTTGCCTTTGCACCGCCCTACAAGCATTCTCACCCCCCAGGCAGTGTGCACCACATCTGTTAGGTGTGGATTTTACCCATCCCTTCCTCCCCCCCGACCCCTACCCAACACCCTATGAATGTTACTTCCATATGTGCACATTAGTGTTGATCAGTTAGTACCAATTTAATGGTGAGTACATGTGATGCTTGTTTTTCCATTCTTGCGTTACTTCACTTACAAGAATGGGTCCAGCTCCATCCAGGATAATACGATAGGCAGTTCATCATTTTTTCATGTCTGAGTAGTACTCCATGGTATGCATATACCATATTTTGTTAATCCACTCATGTACTGATGGGCACTTGGGTTGTTTCCACATCTTTGCAATTGTGAATTGTGCTGCTATAAACATTCGAATGCAGATGTCTTTTTTATAGAATGTCTTTTTTTTTCCTTTGGGTAGATACTCAGTAGTGGTATTCCTGGATCAAATGGTAGTTCTACTTTTAGTTCCTTGAGGTATCTCCATATTATTTTCCAAAGAGGTTGTACTAGTTTGCAGTCACACCAACAGTGTATGAGTGTTCCTATCTCTCTGCACCCATGCCAACACTTGCTGTTTTGGGACTTTTTGATAAAAGGCATTCTCATGGAGTTAAGTGATATCACATTGTGGTTTTGATTTGCATTTCCCTGATGATTAGCGATGAACATTTTTTCATGTATTTGTTGGCCATTAGTCTATCTTCTTTTGAAAAGTTTCTGTTCATGTCCTTTGCCCACTTTTTAATGTGGTTGTTTGATTTTTTTCTTGCTGATTTTCCTGAGTTCTATATAGATTTTAGTTATCAGCCCTTTATTGGATGTATAGCATGCAAATACTTTCTCCCATTCTGTAGGTTGTCTATTTGCTCTAGTGATAGTTTCTTTGGCTGTGCAGAAGCTTTTTAATTTGATCAGGTCCCATTTTTCTAAAATTATTCAGTCTAATAATGATGAATACAAGTTAATTAGACACTTTTCCACAAAGGAGATTTTGTTCTCTATAAGAAAGCACAGAATATTTTGAAACAGTGTTAGTCCAAGCACTCGTTTTTATTTTGAGTGATTTCATTAGAACAATAAACTTCAAAATTATTCCTAATAACCTTTTTGTATCAATCTGATGAAACTGTTCTTGCCTAATCACTAATAAACCTCTGAACCTTTTCCTCCCATGGTACATACAAAGCATGTGTGTTCCCATAGTATGTCCTTGTGCATAATTCCATGAGCTGGTTCAGATTCTGCAGTGGAGTGTTAAAACATGGGGGCTTGAGTTGGTCCACCTGAGTTTGAACCCTGGTTGCAGCTGGTGTAGATACTTAATCTCAGCTTCCTATGGTTTCCTTATCTGTCAAATAGGTTTCTGGTAGTACCTACCTCACTGGCTTGTTGTGAAAGTGCTTGGAATAGTATTCGACATCTAGTACATTGGCCATCCATACCTGTGGGTACCACATCTATAGATTCAACCAATCATGGATTGAAAATATTTGGGAAAAGAAATGCATCTGTACTGAACACCTACAGACATTTTTCGTTCTCATTCCCTAAATAATACAGCACAAAAACTATTTACCTAGCATTTACATTGTACTAGGTATTATTATAAGTAACCTAAAGATGATTTAAAATATATGGGAGGATGTGCATAGGTTATATGTAAATACTGTTCCATTTTATACCAGGAACTTGTCCTGGAACCAATTCTCCTTCCCCCAGCCCCCAACTGAGGGATGACTGTCTATGTCCAGAAGACATTTGCTATTATTTTTATTCTCTCACACTGAAGAAAGCACATAGTGGAATGCGAATGAATATCAAAAATAGTTTTTAAGGATAATCCAATTTATATTTTATATAAAATATACACTATACATTTATATTTTCCAATGAAAAGGAAATGATCTATAACCTTTAGTTCAGAATTCATTGGATTATAAGAACTGTTGCTGTAATTTTTTTCTCTGTATTGATGTGCACAACTGATTGTAACAAGTGGCTAAAAGCAGAGTTCACCATTCTGGCAAATGAAATAATTGAGGGATTTGTTTCATTTAGAAAAAAATATTTTGCTTGCAAAACATTTAAACTGTTCAGAGCATTTTATTAAATAATTTCCCTTTCACCAGAAATCATAATAAAAATAATAAAAAGCTAACAAAACCCCCACAATGCATTAGTATATGTAATTATTCCTTGTGTAGGTGAATCTTGTTGCAATTTTATGTTTGCTAACTTGAAATTAAACACTTTACATATTAACTAAAATACATCCTGCTCTATGTAGTCTGGGGAAGTTAATCTCAGACAAATTGGCACATTCAAATTACTTTATGGGCTAACTCACAATTCTAGAGAAAATTGAAGATAGTTAAGATCATTTATTTCAAAATTCTTTAAAGCATTGATTACGAGAGTTTTGGTTTTCGACTTTGAATTGCATCTCCTACTCAACAGCGGGTCAGGCTGAGCTCGGAGACTGAGAAATACGGTGGCAAGAGAGAGAGCCTTCCACCTCCTCTTCTCCACCATTCTCACTTCCAGAAAACCAGCCTTTCTCCAGACTTTTCTCAAGAGTAGAAAAAGCTAGTATATTTTACAAAGCCTTTTAAAGTACACACTACATGAACCACAGAAGACTTTAAAAGCTATTAAAATTTCTATATTATTTTTTAAAATTTCAATATTATTTTTAAGCCCATTTTCTACTTTAGAACGTTTATCTCTGTGTTAAAAACAAATAAACAAAAACCAAACAAGCAAACATCCTATAAACTTTTAAATTGCTACAGAAATGCCAGACAGTTTGTGGACAGATCACACGGCAGGAGGAAGGGCTGAAGAGTCCGGGAGAAGCAAAACCTGTGCAGGTTACCAAGGTCAAGAATCTAATCAGTGACAAGATGTGCAGCGTGGTTGTTGAATCAATAGTTGAATGAGAAAGTGACCAAAACACTCACAGAAGACGTTTCCTCACCTCTGCTTTTAGTTTAGCTAATTTTGTATCAACAAAATTTATGTGCTGAGTGAACAATTTTTTTCCGAACTCCACATGCCTGTCTAGACTTCAAGCTTTATTAGGAGTAGAGAGAAAAATCTGCTGGATTACATAAAAAAGAATTTCAGGCAGATTAACGGATGATTTAGCTCTTCCTAAATATCTGTCTTAACGCAAGTGCTAATAAAGTTAGAATTTGGCCTGGCTTGGAGAAAGGAAGGCCACCCCCTCCTCTATTTTTTAAAGGAGATTTTCCAATCCTAGTCAAATGGTGGTGCTAGTTCTTTATTTTTGAGTTACAGCATTTCCTAATTTCATGGTCATAACAATCTCCTGTCTACAGCCTCAGAACGGATTCTACCAAAACTGAAAATGCTGGCTCCATGCTCAGAAGCTCTTTAACAGGCATGAAAGGTTCATGCTCCTTCCTCCTGCCCATTCTATAGCATAAGAGGACAGTCTCTGAGTGACATTCTTCTCTTCAAGTAGGTACTCCTCTTTCTTCTCATTTTTTTTTTCTTTTTGCTATAATGTGCTACTATTTACAAGCATGAGCTTACCTCTCATCTTAAAAGATGTTCCCTTCTCTCTTACTGCTCCAGGGATATTTTGCAAAGTTGCTGGCAAGTATTACTTCCATGTTAAAATGTTACGTCTAAACTTGGTTCAGTGGAAATTCACTTTTGCATTAATATTCAGCTGAGTCAGAGGGCAATCCGACTACCCTTTTCTTAGTGCAGCGCTGACAGGCTGCCTGCCTGTCCCAGATAACATATTTTTTGGATCCAGCTCTAGCTATGAGATTCTGTATTGTTAAACCATGTTGGAATTTTAAAAGTTCTTAATTGGACTGATCTCGGACTAGCATGAACATATTATCTGTTTTCTTCATCTTTGGTGCTGTAACTTATGTAAGTTTGAACTAAGCAATCGGAATAAGCCATTATTTGTTTCCTAAGAGGCAGTCAAGTTTTCTGAAAAGATATGCAATCTAGCAATACAAGAATGAACTACCCTGTCTTGAAATTGCCCTATGATTTTAGGCAAGTTCTTTTCTGTCCTGCTGTCTCAGTTTTCTGTTTATATTAAAAAAAAAAAACTATGGGTTCCTTTTTGCCTCAGTATGGTGTGTTCATAATGTGCTACTCGTGTAATGATGTGGCAGTCACAAAGGACAGGGCAGGATACTTTCATTTTGGTTAGAGGAATGCCACATGCTTCAGGAAATGTTCGTTAAGTTGTAAGTTTCATGCTTTGTCAAGAAGGTAAGCAGTATTCGTTATTTCAGATGTGCCCGTAAAAGCTAACGTGATTAAAAAATTTTTTTTTTTAAAGATTTACTTAATATAAGGGTTGGGCTTTATCAGGGCTTGTGATCATGGCAATGATTCCCGTTCAAAGGTGCCAGATTTTTTAATGGCTTTATGGGCCAGATCTAATAGGCTTGCAAAGCAACTCTAAGTATGAGGTTGCTGGGAAACTCATCTGGTTTTGAATGTGATATATACATATTTTAATGTTGAGAATAAACTTAGGAATACCAGGCAGAAGTATTTGGACTGAATCTTAAAATGCACAGAAAACCAAAAGAAATTAAGTTGGATGGGAATGTTTGAGATCTAGGGTCCAAAGTCCATTTCTCTTCCATGAAATCCTTTCCTATTTCTTAGAAGCAAAGGTTTGCTCTGGTTTTGTTAATATCCTATAAAGACTGCCCACTGGGCCTTGGAATGCATGGATATAACGCTGATGAGGTTGGATACAGTACTGTAGTGGTTGTTGGATTTTCAAAGAGATTAGAAATAAAAATAATGTAGGTATCAAAAGACATGACATGTAGGGGGAAAAAAAAGAAAAAAATTTTGAATAAGAATATAATGGTCGTATTTGCTACTACGATATTTTTCTTAGACACTTGGAGGTATTTGTTTTGTTTTACTGCTTATGACAGTCAAGGAAAAGGATAACGTTCATGTGTCCTAAACTTGTGGCAAGAACAAAGTCAAAAATCTTTTATTCCCCTGAACTCTGTGTCTTTTATTCAGTGTAGGATTTAGAGCTAGCTATCTTTGACTTTCCGCCTAACACTCGAAAACTCTGTACTACATAGCTGTTTACATCATATGCACATGGTTATCTGTGGGTCTTTTCTGAGTATTCGTCTGTAGTCATTTAGCCCAGTTGGTCAGAACCGCTGCTCAGGCTGAAGGCCTGGTGGCCGAGATTAGTTTGCTTTGAATAGAGAACAGCTCTGTTTTGCTCCATGGTTGCAGATTGGCTCCAAGGCAAAAGAGGCAAGAGAGTGACCCAGCTCCTAGTAGATGATCCACATTGTTTGTTTGTAAACAACTCACAGCACATGCTTCGTTCATGGCTGGCCATGGCCATTGGATGTGGTCCTGCCATTCCCCTGTATCAGGGCAGGGTTTCCGTTGTTAATCGCTAAGAAGGAGACATCATCTGTTAAGCCCTCTGCACAGTGTTTAATAAAGTGGTATTTTTAAAGGCAAGCACATTGCAGGTGGTGTTTGCTGAAGGTAGTGGTGATGATGGCGTGCTTGCCTTCTGGGCAGCATCTCATTAGACTTCCTCTGGATCGTCCCCCCTGGACCACAACAGAAAATCCTGGGACATCAGTGGGTTTTATGGTGCTATCTAAGGAGTGTAACATTTTTCTCTCTGAAAATCTGTGACCCTTTTAGAGGATGACAAGGCTTGTGCTATCCATTCACCCTTAAAAAATATTCTGCTAGAAAGCTTATACCTCTGCCCAGGTTTTTCACTGCAGATAACTCTTTGGTGAGGATTCAGCCCTTAAGTAGTTCAATTCAAATTCGTGAGAAATGCCTGAGTCCACCACTTTCTAGCTGTGCAATTTGAGGCAAATTATTTCACCCCTGGCTTCGGATTTCTCATCTGCAAAATAGGGGTACTAAGAGTAGCCACCAGATTTAATTATAGGGGATAAATGAGATCAAACCACTAATTAAACTACTTGCAGTCTTCAAGCGTTAGAAACTTAATATGAAGAGGTCATTTTTATTCTAAGCCTAGTACAGTGCCTGGTACTCTATATGTGTTTAATAAATGAAAGAACTTGAGGTCAGCACTATAGCTGCTAGCAGTTTATTCACTTCTGACTGTGACTGGGAACTTTATCTGAAAAATAAAGGGCAGTAAATTTAGCCAGCTGAGTGTGCCACTTGTTGAAATGCTGCTGCTTTTGGAATGAGCATAAAGTGTTGGAAGAGAGAGCCCAGAAACCTCCAATGCCCTTCCCTGCGGTAGTCCTCTCCTTTGGGAATATCTTAGTGATGAGAAGAGTAGCAAAGATCTTGCTGAAATAAGCATGTCAAGAATTTGTTACAAATGCTTCACATTCATTTTCACAGATATTTAGATATTTTTAAAGCATTTTTCTTCTTTGTTGGGTAATGTCTTAGTCCATAGAGTTGTGCAATAACTTTCTAATTCCACATGGTACCAAAGACCTGAGATAATCTCTCCCTTAGTGGCCCCATAACATATATTTAGTGCCCATGAGGTGGTAATAATAGCAATTAAATTAGCGTCTAACATTTGGGGAGCTCTTACTTTGTGCAATGCTTTTTATAGGTATTATCACATGCAATCCTCACACAACCCCAGTGGTAAACAACATTATAATTCCCATTGGACAAGTGAGGAGACCAAGGCTGTGCAAAGATAGGCAATGTGTCCAATGTTACACAGCTTTATAAATGACAGCCCTAAGACTTAAAGATAAGCTCATCTAATTCCAAAGACCATGCTCTCAGCATTACTTGATACAATATTCATTTTTAATGTTTCTGATCAATATGAACCTTTCCTTGGAGAGGTAAGCTGAGCATCTGGGGCTGGTGGGAAATAATATTATACCCTCCTGAAGCCTCTGTATCTTCGTCTGTCAAATGGGAATAATGATATCGATCTAACTTACGGAAGTGTTGCAGCTACTGATGAGGATTAAATGAATTAATGCATGTAAAAGAGCTTCGTAAAAAGTTCACTTTTATAAAATGCAAACTGTTACATGGAATGCGTAAAGTATTACTTAGTTACATGTAAAATCTTGTTACCGAGTGAGTGAGGGTAGCCTGGGTGTGGTTCTATGAAACGGGTATGAGAGGCTGATTGGTTTATGCTTCTAAAGAACTGAGAGTATGCAGTGGCGGAAGGGTGGGTGGGTGCCCTTTTCTGGAACAGCAGAATGCCACTGGGTTTTTGGCTTTTTTTCCCCTCAAATCTCATCAAACTATTTTCTCGTCAAATGGCCGGTGGCAGAGCCCCCTAAACAAATCTCCTCTTGTAGACTGGTCCGGAAGAAGCCATCAGCGTCCTTTTGCAAATGGGTGATCTGCATTTCTCAGACCCTTCCTCCCTCTGCTGTTCATAGAAATGGTCTCATTGGGATATTTCCTTTCAGAATTTCAATTAAGACACCAAGAAATCCATAAGAAATTTTGTGTTTATCTGATAGAAAACATTTGTCGTTTGGACTCCAATTTCTTTTTTTACTACAACCAATCTTTTGTAGGATTCATTTGCTTAAAACCATATAAAGAAAGATGCTTAGTGAAGATGATCACATCATATATAATAATCCATTTAAATATATTTCATTTTAAAACTGTGTGACAAACACAGGTGGTCCCTGGGTTATGGACAAGATACAGTCCTGAGAATGTTTTTAGGTCGGATTTGTATGTAACTTGGATCACTGATATAACAGTACATATATGGTAATAATAATAATGATACTATAATGGCTCATATGTGGTAATAATACAGTGTAATACTGTAATAATAATAGTAATAATAATATTCCTGTACTGTAATAATAAGTTACAGAAACTATTGTGCTGTTTCTTTTAATTCAAACAAACAACATAAAAACAAATTCATACACAAAGTTTCAATAGGAGATAGAAGAAATTTCAAAAAAGAATATTGAAGGTTAACAGTGACCTAATGTTTACATGTGCAGAAGAAACTAATTCTTGAATTATTAATTTAATTATTTAATTATAAATTCTCCTTATGGGGAGCCTTGGGAGCCTGTTTGTAAGTGTGGAACGCAGTAAGTCGGGTCATCCATAACCAGGGGACTGACTGTATAGGTATAGATTGCTTTTTGTTTCCATAAGGAATATTTTGGAAATCCTACTTGCATTGACCAAAGGCTATTTAGGGGTTAAGGTTACTCAGGATCTAATATAGTTCACTTTGACCCATATTGGTAAATTCTTTTTCTAATTTTATTTAAGGAATGAGTAATATTTACAAATGCCCTGCTGTGGTTTATTAATTTCTATCCTCAAGTTTCTGCTCCCAGCCAGACTGGAGGAGCTTCAGGTACAAAGATGGGGTTTTTTTCAGGTTTGTGCCCTAGTGCCTCGGGAAGTGCCTGGTGCACACTGGTTTTCGGTACCTGATTGTTGTGTTTGACTGAGCTTGACAAGTTTTTTGATCCCTGGACAATCTCTATCAGCTATGGTCAGTAGGGGACATAATATGACATATGACTATTACATGATAACTATAATATGTGCTTAATGCCGTAATGTCGGATAAGGTGATAGAGCAGAGTAGAATGTGATGAGTACCTTGAGAGTGAGGACACACAAAGAGGGAAGGTATTTCTGGGTTGGTACAGGGTGGTTAGGGATAGTTTCCGGTGGGAAGTGACATTTGACTATGACCTTAAAGGATGGGCAATGTCTACACGGGAAGATAGAAGGAAGGGGAAGAGCATAGTCAAAGGCATGGGATGGGGGAAGGTTCTGGGGAACCATTAACTAGTTTGACAGGAACATAGTTAAGAAAAGTGCAGGGAGCTAGTAGGAGATTTTTTTTTTTTTTAAGGAATGGAGAGTTAAATGTCCCATTGAGGAGCTTGGACTTTACAATGTAGGCATTAAAGATTTTGGTGTAGGGTTGGAATGAAATAAAGACTTAACCATAGGAATATACTGTGTAAATTCAAGTTTTCAGAGGAAGAGTGAGCACATCAATTTGGAGGGGATGGGAATACTTCAAGAGAGGTGTAACACAATTTGAAAAATCTTTTAGGATTTGGCTTTTTGAAATCAGGATTATGGTCGTGACAGTTTGTTCCAAAGATGGCTAAGGGAGAAAGCGGTGGATTGGGAGTCAAAAGATATTACCCCGCCACTGATGTGCTTAGCAAACAAGTATGAAGCTCGGTGCTCTGTTTCTCTAACTGTAAAATGGGTTTAACAACTACCAAATGCCCATCAAAAGATTATGCTAGCAATACGATGAAGACTCAGTTGTAGGCCTTTGAAAAGTAGCATACCTCATATGTGTCAAATGCTAATTACTTGGAATATTTTCATAATCAAATTATTTTATTTGGATAAGATATAGACAGAAGAAAATAGTCATATTTCTATGAGATTAGAATTAAGATTGCTGATGGTTACTAAACAGGCACTTTATGTTGGATACTGAACAAGTCCTTGGCGTTCGAGGCCTCATTTCCCTCACAAAATGGACTGAGGCGTTGGACCAGAGGAACTGTATTGTCCATGTGGCTGTACTGTTTTATGATTGTATAGTTCTTCCTTCAGCAACCTCTGTTTAGAACAGTGACTTGAGATACTAATATCAGAAGCATAAACAAATCCATATAGGTGTCTGTGCTGGGAATAGAAGACAGATGTGTTATCATTCCCTTGGTTTAGGACTCTGGAAAGGAAGACTATGATATTTCTTCCAGCTGCATAATATGCTTTATGTTTATGGGAATGGGGATGCTACATTCCCCAATTGAAGGCTGGGGGAAGGAGAGAAAGTGTGCTTTCTCCCTTCCTCTTTTTTCTTCTCTTCTAAGGGCAACAATTAAAAAAGAAATAGGTGTGGATCTCCTTGGGGTGGGGGTGGGAGGCGAGGCCAAGCACACCAAATAATTAAATCTCAAGTGATAACGCTATATTCCTGAGAGTGTTCCCTGGTGGACAGTGCCTGGGCTTTGAATTTTGAGTGGAGAAGTGCCGGGGGAGGGTGACATCATAATGTTCAGCAGGGAGAATGTTGCTCATGTTGGTTTGTCTGTCTATTCCTCCAGATCATTCAGCCTTCCGAAATCAAGCAAATGGGTACTTCACATCTAATTTGTGAAGGGAAAGATTCATAGGAAAATGTTTTCTAGGAAAAGCAAAAAGCAAAGGTCTCCCTCGTACTGTGGCATTGGTGTTGCATAAGTGGTATGAACGTAGTGCACTGTTAGTCACTTAGAACAGTTCACACGTGATTCTCGCTTGAACTCTGCAGGGCCCTTGCTTCACTTCTTTCTCACCAGCTGGAGTCTGTCCATTTCATTCCTCCCTCCACCCTTGGAATAGAAGTGAAATTTAAATGTGCCAATTTTCTACTTGTTAGAAGCCACAGTAATATGTTCAGTAGGGAAAGAGATTTATGCTGTCCCATAGAAGGAGGTTTTGTGATTATTGAAGATTTTACTTTGTTGATGGGATTCCTAGAATCCATTTCCACTGGGTATACTGGACAAGTCGGTAGATTTACCAAAGCATAACTAACGTGGGCTGCACTTGGTTTCTTTATCCAAATCTAAATTTATTGCCACTTTTATTTATCAAACCTATTTTCAGAAAAGTAGCATTTGCCATGGTCACAAGGAAACATCTGTGAGCTTAAACCTTAGAGGCAGATAGCCAGTTAGAACATTTGGCATATGAAGCTTAGATTGCAGAAGAGAAAAATTCATCAAGGAAACCCTCAAAAATATTGAGACAGCAATTAAGAAAGATGTCTTATCACTGACATACTGAAGTATCGAGTTCATATTAATTGAGAAATGTCAGAATTCATAATGAATCAATTAGGAGTGTCAGATCATGGCAAGTTTGGAAGTTGATGTCAATCTTGACTACCAGGATTTATGGCAGATTATATAATGGAATCCTGAGTTCTAAGAGATCAAAGGAAAATGCTGGCTCTTTCTTCATCCATTCTCTTAGGTCAAGCTTACCCAGCAAGACGCCGAGTGAAGAGTTGAGCAATTATCTGAAGTGGGCAGTAGAGACGGCCAAACCAGATAATATATAACCAGAAACTCACCATGGAGGGAAAATGTGGACTGAAAATAGGATAAGGGGTGGAGGTAGAATGTCAAACAATTTGGTCAGTGTCCACAGTTCAAATTTACTGAATCACAGCCAATTCTTTGCTTCATGGAGTTATTTATTATAGAACAAGACTAAAAGGCTGGGGTAAAAAAAAAAAAGTTCATTACCAATGTTGTTGCATGTTTGTGTAAAATTTCTCCATATCTGTATTATTATCTGTGACATGTCTACTTCTGAGTATTTCCAGGGATTGAATTTCACTATTTTATATTACTGGGTTGAAGTGGTAGAAGAAGACCATATAATCCGACTTGCGTAGAGAAAAGTAGTTTCTTTTGTAGTTTAGTTCAATGTTGTATTTAATTAGCCTTTTTTCCTTCACAGCACATGTTTATGAATTTTCCATTATTTCTTACCTTTATAATTTCCTCCTGTGACAATTTCCATATCTCCTTAATTTTACTAGAACATAGCAATGATATATACATGCCCACTAGAATAGGATTTGCATGACTTTTTGGCTTTTAAAAAAAACAACTACCGAAGTTTCAGAATCAGTATGGTGTTTTTTTTTCTTCTATTTGATATAGAAACCAAAAACTACTTACTTTGAGCAGATGTTTCCCAGTCCTAAAATACAGCTATTGGTCCATAGCCCCCATAAATCTGTCAGTGTGCACCTGCTAATTCTAAAGACTCCTTAATTCAATATGAAACTTTCCTTTTGTTGTTTTTTTAACTGATAAAGTTTGTAAATTAGGTTCACTGTTGCCCGAAGGTAGAAAAAAACACAGGCATACTAATATTTTAGATGGAAAAACAAAGTTAAGAATTAAACAAGTTTTTTTTTCCCCACTCCATCATGTCTGATTGAAGCCGTTATACAACATTTTGGAAACAAACAAAAAAATAACCCAGGGCCACTTTTTAATAGCTCAGGCTGATGTTTAAAACACACAGAAAAAATGCCCCATGGAATACTCTTGAAGCACACTCATTCAAGAATTTGACATACAAGTAAGGATTAAGAAAGTCATTTTATAAAGCTGTGTGTTAAGTGGCATTGCTAAATTCCTTACTTGTTCTGTGCTATGACTACTTTTTCCATCATACAGCACCGTCTGCATCTCTGTGGTGGAACCGCACTAATGCAGCCACAGCAGGTTCCTCTCTGCTGCTGAACGTGTGATTTGAAATACTGTGGGCCAGGAGTTGCAGAAATGGAAGTCATCCCCTGAACCAGAGTTGATCGAATGCATTACGGCCTGTGCATAAGTGAATAAATGCTTGCTAATTGCATCGATGGTAAATAGCTTATGCACTACTTAGCTTTGTAAAAGAATGTGATCAAGGACTTTGATCTGAACAGATAAGCGAAACATTGGTTCTTCCGTACCTACTGATACATGAGATTACTTTTATTTTTAACCATATTATTTCCTTTAAGTGAGGCATCAAACCAGTTTAATTAAGGAAATCTTTAGAAATCATACCACCCTTCCCTTCTCTGTTAAAAAACAGAAGGAAGAAGACAACTAGAAAGACTTAAGCACAAAAATCTCTCCACTTTTCCCAGGACTGAAGTACCAAATTCCAGCACAGCTCTTTTTCAGAAAGGATGTAGATATTACTCTGAATTTTGAGCCATCTCTGAGGTATGTGTGAACATATTAGTTTATCCTTTCTCTTTCCTGACTTCGTCCATGAATTCATAAGACCTAATTTGGCCATCAGTTTGGAGAATGATTTTTCATTTAATTTCTTTGATTATCTAGCCTGTACTGCCAGGGCCTTAGCAGTATACCTGCTGTCTGATGAGAACTTTATGTGTGTTTCTTGAGTTGAAATATAGGATACACTCCATGAACTACCGCCATTAAAAAAAAAAATCCCTGCCTCCACTATGTGGATGAGGTTTCTTTACCTGTTCTCAGGGAAGTTAACCAGTTTACCTACAATGCTCAATAGTTTGTTTTAAATACAGAAAACCCGGACTTTTTTTAAAAAACCCTTTTTATTTCATTCTTTTTTTTCCTCAGAGCTTTACCATAGCTGCTAGCAAGTAGAAATATTTCCTGATTTGAATTTCACAATCTCCTTCTTCTCTTGCCAGATGTATGGTGCTAATAAGAAGCAAAGATGTGCATGTGCATTTAATTTAACCCTAAAATAGGAGAACATCGTCTGAATACAGACTTTATATATTCGGTGACCTACCTTAAAATAGAGACATGATTTTTACATTCTCAATGATTAAGAAACATTTCTATTGAATCTTATCATCCAGAGTGACAAATGGCAATTTCATAAGGGAAAAGAAAAGCCATTTAGGTGGACGAGCAGGCATTTCCCCTTGTATTTGTGGTCACCAAATAATCACATAATTTTTATTTGAAATTTAAAAGAGAAAATAACTTGCTGACCTTCAAGTCCATTTCTCATTTCCTCCATAGAACATTTTTAAACTAGTTCACAAACCTCTTGAAAAGCCATGCCTATATTATAGTGAAAGTACAAAATGTCACATTGCCTAGAAGCCAACTTGAGAGGCCGTGTATTTATTTAGCAGTTTGTGAATCCAATAGCAGGCATATCATATAAAAGATTAAAAGCCCCCCTGATTTGTAAATACTATGCTGGCCTTCAAAATGTTCCAAAGCACAGGAAGTCTGAGTCACCTGAATAATACCTAAGGCTAATTTTTATATAACCTGCCCAAATTGCAAGAGGAGGAGTGTGCGTGGGACTGAGGTCTGCCTGCCAATCAGCTTGAAATGCTGGTAGACTAAATCCGAATTCACTAAGGACCCAAGTGGCATATACTGCTCAGTGTGGTAACTCCCTAATTGTAGAACTGGGCTGTTTTGGCGAAGTATTTCAGGAAAATTTTTAGCTGGACTCTGTCTCCCCTACTGTGTAGGCAATGAAGGTTTCTAGGCAAAGGCGTTACTTAGTGACTAACCAAAATGGCAAATAACATCACCAATTTCAGGCTTAGACAGTGCCCTCAAAAGTGCTGTGGGACTGGTGAGGCCAGCCTTCCAGGCTGGAGGTGCAGGGCTTTCCCCAGGCACACGGAACAGCAGAGCCTTGATGCCAGGGCACGGCTGACTGCAGGCTGTATAGAAGCACCTCGCCTGGCAAAACTCCTCTGGCTTTATTTTAAACAATTTTAGTTCTAATCTTTCTAGTAAGAGTCTGAGCAGCTGTGAATGAACTCTCCTGTCAGTCACAGACCTGCTAACAGGTGAGCTGCTGTAGCTTCTTCCTTTCAAGCAGAAAGTGCCTATGGATATTTGCCGGCTCCCTTCAGCGAGTTTGTTTCCTCTTTTGGACAGCAAGGAGAAAGACAATGAAGAAAGAGGGAAGAAAGGATTTTAACAAATAAACGAGACCTCTATCTGGCTGGGGCAGAACAAAGTCGGAGAACCAATGCCAATCACTGGGCGTTTAGATCCCACACCATTTTCAGTATACTACTCCCTTTCTTCCTTCTGTTTGCATGCACACGTCAGTCTCTGAGTAGTCTTGCATTCCTCTTCCCACTTTGAGATCTTACATCCAAAACTGATTATTCCAGAAAGGTCTAAGGTTGTACTATTGCTGGGACTTTGAAAGAAGTCTGAAATAAAACCCCTGGGATTCTAGATGGCACTGAACGCAGGGCTCATTGTGCGTCTGTCTAACTGTGTCACTTAGGTGGTGTCACCGGGATTATTCACCCCCATTTTTGCTGTCTTTCCACTTTATAAACAATACCCAGAACTTCAGTGTTTCTCCCATTCTCACATGTGTTTGGCTCTCTTAATATTAATTGTTAGTCTTAAATAGAAAGAATCTGAAGTCTAAGAAATTAAACACGTAGAATGTTATGTTCGTAGGTCAGGGTAGTGGCCACACATGAGGTTGCCACCAACCTCACTCTTTCATTTTCTGAACAGCCAACTCTCAAATTACAAAAGTCAATTCTTTAAAGTCCTATTTCTTTTATGGCCTACTTTTCTCATTCTTGGAGTCAGTGAATCCAGTTAAGTAGTGACTATAATGGCAGTAGTAATAGCTATGCATTTATCCAACAGATTATTTTCTGCTAGCCCCAGTGCTTTGTGCTTTACAGAGAATAGCTTATTTAGTCAACAGCTCTAGCAGCGGGCATCATTATACCCATTTTCTAGGGAAGCAAACCAAGGCTTAGAGAAAGGAAGTAATTTGCTGAAGACCACCCTGCCGGTAAAAATGGTATCACAAGATTTAAACTTGGGACAATAGCTCAAGATCTTTGTCACGGTAAATGTGGGTTTCCAGGTTATGTATATAGGCAAAGTGCTTAGATGCTGAAGGAAATACAGAAGCAGTATAAAAAGCAAAGGTCTCTTCCCATGAAGAATTTATAATTAATTGAAATGAGGAGCTCAGACTTCCACTGTGAATTGATATTTGTGTCCGCCTTGTATGTGCCTTGTCACTGTTTAGAACTCATCCATTCAAGTCAAGAACTCTGATTCTCAGCCTTTATAGGGCATGAACAATGGCTCTTCCATTTTTTCATCATTGCATGGCTACAATTTCCTGCTTATCAATGATACTTAATGGAGTTGACAGATTATATATATCTGGATCAATTTCACTTAGCAAAAAAACAACAGACAAGGATTAGCTGACCAGTGTCTTTATTTATCAAGTTCAATTCCCTGCTGACTTCTCTCCCACTAGTGAAAATGTGTCACCAGATTTGGTCCCTGAGTAGAGAGATGAAGGAGTCTTTTGACTGGTGAACAATAGCCATGCCATCGGCTTTACTTTCCTAATTAAGTTTGACATAGATTAAGGTAAACAAGATTTTGGAGTTTCTGGATGTATATGAACTA
This sequence comes from Varecia variegata, assembly GCA_028533085.1. NCBI lineage: Eukaryota > Metazoa > Chordata > Mammalia > Primates > Lemuridae > Varecia > Varecia variegata. The sequence continues at coordinate 11,734,989 of CM052441.1, read as the reverse complement.
ATGATGGAAAGAGATGACTCAGATGTTCAAAGCCTGGCAGAGGGAAGGATAATCCACAAAATTGGTAATCACACATGAATAATCAAGAACTGATTGCAATATGACAATATGTGTTCATTTCCACTGATGAATAAGCTACCATTATGTCTCTCCATTCTCTATTTGGGACAAATTACTTTTCTGCTACATTTCCATTCTTACTGGTACCTATTTGCTGTGATATCTCCCAGTTTTGACTTTATCTTGTTACTTTAATCTTGTCTCTAAGTAAATTGCAACCCAGTAAATATGTTCCAGTACTGTTTGTTGTAATTCCTGCCTTTATGTTAGGTGGCAAGAGTAAGGGACTTCTTTTATTAATTTATCAGTCTGGATATGTGCTAACAGGAACCCTAATACACGTTTTGATTAGAGCTGATTGAGTCTAAAAGATTCAGTTGCTCAATTTATTTTGGTCTGTCTGCATAACAATGCCACAGAGTTAATGATACTACTTTTCTATGAGTCATATTGTTGACCTGACACATAGGAGTAAATAAGATGGACTAGAATTATTTTCTATCCAGTCTGAAGTCATATATATATATATATATATATATATACACACACACACACACACATATATATATACACACATATATATATATACACATATATATATATGGCTGTCCAGAAAGTATCCAGCCTTGTAATATGTTCTCATTATATTAATATTATCAATGGCTGAATACTTTCTGGGGAGCCCTCGTGTATGTGTGTGTGTGTGTGTGTGTGTGTGTGTGTATATATATATACATATATATATACACACACACACACATATACACATATATACATATTTACACATGCATACACACACACAAAAGTGAAAATCTTAGTCATCTGGAAGTTTGAGTTCCACGATGCCAGAGAAAGGCAGACACCAGGGCTGGATCAGCTAAGAACGTGCACTTTCATATCCATGGCTGCATTTTCTTCCCATTGCAACATTCAGCCATTGTTTTGGCACTTATTTAAATAATAGTATTTTATTACTTATCAAAGTGTACATAACACTTTGTTACTAGTTGAAAATTGAAAAGCGCTTCAGAGAAGTTTTGTGATTTTGACTCATCTCAAACAGGCAGAATGCGTTTCTTCAAATTACTTTGGCACCAGGAGAGATTGGCTAGTGCGCTTGAAAGAAACCCGCCCATGTTTCTGTTGATCTTTCTTCAATCCCACTGGGCCATGGGAAGAAGATGTAGCACGGAATCCTTGTTTGCATCAAGCAGGAAGCAAAAGGCCTTCCAAGGGCTAGGTAGGAAGGAGGGTGGAGGGAAGAAGCATGCCTCGCAGGGTCAATGTTTATCTTGTTGGCCTGTCGGGTCCTCTCAGGGTAGATTTCCTGGGACAAGAACACAAAGCTTATTGGTTGTCCTTGCTGTGCCACAAGAGCACACCAGGTCCCTGTAGCAACCTTGTTTGCCTTCCCATACCGCTGCCCTTGCCTCATGTTTCAGCTGAAATCCTTTCTAGTCAGGAGGAGAAAGGAGAGAAAAAATGGAGGAAATGTTTCCAATTTTGAGACCTCAGACCAAACTATAGAAATATGCTCTACCTGGAAATCTGAAGAAATTAATTATGAATGTTGTTCCATAGAGGTAAAACAAAAAACAGCTTTGCTGGTTTTGAATCGTAGGAAGGCTGTCCACGCAGCCTGAGCACTGCCTACCCCAGAGATTCATGCTCGAAAGGTGAGGATTTGTAATATTCTGGGGTTTGTATGATACTGGAGGGACAGTTTTTTAATCTAGAGGGCTCTGTGCTCTAACCTTTATCCAAGTGATGTAAGCCACATGTTTAGGTTACTGACAGTCTTAGCACTACTTTTTAATGTGGAAGGAGTGTTAGAGGGAGGTTATGCCTCTGAACATTTAGAATTGACTAAAAGTGCCATTTTACTTTTCAAAATGAAATTGTTACCTTTCCTATGCTTCCATTTAAAAATGATTATTATGTTTTTGCATATTGGTTTTAGCAAGTTTAGAAAAGAGATAAAAATAAAGATGTAAATAGAAATGATCTATATTCTCATCAGCCATAGATAATCACTAATAATATTTTAGTACATTTTCATTTAGTCTTTTTCTTAGGGATATGTATGTATATAGGCATATATATTTATGTGTGTATACATGTATATATTGAATGACATGAAAAAGTTATCACAATATAATAATGAAAATCCAAGATATAACACAATTTCCATTTGTAATTTACATAGTATGTATGCATATATACATAGTATATATGTGTAAGATATATATGTAAAATAGACACACACATGCACACATACAAGTATGTATTTTGCAAGTTGAAATTATGTTGTGTCTTGTAGAATTTATTTAACATTAGAATTTGTTTACACAATTTTGGTATTTTAACAAGCATTGTTATCCACATCTGTTTATTTTCTTAAGAATAATTCCTAAAAGTAGAAATAGAAGGTCAAAGGGCAAAGCTATTTATAAGACTCTTGAGGGGTATTGCCAGATTTCTTTTAGTTCCTTTGAAAACATGATTATATTACAGAAACTCTCATGATCTCTTTAAAAATTCCAAGCAAAAATTGTCCATAATCCTATTTAGAAATCAAATCACTATTTTATTCAGCTATGTCATCTGTAGTCTTTGTCTATGAACTTTTTTATTGAATTAAATAGATAATTTCTGTTAATAGATAAAATTTCTATTTTTTTCATTTTCTCTTGTTATTGTGCTATGCACATTTTCTGTTGGGCTATAGATTTTTTGGGGGGGTGTCTTTTTTCTTACCTTCTTCCTTTCACTGTATGCCTTTAGAGAAATGAATACAACTTTATATATATTCTCTACTCTTTTCTTCATGCTCATACAACCCTGTACAAACACAGACACTGATATTTTGGGAATGGTCCCTATTTATCTTAAGATATGGGGTCAGGTTATGTACCTAATATATGTGTGTGGGAGTGTGGGGGTGTGTATATTACTTTATATCCTAGTCTTCTCACTTTGCAATATATATTGGAGATTCTGAGAAATATAGATCTATCTTACTCTTTTCAATAGTTGTATAAGGTATGAATTTACTAAAATTTATTCAGGTAATCTGCTGTCAATAGGCATTCTGTTGTGACAAGTTTTCAATATGTAAAAAAAAATACTGTCACTACAAATATTTTTAGACACATGTTCTTAGTTATTGATGGTTTTACTTCTATGGTGTAATTTCCAGAAGTAGGATGGCTGGTTAATAAGTTATGTGTATCTTTAAATATTAATGAATTTTTTCCATATTATCTTCTGAAAATATCATAGCAAATCACCATCCCACTAGCAATGGTTGAGAGTATCATTTTCATCACTTTTCCACTAGCACCTCTGTTTTCGCACTTTCTAATTTTTGCTAATCTAATGAGTAAGCATTGTTAATTTTCTTTTCATTTTCTTGACTACTAATGTTAAACATCTTTTCACATTATTATTGTTCCTTTGGATTTTCTTATCTGTCAATTACCCATGTGTATCCTTGACCCATTTTCCCCCTACATAGTTGCATTTTTTCTTAATTTATAAAAGCTTTGGGTATTACAGATTTTTATAACTGATAGACAAAATTGTATGTATTTATCAAGTACAATATGATGTTTTGAAATATATATACATTCTAGAATGACTAAATCTAGCTAATTAATGTATGCATTACCTCACAAAAGTTACCATTTTTGTGGTGAGAACACTTAAAATCTACTCTCCTAGTGTTTTTCAAGAATATATTATTATTAACTATAGTCACCATGTTGAACAATAGATCTCTTGAACTTATTCCTCCTATCTAATGGAAATTTTGTATCCTTTGACCAACATCTCCCTAACCCTCCCTACCCCTACCTCCCCCTCGACCCAGCCCCTAGTAACATCATTCTACGCTCTACATCTGTGAGATCAACTTTTTTAGATTCCACATGTGAATGAGATCATGTGGTTTTGTCTTTCTGTGCCTGGCTTATTTCACTTAACGTACTGTTCTCCAGGTTCATCCATGTTGTTGCAAATGACAGTTTCATTCAAGACTGAATGGTATTCCATTGTGTATATATACCACATTTATTTTTTATCCATTCATCCATTGATGGACAGTTCCACTGATTCCATATCTTGGCTATTGTGAATACTGCTGCAATAAACATGGGAATGCAGATATCTCTTCCACATACTGATTACGTTTCCTTTGGTTATATCCCAGTAGTGGGATTGCTGAAGCATATAGTAATTCTATTTTCAATTTTTTTGGAAGCTCCATACTGTTTTCCATAATGGCTGTACTAATTTACATTTCCCCAACAGTGTGTAAGGGTTCTCTTTTCTCCACACCATCCTTGCCAACACTGGTTATCTTTTGTCTTTTTGATAATAGCTTATCTAACAAGTGTGAGGTGATATCTCTTTGTGGTTTTAATTTCCATTTTGTGAGGATTAGTGATGTTGAGCACTTTTCCTATAGATTTTTTTTATCACATTATATGTCAAATCTTTCTCCATCAATAATTTGTCCTTTGATTTTATATTTGTAATTTTCTGCCACAAAATTAAAAAAAATAATCTTATGAAATTAAATCTGTGTCTCTTCCTATACAGATTCTGGATTTCCTGTCTTACTCTAAAAGGTCTTCCTACTTCCTATTTCCTAAAATTTTCTTCCAAAAATTCTGTTTTCTATTTTCTTATTTTTAACATTTTAGCATTTTTTTTATATATGGAATTTATTTTTACATAAAAATAGAAGGTTCAATTTTGTTTTTATATGGATAACCAATTGTTTAAGCATTACATATTAAATAGACTGTCTTTTCTCTAACAAATTAAATTATATTATATCTATTTTTAAATTTTTTTTCTCTATTCCACTGATCTATTTATCTGTTGCCAGGCCTGGCATATAGCTTTGATTATAATAGCTGTATAGTATATTTTAATATCTGGCAAGTTTGAGTCTCCCACTCATGGTCATTATTCATAATTTTGGTTTAGTTTTCAACATTTAGTCTTTCATATGAATTTTAAAAGAATTTTATGCACCATTATTAAAAATAAACATAAACAGATAAGAGCAAAGCATATTTGGTTTATGGTGGTAGTTAACTTAAATCTATTTCCTAATTTTCAGTGGTTTGACAGCTTTGTGATATTGTCTTCTTATCCAGGAACACGGTATATAGCTCTACATTGTTTAGATCTTGTATTATGTTCTTCCATTGGATTAATTTTCTTCATATTGATCTAGTTTCTTTCTTGCTGTGTTTCCTTTTAGAGTAAAAATAATTTAGTAGGAGAAATAAAACTGGAAGGAAATGTACTAAACCATGAACATTGGCTGATCCCCATGGTGGGGTACGAATGAATGATTTTTGTTTCTTCTACTTTTCTATATATGTATTTTCCAACTTTTCCATATTGATCATTCATGATATTTATAATGGTAAGGAATTAATAAGATTAAATTTTAAAATGGAATAGGAATAATCGTGTCTTGGAAAATCATATCTACAACAGTTTTCCATGGAATTTGACTGTTACCTCATTAGATAACAGTGAATCTCAAGGAGAAAAGGTGCTGGAGGTGGGGCTTTTTGTTGGTGTTGTCTGTACGGTTAAGACAGCGTTTTCCTTGTTATTCACCATTTTGATCCTATCACCTGGCTGGCATCTAGTAGGAGTCAATGAATATGTGATGATCAAGGGCATAAATGAATGTCATAAAACATTATAACAAAATGTAACATTTTATTCTTGGAAAACAAACCAAAAATCTATTGTTTTCATGATATAAAATGGGAAAATAAAATTCAATACTAATATCTTGTTAGTGAGAATATACAGAAGATACATCTTCTCTTCTATGAATCAGTAATAAGAAACTGTCCTTCGGAAACCAATTCTTTCCGGAAGGTTCTATTTGGAGAAGGAACATGAGTGAGAAATATTGAACTCAATTACAATGAAGAGTCATGTCATAGCATCTTAATACTTCAGCACCAGCACAGAGGCTAACACTTAATAAGCACTCAAGAAGTATTGGCAAATTACTTAACTGATAATGAATTATTTTGGGTGGCTAAGAAATTGAGCTTCTCATTCTGAAAACATGCATGAGATTTTTGCCTTTCTACGTATTTCCAAAATGTGGTACTAGTGAGAAAAACTGTGTAAGGACTGGGAGGAAAAAAAATCAGATCTGTCCTTGCCAAGGGCTGAATGCAGAGGTGAGGGAGTGGTTTTATGATCTAAATGACTGAAAAATAGGTTATGGTGCCCCAGCAAGTCCTTGTTGCTTGTTGTCAATTAGTAATGTCTGTTTAAATCATGGGGTTTTATTGGGCCTTAAAAATATCTTTCAGTTAGTTTCAATTTCTGCAAGGCAAAAGGAGGGCAGGGCAGAGTGGAACTCTGCTCAGTCTGGTTGGAAGGTTTTGGCTTGATTCTACCTCTTTTCAGATGAGTGCCCTTTGCAGTTCTTCCTCTTCTCTCTCTCATCTTACCATTTCACTCTGCTCTTCTTTCTTCTCTTAGCCCTTGTTTTCTTCCTCTGCATCTTTGGGGGTTGGAGAAACAGCCTGAATCAGTAAGAAGTGGGGAAAGAAGAAAAGAACCCCAGTCTTGCTAGTTCCTCAATCTTCCCTCTGTCACTTCCCTTTTGTGGAGCTCTGCCTTTATCTGCAATCCTAGACACAATCCAATTTATAGTATTCACTCATTCATTCATCCAAAAAATAGTGAGCTTCTACTACATCAAGGTAGAGTTGATGCTTGGATCCTTTAGGGAACACCATAGACAAAGATCTTGCCTTTGTGGAGTTTACATCTTGGGGTGGAGGCAGACAGATGATAAACCATAAACTTCGGTAGGTCTAGATGTCAGAAGGTGGTAAATGCCATGGGAAAGAGGCAAGGGAGAGCCAGAAGGGGGACCAGCTGTGTGGGTGTGGAGGGAGGATGCAACAGGACGATGGGACAGGCAGGGCAAGTGAGCCTCCCGGACAGGCAGGGCAAGTGAGCCTCCCTCCTGAGCCGCAGCCACTGGAGCCAAGACAGGACGGGGGTGGGGGGGTGGGGAGACGGTGGATGTTTGGGGAAGAAATTTCCAGGCAGAAGCAAGAGCTGGTGCTAAGCCTGGAGGCAGGAGCCTTCTTGTAGGACTGGGGAACCACAGGAGGCCAGAGTGCTTGGGGCTGAGTAAGAGAGAGAAGATTAGGGGGCTCAGCAGGGGCTGGTGAACTGCTTTTCAGTTGGGGAGTTCAAAGGATCCTGCTCTGGATAAATTTAGATGAAAACTTTCTCAGACGTGTTTTCATACTATCTATAACATTCACTTTCATGTGAAAACTTAATTGGCAAACAGACTGCTGTATGGTAATCTTAGAGCTCTAAGGACAATTTGGTTTTGTAAACTTCTTTTTCACTCACCGATAGAGAAAAGAGTTAGAAAGGAGCCACAGAAAATTGCAGTGGCATTCTCCCAGAGCTCCTGAGCATAGAAATGTGTTCAAGTTAACACTGAGTGTATTTACGTGTTTCTCTTTAATGTTCGAAGGGGCAGAAGTACTCAACTTAGGATATGTGATTATTTGGAAGCACGACTCAGCTAGTTACATGACTAAGCTAGTAGCTTTCAGAGAGAGTGCAGGGTCAAAGCCTAGTGGTTGCTAATACCAAAGAAGGGGGCAGAATGTTTTGAAATTTTATGATTTGGGTAATCTATTGGCTCATTTTTTTTTTTTTTGGTCAACCTAAGGGTATAAGATAATTGATATTGCTAATATTATATCTACCATTTATTTTTCTCTTATCGTTTGCTTGACAATAAGCTGATTATTCTACCTCTATCATTTCATTCAAACTATGCAATTTGTCTGTTGAAACAAGGATCATTAACTGCATTGCACAAGGTAAGGAAATTGAGGCCCAGAGAGGTTAAATAAGAAGTTTAAGATCATATATTAATACATAGTTGGTGAGTAGTACACTTTCATATTCTCTCTTTTGCCTGTATGCTTTGCTCTCACTCTATGTTTAAAAGAGCAAAGAGAGACAGATATAGAAAGTAGCATTTTCCAAATGAGTTCCACAAGATGATCTATTGCAAAAGTCTTATTCAAATGTTTAGAAAAATGCTGCAAACTTTATTCTTCCTCTTAAGAGGTTTACCATGCAGATCAGCACATTAAGGCTTTTGGAAACTTTGCAGTAGAAAACCCTTATTAATTTATTTATCCCAAACTTTTTGAACATGCAACGCTTTTTTTTGAAATATATTATGAGCATAATAGCTTTTAATATTCTTTGGGAAACACTTGAGGAAGTATTATATGAAAAGATATAATTGGATAAATTCAAAAATAGAAAACATTCCTAAAAAATGACAATATTTTGGAACAAAACATTAATTTTGTTTTTAGACTGTCTGACATACGTTAGTAAGGTCATAATGTGCTTTTCATGGTTTGTATCCTTTATTTTCTTTTGAATTTTGAATATGCTACTTTATAAAGGTAATTATTTAATTAATTAAACCATGTGTTAAATGTCAGACACTATGGTAGGTGCTAGTAATATAAAGAGAACATATAAACACAAACAACACATCTCTCAGTATGTGTTTACAGTATAGTGAAGGATACAAATAATTTGTAGGATGGAAATAAGTCCTACATTCACCACATCAATAAAATGCTATGGAAACAAAGGCATAAGAACTTAACTCTGCCCAAGAAGGGCTTCCAGGAGGAGGTGATGTTTGAGCTGAATTTTAAAGGGTTCTGTAGAGGGATTGAGAGTATGCTGATCACTCAGAGGCTTGATATGACCTGGCAGCCTACCAAGGCAGAAATAACAAAATCAGGTGTGAGTTTAGAAAGAGCGTTCTGGCTGTAATGTGGAACATGATGGATAATTGTTGGAGTGAGATTCCTGGAGAGATAGAGGGTAGGACCATGTAAGTACATCTGTTGGTGTTTTAAAATTAGAAAAAGGAATTTTAGGCAGCAGAATCAGAACACACCCACCAACTCTTTGCAAATCCTGGGACCAGAATGTTTGGAAAGGAGGGTGCTAAAGATTTTCCTTCATTTGTTTAATACCTATGTGTTGAGTGTCTGCTAGGCCCTAGGCAGTGTGTCCAGCACTGGGAGGATGAGACATTGTATGACATACTGGGAAAGACCCCAGACCCTCCTTTATAGAACTTCAGTTTATCAGACTCTTACTTGTTTACAGTTGCAACCATGGGCTTTTGGCATAACCATTTAACAAGATTTCACTCTTTTTCAAAAGCAGTTTATTCATCCAGCAAGTATTTGTTAAATGAATGTATGTGGCAACATGCAGTAGGTCATCAGGGAGCTACCATATGATGTTTCGTTTTATTTGGTGTCAGTCTACGGACATGTGAACCAGTGAAATACCGGGAAGAGTGTGATTTGCTTCCCAACAGATGGTGACAGATTAACTTCCTAAGAGACTGACCTGCCCTGGAGGCATTAGGAGAATCTTGTTAGAGAGGTAGATTATTGTCAGGACCTTGGAAAATTGGTGGGAATAATTCATGCCGGAAGAGGTATGTCTGGGTGGATGGGAACAGCCCCTGAGCGAGGGATCAGTCACTTTGGGGTAAGCATGGCATGTCCAGGGTCCTGGAAGACGTGAGGGCTTGTGCTTGAGCAGGTAGGTGTGCTCTGACTGTGGAAATGTTGAGAGACCTGCCTAAGAAGTTTTGCTTCTCTGTGTAGGTGAGAGAGCTCTTGAACAGGGAAGAGTCATAAGAGCTCTTGAGCACGGCAGTAACATGTTGGAAAGAAGGATTTCATTGAGAAGTCCCCCATGAATGGGAAGGATGAGATTGGGAGGAGCCTGGCTTAGGGAGGAGGCAGAGAAAAAGTCAGATATGGACAAAGATAGTGAAAGAAGAGGAAAAAGCTGCTCCAAGCTTTGTCCTTGTGTGGATGAGCTGGTGCCTTTGACACAAAAGAGCCAACACAACTGAGAGTAATGAGTGCTCAAAGGAAGTGGTCCCATGGGCTGGAGTGACCAAAGCATGCACCCTCTACTAATAGTAATTGTGGCACTGACATCAGTAATTATAAATTCTGATATGTTTCTGAACGTGAGCAAGTCTTGTTTTATTGAAATGAAAATCTAGATTTATCTACAACCATTGTCTTTCCCTAAAATGGTAATGATCACAAGTAGCATATGTCTTCATATATAGCCACTAAGGCAACATCCTGTTTAAAGCTAATCCATAATCTAAGCAAGTTGTTGCATTAATTATAGTGCAATGTAAAGGAGGTTTGGGAGGCAGGATCATAGTACGTTTTAGCTATATTTCATAACATTTGTTATAAGCCTTTCTCTACCACTGGCAAATACCTATAAATGTGGCGGTAATGTAGGCTACAGGTCACACTTATGTAGGAATGATGCATACAAAATTTTAAAGGTTAGATAGGTTTAGGTCTCTGCGTATATAGAACTTTGTAGTTCTTTTGAAAGATACTGTTTTGTATCTTCCAATTTTGGTTTTCAATGTGCATGAAGGCAACGTATCATAAATTTTTGATCTATTGATTAGGAAGGGGAGGGTGTAGGCTAGGCAGTGAGCATATAGAACTGTTTGGACAGAGATGTGCCCTTTAAAAGGTTACCTGTAAAATCCAATCAGAAACTTCTGTTTAAACGTAGAAAATCCACTTCTTTGAAAACATTTGTAAAATGACAACAAAGGAATGGAAAAAGGCATCAGTCCATAGGAACAAAGCAAATAGGATAGGAGAAAACAGCACTTTGGTGTAATTCGTGGAATTCCAGAGTGTGAAAAGCTGTTGGAGGACTGTAACCAACTTAGCAGACCAGCTCAGGGGTCACCTGAGCCCGTGGGGGTAGGACTGTCAAGAGTCAGCTCAACAAGCTATGGAACCCCAGAGAGGCTTGGGATTTCCAGGCAACTGAGCCCTCCAAAGGCTGGAGGTGGGCTGGAGCTGAAAATGGAATCAGTCAAAAGTCTGTAACAGGAGCAATTAGAGCCACAGATACCCTGTTTGTTAGTTTCCAGCCCCCCTACCATTTAGTGGACAGGCCTGGAGACTGACAGCAAGGCTTGCACCACCCAGGCGGGAATTTAGAAGACTCATCGCTGAGGAAACTAATGAGTCTGAGAGAAACGACCTTCAGAGACTGATATTTGAGGGACTAGGTCCCCACCTGGTTACCCTAGAGACACAAATGAAGAAATGTGATCGGACAACCAAGGATCACCATATGATGCTGGACACATGCACACACACACACACACACACACACACACCTTTCAGTTCTTTTTTTTCCTTTTTTTTTTTTTTTTTTTAACTAACCCTGTGACATATTAACCCTTCAGTTCTGTTGGAGGAATTATATAGGATGAGGAACATTTTGTATCTTTTTTGAGCCACCGTTTGCCGGAATGAATGGTTGTGTGTGCTCTTGGCTAAGCTGACTCCACTCTGAAGACAGATCTTTCTGAGGCAGAGAAAAATCCGCTCCGTGTTAGGAGCATCAGGGTTCGTCCTGGGTCCTTCTTGGTCTCCACTCCTGCTCTTCCTCATTTTCAGATTTCAATCCAGAGTTATCACATATAGCAACACCTGGAACAAATGTATGGCTGTCTTTTCATGATTCATCTTTTAAGAATCTCAGGAAACCTATGAAATATGCTTGTATGTGGTCATTTTAAGAGTTAAATTTCTGACTTTTAAGTACTTTATCTGGTATTGTCAGTATATGAAATTAGGCAGCACATTCACTGCTATTCTGTGCATTGCCTCATACTTCAAATTCCAAGTGAAGTGTCTAAAAATATAAGATCTTTTATTTTGTGTGTGATCCCATGGAAGGCTTTCTGCTATAGATTTATTAAAATTCTCCCACCTCTGGCCCCTGAATTAAGGAATTTCAGGCTCTTTTTCATGGCAACTCATTAGATTCATGTTTTCTTCCCTCCAAGGCAGTTGGTCTACTCTTAGTAGTTTTTGTTGATTGGGGCTTAGCTTTTGTTTTTGTTTTTGCCGAACCACCGTTCATGTGTTTTGAGGTCATATGGGGGGTGGTATATTTGGTTGTGTCCCTCTAGTATTGTAAAATTCCAGGAACACAGAATTTATATAAAAGAGTCTTAAGTCTTTTTGTTTGTTTTTTTCCAGAAAATCTTAAGGCTATGTTCTTTGATTTGCAACTATAGAGTTTCTGGGTAAAGTCTCCAATTATTAGTTTGCTGAGTAAATTCTTGGGAATTGATGAGGCTTTTAAGATTATTGTTTGTCACACTGTTCTAATTAATAGGGGAAAAGCTGAATAAATTTTAGATGTCTAAAATCTTTGGTTATTGCATCTACTTGGCTTGGAACTGAAGTGTCATCTAATTTTTATCCAGTAATTGTGGCAACATATTCTTTCCCAAACAAATCACATTTGTAAATGTGTATTGAGCATTTCTTACATGAAAGGCATTGTGTGAGAGTGAAATGAAAAAATAAAAGGTCTGAATTTTGTCCTCTTGGAGAGAACATTCTAGCTGGGAAGATGAGTTATGAAAAGTTAAATAACAAATATTTACACACAGACAATTTAAGAGTTTGCAAATTTTATTAAGACTAATTACATGTCAAAAATTATTATAGAATTCAAGGCAAGAGAAATGAACTTAACTAAGTGTTACTGGAAGGACTTGTAAAAAAGTGGGTTTATGTTGGATGAGTGGATTTGCCAGATGGAGAAGAAAGAGAGGAGCAAAAATAAATGGGTGGAAAACCACAGGTGACGAACAGAGAGCAAGGAAATCAGTTGTATGGCAAGGGGTACCTTAAATTCAAAACCTCTGCACCAGTTAGAATGCTTGGATATTAAAGAGCAGAACTAACTCTGACTCATTTAGGCAGAAAAAGAATTTATAATACTGGGTCTTGAAATCCATCCACATGATATATATCTCCATTTATTTAAGCCTTGTTTAACTTCTCTTTATATTTTATAGTTTGAATAGTTTTCTATGTAGAAGACTTATGCATATTTCATTATATTTGTTCCTAGGCACTTGACACTTTCATGTTAGTGTTAAAGACATTTTAAAAAAATTTCAATTTCTAATTTTTGACACTACATAGAAATACAATAGATTTTTGCATATTTTCCTTGTATCCAGCCAACTTGCTAGTTTAATTTATTAATTATTAATAATTTTATCTATAGATTCTTTTGGGTTTTCCAAATATATAATCATGGTATGTATGAATAATGGCATTTTTTTTTTGTTCTTTCTAGCTCTATAACTTTATTCCTTTCTTGACCTAATTTCACTGACTAGGATCCTTTAATACAACAAGAATAGAAGGTGATGGTGGCCATTCTTTTTGCATTTCTAACTACAGAAGGACGGCTTTCAACATTTCACCATTATGATGCTTGCACTACAGATTTTTGTAGATACCTTTTATCAGATTAAGGTAGTTAATCCTAACTGGTTGGCTAATGGATATTTTAAACTAATGAATTAATATAAAAATTAATATATTATTACTAATATATGTTAAGTAATATAAACTTATCAGTTTTTACTGTATCTATTGAGATGATCATATGAATATTGTCCCTTATTTAATATGGTAAATTACATTAGTTGGTTTTCAAACACATTTTTTATTTCTGAATTAAATCCAACTTGATTGTGATATATTATCTTTTTTCAAGGGAAAAGTTGATGAGTCAGATTCAGAAAAAAATAGGAGCCAGAATAGCAACCATGGCAGGGGATAACAAGTACCTCGACTGAGAATATCCAACGGGAGAGAGGATTTCTCCCACAGCCTAATCAGGGTACTGTTATATGGACTCTTCTACGGATATTCCTATACTCTTGTTGAGCTCTAGACTCAGACTGCCTTATTTGAAATGCCAGCTCTGCCACTTACTTGGTGTGTGACCTCAGTTCTGAGTGTCCTTCTTTATAAATGTGGATAATGCTCTATCTAACTATAGGTTTATACTAAGGATTAAATGATACGTTAAAGTGCATAGATCACTCCCAGAGTGAGCGACTATAATTTCAGCTGTTATTATTGCTATTAGTGAATACAAGAAAGAAAAAAAGTCCACTATGACATCCTATGAATGGAAAGTTCAACTAAACATTGAGAAATTTTATTATTAAATCTATTTATTAAAAAGACTTTCATCAACAGAAATCACTGAGTAGTCTGATGTTTTGGCTTGATCCAAAACCTTGAACAATTTTCCAAACTCATTTATGATATCTGAGCTGTTCCATAACCTCCAAATTTTTTAGCAGCTTTATTGAGGAATAATTGACACACAATAAACTACACGTTTAAAGAACACACACTTTGATACATTTTGATATATGTATCCAACCGTTAAACCATTACCACAATCAACATAAGGAACATATCACCCCATCATGCAAACAAATTTTGATGTGCTTCCATTTTGAAGTCTTTTTCCCACCCCTCCTCACCTACCACCCACTGTCCACCAAAAATGTCTAATAATGCCCTGGGCAGTCTGTCTCTGCCTAGAAAACACAGTAGAGAAAGACAGTGAAAGTGCTTCCTCGCTCTTGAGTTCTACTGGATTTTAATGGACATAGTTTAGCGTGAGCCACATAGAGCAGTACTAAAATATCGGCTTTATTCCAGAAAATGGGGTGCTAAAAATGCATGAAGCTAAAAGTTTTTTTTTCCCCTTTTATTTATTTTTGTATTTTATTAATTTTTTTATATGTTGTTAGGTAAGTTACAAAATGGTATGTATGTTACAATAATAATTTTTATTTTGAAAATACTCTGGACATATATTATAGTTATATATATTTGTCTATATGAAAAACAATGGTCCAAACCCTTAGTGCTCTTATCTGGGGCCAGATAAATCTCTCAGGGTGGGAGTGGAGAGAACTATTTTCTATCTTGTGAACATTCTTTGAGCGATCTCCACCTTTCTTTTTTTTTTTTTTTTTTTTTGCTAAATTCCCCCAGTTTATTACCATTAGATCATACTCTTTGTTCAATGCTATTTCTCTAAGACTATCTATTTCTTCATCAAAGCTGGCATAAAAATACAGAAGTTTAATTACTACTTTGAGTCTTTTTGCTAAAAGCTTTTATTTGTGCCATTTTCAGGCATCAAGGTGAGAAATTATTAGGTATGCCATGACATGTGAATACTTTCATATTCCACGACCACTGTACCACCCTTTTGGTGTTCATTTGCAATAGACTGAATGTTTATGTCCCCTCCAAATTCATATGTTGAAATCCTAGTCCCCAAGGTGATGGTATTAGGAGGTACTAGGAGGGCCTTTGGGAAGTGATTAGGTCATGAAGGGGGAGCCCTCATGAATGGGATTAATGCAGTCATAAAAGAGGCCTAGGAAGGCTAACTTGCCTCTACCACCGTGTAAAGACACAGTGAGAAGGCATCACCTGTGAACCAGAAAGCAGGCCCTTCCCAGACGTTAAATCTGCCAGTGCCTGGAACTTGAACTTTGCAGCCTCTAGAACTGTTAGAAATCAATTTCTGTTGTTTATAAGCCATGCAGTCTATGGTATTTTGTTTTAGCAGACTGTATGGACTAAGAAAAGGAAAGTAAGTGATATCCGTTGAGCTCCACCATATGCTAGAGACTGTGCTAAAATGGTTTGCACACAAAACATCTCAGCAAGCCTAAGAGGTAGGTTCTATTAGCCTATTTACAAATGGGAAAACTGAGGCTTAGAGAGATTAAGGAACTTGCCTAAGGTCATCAAATTATCAGCGGCAAGATTGAAAGGGGAAGGGGCTCTTTCTAGTGGGGGGGGTAAGAGAGCTGGGGCTTATTCCTCCTGTGGCCCAGCATCACATTGGTCGTGTTGCTGCCCCTGCTCTGAATTGTGCCCCAGGCCTAGTAACTAGTTCCTTCTTGGTCTCTGCTACAAGCCTCTGCCTATGCCCCGGGTCCAGTTCCCAGGAGCCTGTTCCTGTTGTGCACACCAGTCCCTGAATTTCTGAGGCCCCAGAGACTGAGCTCCTGCCTGGGCCCTGTTCTTGTTCCCATGGCCAGGCATCCTCATCCTTCTTCACCCTGACACCGGGGCTTCTCTCCCTGCTACCTTAGACCCCTGAGCCTGACCATCTGTTGGTTCCAGCCCTGCATCCTGCCTGCTTCCACGTCCCCTATCTCAAATTCTGCTTGCTCATCTCTCTCGATGGGACCTCCCTGCCTGCACCTGTTGGCCTGGTCTGGCCTGTGCACTGGTCCCACTCTCTCTGGACATCATCCTCTGCTCTGGTCCAGCCTCTCATCTTCCACAGCCGGTCTGTCCCCAGGGCTGTGCTCCTTCTCAGAGGGGCTCGAGTTCTCGCTTTTCCAGGTCCGGCCAGTGCCATGACCAACACCTGTCTCACCTTTCTCATTTGACTTTATCGCTAGGTCCTTTTCGGAATTGTTTTCCTTTTTTGATTTAGCTTTGGCCTTGTGGCATGAATCATTCACAGACAGCTATGTGCTTCACAATTCATTGCTTCCATTCGGTGTTCACTCTAGTCCTGTAGATTACAAGGGGGCGATATCTCATATCAAATGTCTTGATGTGACTATGAGGAAAGAGGCACGGTGTGTTTCATGGACATGTGATTATACAATATACTGAGGTTTTAAGATTAAAGTGTAGCACTGAAGACATTCCCACTAGTCTTCCCTGATGAAATGTTTGTCCTAATTTTTCCTTTTAGCTCTGAGATCACTTTCACACAATTTTTAATAGGTCATTAAATTAAATAGATACAATTTTCTCTGTCTAGCCAAACTGCTGTTAGAAGAATCTTTGTATAAAACTCATCATTAAAAAGATACTTTACTGCCTTTTTTCTCTGGAAAGGCTTCTGTGTCTCAAACAAGGGTGAGGATCACACTCATTCTTCTGTGCCTGGTTCATTGGCTCCAGAGAAACTGCTTAGCAGACAGACATGTGGGTGCAGATAAGGTTTTTTTTGGGTTTTGTTTTTAAATCTTTGGAAGCATCGAGCTTGACTGGCCAGACACCTAGAGCAACGTGGAGATGGAGCAGCTGCTTGCACCCTCTACATGGAGGGCGGGGACAGAGCCACAAGAGAGGTGGCACCAGGTTCTTGCTGCTTCATGTCAGCCCAGGCCCCTGCATGAATCTTTGTATAAGATACCAATAAACCCTTGGAGAGCTTACATGATCCTAGTGCTGCAGCCATGGCTTACGCATGATGGAATGCTGATCAGGTTTTATCCTGGCTGCATGAAATAATAACCATGTAATCATTATGAGATTCTAGTTGCAGGGTCTTTGCTTTCTAATAACCCTCATAATCTTCTTTTTTCTCTCATCAGGGAGACTGAATAAGGTGTCTACATTACCACATTCATTATGCAAGTACAAGATAGAGGTTAAATCTTCAGTTATGTCTTGATAGACTGTAGCAGGCTTCCACACCAGTAGAAAATGCTGTTTTCCCACTAATCAGAGAAAGAAAGTGCTAGTCTTAATGAAATGGGTCCACTGTGAAGTAGAAAAAAAGACACAGACTGGCACGTGGAATTGGGAGCAATGAGAGAAGGTGATAGAATGGCCCTTCTCACCCCACACTTCAGATCACAATTATTAACTGGCTGCTGTTTACTCTCAAAGTCTATCATTTTTTTTTTGAGAGATAAAATCTGAAAATGCAAGTTTCTTCAAGTTACAATTGGTGACTCTTTATAATAGAGTTTTAGAAAGCCATGCTTCTTTTCTTCTTCTAGGATAACATTTTTATTTCAATTATAAACTTGCCTCTATAAATAGCCAGCTCAAGTTCATAGGGTATGAGTCTCATCAGACAGTTAATTTACATTGTAAAAAACATGTATGAGTCATTTAACTAGAATAAAAAAGCAACCAATATCTTATTGTGACATACTCTGTGTGATCCCTTTTACTTGAAAGGTAAAAAGTGATTTGATAACTTTGCCAATATAACTCCCCAAACTTAGGACTTATTTGTAGTTGCTGATTGAAGTTACTGTTTATGAGCAAGCAAGACTGACTATTTCTTGATTAAAACCGAAAAGGACTTTCTGCTTTCAGGACTTGCATATTGGTAAATAAGTTTCCTTTGATTTTGTGTGTGTGTGTGTGTGTGTGTGTGTGTGTGATTTTTATGAAATACATATATCTCATGCTTCGATGCTAGTGGGTGTTAATTCAGTTTCATTATCTTTTCAGTTGACCTATTGCATTTTTTTTTTTTTGAGAAAGGGTCTCACTCTGTTGTGTGGGCTAGAGTTCAGTGTCGTCATCGTAGCTCACTGCAACCTCAAACTCCTGGGCTCAAGCAATCCTCCTGCCTCAGCCTCCCAACTAACTGGGACTACAGGCATGAGCCACAACTCCTGGCTAATTTTTCTGTTTTTAGTAGAGATGGGGTCTCACTCTTGCTCAGGCTGGTCTCCAAGTCCTGGCTTCAAGTTATCCTCCTGTCTTGGTCTCCCAGAGTGCTAGGATTACAGGCCTGAGCCACTGCACCTGGCCCCTATTGCATTTTAAGAGAATTTTTTGGATGTGGTGCCTTAATCCAGAATTACTTCCACTGATGAAAAGACTTCTGGGTTCTCATACAGGCTAGCAAGGGATATTTTATGTTTTTGGTCAGAGGGTCTTTTTTTTTTTTTTTTTTACCAGCCATCATATCCCATCTTACAGACTGTGGCTACTGTAACCATGACCCATGAAGGGTAGTACAAATCATGATACTGAAATTGAAAGGGATGGCTGCCTTTTGGACAAGAGAAGAACTGAAGGTTTTTGACATTGTGAGTCTAACCTCTCCAGCCACACCTCCCAGGGCTGCCCAGCCACACACCCTGTGCTCTAGTCCTTCTCATAATCCCTCCCATGACCATCACCCTTTGTTTCTCTTATTCTTTCATCCTAAAGTTCTCATCTTCTGGACCTGTGAAAAGCCCGGATAACAATAACAGATGATGCTCATTTATGAAACACTTACTATATACAGTGCATTTTTCTAGGTACTTTAGCCATATTGATTTTTTTAATCTTTGCAGCAACCCAATGAAATAGGTTCTACTCATACCTATTTTATAGTTGAAGAAACTGAGGCACGAAGGCAC
Source organism: Varecia variegata (assembly GCA_028533085.1). Lineage (NCBI taxonomy): Eukaryota > Metazoa > Chordata > Mammalia > Primates > Lemuridae > Varecia > Varecia variegata. The sequence goes on along the minus strand of CM052441.1, from coordinate 11,715,746 downwards.
TAAATAACTTGTCCAGGACCACACAGTTGATAAGCAGTAGAGCCAGGATTTGGACCTAGGCTGTGTGACTCAAGAACTCATGCTATTGGCCACTACATTTAATTGCACCTCAAACACGGATCCCATAGACAGCACCATCACCTAGTAAAACCAATCAGTATCACGTCCATCTCCTCTGCTTAATTGTATGTTACTTGTGATGAGGAACATGCATCGTCTCCAACATGTAGAGCCACACATAGCAAATGCCCTATAACTGTTAATTATTATCATTGTTGTCATCACTGTCATCATCATCATCATCATAATCTACTACATGTTAGGCACATCTATGTATAAGGCACACTTTACATAAATTAGATTTAATTCTCACAATAATCTTATGAAGTTTATGTTGTTTCCATTTTATAGTTGAAAAGACCTTGCATTTAGGAAGTGGTAGAATGGGAGTTTGAGACCCTGCCATTTGGTTCCAGAACCTCCCCTTAACCATTGTATACCACATGATCAATTAAGAAAAAAGGAACTGAGTAGGTGAGGAAAAAGAACAATGATATGATGAGTTTTGCTTCCCCAGGTATTAGAATTTCTTTCTTCCTCTTTCTAGGCTCTAGAGTGTCCAGGTCATGTGTAACTGTCTCTCCGAAGGGGTGGGCCAGGTCGTTCATCCTGGTTTTCTTGGAGTTATATATACACATACTTCTGCCCTCCGCCAGGCGCCTTTACCTAACACAATTATTTTCTTCCACAAATTCAGTTGATTACGTATTCATTGGGGATAATTGGCTTATCCCTACTATTTTAAACCTGTGAGACAGTTCTTTCAATTCCCAATTTAGTATGAAGCTGTTGAATCAGATTTTTTTTTTTTTTTTTTGAGACGGAGTGTCGCCCTGTTGCCCAGGTTAGAGTGCCGTGGCGTCATCATAGCTCTCAGCAACCTCAAACTCCTGGGCTCCAGCGATCCTCTTGCCTCAGGCTCTTAAGTAGCTGGGACTATAGGCTCACACCACCACTCTCGGCCATTTTTTTTCTGTTTTTAGTAGAGACGGGGTCTCACTCTTGCTCAGGCTGGTCTCAAAGTCCTGACCTCAAGTGATCCTCCCACCTTGGCCGCCCAGAGTGCTGGGATTACAGGTGTAAGCCACTGCACCCGGCCTGATTGTTTTGCTTTTAAAACCTCAGTTCACATCAGTGCAGAAATGGAAGTTTTCATTGGCTGTAGGATTGAGGGGTTATTTTGGTGCATGGAGGTACTTTAAGAAGGCAAGGTACTATTTAAATAATGAAATAATGAAGCCTTTCCCTGGGTTTCTGAGGATAGCCAGTGCGCCACATGAGAGCCCTGGCAGCATGTGAGAAAATGGGAAGGGGTTATCATGAACAAGAGAGAGGCGGAAAACAAAGTGGACATAATCCAAAGTCAAGTTCTATCTTCTTTGTGATTTGCCAAGGCCAGGGTGGTAGCTATGATTCTGAGGGTTACTGGAGGGCATCTTCCCCTGAGCTCTCTTGGAAGACTGTGCCACTGACTCCAAATGCTGATTCTTGGCCATCTCAGTTGCTAAAACAAGATTAATGTCTGCAAGCTTCACAGGAACTGCCCACTTTCTCTGATGCAATTCTGTGCTCCTGCCCTCCGTGGGGAGAGGGCCTCACAACCTTGGTGAGAAGGTTAAGCACCTCTTGCTGCACTTTTTGGCAGCTGGGTGCTGCCAGTAAAAGGGCAAAGCTGAGCTCCAAAAGATACAAAATGTGTAAACTGAAATCCAGTTCCTAATGGGCCATTGGATGAGTTAAAAATCTACTAAAACAAGACATTTATAAAGCAGACTATGAGCAGGCCAATTATATTCTTTGGCCATTCCTTCGTGAGACAAGGATGCTAACTTTCATGGCTGTGTTATTTTGGGGAGGGATGATAGCTCCTAGCACCAGCTAACATCAACAGATTTTTTCCTTAGTTCTGGACTAGGTTTCTAGCATAATGTGTTGTTTTGGTCCTCAAGGTCTGTGATTCTCTCTTGCCAACCCTGTTTCATCAGTCCCCTGTTGTCCTGCAGATTTTCGAGACATCGGAATCCTAGCAACAGATTTCTCATTTAAGTAGGATAGTCCTGATCACCAGTCTCCCACAGAGAGTTGGTAAAAGTTTTCTGTTTCTTATCACAGAAACATCTCTAGAGAATTTTTTATTAAGTCTGCTCTCCTACCACTAGTAGAAAAATATACCTTACTTGTGAATCCACAATCAGGTGTCCAAATGAAATCGCCCCCTCCTAGAAGATAATATTTCAGAAATCTTGCCTCATTGGGGAGAGACCTGGTTTTCATAGGCTTGTTTTTGTTTGTTTGATTTTGCTTTAGGATATGCATAATAGAAATCTCTTTTTAAGTTTAGAAAGCCAAATTAATATCATCCATTCCATTATTAGAATCTTCTGATTAAATATTTTTCATCTATTGTCCCCCAAATCTTATGCATTTGGTTTTTTATTCTTAGCAACATGTAATAAAGTAAGTTGAAATTGTATAACACATCATAAACTTGAGTTTTAAAAGATTTTCCTCCTAATTCTAAAAGTAGCAATAACAATAATAAATACTTACTGTATTCCATGTGCTGTTATAAGCAGTATGTTTCTATTAATTCATTGAACACACAATAACCCTTTATGGCAGTGACTATTATTATCCCATCTTACAGATAGGACAGAGGCACAGTAAGTGAGGCAGAGAGAGGTGTTGTAACTTGCACAAAGTCCCATTGTCACAGGTATCAAGGTAGGCATTTGAACCCCAGCAGTTTGGCTCCTGAGTCCATTTTCCTAAAAATTGTGGTATATTTGTTTAATGCAGAGAATTTCTTTCTTTCTTTTTTTTTTTTTTTTTTTTGAGACAGTGTCTCACTCTGTCACCTGGGCTAGAGTGCCGTGGTGTTAGCCTAACTCACAGCAACCTCAAACTCCTGGGCTCAAGCGATCTTCCTGCTTCAGCCTCTTGAGTAGCTGGGACTACAGGCATTAATCACACCCAGCTAATTTTTCTATTTTTAGTAGAGACGGGGGTCTCACTCTTGCTCAGGCTAGTCTCGAACTCCTGAGCTCAAGCTATCCTCTCGCCTGGGCCTCCCAGATTGCTAGGATTACAGGCGTGAGCCATTGTACCTGACCTTAATGCAGAGAATTTAAAAAACATGGGGAGGCTGGGCGCGGTGGCTCACGCCTGTAATCCTAGCACTCTGGGAGGCCGAGGCGGGCGGATTGTTTGAGCTCAGGAGTTCGAGACCAGCCTGAGCAAAAGCAAGACCCCGTCTCTACTAAAAATAGAAAGAAATTATATGGACAGC
>CM052441.1:11650322-11711897 GCA_028533085.1 Varecia variegata | reverse complement strand
AGAGCACATTTAAGAATAACATTGATCAGGTGTTGGGCAGATGTGGGTGGGGGAGGGGATGGGTGTATACATACATGGTGAATGTGATGTGCACTGTTTAGGTGATGGACACGTTTGAAGCTCTGACTTGGGGATTGGGGGGGCAACGGCAATATACATAACCTAAACTTTTGTACCCCCACAATATGCTGAAATAAGAATAAAAAATAATAAAAAAAAGAAATTCAATGCCTGTGGTCAAAGTAGGCTTAGTGTTGAATTGGAGTTGATTAAAGTAAGATGATTAATTAGCTTTATATGACTTGGGAGCTGTTGATGGCTAAATGTCCATTAAACAAGGAATTAGGACAATGTTGAGACTTGTTTGCCTCCATTCCTAACTCTGTTAGCTTGGAAAATTAATCCTGCTTTCAGCACCCAGCAGGTATTTCTAGTGTCTGAAGGCAGCAGGATACTTGTAGCCATTGTCAAACATGGACTATGGATTATTGGTAGAGATTTCTCAATCTTGAGTCCCTTCTAATATTTCATGCTTAATTTTATTAGTAAGAAGGGGCTTCACTGAGTAGGACTGTTCTGGCTTGACCACTAGGTGATCAGGTCAAGTTTCATATTGTTGGTAACCGTTGGATTTCTAATCTTTAAAACAGGGGTAATACTAGTACCCATGTTACACAGTTACGAGGACTAAATTAGCTAGGGCATGACAAAGTCCCTGGCATGTAAATGCTAAATAAACATAGTGGTGGTTGTTGTTATATCCTATAAACATTGTAATAATCTCAGTCATTCAGATTCTTTACTATGGTACAGGTTCCTTTTTAGGGGGATTTTACTAGCACAAGATATCTTCTGTCTTCTGTGTAGATGGCTTTTCTTTATTTCCTTCTTCTCATCAGCATGAAGGGATTCCAAGTCCAGTTCTGATTGTGTATTGTCAAAGTGAGAAACAGTGTTGCCAGCAGGCCCACCGCTGTAGGTCTTTAGAGTGCTGTGTGTAACATACTCCAGGGGTTTGTTTCTTGCTAAGCCACTCTCCTATACTCTCAAATGACAAGAAAGGCCTTGCAGACTAAAATCCCACACCCCTTTGATCCCATTTCCAAAATATGGCCATGTCATAGATTAAGGTAAATCATTTTATTTTATCTTCTTCGCCCCGTTGTTTGAGCTCTGAATTTATTTTGAACTTCTGCCTTTACTGATAGCTATCGCACTCCAGTGTCTTTCTGGCAGAAGCCTTTTCCTTCATATCTTTTATTAACAGTTTCACCCCTTAGCAGTGTACCCAACAATATTCTACTAAATGGTCCTCATCTGTTATCTCACCCCTCTCTTCCTCCCTCCATTCCTTTTTTTCCCATTATCCAGCCACCAATATTTATTGAGAACCTACTGTGTGTCTTTGCTTGTTCTGTCACTGAAGATTTATTAATAGCAGGTCAGTTTAGATGTACGGCTACATTATCAACAGGGTTCCTCTGTGCATGTTGAAGTGAATGTTCTCTGCGGATCTGTCCATTTGCTGCCACTCGTGATCAGGCTGAGAACTGGGGCTGTGTCCTGGGACATACACTTATTGTGCTACTTACTGTGCTATCTCCCAGCTGGCAAAATGGGCTCTCACCTCAACCTTCACCTCTGTCCCAAGCTTCTCTCTTGTTCTCTAGAAACAGTCTTCATATTTTCTTGAAGCTTCCTTAGTTATTTTTTGATAAGTGTTTTCTATATAGTTTTTTTTTTTTTTAACTAACCAAAGTATTTCCAGAACTTGTTTCTGGCAGGTGTGTGTTAACAGTTGTTTGAATTTGATACCCAATTTTCTGTTTGTTTCACTCTGAAAATTTCTTTTTAGTCATTTGTTTAGCCTTTCTACCTCTTCTCCTTAAACCCTGGGCTTTTTTACTAAAAAAATATTGGGGCTAATGTTCTGTTCTTTAGGGGGGTGAATGTGGCTCAAAGACCACTAATGCTCAGGCAGCAGCCTTTCCTCCATCCTGCCTGCTCTGACCACCTGTGACATCCCCCTGTAGCTGCTGTCAGCAGAGATGGGGCTGCCTCCCGCCAGCCAGCTTCCTCGGTAGGAAGTGGTTCCACTTGTCCATTTACTACCTTCTGTGCCTTGACTGTAATCTTTCTAGTATCATAACTGTCTCTCCTCTTCCTGCTTCGTTTCTTATCCCTCCATCAGCTCCTTGTTCCTGTATTCAGACTTAGCTTAGACGCTTCTCACTATAAAACCTTCATATTTCTAGAATAAAATTCCCTGAGTCCTCCTCTGTACTCCTTGGCTCATCTCTTTGTTATAGCACTTACCATTTTGCATCATAGCTGTCTCTACCTATGGGCTCGAACAGGAAAAGGGCAGAGTATTATTATTATTTTTGGAGTTTGAAAAATAATAGTTATTTTTATTTGCTATAGTTTCAAGCTTGGTTTATTTCCATGATTTATGTTTCAGGAAACTTCAAGTGTAGGGAAAATTGCCCAATAGTTAGAGATGATTGGGTTATTTATATGCTCTCTTTTATTGGTCCAGCTTTACTGAGGTATAATTTAAAAATAAAATTGTGTAAGTTTAAGGTGTACAGCTTGATTTTTTTTGATAAGTAATTTTTATTGTGTATACTGAAGTTATACAACAAGTTATGGGATACATATAGATAGTAAAATGTTTCTGTACTGAAGCAAATTAACATATCCATTATCTCACATAGTTACTAATTTTTTTGTGTATGGTGAGAAATGCTAAAAATCTACTCTTAAGCAAAAATCCTGACTACAATACAATGTTATTACATAAAGTACTCATGTTGTGCATTCGATCTCTAGACTTGTTCATCCTACATATCTGCTACTTGGTATCCTTTGACCTACATCTCCACGTTTCCTCTCCCTCCCCACCCCACCCCTGGTAACTACTGTTTTATTCTCTATCTCTGTGTATTTGACTTTTTGTATTTGAAGATTCCACATATAAATGAGATCATGCAATTTTTTTCTTCCTGTGTCTGTTTTATTTCACTTGATATCATGTCCTCCAGGTTCATCCATGTTGTGGCAAATGGCAGGATCTCCTTTTTATAAGGCTGAATAGTGTGTGTGTGTGTGTGTGTGTGTACACATATATACACACACCACAGTTTCTTTATCCATTCCTCCATCGCCAGATGCTTGTTGTCGTGTATTGGTATTGTAAATAATGCTGCAATGAACATGGGAGGACAGATATATTTTGGGGTGGTGATTTCATTTCCTTTGGATGTGTACCCAGAAGAGGGTTTGCTGGATCATATGGTAGTTCTATTTTTAATTTTTTGAGGAAACTGCATACTGTTTTCCATAATGGCTGCATCAACCTACATTTCTACCAACAGTTACAAGGGTTCTCTTTTCTCCACATCCTCACCAACATTTGTTATCTCTTGCCTTTTTGATAATAGAAAGTCAGGGTATTATTAATGTTTCCCTTAAGCTTAGCAGAGTATATGTGCTGAACAAATACAGTGGAGCGGCTATGAGTACTGACTCTGAAACCAGCCTGCTCATGTTCGTATCGTGTCCCTGCCAGGTCTTAACTGTGTAATCTTGGGAAAGTTGCTTAACCTTTCTGTGCCTTAGATTTTTCCTTTGTAACTTGGGGATGATAAGGATGCTTAGTGCAGTTACTGCTACGTAAATAAGTGCTATTAAATGTTTGCTATTATGTGTTGAATTCAGTTTAATAGAATCATTATAATCAGAATCATCAGCCACTTAGTGAAGGTGTGTGTTTTGTTCACTGATAGTCATTACACCTAGAGTAGGGCAAGGGATATAGTGGACATTCAATCAATATTTTGAGTGAATGAATGAATGAGCTAGATATTATATGACAAATCAGACAAAGAAATATGTCTAATTTCTTTCCTTCAGACCTCACAGACTGATTGGGAATACAAGAAGGAGATATGCTGAAAATTGAAGGGTGCTTAAATGCTAGTTTATGAATCACTTCAAGGCTGCCTCTTTCAGAATCACTTGGGAGGCTTATTAAATGAGTTCGTATCTATAATGAACTCATTTTTGACGAAGGTGTGATGAACACATATTGGGGAAAGGACACATATTGGGGATTAATAAATGGTGCTGGATATCCAGTGTGCAGAAGAATGAAACTAAACTCTCTCTCACCATATACAAAAATAAAATCAACCGTGGATTTAAAGACTTAAATCTAAGACCTGAAACTATGAAACTACTAAAAGAAAACACTGGGGAAATGCTTCAAGACATTGGTCTGGGCAATGATTTCTTGAGTAATACTCCCAAAGCATAGGCAACCGAAGCAAAATTGGACAAATGGGATCACATCAAGCTAAAAAGCTTCTGCACAGCAAAGGAAAAAATCAACAAAGGGAAGAGACAACCCAAAGAATGGGAAAAAATATTTGCAAACTACATATCTGACAAGGGATTAAAAACTAGAATATATTAATATATGGAGATCAAATAACTCAATAGGAAATAAATAATCCTATTAAAAATTATCAAAATATCTGAATGGACATTTCTCAAAAGAAGACATACAAATGGCCAACAGATATGTGAAAAAATGCTCAAAATCACTAATCATCAGAGAAATGCAAATCGAAACTGTAATGAGTTATCATCTCACCCCAGTTAAAATGGCTTTTATCAAGAAGACAGGCAATAACAAATGCTGGTGAAGATGGGGAAAAAGGGGAATGCTTGTACACTGTTGGTGGGAATGTACATTAGTACAGCCACTGTGGAGAACAGTGTGGAGGTTCCTCAAAACACTAAAAATAGAACTACCATATGATCCAGCAATTCCGCTGCTGGGTATATATTCAAAAGAAAGGAAATCATTATATCAGATATCTGCACTCCTGTGTTTATTGCAGCACTATTTACAAGAGCCAAGATGTCGAATCAATCTGTCTATCGGTGGATGAATGGATAAGGAAATTGTGATACATATACACAATGGAATATTACATAGCCATAAAAAGAATGAAATCCTGCCATTTGCAACAACATGGATGGAACTGGAGGATGTTATATTAAGTGAAATAAGCCAGGCACAGAAAGACAAATTTTACATATTCTCACTCTTATGTGGGAGCTATTTAATAAAAATTTAAAAAATTGAACTTATGATGATAGAGAGTAGAATGCTGGTTGCCAGAACTTGGGAAGGGTAGTGAGGAGAAGAGGATAAAGTGGAGATGGTTGATGGATACAAAAATGTAGTCAGATAGAATGAATAAGATCTAGTATGCTGTAGCACAACAGGGTGACTATAGTTAACAATAGTTTATTGTGTATTTTAAAATAACTAAAAGAGTGGAATTGGAATGTCCCCAACTCAAACAAATGATAAGTGCTTAAGGTCACGGATACCCCAATTACCCTGATTTGATCATTACTCATTGTTTGCTCTTATCAAAACATTACACGTACCCCATAAATATACACAACTATTATGTACTCATAATAGTTAAAAATATATAAAATTAAAAAAAAAAACCCTGGATTTTCTAGCCAAACTCTCAGCAATCTTAGTTCCATTGATCTGATCTGGGGTCCAGGAATCTGTATTACCAAAAGCTCCAGGAGCTTCCGATGAATTCCCATGAATAGCCAGGTTTGAGATCCATAGGCACAGAGAGTAAATGATACAGGCGATGAGAGGAGGGTGAGAGCTCTGGGGGCTGAAGCTGCTGGGAAGGCCTGGTAGAAGAGGAGGCACCTGCATGGGCATGTAGGGCTGGGGAATGAGACCGGCATGAGAGTAGGCTTGGTCATGGCAGATCTGACTGCACGCAGAGACATCCTAGTCACATCGTCCTGCCCATCAGCTCCTCAGTCTCCTGATGTGCCCTAGCAAATTCATATGGGAAATGTACAAGAGCCATTTGTTGGAAAGTACCTAAATTACTCTATTCACTGAGTGCTTTACTAGCACTTATAAATCTAAAACAAATTATCAAGCAAAGAGATAAGTGTGTGGATATGGAGCACAAATACTACTCATGGCATCCTAAGCGTGGCTGTCTGACTTAGTGACTAATATCCTAAAAATGAGCTGAAACATCACATTTCATTTTTAGGTTTTATATATGTCATAGAACCTGATCTCTGATGTTACAGAGATCACAGTAACAGATCAACATATCTCCAGAATTTCTAACTTCTCAATGGTGGCATCTCCCATTGGAACAAGTAGCCAACTTCTCTTTTCTATGTAGGATGGAAAAAAGTAATACTAATAATAAAATAAATAAATAAAATAAAACAAACAAACAACCCCCCCCAAAACCCAACAAAACAAAACAACAACAAAAAACAAGTGGCCGCCAGAGATTTCCCCCCAAGTACTCTCCCAATGTCTCAGTCCTTAAAATAAATTCATACATACATAACATACATTCCCCCAAGTACACACCCAATGTTTCAGTCCTTAAAATTATACACATATATACAAAAATAAATTTGATATATAATCCATATACCATAAAATATACCCATTTAAAGTGCACAGTTCAGTAGTTTTTAGTATATTCAGGGTTGTGCAGCCTTCACCACTAACTAATTGAAAGGATTCCCACTTAGAAAAATTGAAAGGATTCCCACTTAGAACTGGAACCAGACAAGGTTTCCCTCTATCACCACTTCTATTCAATATAGTGCTGGAAGTCCTAGCCAGAGCAATCAGACAAGAGAAGGAAATAAAGGGCATCAAAATGGGGGCAGAAGAGGTCAAACTATTGCTCTTTGCTGATGATATGATCTTATATCTAGAAAACCCCAAAGATTCTGCCATGAGACTACTGGAATTGATAAACAAATTCAGCAAAGTCTCAGGTTACAAAATCAATGTACAGAAATCAGTAGCATTTATATATGCCAACAACAGTCAAACTGAGAACCAAATCAAAGACTCAATACCCTTCACAACAACAACAAAGAACATAAAATTCCTAGGAATATATTTAATTAAGGAAGTGAAAGACCTCTACAGGGAGAACTATGAAACACTGAGGAGGACAATAGCAGAGGATGTAAACAGGTGGAAAACCATACCATGCTCATGGATTGGCAGAATCAACATTGTTAAAATGTCTGTACAACCCAAAGTGATCTCCAGATTCAGTGTAATCTCTATTAAAATACCAACATCATTTTTTGCAGATTTAGAAAAAATAATTCTACGCTTTGAATGGAATCAGAGAAGACCCTGTATAGCAAAAGCAATCTTAAGCAAAAAGAACAAATTGGGAGGCATCAATTTACCAGACTTCCAGATATACTACAAGGCTATAGTAACTAAAATAGCATGGTACTGGCACAAGAACAGAGACATAGACTAATGGAACATAACTGAGAACCCAGATATAAAACCATCCTCATATAGCCATCTAATCTTTGACAAAGCAGACAAAAACATAAATTGGGGAAAAGAATCCTTATTCAATGATTGATGCTGGGAAAATTGGATAGCGATATGTAGAAGACTGAAACAGGATCCACACCTTACACCTCTTACAAAAATCAACTCACAGTAGATAACAGACTTAAACCTAAGGCTTGAAACTATAAGAATTCTAGAAGAAAATGTTGGAAAAACTTTTATAGACATTGGCCTAGGCAAAGAATTTATGAAGAAGACCCCCAAAGCAATCAGAGCAGCAACAAAAATAAGTAAATGGGGCCTGATCAAATTAAAAAGCTTCTGTACAGACAACAAAACTATCAGGAGAGCATACAGACAGCCTACAGAATGGAAGAAAATATTTGCATGTTACACATCCAATAAAGGCCTGATAACTAGAATCTATACAGAACGTGGGAAAATCAGCAAGAAAAAATCAAACAACCACATTAAAAAGTGGGCAAAGGAAATAAACAGAAACTTTTTAAAAGAAGAGAGATTAATGCCAAAAAACATGAAAAAATGCGCAACATCTCTAATCATCAGGGAAATGCAAATCCAAACCACAATGAGATACCACTTAACTCCAGTGAGAATGGCTTTTATCAAAAAGTCCCAAAACAATAAATGTTGATGTGGATACAGAGAGATAGGAATACTTACATACACTGCTGGTGGGACTGCAAACTAGTGCAACCTCTGTGGAAAGTAATATGGAGATATCTCAAAGAGCTGCAAGTAGAACTACCATTTGATCCAGCAATCCCACTACTGGGTATCTACCCAAAGGAAAAAAAAGACATTCTATAAAAAAGACATCTGCACTTGAATGTTTACAGCAGCACAATTCACAATTGCAAAGATGTAGAAACAACCCAAGTGCCCATCAATACATGAGTGGATTAATAAAATGTGGTATATGTATACCATGGAGTTCTACTCAGTCACAAAAAACGATGGTGATCTAGTACCTCTTATATTATCCTGAATAGAGCTGGATCCCATTCTACTAAGTGAAGTATCACAAGAGTGGAATAACAAGTACCACATGGTATTAACTGACCAACACTTAAGTACACATATAGTAGTAACATTCACTGGGTGTTGGGCAGGTGGGAGGGGGGAGGAGGAGATGTGCATATTCACACCTAATGGGTGCGATGCACACTGTCTGGGGGATGGACATGCTTGAAGCTCTGACTCAGGTGAAGCAAAGGCAATTTTTGTAACCTAAACATTTGTACCCCTGTAATATGCTGAAATAAAAAAAAATTTAGAATATTTTCATCACCCTGAAGAAACCCATACCTAAATACCTACTCTTAGTCACTTCCCATTTCCTCTGCCCCTCGGCTTCTAGCAATCACTTATTGGCTCTCTGTCTCTATGGAGTCCTATTCCAGAAATTTCATTTAAATGAAACAATATAATACGTGATCTTTTTTGACTTGCTTCTTTTACTTAGCATAAAGTTTTCAAGTTTCATCCATATTGCAGCTTGCATCAGTACTTCATTCCTTTTTTGTAACTGAATACTATTCCACTGTACAAATATGCCACATTTTGTTTATCCATTCATTACCTTGTGCACAGTTGGATCTCCACTTTTTGGCTATCATGAGTAAGTTTTCTGTGCATATGTACAAAGTTTCTATGTGCACACATGTTCTCATTTCTCTTGGGCAGATGCTCAGGATGGAATTGCTGGGACATAAAGTAACTCTATATTTAACTAACTTTTTAAAGAACTGCCAAAATATTTTCCAAAGGGACTTTACCATTCTACATGTCTACCAGCAATGCACGAGGGTTCCAGTTTTTCTACATCCTCACCAACATTTGTTATTGTCTTTGATTATAGCCATGTCAGTGTCTGTGAAGTAGTATCTTGTAGTTTTGATTCGCATTTCCCTAATGACTAATGATGTTGAGCATCTTTTCATGCTAGTGGCCATTTGTATATCTTCTTTGGAAAAACATATATTCAATCCTTTTTAAGATTGGGCTGTCATTTTATTGTATATAAAGAGCTCATTATATATTCTGGATAGTAGACCTGTGTCAAATATTAATATATGATTCACAAATATTTTCTTCAATTTTGTGGGTCTTTTCCCTTTCTTGGTAGTGTCTTTGAATGCACACAAGTTTTTAATTGTGTTGTAGACCAATTTGTATATATTTTTTCTTTAGTTGCTTGTGCTTTAGGTGCATATCTAAGAACTATTGCCTAATCAATGGTCAGGAGACTTATACCTATGTTTTCTTCTAAGGGTTTTATAGCTTCAGATCTTGTATTTAGGTCTGATTCATTTTGAATTGATTTTTGTATATGGTGTGAGCTAGAGGTTCAAATCCATTCTTTTGCATGTGGTTATCCAGTTGTCCCAGCACCAGGTGTCCAGTCTGTTTTCTTCCTTCCAGTTTGCCTTGTCCAGGCTGTTGAAATAACGTCCTCACAGCACTCCCTCTTCCTAGCGCTTCTCCACCAGGGCATCTCTTCCACCTTGCTCCTAGTTTTTCTTCTTATACACAGATATGATTGTGTCCTCTCCTTAATAAAAAATACTGATTCTTCCCTTGGTTTCCATAAAATATTTCAAATCTCAACATAAACTTCAAGGTCATATACAGTCTGACCTCAGTTTACCTTCTATTTTTATTGCACTCCTTCTCCCCTCCCACCTGCCACCTCCTCCCGGCCATCCCTGGATACTTAGCCTGTCTCTCTCTGGACTGAGTGTGACACATATGCATGGCATGGCTTTGGTGGCTTACTGAGGCAGTACTGCTTATGGGACATCCACTGACTTTAATTAATAGGGATATTATCAGCATATTTATCCTACTGAAATGACTTCAGAAGACCATAAGAAGCCAAATTTTCAGGAGTAGCAATGTATTTTAGGATAAGTTGGAAGAAAATGAGCTTTCATTTTATGAGTAGAGTAGCATTCACAAATTATGATATATAACTATATCATATAATTTATGATCCTTAAGTTATATTTTAAGTAACCAACCACCCCCCATCCGAAGCTCTAAGACTTTGTTGATAAGTTTTGTGTGTCACAGGCCCATATGTTTTACTTCCTCACGCCTACATCCAAGGCCTCAAACTTTAAGAAAGACTTTCATCATTGTGGTAAAAATAGAAGTTATTAATTTAAAAAAACTTTGTATTATTTTTAATTATGATAAAAACACATAACATAAAATTTACCATCTTAATCTTTTTTAAGCATACAGTTTACTAGTGTTAAGTACATTTACATTGTTCTGTAACATATCTCTGAAACTTTTTCATTTTCTAAAACTGAAACTCTGTACTCAGTAAACAACAACACCCGTTTCCTCTTTCCTCCGTGCACGGCAGCCACCGTTCTACTTTTGGTTTCTATGAATTTTACTACTTTCTATACCTCATATAAATGGATTCATGCAGTATTTGACTTTTTCTAACTGGCTTATTTTATTTATCATAATGTTCTCAAGGTTCATCCATGTTGTAGCAGGTGACAGGATTTTCTTCCTTTTTAAGGCTGAATAATATTCCATTTATGTTTATGCCACATTTTGTTTATCCATTCATTTGTTGATGGACATCTGAGTTGCCTCCACCTTTTGGCTATTGTAAATGATGCTTTTTTTTTTTGAGACAGAGTCTCGCTCTGTTGCCCGGGCTAGAGTGAGTGCCGTGGCATCAGCCTAGCTCACAGCAACCTCAAACTCCTGGGCTCAAGCGATCCTACTGCCTCAGCCTCCCAAGTAGCTGGGACTACAGGCATGTACCACCATGCCAGGGTAATTTTTTCTATGTATATTTTTAGTTGGCCAGATAATTTCTTTCTATATTTTTTAGTAGAGATGGGGTCTCACTCTTGCTCAGGCTGGTCTCGAACTCCTGACCTCGCGTTATCCACCCGCCTCGGCCTCCCAGAGTGCTAGGATTACAGGTATGAGCCACCACACCCGGCCATAAATGATGCTTTTATGAACAGGGGTGTGCAACTATCTCTTGGAGACCTTGCTTCAGTTCTTGGGGATATATACACAGAGGTGGGAATAGGATTTCTGGATCTTACGGTGATTCTATTTTTAAGTTTTTGAGGAACTGCCATACTATTTTCTATAGCAATTGCACCATTTTTTATTCCCACTAACAGTGCACAAGGTGAAGTCATTAATTTTTCAATTTATCTTCCCTAATGAGAACATTAATGAAATTAAATTTGTGGGGTTTGTATCATTTTAGACATAGCGTATAAAGAGGACGATTGCTTTAAATTGTCCCTGTAACAACTGTAAGGGGCTTCAGTAATTGTTTTAAATGATTCATGATTAGCTTTTAAAATTTTTTTTATAGACTTAGGGGGTAGAAGTGCTGTTCTGTTATGCTTCATGATTATTTTTATGCTTTATAACAAATCCTATGTATGTTAATGCTTAAGTCAAATTTTTAATACTTCAAGTTTTTTGTACATCAAAATACAGAGAACAGATATCTATTAAAGCCATCAAACAGATACATGATTGTGATTACATTTGGTGTGGTAGTTGAAACAAGTGCTACATGCAATATATAGGTGATTCTTAATTGAGTATGATCGAGGAAGACTAACGTGAAGAAAGGTATAAATTAGGGTGGCTATCTGAATTTGATTTTAATTTTTACTTTGATTAAAAATGTTTTATGAGAGAAAGCATAATATGTTGCAAGTCTTTTACACAACAAACTGGGATTTAGATAAGAAGTGGGTCGAATAGTGGCCAAGAGCAGGATTCTGGAGTCAAGTGTTTGGTGCCAGCCCAGGCCCCGGCCATGACTAGTTGTGTGACACTGGGCAAGCTCCTCACAGCCCCAGATTCTGAATGCTGTGGCATTTGAATGAATTAATGTATGTAACTTGCTAGAACAATGCCTGGTAAGGAGGAAGTACTATATAAGATTTTGTTATTGATTTTCTAGCACAAGCTATGCATTGTTGTTCTACCTTCCTTGGATTATCCCTGGCATCAATGTTGTCATCTGCAAAAAAAAAAAGTATTTTTTTACTGAATGGTTTTAAAATATGAACTAATCAAAGGTCTAAAATCTCCTTCCCTTTTAGCCAATTAGTAGTGCATAAATTGAAAGCGTGATGGATGGAACATTTTGTACCCCGAAAGCTCTTAGGTTGTGAATACTCAGGGAACACTGGGAGATTCAGTCCCAATGTGCATCACAAATATATTCTGGGTGACTGCAAGAGTTTGTAATGAATGAATCATTGAAGAGGCAGATGGGCTGTGGGAGGCAAAGCATGAGTAAATTTTGTCTTTTACTACAGAAATATTTCTGAGCAGTAAATACCCAGGTTCATGATGATTGATTTTCTTTAATTTTAAAGTAATTGCTGTTTCCTTTCTGTATTTTGTTGTCTACGTGATCTCATCTGCTCTTTACAGACATCACCTCTCAGGACGGGTATGAAGATCAGGTGTGGTCATATAGGTGCCAGTACTTCTAAAACTACTTTTTTCAGTTTTATTGAGAAATATTTGACATAAAAATGTAGAATTCACCCAAAGTATAAAGCTCAGTGGTTTTCAGTACATTCACAGAGTTGTCCAACCATTACTACAATCTAATTTTAGAACATTCTTAATTCCTTCCTGTTCCTATGGAGTCCTATATTGGACATTTTATGTAAATGGAACAATGCAATATGTGGTCTTTTGTGTCTGGCTTATTTGATTTAGCAGAATGTTTTCAAGGGTCATTCATACTGTAGCACGTATCGGTACTTCATTCTTTTTATTGCCAAATAAGATTTCGTTGTATGACTACATACCACATTTTGTTTTTCCATTCTTGAATTGATGAACATTTGGGTTTCTGATTTTTGGCTATTATAAATAATGCTGCTATGAATGTTTGTGTACAAGTTTTTGTACAGACATATGTTTTTGATTCTGTCATATATATACCTAGGAGTGAAATTGCTAAGTCACATGGTAACTCTGTATTTACCATTTTGAGGAACTGCCAGACGGTTGCACAACTTTATATTCCCAATAGCCGTGTAAAAGGGCTCAAATTTCTCTACATCCTCATCAACACTTCTTATTATCTATCTTGTCATAATGAATATGAAGTGGTAAAACCATTTTTTAATTGAAAAAAGTAACACATTCATGGAGTAAAAGTAAAATAGCAATGATGCAGAAAGTGTTGTCCAGGCCCAGAATGCCTCCCAGAGTTGTAATTTTTTCTATAGTCCTTTAAAATTGTCTATGCACATATGATATATCCTTAAATATACATTTTTAGAAATGCATCTAGGAGTATGCTATTTTGTATCATCCTTTTACACTTGATAATATACCTTAGAGCAATTTCTATAGAAGAATGGGTTGATCTACCTAGTTCTTTTTACTCTTAGCAGAGTATGCCTTTGTGAGGATATATTATGTCATAATTCATATAACAGTTGTTCTATTGAAGGGCATTTGGTTTGGTTCCAATATCTTTCTATTATAAGTAATGCTTTTGTGAACATCTACATACAATCATCTTTGAGTACATTCGCAAAGATATTCACAGGAAAAATAAGTTATGCTGCTATATACTCCCACTAACAGGGTGTGAGAGTGCCTGTCAGCCCACACTCTCTCCCAACACAGCACTGTATGTTACAGACTTTCCCATCCTGGCCAATGTGACAGGTGAAAAGTAGTTCAGTAAAAGTAAATTTGATCTATAAGGAGCAAATCAAGTGTATGGTATTATACAGCTTGAAGTTTAACTTCCCAAATATACTGAACTTGAACTCCAGCTGATATGCTTAAAGCTTTCAAATTTCTGAAATATATGCAGGCATAGAGATTTTGTCTAAATTTGCCTTAATAACTGGCGTCACCATATGCTAGGTAAAGAAGTTTATTAGTCCATTTATTTATTCAACTGACATTTATTGAGCAGTTACTGCGTGTCAAGCAGAATTTTAAGTGCTGAAGAAAAGAAGGATGAATAAGAAACACAGATTACTCACAAGTAATATGTGGTTGAATAAGGGGGACACACATGAATAAGCATAATGGACACAAAGTAGAGGCAGGTACAATAAACAGTGCATGTTAGTTAGGCAACAGGGTAAGCTACTGTGAAGAAAACAGGACTCCAAAATACTTGGGAGAGTGCTTTCAGGAAAAGACAAAAAAAGCTTGTGGAAAATGGGAAAGAGAAATGGGAAAAAGGGAGCAACGGCCCAATAGAAACATCCAGCCATCGTCCCTCTGCATGAACACCAAACTCAACAACTGCACACGCAAGCAAGCACCTTCAGAAGAACCAAAAATCAGGTGAATGATCATATTACCTGGTTTTCACATTATATCAAGGAAAAGGGCACTGAGGAGAGCAGAAAAGGCAATCTTGCATTGCCTGCGCCAGCCCGCCTCATCTGCTGGCAGTGCCCTGCCAGCACGTGGAGTGGAGAGAGAATCTGTGTGCCTGGGGGAGGGAAGGCAAAGTGATTGTGGGGCTTTGCATTGGAACTCAGGGCTGCCCTGGCACAGGGGAACGCAGCACAGGGCAGAATTCTGTTGGCGCCCATGGAGGGAGCGTTTAGACTTGGCCTGCACGGAGAGAAATCTTCCACCCTAAAACCTGAGTTCTGGCAAGCACCACTCCCAGTTGAAAAAAAGTGGTTTGGGGCCTGGACTAAATTCCTAAGGCAGTTGGGCCACAAAGTTTGCAGTCCTTGGGCAATTCCTGCAGCTGTCCTGGCTCGGAGCCATTGGAGTTGGGATCATGTGACCCAGTGAGACAACAGTGGTGGTAGTGCCTATGTCACCCTTCCCCCAACTCCAGGCAGTGTGGCTCAGGGAGTCTTCTTCCACTTGGGGAAAGGGAAGAATTCAGAGTATTTTGTTTTGCAACTTGGGTACCAGCTTGGGTACTCAGCCACAGTAAAATAAAGTATCAAGCAGACTCCTAAAGCCCCTGAGTCCAGGCCTTAGCTCCTGGACAGCATTTCTGAACCTACCCTGGGCCAGAAGGAAACATGCTGCCTTGAAGGGAAGGACTCAGTCCTGGCAGAATTCACCACCTGCTGACTAAAGAGCCCTTGGGCTTTGAATAAACATCAGAGGTAGCCAGGCAACAGTCACCACAGGCTTTGGTGAGACTGGACTGGCTCCAGGTATGACCTGGTGCAGTCCTACCTGCGGTAACCACGAGGGAGTGCCCACATTACTCCTCCCCCAACTCCAACAGCCCAGCACAGAGAGTGAGGGAAGAGAGTGAGAGGTTTTGCCTAGTAATCCAGGGAATTCTTCCATATCTTCCTGAAGTCCACCAAAGTAGTATCACCAGGGGTCTGCAAGAATCACACAGCTTTACTGGGCTTGGGGCACCCCCAGGGCTGATACATCTTCAGTGACCAAAGACTTAGATCACAATACTCAATTCCCTTTGGATATCTGGAAAGCCTTCTCAAGAAAAATAGGTTCAAACAAGCCCTGACTGTGAAGATTAAAATAAATACCTAACTCCTCAATGCCCAGACATTGACAAACATCCACAAGCACCAAGAACATCCAGGAAGACATGACCTCACCAAACAAACTAAATAAATTACCAGTGACCAATCCTGGAGTGATGGAGATAGGTGACCCTTCAACAAAGAATTCAAAATAGCTGTCCTGAAGGAGCTCAGTGAATTTGAAGACAATACAGAGAAGGAATTCTGAAGCCTATCAGAGAAATTTAACAAAGAGTTTGAATAAAAAAAAAAAGAGCAGAAATTCTAGAGCTTAAGAATTCAATTAACAAACTGAGAAATGCATCAGAGTCTCTCAATGGCAGAATTGACCAAGCAGAAGGAAGAATTAATGAGCTTGAAGGAAGGATATTTGAAAATACAGTCAGAAGAGAAAAAAGAATAAGAAAGAATGAAGCATCCCTACAAGATCCAGAAAATATCCTCAGAAGGGCAAATCTAAGAGTTATTGGCCTTAAAGAGGAGGTAGAGGGAGAGATTGGGATAATAAGTTTATTCAAAGAAATAATAACACAGAACTTTCCAAAACTAGAGAAAGATATTAATATTCAGGTACAAGAAGGTCATAGAACAAGCAGATTTAACCCAAACAAGACCACCTCAAGGGATTTAATAATCAAGCTCCCAAAGGTCATGGATATAGAAAAGGTCCTAAGGGAAGCAGGAAAAAAGGAAAAAAATAACATATAAAGGAGCTCCAGTACCTCTGGCAGCAGACTTCTCAATGGAAACCTTACAGGTCAGGAGAGAGTGACATGACATATCCAAAGTGCTAAAGGAAAAAAACCTTAACCCTAGAATATTATATCCTACAAAAATATCTTTCAAACATGAAGGAGAAATAAAGATTTTCCCAGACAAACAAAAGCTGAGGGATTTCATCAGCATGAAACCTGTCCCATAAGAAATGCTAAAAGGAGTTCTTCCATTTGAAAGAAAAGGACATTAAGGAACAATAAGAAATTATCTGAAGGTATACAACTCACTAGTAGTAGTTAGTACACAAATAGAGAATATTATTATAATCGCAATGTATAAACCACTTATATCTTGAGTAGGAAGACTAAAAGACAAACCTATCAAAAATAACTACAACAATTTTTTGAGAGATAGATAGTATAAAAAGATATGGATGGAAACAACAGAAAGTTAAAAAGTGGGGGGGAAGGAGTTAAAGAGTAGAATTTCTGTTAGATTTCTCTTTGCTTGTTTATCTGATTATAAACACAGTTGTCATATGCTTAAAATAATTGGTTATAAAATGTTTTTTTGCAAGCTTCTTGGTAACCTAAAATCAAAAACCTATGACACACACACACACACACACACACACACACAGAAAAGCAGGAAATTAAAACTCACTACCAAAGAAAATAACTTTTAACAAAGGAAGAAAGGAAAGAAGGAAGAAAGAAAGAGAGGACCACAAAATAACCAGAAATCCAATAACAAGGCAATAGTAAGTCCTTACCTGTCAATAATAACACTGAATGTGAATCGACAAACTCTCCAATCAAAGGACACAGAATGGCTGAATGGATTAAAAAATCAAGAGCCAACTATAGCTTGTCTGCAAGAAACACACTTTATCTGTAAAGATACACAGAGCATGAAAATAAAAGAATGGAAAAAGATATTCCATGCAAATGGAAACCAGAAAAGAACAGGAGTAGCTATACTTCTGTCAGATAAAATAGATTTAAAGAGAGAAATTATAAAAAGAGACAAAGAAGATCATTATATAATGATAAAAGGGTCAATTCAGAAAGAGGATATAACAATTCTAAATATACATATGCACTCAACACTGGAGCACCCAGATATATAAAGCAAATATTGTCAGAGCTAAAGAGAGAGATAGACCCCAATGCAATAATTGTTGGAGATCTCAACACTCCACTTTCAGCATTGGACAGGTCATCCAGACAGAAAATCAACAAAGAAACATTGGACTTAATCTGCACCATAGGCCAAATGGACCTAACATTAATAGATATCTACAGAATGTTTCATCCAACAGCTGCAGAATACATATTCTTCTCAGCTCATGGATCATTCTCAAAGATAGATCATATATGTTAGGCCACAAAAGTCTGAAAAAATTAAAAAAAAATCATACCAAATATTTTCTTTGACCATAATGGAATAAACCTAGCAGTCCATAACAAGAGGAACACTGGAAACTATACAAACACATGGAAATTAACCAATATGCTCCTGAATGACCAGTGGGTCAATGAAGAGATTAAGAAGGAAATTAAAAAATTTCTTGAAACAAATAAAAATGAAAACACAGTATATCAAAATCTATGGGATACAGTAAAAGCGGTAATAAGAGGAAAATTTATAGCAGTAAGTGCCTACATCAAAAAAGTACAAAAGCTTCAAATAAACAGCCTAACAATGCATCTAAAGGACTAGAAAAACAAGAGCAAACCAAACCCCAAATTAGTAGAATAAAAGAAATAATAAAGATCAGAGCAGAAATAAATGAAATTGAAACAAAAATATACAAAAGATCAATGAAAAAAACTGCTGGTATTTGAAAAGATAAACAAAATTGGCATACCTTTAGCCAAACTAAGAAAAAAGGAGAGACAACCCAAATAACTAAAATCAGAGATGAAAAAGGAAACATTACAACTGATGCTGCAGAAATCCAAAGAATCATTAGCAACTACTATGAGCAACTTGTGTCAATGAATTGGAAAACCTAGAAGAAATGAATAAATTCCTATACACATGCAATCTACCAAGATCAAACTGATAAACAATTTTAGTAAAGCTGCAGGAGACAAAAATCAACATACAAAAATTAGGAGCATTTCTAGATGCCAACAGTAAACAATATGAAAAAGAAAACAAGAAAGTAATCCCATTCACAGTAGCTACAAATAAAACAAAATTGCTAGGAATAAACTAAACCAAAGAAGTGAAAGATCTCTATAATGAAAATGATAAAACATTGATGAAAGAAATTACAGAGGACACACACAAAAAAATGGAAAGGTATTCCATACTCATGAATTGGAAGAATCAATATTGTTAAATGCAGTGAAGAAGTTTAAATGTTAAAATGTCCATGCTACCCAAAGCAATCTACAGATTCAATACAATCTTTATCAAAATACCAATGCCATTCTTCACAGAAATAGAAAAAATAATCCTAAAATTTACATGGAACCACAAAAGACCCAGAATAGCCAAAGCCATCCTGAGCAAAAAGAACAAAACTGGAAGAATCACATTACTTAACTTCAAATATACTGCAGGCTGTCATAACCAAAAACAGTATGGTATTGACATAAAAACAGACACACAGACCAATGGAACAGAATAGAGAACCCCAAAATAAATCCACATGTCTATAATGAACTTATCTTTGACAAAGGTGCCAAGAACGTATAGTGAGGAAAGAACAGTCTCTTCAAAAAATGGTGCTGGGAAAACGGGATATCCACATGCAGAAGAATGAAACTAAACTCCTATCTCTCATCATATACAAAAATCAAATCAACATGGATTAAATATAAGACCTGAAACTATGAAACTGCTAAAAGAAAACATTGGAGAAATGCTTCCAGACATTGGTATGGGTAAGGACTTCTTGAGTAATACCCACAAAGCACAGGCAACCAAAGCAAAATTGAACAAATGGAATCACATCAAGCTAAAAAGCATCCGCACAGTTCTAAGCAACTGCAGTTCAGACATTGATGGAGAGTTGATGGCTAGTAATTTGTAGAGTATGTACAGTGAGATAGCAGATGAGAAGGAAAGGTAGTGTTTGGTTTCTCCTTCTCATACTTGGGTCAATGATCATTCATGACACTGACAAGCAAGGAGCCTTCAATCTTCTAGGAAAGAATTGCATCTCTAGGTATTTTAAAAGGGGATCTTTTGTACTTTTCTTTCAGTGAAGAACATTTCCCAGGTTTCTAGCCAGTGAAAATTTATAAATTATCAGGTATAATTTTGTCAAGCTTTCCAAAGTGGTTTTCCTTTAGAGTGAGAAACAATTCTCTGATTTTCTTGAAGTAGAAGTCTCTTCTTTTTGTGTGCTAACCTGAAAACAAGACCCATTCAAACAGGTTTTTTTTTTTTTTTTATTTTGCCATCAAGTGTGCAATTTCTGAAGTTACTGGATTTGAGAAGTCATTGACAATCAGGTCAGCTTTGTTCTAGGAATCAAGCTTAGTTTTATGACTATGAATAAAAAATTTAGAAAAACCACATTCTCTCAACTGGAAAACCAAGGTCAGAGTTCAGACTGTTCATCTTGCCTCTATTAGCTTTTGCTCCAGGAGCCCAAGAATTATTTGAGGAGAATCCTGGAAAACTAACCCAGATAGTGAAAAAAAATTGTTCTCATGAGAAGTGCAGTAGAAACAGACAGCCTTGGAGAACCGGAGTTTAAATAGCAAAAGGGTCTCAGCACTAGTCTTTAGACACTTAAAATAGCATTTGATAGACAATTTAGATGTTTAGGGAAACATGCTAATCAACTAGGTATCAGCATTAGTGGGCTCAATTTCTGGCTGAGCCTGACTATTAACTGAATGACTATTAACTACTTTAGGGAAAGACTCTCTGCTGGGGTTTCTTGAGGACTATGATCTATGCAATCAAGCTATGAAATGCTAGGGAGTATGTGCTCATTTGTGTAATATTTACATACATTTTTTCCATTAATTATACAGCCAGGCAATTTATTCACTCTCTGAGAGTAAAAGTGTGATTATTTTAATATTACTACTTCTGGATTTTTCTCTTCTCCCATGTTCTCAGTAACTCTTTTGCAGTAACCCAGCTTGTCATCACAGAATGTGTTGAATGCTGACAGTAAGATACAGGGTCTTAGAAAATGAATGGGAACAATGATGCTCACAGGGCAGTTTGTCAGACTTTGCATGTTTTCTGAAATCATTATTGGAGAATATTGATAGAATGCACTGAAGGTGTAAATTTAGGGGAAAAAATGGAAAGAGTTAATACTCAAACCAAGAGACTTACCTGGTAAGTTTTACCTATCTGGTAAAATGTGATCCAAATTAAACAAAGTATTTTTAGTTTTCTCAGAACAAATATCCTACATAAACACAAAGGATGATATAAGACATAGATATAACTTGATTCACAGTATTTTCCAAAACTATAGTGTACCAGCCAGTTGGTACGGCACACAGCAGAGATGATAATTAAGAATGTGCTAACAGCATTTCATTTTGTAACCCACCCTATATGGCACAGGACTTGAAATAATGTATTATATAATAGGAAGACGCTTTACTGAAATGTTTTAACGGAAATATTTAATATGCATTAGGAGGTCCACATTTTCTTGCAGAGATCTTGTAGGTGGCTCTTTAAGATTTCTGTCTCTGTACATTTATGTGAAGGAGTTGGCTCCGTATTTTGGTTGGCAAATTTTGCAGACATGTAACTTTGGTAGAGGAGAGGTAACAGTACTGTGCCTGTGTGCTGGTGAGACAGCAACGCAGCAACAGTGGCTTTTAGCAGCTACCAGATTTGCTAAAAGCAACCATGTCCAATTAGCAGTAAGTGCCATGCACCTGCAGGTACTAGGAATTCAACCTCTTTTGAGGCTGAATCTTAATGTAGCCTTTTTTTTAAATAACAAAATCTTATTCTCTGGGAAAATAAAGAAAAGTTAGCAATGGCAAAATGAAAGCACTCTGCAGTTTATTATTAGTATTGACTTAGAATATAGGGGGAAATGTAGAGCCAATGACACTTTTAAACTGCATTATTTTAGAATATTGTTTTTTCATAGTTTCCTTCCTGATTTTGAATTTAGTTTTCATATCCATATTGCAATTGTTTCCTTAGAAATTTATAATATTGTCACAGGCTCTCTATGTATGTTCCCATAATTTTCTGCAAAACTTTTTCACCAAGATAATAAAAATAGTAGTTCCAAATTGCAAAATTGTAGGAAAAAAATTCTCTTTGACTTTTTCTCAAGGTGTCAAGTCACCATAATGGAAAGGACTACTATAATCCTATATAATATTAAAATGTTATTTTCAACATATAGTACTTATTTTTAAATAAACCTATTTCTCAGGGTTATGTTTCTATGATTTACTGGTTGTTCTCTTTTAAAAGATACAGGAGAAAGGCATCGGTTGAATTAAGCATTTTCTAGAGCTACTAGGTTCTAATAAGACTAATAGACTAATAAATTATAGTTCATTTCATTGCAACTGGAGTGTGTCCCTTTCCTTTATTCTCAGTCATAATTCTCTCAAAAGAGTCAAGAACATCGAATAATCAAAGCTAATGTAGAATACATAGTCACTTTTCTTTGCTGATCATACCCTGAGAATCACCATAATGAATAAATCAGAAATATTAAAATTGCAGCTTTTTTTCAACATACTACACTGGTAACATAAGAACATAGTCACTAACTATGTGGCTTCTTCAACTGTTGACGTGGTTTAAAGTTAGGATTATGATATCCTGCCAAAAAGATCCTACAAACTGTCATTATTTCTGTTGGTACTGCCAGCCATTGATAATTAGGCCATTTCTATATACATAAACCAGTTTGGAAAATTTATGCAAATAGAAAGTTGTTCTCAAAATTGTTTATTTGATTGAATTGTAATGGGTTTGCTTCCAACCAGTATGTCAGTGTATAGATACTGCCAGAGTATGTATTTATTAAACATATACATTTTTATGTACTTAAAAATTATGTATGTACATTTAGGAAATACATGTGCAGATTTGTTACATGGATACATTGCATAGAGGTGAAGTCAGGGCTTTTTGTGTAACCTTCATCCAATTAATGTACATGGTACCCATTAGGAAATTTCGCATCCCACACCCCCTCCCAACCTCCTGCCCTCCTGAGTCTCCAATGTCTATTATTTTACTGTCTGTGCCCATGTGTACTCACTATTTACCTCCCACTTAGAAGGGAGGGCATCCGGTGTTTGACTTTCTGTTTCTGAGTTATTCATTTAAGATAATCAACTCCAGTTCCATCTATGTTGCTGCAAAAGACATGATTTCATTCTTTTTTATGGCTCAGTAGTGTTCCACGGTGCATATCAACATGGAATTGCTACATCCTGCCGTTTCTAGCTTAACTTGTTTATGTGCAAACTAATGAAATCACGTAATTACATTCCCTGGCCTCCAGTTTCTCTCTTTTCCTCTTACCGGTCTTTGCACTTGCCCACTTTTCCTCTTGCCAGCCTGGTCCTAGAGTCTGTTGTGTTATTTTGGAGACATCGCACTGCTGCTGTGGGAAGAAGTAGGATTTTATGGAGCCTGGGATCAAATCAACTACGCCATGCAGAGTGGGGACTGGGAGAGGAGCCAGAGGTTGCAAGGGGAGGAAAAGGGAAAAATCAGAGGTGCTCCCCGGACAGAGGAAACCTTCAGAAGTAGCAGGAAGGAGAGAGTAAATGGAGAGCAAAACTCAAGTCAAGAGAGTCAAGAGAAATCAACATTTTTGCATTTCAGTTACGATCTGGAAAAGAAACAAAGGATAACTGAAGATGCTAAGTTTTTTTCCCAATTTCTAATTATTTAGCTAAAACTCCATTGATTTCTTTCACTCAGGCTAGTGGCCAGACTACAACAGCCTTCAGTGTTTATTGACCTGACTTGGGGCAACTGGTAAATCCAGTGTCAGTTTTGAGTCCTTATCTTATTTGACCTGTTAGCAAGACCTCCCTTGACCTGGCTTCTGGCATGCTTCCTCTCTCCTGGTTTGGTTTGCTGCACCTTCTCAGTCTCCTTTGTTAGCTGCCGCTTATTTCCACAATCTCTTGAAGCTGGAGCTCTCCAGAGTCAGTCCTTCGTCTTCTCTGCTTTGCGTCATCCACATCTGGTGTCATGGCTTTCAACACCGTCTATCAGTCCCTCTCCCCTTGCCCTCTGGGCACGTCCATCCAACTGCCTACTTGAGACATCTCCATTTGGATGCCTAAGAACTTGCTCAAACTTAACAAGTCTAAAAGCAAATTCCAAATCGGCCCCCTAAACCTCCACACCTCACAACAAGTCCCGTCTTGATTTACGGCAGACCCTTCCTTCTAGTTCTCAAGCCAAAAACCGTGGGGTAATTCTCGACACCTCTCTTCCATACCGCTCATCTCCACATCAGAGAATCCTGTTGGCTTACCTGGAACTTAACCACCTCCTACCAGTGCCATGGCCACCACCCTGCTCTGGGCTCCCACCGGTTGTTGCCTGCAGTGTTAGAGCTGTTGTGGAACTGGTTTCCCTGCTCCTGCCTTACCTGCCTGTGAGCCGTCAGCTCTGTCCTTTAACAGTGAAAATCTGGTCATGTGATGACTCTGTTCAGCGCCTCTCCATCACCTCTACATTCACTCAGTGAAAGCCAAATCTGCACCTTCCCCACCCTGGCCTCTCTGGCGCCATGCTCATCGTACTCACTCTGCTGGGGCCCCACCAGCCTCCTTACCGTTCCTTGAATGCACTGGACAAGCCTCTGCTCCAGAACTTTCGTCTTGGCTATTTCCTCAAACGCATGGCTTCCTTCTTCATTTTCTTCAGGTGGTTATTCAGCAAGTCCTTCCCCAATCTCCCTATTTAAAATTGCACCTTCCTCCACCTTCTTCCCATCCTCCCTATATACACTTTACTCTCTTCCTTACTTTAGTTTTTCCTTTGTCACCTTCCAACCGACTGTGTATTTTATTTATTTATTTGTCTTTCGACACTAGAATATAAGCTCTTTGAGGGCAGAATTCTTTGTTTTGTCCAATGCTATAGCCCCAGTACTTAGAACACTACCTGGTACATAGCAGGCAGTCAATTAGTGATTTTTGAAAGAATTGAGAGTAATAAATTCTACTTGGTTAAAATAAATTAAATGCTCTCACATCATTTCTTGATTGGATGAGGAGAATGTGTGTGTGAGGGGATGGTTCAGAGAGGCTGACTTAGCATTCAGGTGGGGAACCATCTACCCTTCCTACCCGGTGGGGCCCATTACCCCTCTCTTGAATCAAATCAATAATCTGTGAACACCTTTTGCTGGTACTGAGGCTATTTCAATGGTCCATTAAAAACGATTGAAAATACAAAAACAAGGCTGTATTACTTTAACTCTGACCTTAGAAGACTCTCAGTTTTATAACTGCTTGGAGAAGATGTGGAAATGTTTGCTGGCCCCAATCTTTTTATTACTCATCTCTATAAAGAGGCTTTTAAGGACATATTAAAAAGTTTCCATCTCTCTTGTCTCTTGCCTTCCTTCTCATGTTCCTTTCTTGTACCCCAAATGGTCAAAAGCAAGACCTTGACAGTCTGGAAGAAATGTGTTATGGTCAGAGCACACTGGGCTAGAGCTGGCCTAGAACCTTGGATCCAGACCTCAGATTGCTGCTCAAATTATTTCTAAAAGAGTGAGCTCATGTGTGTTCATTCTTACTAAGAACTCATTTAGCTGTTGTTTCACTGAAAATTGAAGTTCCCACTTAGACCCTGTTTGTGCTTTTGCAGATGTTTCCTCCTATGCAGCTAGAACTAAACTGAAAGCATTGGCCCTGAGAACAGGTGCCACAACCAAGGAGGCAAAAAGGCGATGTAGTGGGATATAGTGTGTTAAACTGAGAAAGCAGGTAGTTTTTTTTTGAAAAACGGAGAGCCAGGAATGATTTCATATGTTTCCTGTAATAAGCCCATGGTCTGATCTTCAGGAACCTATTAAAGTGTGCTTCTAAACGCAAAGGCCATTTCGAGGTCTAGATATGTTAATAGAATGAGATTCACCTTCAGCTGTATTCTGAAACAAGTTAATTTATAAACTGTAAGGTGGCTCATAAAACTTTGGAAATGTAAAGCTTTGCAAAGTCTTCAAAATCCCTGGGAGTTTTGAATGTTCATGCCATATGAACTCTTTGCAGTTTCATGTCTTGGCTATTTAGCATTCTTTAGAGACACCTGCATGATAGGAAATTTAGTAGCAATTTGTGTGCAATTTTGTTAGTATGGGCTGGTTTGTTTGTTTTCCCTAACAGAGATAGCAAAACAGATGCTAAGAAGCAAACTACTTATTTTTTTTTTTTGAGACAGAGTCCCGCTTTGTTGCCCTGGCTAGAGTGAGTGCCGTGGCGTCAGCCTAGCTCACAGCAACCTCAAACTCCTGGGCTTAAGCGATCCTACTGCCTCAGCCTCCCGAGTAGCTGGGACTACAGGCATGCGCCACCATGCCCGGCTAATTTTTTCTATATATATTTTTGGTTGGCCAGATCATTTCTTTCTATTTTTAGTAGAGACGGGGTCTCGCTCTTGCTAGGCTGGTCTCGAACTCCTGAGCTCGAATGATCCACCCGCCTCGGCCTCCCAGAGTGCTAGGATTACAGGCGTGAGCCACCGCGCCGGGCCCAGACTACTTTTATTATTATAGATGCCTCAGGGGGCCCCTTCCATCCATGGAACCTAAAATATGCTTATCTCCTCAGTTCCTTTTTATGCATTTATTTAATAGCTGTCAACCAATTTGTTTTTCATAAGCTGTTTGATAATACTTCAAGTGAAGCAGTGATATGATGCATTTAGAATTAGGAAATTTATAGCATGTTTGAGCTCCAGGGGACTTTAGGGAACACCTTAGCCCAATCCCTTAATTGATGGAAGAGTAAACTGAAGGTGGAGATCGGCAGTGACTCAGCCAGGGTCTCACATTGATTTGCTGGCAGAGTTGGGCATTAAAAGGTATCTCTGCTAAGCTCTGTACAGTGTTCATGTCATTGCAGTGAGTTAAAATAAAAATCACTATAAACTTTGGAGTAGCAACAACAACAACAACAAACTTACCAAAGTCTACTACATAGTCTAGAAAATGAAACATAAAACCAGAGTATTCTTGTGATTTCCATTGCATAAGACAATATGGTCCTGCTGACATATTAAAAATTATACTTATAAATTGGATTCTTTTTACTGTATTTGAAATGTTCCAGCAATTCAAGCTGTGGTAATATTTCGTTTGCCTTCCCCGCCCTGCCCTGCCATGGAGCTTTACTCTGCAGAACACTGCCTGGTAGCTGGTATCTAGATAATGGAAATCCTGGGGCACATTTTCATTTCTGATAAAAATAACACAACACTGTGACTATATTCTACAAATATCTTTGCTGATGTAAATCAGGTGTCATACTCAAGCAGGAATAGACTTTCCTCTGGGGTCATTCTTAGGGAAGTGCAGCTTCACTTCTCTGATCATCAAAATTGGGTCCTGCTGACGCCTTCCTCTCTGGCAGCTGAAAGTGTTGGTCAAATTCAGAGTATTAAAAAGTCACTAAAAGCTTAATCAAATCTATCTAAATCTAAGCTATGGATTAATCTATGCACAGTGTACTGAATATTTTAACTGAAGCCT
The DNA here is from genome assembly GCA_028533085.1 of Varecia variegata. Taxonomy (NCBI): domain Eukaryota; kingdom Metazoa; phylum Chordata; class Mammalia; order Primates; family Lemuridae; genus Varecia; species Varecia variegata. The sequence goes on along the minus strand of CM052441.1, from coordinate 11,684,518 downwards.
ACATGCATATAGCATATGTGCGAGTCAGCTGACATCAGGATTACCCTACCATGTAAAATCTAGGTTAAGGTTGGCTCAAGCCTCAATTTGTGAGCACCGATTCCCCTACCCCTTCAGTATACGCACACTCCCAGGAGACTTGTTTCTTCAGGGCTATCTTTGGCTCTCCACGCTTCCTTTTTAACTTAATCATTGACAGGTCATTTTACCCTCCCTTGGGTTGCAACCGAGTTTAGAGGCAGAACTCACTGTCTTTCTTTGATTTCCACAAAAGGCCACCCTACAAGGCATTGCTGTTGGCAGCCTCTATAGAAGAGAGAGTTTATATCATGACAAATGAGCATCTAATACAAATAGAATATTAAATATCCCTCTTCTTAAAAACCCATTGTCCATCTCAACTTCAGCATCTTTCATGTTCTCTCCTGTCTTCTTTTCTCCTTGTTTCCATCTTGAGGGCAATCCTGGCCTCTGTGGTGTTTTTTGTTGTCTTACATAGGACATTTTGGCTAATCCTTGGTTTTGTTCTTCCCTTCTTGGATCTATTATATTATGGTGGATTTAAATTTTCTGGATTTTAATTATCTCTAAGACAAGGAATTGGATTCCATCAGTGGTTCTCACTCCGGTGTGTATCAGAAACACCTGAAGGATGCGTTAAAACACTGATTGCTGGGCCCCACCCTCAGGGTTTCTTACTCAGTAGATCTAGAAAGGGGTTCAATAATTTGCATTTCTAAACAGCCCCGGGTGAAGCTGATGTTGCTGATCTGGAGACACACTTTGAGAATCTTTCATTTACTCCAAGGTTCGTAGTGGTTCTCCATCTTGACTGCACATCAGAACCCTCTGGGAAGGCTTGAAGTCCCCACATTCGCTCAGGATGCATCTCAGACCAGTGAAATCACAGTCCCTGCAGATGGTCTCCAGAACTTAGTGGATTTTAAAGTTTTCCAGATGCTTCCAATAACCAGCCAAAGTTGATAACACTTCTAAGCCCTCTGTCAGGTAAAAATAACCATAATTCTAACTTAAATGAAGGAGAAAATGAATTTGTTATTCTGACTCCATTATCTACTCTTTCATGCATGGGCTTATTCCATGAAAAAATAAGCATTTCTTTAGTAAGGTGTATGTGTATTTTTAGAGCATCCACTGGGGGCATGTTGTACAGCTTGTAGCAAAGCAGCATGGTGCATGCCGAAATACTGTTTTGAATTTTGCAGATTATTTTTATAAATTAGTTTTGCTAATGTGCTATTTGATTATTAGAGAGTGGTGTGGACATGTTTCTTGGCATCCCAGGGGGTTGCTATCACATTTAAGGGTCTCCTTAAAGCCTAGCTCTTTCATTTACGAATTCTATGAACTTGGACAAGTTTCTTCACTTCTCTGTGCCACGGGTTTTTCAGTAAAATGGAGATAATTGTAGACTCTACTTTGTAGGGTTTTGAGAATCATACAGGTAAAGATATTATACATAACTAATACTCACAAATGACCATTAATAATCTACTGTTTTAAAATGTATTTTAAAATTTAAACACTTTGAAAATAATTTAATGTGTAAAGATATGTAAATTTTATTTTAAATATATTAAAATATATAAGTTTAAAATACATATAGTAAATTATATAAATATAACATATGTTATATATAGATAGCATGTTATATATAACTATGTAACTATATATAACATGTTATATAACTGTATAACTATTATGCTATATAAAATATAACATATGCTATATATAAATACAACATTATATAAATATAACATATGTTATATATGAATATATTTTATACATGAATATATATAAATGTTATGTTATATATAAATGTATGTATGTTATATATAAATATGTGTTTTATATAAATGTTATGTTATTATGTTATATTATATATAAATATAACATACATAAATTAATATGTTTAAATGTTTACCAAATGTTTAAATTTGCCTCTGTATTTCTAAAAGCAATTTATTTCCTTATGTGTTATATAGTATTTATAAAACCTACTTATGTAATTTCAAAATTATAACCACTTGTAGCTCCTGAAAAGAATAGTACTGGGTCTGATACTCTTTTCCATCCTCCTCAGTACCTGCCACTCTGAGGATCACTTGTTGCTGTTGCATATGTAAAAACCTTCAGGAACAATTCTTTTGTTATTTCTACACATGCTGTCCATCTTGCTTCATCCATCGGTGGCAAAGACAGATTCCCTTTCTTCCCACGGTGGAAAGAAATATGCACGTCGAGCCATTCCAATGCCCAAAGACAAAATTCACTAGTCAGTGCGGAAAATGAAAGCAAGGGAGTTTTTTTTTTTTTTTGAAGGTCGTTGCTGCTGTTGCTTTTTGGTGTGTATGAGTTTGTGTGTATTCTTCCCCACAGCCCGGGGTAGAATGGGGTGGTATTAGTTAGGGGTTACTGACAGTATGATGTTATCCACTGTGTTGGAGAGGCTAAGTAAGTAAGAGTAGAAAAAGGTTCTCCAAGGCTGGGAAATGCAGACATCTAGTCTTGAAAAGAGTTTTTTGTTGGTTGTCATGTCAGAAGAGGGGCGTATTAACTGGAAAGAGGCCAGCAAAATTACCCAGCGCTCTGGTGCCTCTCTAAGCCATATCAACATTCATTCATAAACTCAGCTAATATGTGATGAGAATACAAGAAGGAGTAGCAAGATTCCTGGCTTGAGGGAGCTCGCAGCTGATGGGAGGCTTGGGGACTTGACAAAGAATTAAAACACAACATGGTAAGTACAACTCACCTGAGCCTGGGGGAGCGAGTGAAAGCCTGAGAGGGAATGATGCCTGGAAGATCACAGGAAGCTGGGCAAGTTAGAGGGCCGGTAAGGGGCAGGCAGCCATGTGGGTGAGGGAAGGAGGCTAAGGACTGCAGGGAAACACAGACAGTTCAGTGTTGCTGGAGCACAAGGGTGAGACTCTCCTCTCTCTTGTTTTGCTGTTAACAGGTGAGATTGGCAAATAGGGTGTCCAACGGGCCTGGTTTGCCCAGGACTAAAGTGTGTCCCAGAAGGTAGGACTTTCAATACTACGGCTTGGACAGTCCTGGGCAAACAAACCAGGATGGTTGGACACCCTGTTTTTATGTGGGGATCTGCCAACTGAATCATGAGGCTGACTGGTTTATTTTTTCTTTTTCTCTTCTTTTTCTGCCTGAGTAACAGAAGAATATGGTAAAGATGGAATACAGAAAAGAAGGAAAGGGGAAGTATGATTTTTATAGATTGGAAGAAGACATCCTAGATGAAGGATGTGTTTATATTTTAGAGAAGGATTGCTCCAGCAGCTAAAGACCCAAGGGTGGGACCCCAGGGAAGAGTCTGTGTTCCGTGCTTGTGAGAATGAGGACAGTGGGGGACCCTAGGGAGTCCTTGCAATATAGGTAGTCTGGAGGAGACAACACTGGAAATAGAAGGAAGAAATGGAACAGGAGACAAATTTAGTAGAATTTCTTTAAAATGTGTGGTTCCTGTCATCAGTTCGTTAACCGTGATAGAAAGGGTTATGTAGTTACATTCATCAAGATACAACTTTTCTACCATTTTAAGATTTTAAGTCACAACAATGATCACTGAAGATGGAGTTAGATTATTTCCTTGAAAATTGTGTTATATTAACCCATACTGGTATCAGTGCCTACTACATGTTTTCTTAATTAATCATGGGAACAAATAGGACATTTGTAAATATAGCACTTCATGTGATTCTGTAAGCACTGAATACATTTGCCTCTTTTTTTTTGCCTTTAAATGAATTCAAACGGTGTTGTGCAACAACATATGTCAGTCACATGTACCATTTAAAATTATCCAGTAACCACATTAAAAAAGAAACCAATGAAATTGATCTTAATAATATATTTTGACACAATACATCTAAAATATCATAATTTCAACATGTAATCAATATAAAAATTACTAATGAGCTTTATTACATTCTTTTTGCTTTGTACTAAGTCTTTGAAATGTGGTGTACAGTTTGTATATTACAGTACATCTCAATTCAGATGCTAAATTTTCATTAGGAATATTTGATCTGTAGGTAGATATCTTAAAATTTACATTTGAAAAAGATTCACATACCTAAGTTGATACAAGCATGCTTAAAAGTTTTCAGTTACTGAATTGAGTATCCATTTTAAAATTTAAATCAGTTAAATTGATTGAAATGAAATGGATTTTTTTTTATTTTGAAGTATCAGGAGGGTACAGATGTTTTTAGCTACATGTATCACTTTTGTAATGCTTGAGTTAAAAGTGTGCTCATCATCCAGATAATGTTCATTGTGCCTGTTAGGTAGGTTTTTGGCCATCCTGTCCTCCCCCCTCCCCCTTGCTTGGTTTCCATTGAGTTTTACTTTCCTCTATGCAAATGTGTGCTCATCAGTTAGTTCCAAGTTAATAGTGAGTGCATGTGGTGTTTATTTTTCCATTCTTCAGATACTTCACTTAGGATAATGGTCTCCGGTTCCATCCAAATTGTTGCAAAAGGCATTAAGTCATCCTTCTTCATGGCTGAGTAGAATTCCATGGTATACATATACCATATTTTGTTAATCCACTCCTGAATTGATGGGCACTTGGTTGATTCCACATCTTTGCGATTGTGAATTGTGCTGTACTAAACATTCAAGTGCAAGTGTCTTTTTGATAAAATGACTTCTTTTCCTTTGGGTAAATACCCAGTAGTAGGATTGATGGATCAAATGGTAGGTCTACTTTTAGTTCTTCAAGGAATCTCCATACTGTTTTCCATAGGGATTGTACTAATTTGCAGTTCCACCAACAGCGTATAAGCATTCCTTTCTCTCTGCATCCATGCCAACATCCATTGTTTCTGGACTTTTTAATAAAAACCATTCTGAATGGGATGAGGTGATATCTTCTTGTGGTTTTAATTTGCATTTCCCTGATAATAAGTGACCTTGAGCATTTTTTATATATTTACTGGCCGTTTGTCTATATTCTTTTTTTGTTTGTTTGTTTTTGAGACAGAGTCTCACTCTGTTGTCTGGGCTAGAGTGCCATGGTGTCAGCCTAGCTCACAGCAACCTCAAACTCCTGGGCTCAAGCAATCCTTCTGCCTCAGTCTCCCGAGTAGCTGGGATTACAGGCATGCTCCACCATGCCCGGCTAATTTTTTTCTATATATTTTTAGTTGTTCAACTGATTTCTTCCTATTTTTAGTAAAGATGGAGTCTTGCTCTTGCTCAGGCTGGTCTCCAACTCCTGAGCTCAACCGATCCACCTGCCTCGGCCTCCCAGAGTGCTAGGATTACAGGCGTGAGCCACTGCGCCGGGCCCTATATTCTTTTGAGAAGCTTCTGTTCGTGGAATTTTTAAAACTCCATTCCTCAGTCACATTGGCCACATTTCAAGTGCTTGGTAGCCACCTATGGCTAGCAGCTGCCGTATTGGATAGCAAACAAGTAGACTATACTTGATATAGGAATGTGAAACTGAGCATATTTTATTACTCTCCTTTGCCATGCTATTGCTGTTTTTTTTCTCTTTGGCTGATTACAACTTCAAAATCCAGTAGACTCTCCACCTTTTCAGCAGACGTTAATTCCATGTGCTCCCTGTAGATGGCAGCACTCTTCCTGAAACGACAAGGAGGAGGCGTGGCTAGGACTTGTCAATCAGAATCTGGCATTTTTAGTAGAAAGAGTCTCAATTCTCTGGAAGATTCCTTGGTAGCGTAGGTCAGAATCTTTTCAGCTCTATTGTCATCCTGCACAGATGGCTGTTGATTATGAAAATCTCTCAGCCTCTAGTCCAGAGAATTGCTCATTCCTCAGTTTCAGAAGCTCTAAGGTGAGAGGAGAAAGGGATGCAATTAAAGACCTGTTATCAAAATGCTTTTATTTGCTCATATACACATTTTGGAAATAGTGATTCCAAGTGCCACTTAATAAAACTTTTCAACGTAGGTGAGAGGCAGTTTTTGTTTCACATGCTGTGGCAACCTTCATTGGTGTTTCACTCTCCACTGGACTTTGCAATTGAATTTTTAAGAACACATACAGGGCTTCATGTTGCTTTTATATATCAAATACCCACATCCAATATTGAAAGAACTTAACAATAAAATGTAGCAAATGTTATATGTACCTGTATGAAATTTATGTATTTACATTGGAAGCACCCCCTACCTTCTCCTTCACATTGCATTTGGGATAAGAGAATATGAGATAAGGAATACAGTACTAAGGAGAAAGATGGAGAGATTAGAAGTGAGTTTCCTGAGGACTGATATGCATCTTTGCATAGCCCATGAGAATTATCTGGCACTAAGACCCCGCAAAACGTGGTTTGTTGTCTTGATTGTTTTTGATTGACATTTTTAAATCACAGGCTCTTTTTTCTGTAATTTTCACTCAGTCTCTTTCTCAAATAGAATATCAAGATTCTGTTTGAATTTTAATCATGATTTTGCTTATTTTAGTTTTATAGCTTGAATATTGATACTATAGCTAGTATAATAAATCTAAAATATTATGCTTTAAGAAAAAAACTAGTTTTATTAATATACTGATTAAGTATTTTAAACTCTAATATATGAAATGGATTGCTAATGGAAGCAGAGTGAGGGTTGGAAGATTGGCGAGAAAGAGAGTTAGATTTATCTAGTGATAGGTATATGCCAGAAGTTGTACTAGGTTCTTTTGCATGTGTCTGTATAGCAATATTTTACAGATAAGGATAACTAGACTTAGAGAAGTACAATATCTGTCATCTTGTAAATGATACATATAGTTGAGAAAAATATGAAATGGTTTGGTTTCTTATATTTTTAGCAGAGAGTACATATAAGGACTTATTCTATATGAAGACATTTGAGAATTGAAAATATGGTATCAGATTTATATAATCTCTTGCACCATATATTTCTGGTTCTCTTTTTTCTATTCAGACCATTCTTTGGTCTGTTTCCTTAACAACTTTTTGTCTTTCTTTCCAAAATGTAGCAATTGCCCAAAATTCAGAACTTGTGTTCTATATTTTTCTCTTTTTTAATGGTCACATCCAAGTCCATGGCTTCAACCACCTTCCCATGCACATAATTTCCAAATTTACAACTCTATTCTATTAGGATAGGATAATTGCTGAGAAAGTAACATCTTATATCTCAACTTAAGACAGTAAGTTCTCTCTCATGAAAATTCTGACACAGATCTTCCCACCTGCTTTCCTGGGTGGCTCCGAAGAAGGTGGTGACTCAGGGAACTGCTCCCTCCATCTCAACCTATTTCATGTCTTAGATTCCTTTGGCCAATGAACCTCCTCTCTGGATAATGTTTCTAAATGTGAAAAAAGGGGGAAAAATAGTAACAGATGGAATAACTAAAATTTAAAGTTAATTTCAAATTAGTGATAGGCAAATATATTTCAAGATATCTGCATCAAGTATAATGTGATATGAAATATATGTGATTTCTATTGGTGACAAAGCCATAGGTATTCCTAACTTTATTGTAGTTGTTGCCTATTATTTGTAAAGGAAGGAAATGCCAGATTCCAATTAAAAGTTAGTGAAACTAAAGATAGATTTTCCTTACCAAGGTCATAGGACTCCTTGAATTGTACAGACCCTAAGGTCCGGTGGCTCCGCAATTGTCAAAGCCTTCTTAGAGCTCTGTGCTGAATCTTATACATCCAATTGACTGACAATGAAAGCCCTGGGAGAATAATATGGGTCATTGGGGTAAGGGAAAAACTGGGAGGGCATAGACCACATACAATCATAATTCTGTGGGCTAGAACTAGTTATGTCATCCTTCCCAGATGGAGGAGGACTGGAAGCTATATTTCAGCTGTGTGTCTAGGAAGAAGTTAAGGTGTGGCAAGCATGGAGCAATAATTGTTTGAAGCAAAAAACATCAATGGATGCTCAAATTAGTGAGGGGAATTAGGACCAGAAACAGGATATTTTCAAAGTCTCAAAGTACCTCCACACGTGACAATTATTGATTGCAAAGGGGAAATAGTAACTTTACAGAGAGAAAGAAATTTGGCAGACATTACCTTATCCAAGTGATCAAAGGTGACATCAAAACCAGGATGAATTAACATCATATGCTTCCTGATATGATGCACAAAGGAGAAACAACATCATTTCTACAGCATTCCTGCCTCAAATCCGTAATCTGAAAGAGACCTCAGAAAATCCCAAATTGAGGGACATTCTACAAAATAGCTGGCTGGAACTCTTCAAAATTGTCAAAGTCATGAACTGTTCCACATCGAAGGAGGCTAAAGAGACATGATGATGAAATGCAAGTATGATCCTGGATTGGATCTTGGATCGGAAAGTGGGCATTAGGAAGACAATTAGCAAAATCTGAATAAAGTCTATAGATTTGAAAACAGTTATCTATGTGAATTTCCTGGTTTTGATAAGAATACTGTGGTTATATAAAAAAAAAAGACCTTGTTTTTAGAAATACATACCAATATATGCAACTTATTTTCAAACATCTCAGAAAAAAAAAGATAGATTAAAGGATAATAAAGTAAGTGTGACAAAATGTCAACATTTGGGGAATGCAGGTAAAATGTGTATGAGAATATTTTGTACTATTTTTGAAACCTTTCCTTTAAATCTCAAATTATTTCAAAATTAAAAAAAAAAGGTAAGCTGCTGGACCTTATAAAACTAAGGAGGATGGTCAAACTTTCATGTGCCTTGTGCTTTCTTCTTTGTCAAAGAACCTTTGGTAGTGACAATCTGGGTTGGTCACTGATGTCTTAGTTAACTTCAGAACATAACTCTAGAAGTTCCTGGGCCATGTGGAAAACATATAGTTGTCCATATTTTAATCCATTTTCCTGATAATAGCACATTTATATGCTTGAATATGTGGATGTTGCCTAGCAATTTGTGTACCAGTCCCGCAGATTCTGGAACATTTTATTATCTTGGTATTGACTTATGTATTTAGGTAGATTGGAATGCCAGAATTGTCAATGACTTCACCAAGACGTCATTGGGAGAGGAAATTTGGACTTGTAAATCTACTTCTGCAAGACATCTCTTTAAGCATAGAAAAAAAGATCTCATCAAACTCATTTATTAACAAAGGCTTATAACATTGAATGGAGCCTCTAGGAATCTAAGGAAATATTCACTTATATCTCTGACCAAGGAGCAACCATTATAGTCTTTTTATACCATTTAGAAGTGATGACTTACTATTAAACTTATTCTGATTCTCAATATCCCCGACCTTGACTCTGACCACATGCATACCTACCCCCAGCCTCACATACAGTTGTGATTATGGCAAGGGGACAGTTAAAGTGGAGTTTATTCCTATAATTTTTAATTGTCATTTTGATCACATTTAGGTAACCTATTGATAGCATGCTGACAGCCAGCTTTTGGAAGAAGATCTGCTTTTAATTAATATCCTCAGATGTTAAATTTGTTGGAACAATTCTGACTGCCATTTTTCTTAGAAATGGGGTACCATGTACCAGTAAAAGGCAAAAATTGGGTCCAATACCAAATCTGGTAAGCTGATGGTGAAAACGATATAAAAGGGACAACTCTTGGTTTAGGGTGGACTTTCCCCAACATTTAAATGGACAATCCCAAACAGCCTGAGCCGAAAGGTTCATTCATTTAGCAGCACTTACCTAATGATAGTTCCATCAGTACATGGTTCGTAACATGCACTGTTGTGTAGACACCACATTTATTTCTCCTGTGGGCTGTCACAGTGGCAGTTGGAATGGTGAACAGTGGAATGGCGGAGAGCATTTAGGATCTACAAGTAACAGGTTTGGTGATGACTGAATGGAGAGTGAATTTCTAGGCTGAAAGTGAATGCAGGTGACGTGTGGAGAGATAGAGAACACTGGCCAGTGGATACACTGAGCTGGGCAGGGGGTATATCATGTGCTCAGTCTGGGACATACCAAGTCTAAGGTTTCTGTAAAATGTCCATGTGAAGATGTCCTGTTGGGAGTTACAAATTTATGTCTACATTCTTGTCAATCAATACACTTCAGAGAAAATGAAATTGTGAAGACTTATTTGAACAACAGGAAAGGAAGATTGTAGTAATATATGATGGCATGATGTTTTATGGAAGAGTTTTAAATAAAAGTTCTGAAGAGGATGGGGAGAAGTCAGGTTACATTAGCCTGGACAGAATAGAGGGGTGGGGAGACAGGGGAATGAATAGGTGAGTTAAGGAGGAAATTCTTTGTCTCAACAACAACTCAGATGATTTGTGAATCTAAATTTTGTGGGATATTCTAATAGACCTGGGATAAGTCACCTCAGCATTATGTGCTCTTAATTTTTTATTTATAAATAAGAAAATATTATGTAATACTTGCCATATTTTTCTAAGAGCTGAACTCAGAATGTTGATAAAATTAAAATCAAAAACTATTTTGCTTGGGAGAGATTTCATTATAAATATTTATTAAATGAGGGTAAAACATTCTAGAAATATTTATTGTACAGAATTAAAAATATATCATCACTAGTAAAGCCAGGCATAATTTCAACTATTTTGTCACACTCCAGTTATTAAATATAATTGAAATATAACTGTAACTAATATTTAATTTAACTATAATTAAATATAATTGATAAATATAATTGAAATTGGTTAAAATTAAACTATGAGGAAGAATCCTAAAATTGACCACTTCTTTCCAAGAGGTAAAGGTGATGTGTGATTGGGTCTATATACACAAAGCAAAGGAGAATTAAGCCACTATTGACAATTTTAGGCAAAAGTGTTTTGGGTATAACTGATCAGTTATGTATGTAATTTTGCTATTATATATCTGATCAAGTCCATTTTTTTTCAAAGATTATGTCATAATGGGAGGCAAAAGAAGTTTAGACAGATGAAGAATCTTTCTAGAAATCTATCTGCAACTCAAATTAGACCTGAACATGATTAGTTTGGCTATTTCAGCTGTTTCTGAGCAAAAAAAAAAAATTAAAAAGTACAAGTGCTCAGATTTGAGAGAAAAAAGTTTGAAGAAGAGGGAAAGAAGAACAAAAAGAAAAAAAAAAAAACCAGTAGCAATGTAAAGGAAGCACCTAAACTGGGAAGAAACCCCAGGTATGTAGCATGGATTATACTAGAGTTTTCTATGAAAGTATTGTAAATCACTGGAAAATAGCGTAGAACTTATTTGCTTAAAATTTTCAGTTAATGTGCTTCAGTGGCATTTTGCAGACAACGGCTCTCACTCTCCACCTTATTATGGAGGCAGAGCTGTTTCTCTTTGTCCCGTTCTCCATCCTGTGATATACTTTTTATTGCTCAAAAGCCATAGAATTGTGTCCATGCCTATTGTTGTCTGCCTGATGGGAATTCATGTAATTGAAAGCGTTTATCCTCTCTTAGTAGAAAAATTGGGCACTTGGACGTAATGAAATCCCCCACCTTTGTCCACGGCACAGGAAAAACCGTTCAGTCGGCTTTGTTCTAAAGTTTCCACTTTTCCCAGTATAACCTGTTGAAAATGTAGTCCTGCACTAGAAAGACAGCCAGAATTTCTTGTGGCAGGCTCGTTGTCCTTGTTCACATAGTTACATCTTCAGTTGCTATTTCACCACTGATCAGAAAATGAAATTATATTCTTTCGAAAGAAACATGGAATGGCATGAAGAAAGCCCATAATATATCATGGAGTGAAAAAAGCAAGTTACAGTGCAACTGTTAAATAGATCCTGGTTTTTGAATAAGCATCTGTATATGTATCATTTAAATTTATATGTTTACATATTCACTTAATTATCAATAGTGCTTTCCTCTGGGGATTGAGATTAGGAAAAGTGAAGTGAGACTTTTACTTTTTGCATTATGCTTTTTACTTTATTCACTTCTGTATTGTTTGAATTTTTAAAATGAGTGGGTGTTATTTTGTAATTAAAATTTTTTTCAAAAACAACTGACAAATAACTACAGGGAGTAAGAAATTACTGGGAGTAGAATATGTTTAAAGAATTAATTTGTCAATACAATGCTTGACTATTATTTTCTTTTGCTAAATCAACACTCCCCTGCTTTTCCCAGGAGGTTGCTTTGAAAAGGAAGGGTAAATGTTTCTAATGAAATGAATAGCCCAACCTTCCCACCTCATGCCTAAATGCCTCATTTTGTTTTTGTCAGTAACAAATGCTACATGTGAGTCCTTTCAGTAAATCAAGGAATGTGGGTGTCTAACAGGGCAGTGCACACCACCATAGTCCATGGGATATCATGCTTTTGTAACAGTGGACTTACCAAATTGGAGCAGGAAGGGAAATTTGGAACAGCAAGAAGTGAGATACCAGTAGGGGTCTCAGTTGTCCTGGGCATTGTGACATGGCACCCAAATGTCATGAAAGAGTGGCCTTTCCAAAGTATGCACTAATCCGAATCTCTCTGAACTTTCTTGATTTCACCACAAAACAGTACAGAGAAAATCGTTGCCAATAACTCTTGTGATAACTTTTGCATCATGTTATTAATACAAAGGGTGGTTTGCCCTTTGGGCACAGGTATGTGCAAAAACAAGGAGGGGGGAGAAGCTAGATTCAGATCCCTTTTCATTTAATTTTAAGGAAAAATTTAGCAAAATATGTAGCAGATTTTTCCACTATTTGTCAGATGGCTATTGTCTATTTTTCTGGGGATTTATGATAGAGATCCTTTTTAGGGGGAGTGTTGAATGCAATTACGTCAGAGACAAAAGGGCCACGAACGATGATTGTTCCATGATAACCTACCTGCTAGTGAGCACTCTACAACCTGGCTCCGCTCACTGGAAAATCTAGACTAGCAAATCAACAGTCACAAACTTCATATTCTTATCAGACGTGCAGCCTTAATAACATATTCGTAAATGGTAAACGACTGCCTGACAGGGAGGTTACAAAGATAAAAGCTCTGAGTGGTTGTAAAGTGGACAAATTGTAAAGCATAAGTGGTAGGCTTACTCTTCCTCTCAGCTCTTAAAAAAAATCCTCCTCTTCCTTTGACTATGCCTCCAATCTATTGCTTCTTGGATTTTTAAGCATCCTTTTCCTCCAGGGTCTTAAAATTTCTCCATTATAGGTTGGATTGTGTTTCCCTCAAAAAAGAAATTTCGAAGTCCTAAACCCCAGTATCTCAGAATATGGCCTTATTTGGAGATAGGGTCTTTATAGAGGTAATGGAGTGAAAATGAGGTCATTAGGGCAGGCCTTAGTCCAATATAACTGGTTTTCGTAAAAAGAGGGGCATAGTGGCACACTTGTAGTCCCCGCTACTCGGGAGACTGAGGCAGGAGGATGACTTGAACCCAGGTGTTTAAGATCACCCAGCCTGGATAACAGAGAAAGACACTGTCTCAAAAAGGAAAAAAAAAAAGAGGGGAGGAATTTGGACACAGGCACATACAGAGAAAGAGAGCCCTGTGAAGATGAAGACAGAGAGTGGAGTGATGCTTCTACAAGGCAAGGAACACCAAGGATTGCCAGAAAACCATGAGAACTACAAAGAGGCATGAAACAAATTTTCTATCACAGACTATACAGAAAGAACCAGCCCTGCCCGTACTTTGATTTTGGACGTCTGGCCTCCAGAGCTGTGAGACAATACATTTCTGATGTTTGAGCCACCCAGTTTGTGTTGCTTTGTTTACAACAGCCCCAGAAAACTATTACATTCTCTCATCTGTGATAACACTAGTGCTCTGAAACAATCCTTACTCATTCTTTCCACAGAAAGCTGAAAGCCTACTTACGAAGAATATTTATCTTCACTAAAGTGTATCTTTGGAGGCAGCTTCTGGGAGGCAACTGGAGGCTTCTACCCTCCTCCTAGTTGCAAGGAAGTCTACAGGTGGAGTCTGGTAGCCTTCTTGGCAGGCAACCCAGTGACTCAGGCTGTTTTCTCATTCCAGGGGTCTTTGTGCAAGTAGGAACCATGGCATCTTCTGTTTTCCACTGATTTAGGGGGGAGATCCTCCTTATGGTAGAGCCAAACACAGAAATTTCAGACAGAATCTAATTGTCTTTTTAAACATTTTTTATTTCAAAAAATGTAGGAGGTACAAGTATTTTTTTGTTATTTGGATAAATTGCATCAAGCTGAAGTCAGAACTTTCAGCGTGGCCATCACCAGAATAGTGTATGTTGTCCTTGATACGTGGATTTTTATCCCTCACCCCCACCATCCTCCCTACTTCTTAGTTTCCAATGTCCGTTACAGCTCTTTATGACCATATATATCCTTCATTAAGCTCCCACTTGTGAGAACATGTGGTATCTGTTTTTCCATTCCTGAGATACTTCACTTAGGATAATGGTTTCCAATTCTATCCAAGTTGCTGCAAAAGCTGTTATTTCATTCCTTTTTATGGCTGAGTAGTACTCTGTGGTATACATACACATACCACACACACACACACACACACACACACACACCTATATGTACCACATTTTCTTTATTCAGTCATCAGTTGGTGGGCACTTAGGTTGGTTCTGTATCTTTGTAATTGTGAGTTGTGCTGCGATAAACATTCAAGTGCAGGTGTCTTTTTGATAAAATGACTTATTTTCCTTTGGGTAGATACCCAATAGTGGGATTGCTGGATTGAATGGTAGGTCTACTTTTAGTTGTTTGTGGAATCCTCATACTGCTTTCCATAGTGGTTGTACGAGTTAACATTCCCACCAGCAGTGTACAAGTGTTCCCTTTTCACTGCAGCCACTCCAACATCTATTGCTTTTTGACTTTTTAATGGTGATTCTGACAGGAATAAGGTGGTATCTCCTTGTGGTTTTAATTTGCATTTCACTAATATATAGTGATATCAGTCATATTTTCATATGTTTGTTGGTCATTTGTCTATCTTTTGAAAAGAGTACGTTTATGTATTTTGTCAACTTTTTGATGGGGTTGTTTTTTTCTTGCTGATTTGTATGAATTCTTTGTAGATTCTGGATGTTAATTCTTTGCCAGATGAATAGTTTGCAAATATTTTCTCCCATTCTTTATGTTGTTTATTTACTCGGTTGATTATTTCCCTTGCTATGCAGAAACTTTTTAGTTTAATTAACTCCCATTTATTTATTTTTGTTGTTGCTATTAATATATTTGCTTTTGGAGTCTCATAAATTCTTTGCCTAGGCCAATGTCAAGAAGAGTTTTTCCTATGTTTTCTTCTGGGATTTTTATGGTTTCTTGCCTTACATTTAAGTCTTTATCCATCTTGAATTAATTTTTTTATCTGGTGAGAGCTAAGGATCAAGTTTCATTTTTCTACATGTGGCTGTCCAATTTTCCCAGCAACATTTATTGAATAGGGTGTCCCTTCCCCAGTGTATGTTTTTGTCTGCTCTGTAAAAATCAGTCGGTTGTAGCTATATGGTTTTATTTATGGGTTCTCTATTTGTTCCATTGGTCTATGTGTCTACATTTATACCATTACCAGGCTGTTTTGTTTACTATAGCCTTGTAGTATAATTTGAAACCAGGTAGTGCAATGCCTCCAGATTTGTTCTTTTTGCTTAGGGTTGCTTTGGCTATTTGGAATCTTTTTTTATTCCATATGAAGTTTAGGATTATTTTTTCTAGATCTGTGAGAAATGATGTTGGAATTTTGATGGGAATTGCACTGAATCTGTAAGTCACTGTGGGTAGTATGGATGTTTTAATAATGTGATTCTTTCAATTCATCAGCATGGGCTATTTTTCTACTTGTTTGTGTCATCTATGATTTCTTTCATCAGTGTTTTGTAGTTTTCCTTGTAGAGATCTTTCACCTCCTTGGTTAAGTATATTCCTAGGTATTTTAATATCTTTGTAGCTACTATAAATGATATTGCATTCTTTTTTATTTTTATTTTTTTATTATTTCAGCATATTATGGATTTGACTCTTAGCTAGACTGTTATTAGTATATATAAATGCTACTGAATTGCAGCATTTAATTGTAGTATTATGTTAATTTTATAACCAGAGACCTTACTGAATTTATTTTTTAATTCTAGGAGTCTGTTGGTAGAGTTCTGGGGTTTTTTTTGGGTATAAGATGATATCATTGTCAAACAGGGATAGTTTGACCTCCTTTTTCCTGATTTGAATGCCCTTTATTTCTCTCTCTTGCATGATTACTCTGACTAGGACTTCCAGTACTATGTTGAATAGAAGTGGTGACAGTGGGAATTCTTGTCTTGCTCCAGTTCTTAGGGGGAATCTTTTCAACTTTTCCCCATTCAGTTTGATGTTGACTGTGAGTTTGTCATATATGGCTTTTATTATTTTGTGGCATATTCCTTCTGTACCTAGTTTGTTGAGGGTTTTTTATCATGTGCGGGTTCTAGATTATATCAAATGCTTTTTCTGCTTCTATTGAGATGATCATATGTTCTTTATGTTTAATTCTATTTATGTGGTGAATCATATTTATTGATTTGTGTATGTCAAACCATACTTGCATTTTGGTACAAATCCCACTTGATCATGGTGGATTATTATTATTTTTTTATATGCTGTTGAATTCAGTTTGCTGGTATTTTTTGAGGATTTTTGCATCTGTGTTCATAAGGGATATTGGTCTCTAGTTTTCTTTTTTGGTTGTGTCCTTTCCTGGCTTTGGTATTCTAGTGATACTGGATTTGTACTGGAATGAGTTAGGGAGGATTCTCTCCTTCTCAGAGTTAAGAAACGTTTTGTTAGAATGAGTGCCAAGTCTTCTTTGTAGATCTGGTAGAATTTAGCTGTGAATTTGTCTGGTCTGAGGCATTTTTTCATTGGGAGATTTTTTTTTTAAATTACTATTTCAATCTTGTTACTCATTATTGGTCTGTTTAGGATTTCTATTTCTTCCTGATTCAGGCTTGGAAGATTGTGTGTTTCCAAAAATTTATCCATTTCCTCTAGATTTTCTATTAATAGTTGGTATAAGTAAAGGTTTTCATAGAAGTCATGGATGATATTTTGTATTTCTTTGGTATCAGTTGTAATATTTCCTGAGCTTATTAGAGTCCTTTCTCTTCTATTTCTGGTTAATCTAGCTAGAGGTCTATCAATTTTGTTTATCTTTTCAATGAACCAATTTTTTGTTTCATTGATCCTTTGTATTTTTGTTTGTTTGTTTATTTTCATTTAGCTTAGTTCTGCTCTGATATTTGTTATTTCTTTTCTTCTGCTAGCTTCAGGTTTGGTTTATTCTTCTTTTTCTAGTTACTTGAGGTATGACATTAGCTTGTTAATTTATGATCTTTCTATCTTTTTGATGTAGGCATTTAAGGCTATGAAATTCCCTCTTAACACTTCATTTACTGTATCCCATAGATTTTGAATGTTTGTGTCATGATTGTCATTCAGTTAAAAAAATATTTCCATCTTAATTTCATCATTGATCCAAAAATCACTCAGTTGGTTGTTTAATTTCCATGACTTTGTGTATGTTTGAGAATTCCTTTTGGATTGATTTCCTGTTTTATTCCACTATGATCTGAGAAGATATATGGAATGATTTTGATTTTTCTGAATTTGCTGAGACTTTTTTTGTGGCCTAACATGTGATCTGTCATGGAAAATATCCCATGTGCTAATGAGAAGAATGTGTGTTCTACAGTTTTGTTCTATAGATTGGGGTACAATGCTTCGCATGAAATAAATACCCAATAAGTATTTGTTGAGTTGGAATAAGTTAGTGGTGTCATAAGGAACTTTGCCTTTAGAAAGTTAGAGAAGGCTTCTGGAAGGGTTTGGTCAATTTTGATTCACCTTGCAATGAATTTGGACTGAACCTAGCTGATAAAGTTTACTAGCAACCAGAGACAGAGAATGTCATTTGATTTCACTTGTTGCTGTACTTCCAAAAGCTTTCTTTGGTCACCTTGAAAAGTGCTATTTTGTGGCATATAGCACCTCACAGAAAATAAGGAAGTCTGGGGACAAGTGGTTGTTCTGTGATAATGAATAACTTTGGCATCTTGTTTGAAGTTAAATTGTGTTGTTTGAACTTTCCTGTCCCTGCACAAGGCATCATAGGCTAACCATGGGTAACATTTTCTGAATCAGTGGGGAAAAATCAGTCATGGATGGGTTGTGGCACTGCATTGTGGTCCTCCTTTAATATCTAATGCTATGAGTAGCTTGTGGCCAATTCTTAGCTTGGTGTCTGCACAGTATTAGCAGGTCTGAGTTGTTTTTGCTTGTCACCACCAACTTCTATCTCTAGAAGTCTGGGATGATCATGGTGTCTGATGTTTCCCTTGGATTTTGAGTAAGGTCAGATTTCAAAGTTTGTCTGTGTGACTACTCCCGAGGCATACAGGTCCCTCACTGAGCAAGGGCTGAGGTGGCAGGAGAGGATCAAGAAGGATTCAGGACAAGTACATGTTAAAATGGAAATAATCTGTCACATGGAGAAGAAGTACCCGAAACAACAGAAGAACTCATTGATGGAGAAAATGTAGGTTGAGTATCGCTATCTGAAGTGCTTGAGACCAGAAGTATTTTCAGATTTCAGATCTTTTTGAATTTTAGAATATTTGTATTATACTGGTCCAGCATCCCAAATCCAAAGAGCTGAAATATGAAATGCTCCAACAAGCATTTCATTTGAGAGACATGTTGGTGCTCAAAAAGTTTTGCATTTTGGATTTTTGGATTAAGGATACTCTACCTATGCTATCAAGTTAAAATAATCCTGGAAGTTACAGCTTAGAGCAGTGGGCATAAAGAAGCAAAGTCTCCTGCAGAAGATGGTGTTCAAGGCCTGCTATGTTTGCTCTCAGCACCAGGATTGGGCAGGCCAAGAAAAGTCAGGCCCAGGCGTCTGGGCTAATCGGATGTGCTGAATTTTTATGATCTGATTAGCAAGAGTTATGGTCAGGAAGTCAGTTACATGTAAGAATGGATGTGAAAGAACGTTAAATCCCAGAGGGGAAGAGTGAAGGGTATAAGGGGCAGTTTGTATTGCAAGTAGAAAGGTTCAGAACTTTGGAGGCAGGAAGAACAGTAAAGCAACTTTGAGGAAAGAGGTTGGGTCAGAGGGGACCTGACAATAGGAATCAGAAACATCGTTGCAGGCCTGGTGGACATATGGGTAGGTGGAGAATGGTGCCTGTATTGAAAGAGGCTGATGCAAGAGTCAGAAATCACAGTACTGAAGCATTAGGAAAAGGAGGCTGGGAATTCAGTTCAGGACAGAAGGGATTTGTGGGGCAAGACCAGTGGTTTTCGCCACAATTTTATGATGAGAGATACCAAAGCAGAGGCTGACTGTTCTCTGCCCTCAGTGTGAACAGTAAGGGCTGGCAAGATTGTTTGGCAACGACAGTGCACTATAGAGGCCGTGGGTGCTAGTGACTATTACTTAATGGAGAACCAGCAATGCATCCTCATGCAGATGTATGGCTGAAATGTTGTGTTCAGAAGACTGGCTACAGTTGGCTAGGTTGGAGAAGTAATTTTTCATAGGAGAAATAAGAAGTTGGTTGATGGGATGGGCAAGTGGGTATTCAGGTTTTGTGTAATAGGCAAAAATGTCCACAATGATATTTTGGGGATGCCAACAGTATCTGACAAAGGTTAACCTAGGCTTATGGGGAAACCAGCTTTGAGTATTAAAAAGCCAGAGAAAGTCATGTCTACCTCTGAGGTGTTTTCCTTGTTTTATTAAACTAGTTCCAAAAAAGTGTATTGGTTAGGGTTGTGGTGATGGAAATTGGGAAGAAGAGGTGAGTCAGGTATTTTATTGGACCCGTATGCTGAATGTTGGTGATCTAAAGAGCATGGGGGTGGTTAGAAAGGTTCATGTGAGAATGTGCGTGTGAGGACTGGAAATCACAGTAGGGAAACAGAGGCCAGATTGATGAACTCAGAGGAAATGAATGACCATCGGTGATTAAAATACACAGCAGAGCGAATACAATCAGGAAATCCACATCTTGACACTTAACTACCTAAGACTCAATTAGTTCCTGGCCAAATATTTAAAAGAAATTTCTACTTTCCTTGGAAAATCACTTTGTTCTTAAATTCTTTGTTTTTATTGTCATGGAAATTCTCATGGTTAAGCCCTTTTCTTCTTATTTTGTGCACAGTACAGAGAATAGAGTAGCAAGCACAACTCTGTGCACTTTTATGTTGCTAAATAAAACCTGTCTTTTTTTCTTTTCCAGCTTGTGCAGTGCTCATTCCTTCCTTTTCTTTGTGTTTCATTAATTAATCCAGTGGTTCTCAACTGGCAACACATCCAAATTACCCAGGGGAGTTAAAAAAAAAACAAAAAAAAACAACAGCTTATGGCTAACTCCTGCGAGATTCTGATTTCATTGGTATGGGATAGGGCCTGGGTATAACTATTATTTTAAAACTCCTCTCATGATTCTAAGGTGCATGTAGGTTTGAAAACCACTGGACTTTAAAGTTTTTAAGTTTTCTTTCTTTTCTTCCAAAAAGGTGAAGCCCAGTCTTGGGCAGAATTCAGATGAGGGTTAGGCTTCTGTTTGATGTCATTGATTCTTGGTGCTCAGTCCATTCAGCATGTCCCAGGAGAGCTTGTAGTCTCAAAAAATCATGGCACAAAGCTGCCTACCCAACTTCAGCTTCTAACTCTCTACAGTATTGAAAGTATTTTTGTTACTTGATCCATATAATCATAGTATTGTAGAAATTGCTGGCTAAAAATCGTCTCTTTTTTTAAAACTAGTTTTTAACCAAAATGTAGATATAAATGGCTCTTAAATGTTCATATTTTGGTTATCTTTGCTACAGAATACAAATACTAAAGAAACTAAATCATTTTTCCCCTTATTTATTTATGTATTTATTTATTTAGAGATGGAGTCTCACTTTGTCTCCTAGGCTGGAGTGTAGTAGTGTGTTCATAGCTCATTGCAACCTTGAACTGCTGGGCTCAAGTGATCCTCCCACCTCAGCCTCCTGAATAGCTGGGGCTACAGGCATGAACCACCATTGCCTGGCTCTTATTCTTGCTTTTAAACCATATATTTCTTTAAAAACTTCTTCCAGAGTAGAATTTTATAAGTGGAAGAATCCTTAATATAACCCCTTAATTTTATAGATGAAGAAACTGAGACTGAAAGAGACTAATTGATTTATCCAAATGTCTTAGTTTATTTTGTATTGATATAACAGAATACCTGAGACTGGGTAATTTGTAGTGACCATAAACTTATTGACTCATAGTTCTGGAGGCTGGGAAGTCCAAGATCAAGGTGCTGGCATCTGGCAAGGGCATTCTGGGTATGTCATCATGTGGTGGAAGGTAGAAGGGCCAAGAGGTAAAAGGAGCTGAATTTGTCCTTTTATAATGTCATTAATCATGCTAATTAAGGTGGAACTCTCGGGGCCTAATCACCTCTCAAAAGTTCTACTTCTTAATACTGTTACAATGGCAATTAAATTTCAACATGAGCTTTGGAGGGAACAAACATTCAAATGATAGGACTAAGGTTATAGACCTAGTTAAGCCCAGAGAACCTGGGCCAGGCACAGTGGCTCACACCTGTAATCTCAGCACTTTGGGAGGCTGAGGCAGGAAGATAGCTTGGAGCCAGGAGTTTGAGACCAGCCTGGGCAACATAACTAGACCCTGTCTCTACAAAAAATAAAAAAAAATTAGCCAGGCACAGTGGTGCGTGTTTGTAGTCCCAGCTACTTGAGAGGCTGAGGCAGGAACATCATTTGAGCCTAGGAGTTTGAGGCTGCAGTGAGATATGATTGAGCCACTGCACTCCAGCCTGGGTGACAGAGCAAGACCCCATCTCTAAAAAAATAAAAAGAACAGAAAACCTGAGACCAGAACCCTGAGGTGCTGACTCCCAATCCAGAGTATCCTTTCTCCTATAACCCACCTTTTTCCTGTTGCCATTCCTTTCTTATGTTTTCATCTAATTTCAACACATGTTTGCTAACTGCTCTACCCCAAAATTGTATACCATGCAGGTCACAATGACTCTTAACTTTTTATTTCAGGAAGCAGAATAAAATATCGTTCTAATAAACAGTGACAACTATTTGTTTTAGGAGAAGTGCTATGCAAAAGATACTCTTTCAGGATAGGCTCTATTTTCCAAGTTAAATTTATAGTGGGAACAGCAGAGCTTTTAAGAGTGGCTAGTATAACTTATTTTATTGTTATTCTGCTTTTCTGTAAAAGAAGAGTATGCAGTTAAGTCGTAGGAATTAATAATTAGAATTATTTAATTTTCTTGGAGGAAATAAGAACCAAGTTCTAAAGATGAGATGCACACAGGCAAAGTTCTTCATTCACTGTAATGTGGTATAGAAATGGATGTTCTATAATGGAATTATGAAACTTCAGTGGCTTGGATTATTGAGTTCAAACCCTTAGTTTAAACAATGAGGTCTTCAAATTTTGCTCCACTAAAGGTCAGCCAACAACCTGTTGGAATTGGAACTTGAATCAGATTCTCCATCCTGTTGGGATATTACCAAAAAAAAAAAATTATGAGTTTTTCTTTTTTTATTTATGAAAGTAATATATGTTCATGTAGAAATATGAATATAGAAAATGTTAAAGATTATAAGGAAGCAAGAATTGCATGTATTTTTATAATATGGTTTCTTCACTTTACATAAGATAGTGAATCTACTTTGGAATAAATTATTTTTAAGAATGGTATTATAATTTAATTGTGTAGTTAGGTAATGATTTATTTAGCCCTTTCTTCATTAACAGGTGTTTGTTTATTTTAGTTTATTGCCAAGTTTGGGGTAAGTGATACTTCAATGGACATCTCTGTTTGTTATCTTAGTATGTATTTTGGATTAGTTCCTCAAGATAAGTATTTTAAAAGTATAATATGTGTAAGATTCCTGATACAGACTTCTATATTTCCCTCCAGAAGCATATACACCAGTGTGGAAGTGTCCATTTCATCACTCAATATTCTGGCCTACTTCTATAAATCAAGCTATGCTGGTATTATGGCTCTCTTCTGGAAATCTAATCATTTGAACACAGATGTGAATGTGTGAATGGGCATTAATTAAGTCCTGACCAAATGTGGAAAAATATTAAGTATAAATCAAAGTCAACTGAAATATTAAATAAATACACTTCCAATTCTCCCACCTTGTCCATGCTCTTTCCCAACTCCAAATGTGTTCACTGAAATTTGAAATAAACTGTATGATACTAGAAATTTCTGACTTAGTGGTTTGTTTCGGTACGTTTTACTGAAGCACAGTCTGGCCCCACCACTCCTGTACCCTGCCTCCGCAGTCACCCAGCACCAGCCTGTTACATACCATCCTCTGTCCTCTAAGGCCACTACAGTGACTTTCACAGCAATTTGTGCTGGGCTGAGAGGGCAAGTAGTGACTGACGTCCAGCCCCAGCTCCTCAAAGCAAAACACCTTTGCAAGGTGGCTGTGTGTGCCTGGAAGGGGCACGTTCTGCCAGTTCCCACAAAGGCCCCATAGAGGTCAGCAGCAGCCCTGTGTCTACCTCTCCTTCTCCTGGGGCGACGCCCTCTATTTTGCCGGCTGGAGAAGGGCATGCAATTTGTCTCCAGGAGCCAGATTCTTAAGTGCCATTGGTCTGTGCAGGGCAAGGCAGGCAGAGGAAGCCCCTCAGGGCTGCAGGACCCTCATAAGCCCTGGGTGTAGACAGTAATCAAAATGGGTTAATTTCATGGTAGTTTAATAGGGAGTGGTGTTAGAATCTCTGCATGTGTCTATATAGAAAAAATTTCCTACTTCATACTTCACTTTTCATAGAAGTTATGTCTATGTATTTAAATAACCTTTTTATTTTAGAAGAGTTTTATATTCCGGTTGGGAAGATAGTAGAGATTTCCTATCTAACCCACACTCAGTTTCCCCTATTAGTAACATCTTACATTAGTATGGCATATTACAATTAATGAACCAAAACTGTTACATTATTACTAACTAAAGTCCATACTTTATTTCAGTTCCCTTAGTTTTCACCTCATATCCCTTTCCTATTCCAGTATCCCATCTAGAATGGTATATTACATTTTATTGTCATGAGTTTCTCAGACTTTCCTTGTTTTTGATGACCTTGATAGTCATCAAAAATGGTTTTTTGAGGCGTAGTGGTCAGGCATTTTGTTGACTGTACCTCAGTTGGGATTTGTCTGATGTTTTTCTCATGATTAGCTTGGGATTATAGGTTTTTTGGGAGGAAGACCACAGAGGTGAAATGCCATCCTTACCATGTCATATCAAGCGTGTATCCCATCAACATGACTTGTGACTACTAAGCTGGCTGAGGTAGTATTTGCAGTATTTGCAGGTTTCTCCACCGTAAAGTCCTTCCTTACCTGCCCCACCCCTGACATCCCCAGACTGTATTCTCTGGAAGTCAGTCACTGTGCACAGTCCATACTTGAGGAATAGAGAGTTCTGCTCCCCTTGTTTGAGGGTGGAGTATGTAAATAAATTATTGGGAATTCTTCTGCGTGGGAGATTTGTCTGTTCTCCTCCATTTATTTATTTTGTCAATCATTTATTTATATCAATGTAACTTCATGAATATTTATTTTAGACTTTGGGTTATAATATGATACTACTTTATTTTAATGTTCAAATTGTTCCAGCTTCTAGAAGGTATATTTTTATAGAGAAGTTTTTAAATATAAAAACATTCTGTAAAAAAAATGAAGCCAACAGGAAGAAATGCTTTTTTAAAAAATTTTCCTTAATGGGGTTATTTATACCACATTTCCATCAAATATTGATAAAATTCTGCTGATTGCTTATAATCTAAAAATTAGTGTTTGTATTTTAATGGGCTAAGATTAGAAAGAAAGCAACAAGTTTCCAAGACTGAGTTAAGCAACATGTGACTACTTGGTGTTACAAGAAATACCTTTCTCATTCCCCTCTCCAAATCTCCCTACTGGTCCATTGCTCTTGGGGTAAAGATAAAACC
The DNA here is from genome assembly GCA_028533085.1 of Varecia variegata. NCBI lineage: Eukaryota > Metazoa > Chordata > Mammalia > Primates > Lemuridae > Varecia > Varecia variegata. Next base: position 11,659,572 of record CM052441.1, on the reverse strand, counting down.
CAAACCCTCAATCCATGAGCAAGGTAGATTTTTCCATCTGTTTACATCTTCTATAATTTCTTTTCTTACTGTCTCGTAGTTCTTCCTGTATATGTCTCTCACATCTTTTGTTAAATATATTCTTAGATATTTAATTTTCTTTGAGGCTATTGTAAAAGGTATTGCGTTTTTGATTTGAAATTTAGCTTGGCTGTTATTGGCGTATAAGAATGCCTCTGATTTGTGTGTATCGATTTTGTATCCTGAGACTTTACTGAATTCATTTATCAATTCTAGGAGTCTCTTGGTTGATTCCTTGGGTTTTTCTAGATATAATATCATATCATCGGCAAAGAGCGAGAGTTTGATCTCATCTGCCCCCATCTGGATGCCCTTAATAACCCTCTCTTGTCTCATTGCTCTAGCAAAGACTTCCAACACTATGTTGAATAGAAGAGGAGATAGTGAGCAACCTTGTCTGGTTCTCGTTCTAAGTGGGAATGGTTTCAATTTTTCCCCATTCAATATGATATTGGCCGTGGGTTTATCATAAATGGATTTGATAATTTTAAGGAATGATCCATCTATGCCTATTTTGTTCAGAGTTTTTATCATAGAGGTGTGCTGGACTTTGTCAAATGCTTTTTCTGCATCTATTGAGAGAATCATATGGTCTTTGTTCTTGCTTTTATTTATGAGGTGAATTGCATTAATAGATTTGCATATGTTGAACCAGCCTTGCATCTCTGGTATAAAGCCCACCTGGTTATAGTGAATTATTTTTTTGATATGCTGTTGAATTCGATTTGCTAAAGTTTTGTTGAGGATTTTTGCATCTATATTCATAAGGGATATTGGTCTGTAGTTTTCATTTTTTGTTGTGTCCTTTTCTGGCTTTGGTATCAAGGTGATATTGGCTTCGTAGAATGAGTTAGGAAGGATACCATCTTTCTCAAAATGCCTACCTGACATGCTCTGAGGGGCTGGCAGCTTTACTGGGAAGGCAAAATCTCAGGAGGGAAGCTCTGAAAGATCCTAGGACAAAGTATAGTGCGCTGCCATGGGTACAGATTAGGTTTACTTGGAGGTGACACCAAACACAAACCTCAACCATTTTCATAAGAACTGAGACTATGACTCTGGCTTGTCATTCTGGGAAAGCCATGGAACCCATTAGAGCCTCAGTTTCACCATTTAGGTAAAGAAGAGGTGACAATGGTTAAGCAATTCGGAAACGTATGATGGTGGTGCACTTGAGTAATGAGATCTGTTGGGTGGTGCGATTCAAGTAAAGGTACTTTGTTGTCAACTGACGTCTGTGTGTTGTGTGTGCCACAGAGGTTGGTTATTGCTCTATTCACATCCTTTTCATTCTGAAATTTTCTTCCGTGGGAGGCAAATCTTGGTGCAGTAGAGATTGCAGTGACTCTTGCAAGCTTTCGCAAGCGTCACCCCTCACGCGAGTGGGGAAGAGAGGTAGACCTGTTAAACCAGACGGCCTCCAAGGTCCTCCCAGCCCCAGAGTCCGATGGCCACATGGCTTGTCTGCAGAGGGTGCTCACAATGCTCCTGACTTTGACATAATTTTAACATTAAGGTCTCAAGGCTGCTCCAGATCACAACAGCTAGGGAAGTGATGAGAGTGGGGAAGTTTCCTGAGAGATTTTTCCTGATTCCAAGACCAATCTCCCAAATCACAGGTCTTGGCAAACCCAGCGTGCCCCCTTGCCCATACCATCTAGCAAGAGCTGCCTTTCCTGCCCAGAGCCAGGGCCAGCGAGCTGCCAGGCAGCAAACTCACTGCTGGAGAAGAGTCCCAAAGAGCAGGAAACCTCGTGGATCCTGGAGCTCTTTTAACTGAATATACCCTTTCTTCATTTTGTCCTTGCTGGACTTGATCTAAAAAGTAGTTAATGAAAGGAACATGCCCATTTTCTTCCAAATTTGTGTTTTTGAACATCAACAACCGACAACCATTTATATATACAAACGTTGCCAAAGGAGATATTTGGCTTTACACAAGGCTAAAAGCTGAGCCTCCTAGAGTGCCTCTTGTTGATATACTTAAAATCTGTAATTTGACATATGAAGAATTATGAAGGCATTTATTGTGGTGGGCATCAAGTGTGTCCTTCAAAAGAAATATACGATATGCTGACTTTCCTGGCCTGGCAAATTTCACTCCAGTTTGTCTAAACTATCAGTTATGGAGTCCATTCCTTCTACTCATTGAAGGCACTGGGGAAAAGGGTGAACAGGAGGCTTGAATTCCTTGAAGGAATAAAATGTGACCATTATGCTGAAAAGCAGGCCTCATGGAGTATCAATAGAGAGTATTCACTGTGCCTTCAAATTTGTTTCCCTGGAGGAAATATAAAGCAAATCTCAAGACCTTCCGGTCACTTCTAAGTCATAAAGGGCCTCTAGTCACTAATTAATAAAAACAGTCCAAAGTTAATATCAAACGTGTGAGTTTCATTTCATCTCACAACTCCTCCTCTTTCCCGTTCCCAGTTCAGGCCCAACACAAGCCTGCTGCCTGCAGTGGAGTTGGCCTCTTTTTCCTTCTCTCACATTTGTTCCTCTTTGTGCATCTTGCCAGCCTGAATTTCTGATCCCTACTGGGTTGAAGAGGGGGAATCAGGAGCAAAGGCAAGGGCTAGGGAATATGGCTCTGAGTCTGGCAGATGTTAGGAGCTGCCTCCGTCTCTGGGGCTCATTCACGGGCTCCTCAGATATCCCCTCCCCCACTCCATACCCCAGCACCGGGACCTCACACCTGTGGATCCCTCAAGCTGGTCACATATGGGCCTTCCTCAACTTTGGGAGTCAGCAATGCGCTTCCTATGGCGATCCTCTGTCCCCTTCAGGCAGCCCTCCTGGACTGGATCTGAATTGAACCCACACTGGTTCCCTCTTGCCCATGGCTCACATCAGCTTCACCCTTCATCCCCACAAACTTTGGGTACACAGCCCAATCCCAACACAGACACCTTTTCTTGCTTGCCATCTGAGTAGTGGGCCAGACGTCTCTTGCTCTTAAGATTTCCAGGTGGGCCAGACCCGATGTCCCTGTGTCTGCCAATTCTTAGCAGACACTTACCAAGTCTTCTAGGGATTTCAGTGAAGCCGCTTTCCCTGGACTTCAGATGAGGGTAGGCATGCCCCACCTCTCCCACCTGAGGTTCAGGGGGATTCATGACAAAAAACTTCTCCAAAAATCCTCTTATTTCCCAATTCTTGACTCTTTTGTATCCTTGATGTGAGTGAGAGAAGAGTGAAACCTCACTCACTTTTTTTTTTTTTTTTTTTAAATCCTGCATGGTGGCCTTAGACTTCACTTTGGAATGTGTCATTTAATATTTGTGGATCTCAGCCCAATACTGAGATGAAATAGTTCCATTTTAACATTCTGTTTATATATCCACATACATTTGACCAAATAAACATGGTTCAGCTTTTTTAACCTATTGACCATCAAATCATTCAGTTAATAATGATTCAGTTAATAATAATAATTCAGTTAATAAAAAGACTAAACCAATGAGGCCAATCTTTCTACAGCCCCTGGGTCTCCGTTGTGTAATGCCAAATTGATCCCTGAATTTAGTTTGCACCTAGTTTACAATTTTATTTGGCAAATTGGTCTGAGAATGAAATTTCTGGATGTGAAAAAAGACGACATAATGTTGGATATCCTGAGTTTTCCTAAAGGTACCAGTATAAGCAGGAAATGCTATTGATGATCGGGAAGGGTTTATGGTGATGCAGTAGAACTGTTGCATCTGGTCATGGACAGAGAGAGCACCTCAAAACCAGCTGTCCTGCTGTGGCGTCTGAGGTTTCAGGGGGCCCCGGGTCCATTCTATTCATACCTCTTGACTTTATTGGCTGCGTGGTGGATCTGTGGTTGCTGGGCCATATTGTTCCAGAGTTTCTCAAGGTCATTAAGAGGAGAAGTCCATGCTGTGTGGGCTGAGCTGACCCAACAGTCTCAGAGGAGATCCGTGGCAACCACCATAAGAGTCCGTGGTGAGCCCATGGGGCATGGCAGGGCTGGAACTTACGGAGACATGGGGCTTTCAGGACATCTGCTGATGACAGACTGTCTTCTTGTCCCATAAGTCTTGAGGAATGGATATTGTTTTACATTTCAGATAGTAATAAACACCTGGTAAACGCTATGTGATCCCAAACAACAGGTAAAACATCAAAAAGAACATTTTATCTATATGAAGCTAGATAATAGGTTCAAGTAATTTTATTGATTCATTCATTCTCATCCAATGCAGTCTTATGTTGCTTAACATTCTGATAAATGTGTCATTTGGCAATTTTGTCATTATGTGAATGTGGCAGAGTGAACTTACACAAACCCAGGTGGTGTAGCCTACTACACACCTACGCTACAAACCTGCATTGCATCTCATTGTACTGGATACTGTGGGCAATTGTAACATAATGGGGAGTATTTGTTCATCTCCACATATCTGGATACATAGAAAAGGTGCAGTAAAAATACGGCATTATAATCTTACGGGGACAGTAACTAAGAATATGGTCTAAAATACCAAAAATGGTACACCTGGAGAGGGCAGTTACCATGAAAGGAGCTTGCAGGACTGGACGCTGCTCTAGGTGAGTCAGTGAGTGACTGTGAAGGCCTGGGACATCACTGTGTAACCTGCTCTGTAAACGGATTTCAGTGACCACTATATGTTTTCTATAATCCTCTCCTTCTCATGTATTTAGATTTTCAGGCCAGTGGGGCTTGATGACCTCTCTGAATTGCTTCCCAGAAATAATGGAATTTCTGGAAGACAAAGGAGTAGAGGTGCTGAAGGCCCCTGAGCCAGCTTCCTGGTGCCAAGACTCACCATCCCTCACACCTGCCCCCGGTGCACGTGGCCCCTTGTTTCCGCACAACCTGCCCCAGTGAGTGTGGCCCGTCCTTAAAATGCCCATGATCTCCAGTGGTCGGGGAGACGGAGTTGAGGCAGCTTCTCCTGCTCTCCCAGTAGGATGTTTGTCTTAAAAAAAAAAAATTCCTTTCTTCCTTAGCAATCCTCATTGTCCCAATAATTGGATCTCTGTGTGCCAAATAACTGGAGCTGTGCTGAAACCCCCTTGCGGTTTCAATAATTGCTGTATACTACTACAGACTTTATACACACTGTACACTTAGCTACGCTACATTTATTTTTAAAATATTTTTATTTTTTCATTCAAAAATAAATTGACCTTAGCTTACTGACTTTTTTCTTTAAAAAATTTAATTTTTTAATTCTTTTTGATTCTTGTAATAATACTTAGCTTAAAACACAAACACATTGTACATTGTATAAAAATATTTTCTTTATATCCTTATTCTATAAGCTTTTTTTCTATTTAACTTTGCTTTTTTTTTTTTTTTAAACTTTCTTGTTAAAAACTAAGACACAAACACACACATTAGTCTGGGCCTACCCAGGAACAGGATCATCAATATCACTGTCTTCCACCTCCACATCTTGTCCTGCTGGAAGATCTTCAGGGGCAATAACAGGCATGGAGCTGTCATCTCCTATGATAACAACGCCTTCCTCTGGAATAATTCCTGAAGGACCTGCCTTCTGCTTAAGGCTGTTTTGCAATCAACATTTTTACAAGTGCAGGAGCACACTCTAAAATAATGATAAAATCTATAGTATAGCAAATACATAAACCAGTCACACAGTCATTTATTATCAAGTATTATATATCATACATAATTGTACATGCTAGACTTTTGTACAACTAGTAGCACGGATTTGTTTACACAGGCATCACCACAAACACACGAGTAATGTGTTGCACTAAAGCATTAGGACTGCTACAACATCACTAAGCGATGGGAATTTTTCAGCTGCATTGTAATCTTACAGGATCACCATTGTATATGTGGTCTGAAACATCGTGATGCTGCACATGACTATATACTTATTGAACACCAAATATATACCAAGCAAGTGTGCTAAGGGCCCAAAGGGATCTCAAAGTCTAGTAAAAAGCACAACACTAAAACAATATGTGTAATTCAAAGTGACAAGTCCTGTAATAATAGTAGGTTACCTACCTACTTCCCAAGGAGAAATTAAAGCTACTTGGTTAAGTTGTTAATTTTAGATTCATGTGTTGGTAATAGAAAAACATATTTTTTAAAATATTTGGAGAATAGGATGTTATCTTTAATAATAGGCTATTTAATTTTCTCTCCATTGATTTCTAAAAATTTGGGATAGAGTGGATCTAAATGTGGAAAGGAGTCTTAGTGTAAACTCTCCTTTGAAGTCTATGCTATGGGTCAGAAAACTTATAAATACATAACAATTGGGTTTTCTCCTAATATGAAAACAACTATTTGGCTTCTTTTGCAAAAGTGAAAAATTAGCCATAAATATAAAACCTCTTCTCTCTACTAAAAATAGGCCACAATCATTGTTTTCCTCTTACAGGAATCCAGATGGATTGCCAGAATCCAGTGGCTGTATTTATTGATGACACACATAGAAAGATTAAAAGATATGGTTAAGAAAAGTTGGATGATTTCTGGTTTCAACTTTACTGATAATTTTGTACATAAAGAGATTCTAAATTAGACTGTAGACACATTTGCCATTTGAGTTTCAAGCATTTTAACTGTATATCAAAACATCTTATTACCTAATATTTGACAGTCTGCTCTCAAATATTTTCTTTATTTTTGTGAGAGCCACAGTCCATTTCTGTACATGACAGTCACAGTTTTGTCAACAATCTACTACTTATTTAATAAGGTTTAAAATCTGATGATGGATATTTACTTGTACTGTACAATGTCTCAATGGGAGCAATAGAAGGTGGTTTGCGATGGGTCTGAAAACATTGTTAAACAGTAAAAACTGGCATTGCAACAATTCATTTCCAAAAACACACTGAACTCATAAGTGAGTTTTTGTTTTTTAAGTTTATATAGCTTGCTTTTCCTATTAATGTTCTCCACATCTAAGGTACCATTATGCATGGTTATTTTTTTATCCCCAGGGAAACAGTCCTGATTTGAACTCAATTTCAATGATGTTGTGTCAAGCAAACTGTCCTTTTGGAATGGCAGTAAGCAAGTGTTCAACAACTGCTCTTTATTTCATCTAAAACATTTGGGCCACACAGCTATGGTCTTTATCACACTTTCATCAACTTTAATTCATTATTAGCTTGTGTTTCTGGGGCCCAGTTATTGTTAACTACTAGAAAAATAATGGTGCCAACCAGCAACAAGAACTTGCGTTTTCTACAACATTGCATTTAATCTTTGCAACATCTCTTTGAGGTGAGAATTGTCCCCACTTTATAAATTCATGGTAAAGACTTTAATTTGTACAAAGTTGTATAACTTCTAGATGGTAATGTTCAAACTAAAATATCTGAAAAGATGCGTGGCCTCACTCATAGTAAAAAAGTGTTAATTAAAACCATGTGGAGAGATATACTATTTTGAAAACCATTGAAAAGGTCAAAGGTCCACTATATTTGTAAGGGTGTGGGAGTTCAAAGTGTACAGCCACTTTGAGGGCATTTGGCAATACCTACCAAAATCTACATTGCACATGTTTACTCGGATACTCAGATGCAAATTGACTTATGTACATATTGACTAATTGTGGCATTGCTGATAATTTCAAAAGATTGGGAACACACTTAATTGCCATTAATGTGGAACTGGTAAAATAAATTAGGATTACTCTGTGAAATGGAGCACTATGCAGTCATAAAAATGCGGAAGATGTTTATATGGTGAAATAGAAAGATATCCAAGATACATTGTTCATGAAAACAAAAATCATGGCTCAAAACAGGGTGCCTATTATTACTTGGGTTTTTAAAAATGGGTGTAGAAGTGTGTGTGTGTGCGTGTGTGTGTGTTTGTCTGTATGCATAGAATATCTCTGGAAGGAAACTTTTAAAAAGTGGTGACCTTGATTGTCTTCAGAGAGAGGAATTTGGTGGGTCTCAGGTAGAGGTAAGAGGAGATTTCCCCCCTGTGGCTTTGGAAATCTCTTTTGAAGTTTAAAACACAAACTGCATTATATACTTAAAAGTAAATGATATAAAATTTTAAAATTAAATGACATCTGCAAAGCATGGGATAGATGCTCAATTAACAGCTATCAGTATTTCCCTTATGCTTCTGGTGAGGCTTTGGAAGAGAGATATCAGTAAAGAAACCAAATCTAGAAAGGATGTTTTGGTTGTTGTCAAACCCAGCTGAAAGAAAAGTCTCCAAAATTGATGGTCATGTTCATATTGCAGTAGTACAGACTGCACAGAAATAAGCTTCATCATCAGTCCAGCTCCCAGAGAGGCTGAGGCAATTGGTTCTCTTTTCCAATCTCCTTCCTCCCCACATATAGACTGGGGCAATATGGAGCAAATCTCTCAAGAATATACACAATGCTATCATAGCCATTGTGAGTGAGGTCTGAAAGGAGTGCAGGCTCGGACTGCTGAGGTCGTGGTTCAGAGTTTCTACTGAAATTCTTTTAGACAAAGTGAAGAGTATATCCCTGGGGTCACAAGTGTTGCTGACCACTTAGTTAGTGCTAGATTACCTAGAAGAGTCTGTGGATCTGCTGGGCAGAGTGGGGAGAGTTTGTTAAGTATATAGTGAAGGGTGAATTTAGGCTGATTGGGAAACATTCATTTGAATGAATGTAGCAATTATTTTCAAGAATAAGCATGTCCAGACTGATTGAGCAAGAACTATGTTTAGTTGCTGTTTTGATGCCCATTCTGAAAAAGCAAAATTATCATGTCAGAAGGAATCAAAAGTCACACTTTGCATAAAAGAAAAGCCAATGGAAATGGTACAATTAGACTAAAACTTTTGAGTACTTTACACTAGCACTTAGAAAAGGACTTATTGCTTTTCATGTTTTCTGTCTCTAGCATTACAAGTAGCAAGGGATTAAATTCCTGATGTTTGGAATACTCTTCACCCTCAGTTTTCCTTTGGGACAATCATTACTCCCTCTGATTTGACTGCTGTGGAACGTGTTCTATGAAAGCCATAACTCTACCAGCAAGCACTGCTTGTGCTTGTTTATTATACACTATTAATCGCTTTCACGTGAACAAAGATGATCCATGCGAGGGTAAGGGGGGCACATCCTTACTGAGATGTGAAGAACTTAGGAAGTCTAGGAGCTAACCAAGGGATGATTTGATACAGATAATTCTCGTTTCGAATGTTCAAGCCTTTTGAGAAAGCAACAAG
>CM052441.1:11623708-11649822 GCA_028533085.1 Varecia variegata | reverse complement strand
CTGAAAGCAGTGGTTTCAAACTACTTGTCATGACCCAGAGGATCATGAACTCAGTTTAGTGAGTCTAAAACATTTTTTTAAAAAGACTAAAACAGAAAAGAATATAACAGAAAATAATAAGAGTGCATCGTATTTAGTAAGGGTAAATTTTGTTTCCTGAAAATTTGTTTTAATTATACCTGCTTGTGTGTGCTGATTGTAAAGTAAAATGTATTTCTGATGGTGGGTTGAGTTCAAAAAGTTTGCAAACTACTAGCATAAAATGTTATATGTTAAGTAGAAAACAAAAAATTCAGGCAAGTGGCTGGTGATTTTATTTACACAAACCAAAAAGCTATTTTGAATGTCTTTTATTTTATTTTTCTCTTATAAATTAGGCTGGTGTCTTTAGGTCAGTTAGACTAAGCTTTACTATTTCTGATTCTTAGCTTTTTCATATATAGAATGGGACTGTCATATGGATTGTTCACCTGAATGTCCTACTGGGATGTTCAGACAATCTATGTAAAACTTCCCATCATTCAGCATAAAGATACTAGAGTTACTTTCTTCCCTTGGCCACAATATGCAGCCACACCTATGTGTGAACAAATATAATAGATACAATTGCTCTGGGCATATAATAATGTGAGAAAGATTGTCACATGTCCCAACAAATTGTTATTAACAGGTAATAAATTTGCTGGTAGCCAAGCTGAGATTTTGTAAGATGTGTCTTACCTAAAATTTCATGATGAAGGAAACTGGGAGTCATCTTAACTTGGGTTCCTTTTCAAAGTTCAAACAACTTAGCAACTTTGAATAAAACCAAAGATGAAACTTAATTATATCTACTATGGTTTTTAAAATTCAAATTAGGTATTTAATTCTGCACACTTATTTCAGTTTTAGTACTCAGTATCCTTAAAAGCTAAATATCACTCCAAAAAACTCTACAAATGTGCAAACCTTTTGCATCAAAGTCAATGCCCTGGAAATTTGTGTACAGGTTGTCTGCACATTCAGGATGATTAGTTTGTCCATTGGTGATCATTTAAAACTATTTCTCAATTTTGAGCAGAGGCTGATCTCCAAAGAGGGATTTAAGTGGCTAATTTTCAAGTTTCCTATAATTCTTTCATTGTACTTAGGTAATATTTCACCCCTTTTTCTTTCTGTTCTTACTTTTTTCATTAATTTAAATTGTTCCTGATTACCTGACACTTTGTGCTGGTCTAAGAATCGTCCACGGAGCCACATATTGCCTCGTGAATGAGTGTATTTTCAGATGAAAAAGGAATCACATCTTCAATCTCCATTTCATTTTCACCTACTCCATGTGGCTTGTTCCTGTTTGGTAGAAAGCTCCTGAAGGCTAATTGCCACTTATTCTAATCTTCTTTCTCACACTCAGTTAATTTGGATCCCTGGCTATAGTTGTTTGTTGTTTACTTTTGCGAATATAACATTGGTAGTCTGGGAAAATTCAGGTTGAGGATTTTGGTTTCTTAGAGTTTTAAGGATATTAAAGACAGGGGTAAGAAATTGACAATGGCAGGAATGGTAGAGATCAGGAAAAACTATAAAAGATGCCAGGCTTCTCGTTAAAGATGAAACAACAGTCATTTTGTCAAGTGAGATTGTATATGTGAAAGTAGTATGTGAGCTATACAAACATTAGATATTTTTGTTATTTTACCTACATATTAATATTTGTTTTGGTGTTTCCATAAGCTAAAAAACAGTAGAGAAGAACAGATTTAGGTGGTCAGGAGTTTCACTATAAAGATAAAATGATGATAACATGAAATTTTTTTCTGTGAAAGCCAAACTTAAGTAAAATCTTTATCATCATCTGCAATGTTTGTTTACAGCCTGGGTTATCAGCTTATCCTAAAAAACTTTTGTTTTTTACAGATACATTTTAAAAATGTCAAAACCCTGATTATGTGAAAACAATTTTACATAAGAAAACATATGGATTTTAATTATATTTAATTATAATTATACATTTAAGTATATTTTTCTAAAATCTATGCTCAGCATGAAATTAATACATCTAACTCCTCCCTGTGACTTCATTATTATTTTTAATGTAACTTTAGAAGAACCCAGGAGAGTGAGTAGCATGCCGAGTGCGTTCCTTTCTCTTCTAGGCTAATTTGAATGGAGAGAAGCAAAGGAGTCTTTGAGTTTAATTCTAAGTCTCAATTTACTTATCTAAGAAAGGAAAACACAGAGTGGCTTCAGTTGTTTAGAACCAAAATGCATATACCAAATGCTATATAAATCCCCCCAAAATATAGCCACACTTGAACACAAACCAACCAAAGTGAAAGTGTAAGGGATTTCATACAAAAGGAGTCAAATTCATTGAATAGTTTTATATTTTAAACCCTGCCAATAAATTGATGGATAATGTCATTTTTTAAAAAAGTGTATATGAGCTGTCCGCTACTCCTTCCTTAAAACATCCTCATACTGTCCTCTGAAATCTGAAGACTTAGTGGGCTAGGAGTTAGGGGAAGTACCTTTATAATATTCTTGATCTCATGAGGGAAGAAACCATAATTGCTGAGTTCTGTACCTTGTGGAATAGTATTAGGAATAATGAGGAAAGTTTTGTATTAATCAACAATGTTTTAAATGATATACATATTTTTAGACCCTATTAAAAATACGAAGGACAGAAAGACAACTCTTTTGGTCCGAAAGGACAAAATTTTATGTAGTTTAGCAAAGTAATAATTTCAAGAGACTTAGTCAAATAAGAAAGGGTATGGGTTTCTTACAACCCACTTGTATGTGATATGGTGGTGTGGTAGTGCTGGTGGTAATCCGTGATGATGATGATGATGATGATGAGAATGGTGATGATGATGATGAGAATGGTTGATCTCAGTTTGGGTAGGTAGTATTTCTGGATGGGTGCCTTATTATGCCTAGAGATGTTTATCCTATACAGAAATCAAAATCTTTTAATCCACTTGGCTTTTTTGGGTATAGTTATAATTTAATAGTCTTAAAATTTCAATAATGATATTACCAATAATTTTAATACCATAAACCTATTAAGCTCCTATAATTGCTACACAGAAAATACAAAAGAAACTCCAGAATCCCAAATAAGACTAAAATTTTTTTTGTTTCTCTTCTGAACTTTTTAGAGGGACAAATTAGTTTGTTCCCATAACATCTACTTTAATTAAATGTATCAGCTTTAATAAGACAGTAAACTTATTTTTTTCCTGTAATTTTCTATTTTCTAGACTTCCTATGTATCACACTTGGGAAAATTGTAGACATTCACTTACAGTTAATAAAGTTAGTTAAGTAATGTTCAGGACTAGGCATTTCCAAATGAGCCCTCGAAAAGCTCGGATGGGTTCTTTTTGAGTTTCCCAAATATTGTTAACCCCAAGAGGATCGAAGGGCCTCTGCAGTTTACTGTTCAGATTCTCACCTCCTGCTTGGGAGCTACAGAACTGTCCAGCCCTAAGGGCCGCCTTCCTTGATTACACTCCTGTCCTGCATCCTCCGTTCCCGGGCTAATTCTGCCTGTTCCCATACAGTGACAGGTTTAGGGTCCTTGGCAGCTGATACGCACATGTCTGGCACTACTTCCTGGGCAGTTTGGTTTCTTGACTCATTTTACAGCTTGGGATTTCTTCTAAGGCCCTGAAGGCAGAGCACAATTTTCTCTTTTAGTTTCCTGCAACTAAATGATGTTAGAAATAGTCATTTTTGCATTGGCATACTTCCTCTTTCCACTGCAGATCTTTTTTATTTTGAGTTCATTCTCAGACTTTCTTGTTTCCTTAGCTTTATTTTCTAATAAATAGGAGCTTTAAACTCCCTTTAAGCAGTTTTTGGCCTCTTTGCCCCTATCAGGATTTCTTTTTTATTTTCTGTTTTACTTGTTCCATCTGTGTCTTCTTAGATTTTTCCTTCCACCTTTTCTGGTTTATGTCTTTATTGACTGGTTTCATCTGTTATTTTAATGAAATTTGGAACAGAGCTCAACAGAGTTCCTACCTACCCTCGGAAAGCCAGTGTAAGAATATGCTGCAGTAACTCAGAGTGGCAATAACTGGATTAAAAGCCTAAAAAAATGACTTTTTTCTTGTCTCTAAGGACAGAAACTTAAAATCCAGAAGAAATTTTCACTTAATAGAATTGCTTTCTAAGTTCATTCATTCATTCATTTGGCTACCTCGTTCCAAAATGAGAAGCTCATTGAGGGAACAGTTATATAAAATATGGTTGTGTATTCTCAGCAGTTCATGTAGCAGTGTTGTATATAGCAGCTGGGAAATCTTATGGCATGAAGGAGTGAAACTGTAGTGCCTGAATCTTCTGCATGTGTCTCTGGTATGGGGATAACTAAAAGTGCAGCCTTGGCTATTATCTCCCAGTGGACCCAATTTCAGAAGTCCTAGATCCACGTGAACTTGCACAAGGCATTTTTGCCTACTGTAATTTCCCACTTAATCAACAAAAATGCTTAATTTTGAACAGTCCTTGGTGCATTCATAATTCATTTTACTTGTATCACACAGCTATTTTAAAATGATGGTTTTTGGGGGAGGGGGTAAAACTTTCATAATGCAACAATGTCAGAAACATAATTGATTTTAAAGGTCCTTTATGGTGACTTTGACTTTTTCTTTTCTGGAAGATCTTACAAATGGTTATATTTATTTCTGCTGGAATGTTTCAAGCAATTCAGAATGAAAGGGTGTACATTCCAAAATGAGATACAATTTAGTTACACGAATAAGTTACTTTCTTTAATTATAGGAAAAAAAAATTGTGGGACATTTGGATGCCTCTTTGATTTCTCAGGGGAGGAATTCTTGTGCTCTGGTCCAAGCAGACACCATGACTTCTTTGTCACTGTATTTCTCTCAGCCCTTAGCAAAGAGTGTGGCACGTGAGAGCCCTGAGAAGCTGTTGGCTGAAAGAATGGAGGGCAGGAAGCAATGTGACATGGTTCGTGCCACTCTCTTGGCTGGGAGAAGGGAGATTTAGGAAGGGAGGTTTAGATGTCATTGGAAGAATGTGGGATGTTTGTAGATCGCCTTCCCTTAGGAATAAAGGTGGAAGGAAGGACCCTGCAGGGCACTCCAAGTACAGTCGGCACTCATTATTCACAGATTCTGTATTTGCAAATTTGCCTGTATTATTTAAAATTTATTTGTAACCCCCACATCGATACTTGAGGTGCTTTCTCCATCCTTTGCAGAAATGTACAGAATGGCAAAAAGTTTGAGTGGTCCGACGTGCATGTACCCAGCTGAGCTTGAACCAGGTGATGATCTGCACTGTCGTTCCAGCTCTCCTACTGTAAACAAGTGTCCTTTTTACAGTCTATTTAGTGCCATGTTTTTTTGCATTTTTATACTTTTTGTTGGTGATTTTGATGTTTAAAACGGCCCCCAACATTGTGCTGAAGTGCTGTCTAGTTTTCTAAGTGCAACAAGGTGGATGTGTCTTAGCAGAGAAAATACCTGTTGGATAAGCATTGTTCACACATTAGTTACAGTGCTGTTGGCTGTGAGTTCAATGTTAATGAATCAACAGTATACGTTAAATAAAGTGTTTTTAAACAGAAACACATGAGAAACAAGGTTATGTACTGAAAATTTAACAAAAATCCTGTCACCAAAGGCTCCCAAGAACTATACCCTATTTTCTTCTAGAAGACATGGCCCAATATTTGCTAATTCAGTGTTCCAGGTGACTTTATAGAGCACAACTACAATGAATCATCAGAATAACTCTGTAATACAGTAATTAAAGGACAGGTTTTGGAGGCGGGCAGCTGATGTTTCTATCCTGTTTTGAGGTCTGTCTGGTTGTAATCCCTGGCAAGTTGTTTTGCTGTGTGCCTCAGTTTACTCATCTGTAAAATGCCAATCAGAATAGGATCTACATCTTTTGGATGGTCTGAGGATTAAACAATTTTATAGATGCCTAGGGCTTAAAACATACTGAGAACATAGCAAGCCATTATTTTTTATTACTTCTCCAGAAAGAAATTGAGAACCGTACACTGAGGAAGGTGAACATGGGAGCTCCCTATGAGTCTGGAACATTCGTTACTTCCCTATATTTGTTAATTTTGCCTTCAAGGAACCAACTTTAATATGCTGTTGTGCTTAGAAGTTAAACTTTGCCAATCCAAAGGAAGCAGGAAGCTACTATTTCTTGAAATTCTTAATACATGTCAGCTCCTATGTCGGAAAAACAAAACAAAACTACTGTTAAAAAAAAACCTTCAAATAAGTAAAAAATCAATCAATAAAGAGCGAGGGGCATTAAGTGTTGTGGACTGAAACGATCCCAGAGAGGAGAGTAGTTGAAGCTGAGGTGAGCAGTTCACCGAGAAGCTGTGGTGTACAGAGGGCAAGGAGGGGATTTCTGTGTGATCTGGAGAAAAAGGAACCTGGGGAAGGAAGAGGGATGGAAGCTCCTGCTTAGGGGTGTGTTTTCAACCCTGGCTGTGTGTTCAAATCAAGGATTATTTCAGAATCACTCAGATGATTAAAAAACTACTGAGACCTGGGCCACATCCTAGCAGTTCTGATCATCGCTCTGGGGTTGAAGCCGGAATAAGCAATTTGGAAAAACAAAAACAACAAAGAACTCCTCAGGGCTTTTTTCCTGTGCCGTCTACGGATGTGCAGTTTCCCAGCATGTCTATGAGTGTTATCTCCTCTACTCTTCCTGCAACTTTAGAGGGACAGTGTTTCTATTTCAGTTTCAAGATGCAGACGTGGAGGTAGGAGAGCCCTACGGCATGCCCAGGGTTTTGCTGTGTCCTGGCCCTGTGGAGCAATACTCAATCCCAGATCTGCCTCACCCCCAAGTCCTCATTTCCTTGAGCCTCTTGGATTCCAGAAGCAGAGGGTAAAAGCACTGCTGGGGGAAAAGGAGACAGTAGCATTAATTTCTGCTCCTCAGCTTTCTCAAATAAGATTTGAGAGAGGAAGTTGCATTTGATATTGACTAAGTACAAAGAAGGCAGGTTGAAGAAGAACATAAAGATGAAGATTTTTGCCACAGGATATGCAGATAAAATTAGGAAGCAACCTAAAACATGGACACAAACAGACACCTGTGCCAATTAGCTTGCATCATTAGATTTTTAAGTGTTTAGATAATTGAAGGTAATTTAAGCCCCTCATACCTTCCCTCAATAGGGTTCTTTTTCATTCAGTTTATTCAGAGAGTTGACATACACCAGACTGCCACTGGTAGACATAACTTCTAGCATTGTTGATACGACTAAAAACTCCTAAATATCCGTACAATTGGTCGATTGCACAAAATTTCCAGTTCCATGTTCGGAAAGTTCCGTAAGTTTGAATCCTTGAACCAGTCTTGAATGTGGAGGAGGACTCAGTTGAAAGCTCTGCTCACGTACTCCCTTCTGTCATGATGTGTTTGCAGAATTCTTTCCACAATTAGAGTGCTAGTTTTAATGCTTTCTCCCTCCAGTTTTGCATTTTAAAAGACTAACTTATCGTCGATATGTGAAATGGGCACTCAGGCTCTCCAGCTTGGCACGTAAGCCCAGGGCTGGGTCTGGTAGCTGCTCAGTCCTCCAGCCCACTCCTTCCTCGTGTGACTCTGCCCAGAATAAGCAGCTGAAAGCTAGTCTTTGAGATCTTAGAAATGTGTATAAATGCAACTCTTTGGGTGAGAAGTCTCCTCCAGTACCCACACTACTTGACTAGCAGGTTCTGAGCTCCACACAATGAGGAACTATCAGCTCTCTGGCCCAGGGCTCTCTGGTTCTTTGTTCTTTGTTTTTGATACTCAGCAATTATGATTGATGAAACCAAAGTTGCTTTTCTATGAGTCCAGCCCTCTTCTAAGAAGTCAGTCTTTGATATTATGGAATGGCTTGCAAAGTTATTGAGTAACTGGTAGAAGCATTCTGTTTCTAGAGTTTTTATATTGCACAGCTGTCAGTGCCGGTCATTTTCTAGTATACCTCAAAAACATAGATGAGAAGTTTCTTCTCAAATGTTTCTCGTGTCTTTCTTTCCTTTTGGTTTTTCAGCTTTTGAGCTTTCAAACTTTAATTCATATTTCAGTTTACTATTAAATACTAGAGCATACTCCCCAAAGTACATACATATACCTGCCTGTGCTTAAAAGCCCTCAGTCTAGTGACAGAACACATGCATATTCCTTGATGTGGCATTCAAACCCTTGCGATTTGATTCCAATCTATCTCCTACTATCACTCCAAGAGGCTCTTGTTCAAAGTCATATTTAAATAGCACTTTTCTTACTTCTGTTCTTCATGGTCATCTCCATCAGTACCATGTACCTTTTGACCTTCTTGTCCCATCTTTGTTAGGCTAATTCTTCCCAGAAGTCAAGGCTCTGCTCAGATGCTACCTCTACCAGGTGAGTTTTCCACCTGGCATTCCTTCTGGGTACATAGTGCACATATAGCATCTTTTCTGGTACCTTTATTGTAATTACCATAGCATTCCTTTCATTTTGGTTGTAAATGGATTTATCTCCACCATCTGTTTAATAGACTTTATTAATATTATAGATTATATTAGAATAGTTCAATAGATTTTATTGTTAATTCATTTATTATATTCACTCATGCAGGAAGCTTTATTAGATGTTGGTCATATACTGGCTTCTGTGGTACATAAAGAGATTGGGAACATCTGTCATCAAGGAATTTGTAGTCTAGTGAGGGAGATGATGAGTATATATAGACAATTAAAAAACAGTGGAATAAGAATTGTGGTAGAGAAGACAGCTAGGAGCATTGAGGAGAAACATTTAACCACATGGAGGGTCCCAGTCCATCCATGTAGAGGTCAAAAACGTTTGGTGGAACAAGTGACACTTTCCACTGAGTTTTTAGGAATGAGGAGTTAGCCAGGCAAAAAGGGCAGGTGAGGTTGTGAAGAGGAGCTGAGTCTTGTTTACCTTGGTACTCCCTGCAGTTTTAGCCCCATTCCTTGGACAGAATAAATGCTTAATAACTTATAAAGCCCAATTGTTGAATGAACAAAATAAGGGTAAATTGTTAAGAACCAGAGAAATGACCTTAAGAATACCGATAGCTGGTGTTTTTGAGCATAGTGCACCAGGCATCTTGCTGAAAACCTTAATAATCTTTGTTTAATTCCTACATCGACCTTAAGAGGCTGGTACTACTATTCTTATTTTCTGGGTGCAGACACTAAGACTGAGACAGAAGAAGTGACTTGCCCAAGGTCACACAACCAGTAATGTTGGATTCTAAACCTAGAAATTGGACTCTGGAGCGTAAGCATTTAACCAACTACATTATGAAGAAAAATTGACAGAATGTCTTCTGTCACCGATCAGTTTACTTAGCAGTTGGTTTGTTAATTCCTTGTAATGTCTTTATTTTAGTTGTGACAATGCTTTAATCTTAGTCTATGTCCTGAGGCTGCTGCTTTCAGTTTTATGGCAAGTGGCTGTTTTTATGATGGTTGCTAAAAGCATGTTTAAACAATTTTCCATTAAGTAGGGGGATGTTTTCCCTTCTAATATCAGGAGTAATTAAATAAAATCCTACAAAGACTTGCTGATAGCAACTTTATGAATTTCTTTGCATGACAAACTCATCTGAGAATTTAAAATCTGGATAGAATTATGGTGTTTATTTGGTCCAGTCCTCTCTTTGCACAGATAAAATCATAAAATCACAGTTATTTTCATCTAGGAGGGGCCTTAGACATGATATATCCCTACCTCTTTATTTTCCAGGTGAAGAAATCAAAGTCCAGAGAGGTGAAGGGACTTACCCAAGGTTTCTCCGCTCCTAGAGGCAAAGCCAAGACTAGAAACTCTGTGTCTGACTCCCACCTCACACCTAACAGATGGGGGTACAGCCCACCCCTCTTCACTGAGGGCCTAGAGACCATGCTGTACTCGTTGCTATAGTTCTAGCATTTATCGCAGAAGCTCAAGCAAAGTGCAATTAGATAATACCTAATTCTGGTCACTGGAAAATTATGATGATGGCTAAAAGCAAATGCCCTAGCCATGCCTGTTTAGATAGGACATCTGTTTAGTTGGTAAATGGTTTATGTAAGAATTTTTAACCTCTGTTTACAACTTCAATTTTGTTCTCTAGTGGGAACTTATTTCCTATACTCTCATCTAGATTATTTCCGCTCAGTTCTAATAACTATATCTTGTTTACTTTGGTATTGAAGATTTCCTTTCTTGTTTTTCTTTTTTCTGTTTCCGGGCTGAAAGGTTAGGAATTACCTTGCCAGATTACCTTGGAGATTTATTCTGAGTCCTTTCAGATTTCTACAGCAATTGGGTGCTATTTTTATTCCACTATTACCAACGTGAAAATGGAACTTGCATTATTTCTTCATAGATCTTTCACTTTAGTATTGGCAAAATTAAAAGATACAATCTGTGCTTGATCTAGCAGCCAGGTTACAATTAAGATTTTTAGTTACGTGGTCCCTATGTTGAAAAACACTTGTCTTCTCTGAGACTGATTACTAAACCTGATGTGGTTATTAACTGTTTACTATTAAATTTTTCTCCTTGTAGTTTAATATTGTTCCAGGAAATGAAATGTAAGTTTAATAAGAATGGCAACTGATGGAACCCTGTGTTGGAAGTATAATTAATGTTCCTGATAAGTGTGTTAAAGAAGGGCATGTCTGATGGGTTATAACTGTACTAAACCAAGATGATTGGACACAACTTATTCTGTAGAGATTTATATTTATCAGGATAGAATTTATAATTAGACAAAACTATAATCTTTTTTCACTTTCAATTTTTCTAATGAGTTAAAGAACCATTAGAATTGTCAACATTTGAAAAGAAGGTAGGAATAATCTTACAATTCACAGTGCTATATAGAGAGCATGTAGGAATTAAACATGCCTTAATAATATTTTATGACTTTTATATGTATAAAAGAAAAACCATTTAAGGTAGTTAGTATGGACTTCTTGAGGTTAGCCTTTACATTTCTTTTTCCCTGCTGTGAAAAATTGAAGACCAGATGTATTTTCATCTGTTTTTGAAAGTATTACCAATATTCTCTCAGCCAAATGACTTCCCCTAAGGAGCTGAAAACAAAACTACTCTCGTGATATTTTGACAGGCCTTTGCCCAGCATCTTGCATTTTGGTGGTTCCTTGGAGACAGATGATGCTACACACAGGAAGATTAGGTCAATGGCAACTTTTTCCCAGTCCATATTTCTCCTCGGAAGATGATCATTTTAATCTTCTCAAAGTCTAGGCTAAAACTTTCTAATTGGAGCTACATGAGGGGGAGCAGTAGCAGGTGCAGAGAAAGTGAGAAAGGTAAATTAAAGCCGCAAACCTCATAGTGCTGTGTCAGAGAGCTGTTACTAGTGAGGAAGCTTCTCTTTAGTTACTTAAGCTATGTGAAGGGGGAAGGTACATTCATTTTTTTTTTAACTCAAGGATAATTTTAGTGAACAGGTGAGTATTAATTTACTGTGGTCCCTCACTGGTCTAAGAGTTAGTGAACCTTCAGAATTGCCTAATTATGTCCAAAGCAAGAGACTTTTGTCTCTTGACGAGAAAAGCATCGTTAAGCATGTGATGATTAACCTTTCCTATTGTTCTGAACTCCAATCTGTAATTGTGACCAGACTTGTGAATCTCTGTTGCCTTCTCTTAAAAGGATCATGTTTAGGCTTGCTAGATAAAATATAGGATGCTCAGGTCAATTGGAATTTCAGATAAAAAATAACTTTTAGCATGTCCCATGTGATAGTATGCTAAAAATATTATTTGTTGTTTATCTGAAACTCAAATTTAATTGGGTGTACTGTATTTTTATTGGTTAAATCTGGCAGCCATAGCCACATCAACTCTCTGTTTAATGTGTTTAGTTTTTGAAACTCAAAGGGTATGTTATGGTACCCATACTAGCCTGCCTGTCTCTGCCAGGAAAGGAGTCATGCTGATGTAGAATTTGCACACTTATTTTTGTCATTATTCTTGATTATGATAGAACTACGGTTCCCATCCTCTGGGCTGCCGATCAGATCAGTTCTGGTCTGGGACCTGTTAGGAACCAGGCCACACAACAGGAGGTGAGCAGTGGGCTAGTGAGCCAAGCTTCATCTGTATTTACAGCCACTCCCCATCGCTCGCATCACTGCATAAGCTCCGCCTCCTGTCAGATCAGCCGGGGCATTAGATTCTCACAGAAGCATGAACCCTACTGTAAACTGCGCATGAGAGAGATCTAGGTTGTGCGCTCCTTATGAGAATCTAATGCCTGATGATCTGAGGTGGAGCTCAGGCGGTGATGCCAGCACTGGTGAGTGGCTGCAAATACAGATTATCATTAGCAGAGAGGCTTGACTGCACAATACATGTAACGTGCTTGAACCATCCCAAAACCATCCCCCCCACCCCGCCCCCCGCCAGCCCATGGAAAAATTGTCTTCCATGAAACTGGTCCCTGGTGCCAAAAAGGTTGAGGACTGCTGTGATAGAGGACATAGGTTTCAATTATACATAGAACGACATAACTGTCGTTCAGATAATTGTAATTATTGGTCATTATAAAGATGGACAATTAATATATAAGGGATAATACTTATAATTAATATAAAGGGGAAAATTGAGGCATGGGATCTAGTAAAAACACTTCTCGCCTTCAGAATTACGGATTAAGAAGCTTTCATGAGTGAGTAATATCATGAGTACTACAGAAATAACACTTTTCTTTGTCGTCTTGGGGGAATTCTCTTATTTTTGTGGCATTGGATTTCAGAAAATAGTAGTTCAGAAAAACAAATATCTGAAATGCTGTCTAAAGCATGAAAGATTTAGAAGGACAAAGTACACCTCCTGCCTAGGTAAAACATGAAAGAGATCTGCCCCCAACCCCCACCTGTTCAGTTCGCAACGCTTCGGGATGGCTGGCTGACTTGGGAGCAGGAGAACTTGACCTTAACTGTGGTGGTTTGGGGGCTGCCTGAAGGGATACCTGGCTACAGATGGGTTTTAGGGAGGGGGGTTCTCCTGTGCAGGGTTGCACCTGTAAAGAAATTGAGGCTGTGGTGTGAAACAGAGTCTGCACGGAAGTCAGTGAGATATGCGATGCTCCGTAATCATTTGAGCATAGGTCAGATAAGTGTACTTGTGTAATTTTCTGGGGGGAAATTCTTGGAAGTCTTTTTGATGAGACCATGGCGAAGGGCATGTGAATGAGAATTCTCAAGTCCTCTGAAATACTTTCTTTTATTCAGTCCTAACCCAAGGACTTTAAAGAACTCCCAGATTCACACTCCAAGGCATAGCTGGGAGAAAGAGTCTGAGCAAGGCTAGAACTGTGCTCTGCAGGGTTCTCAGTTGCTTAGGAAATTTGTTGCTTTAGCTGGTGGCAGCTGAGGTGACTGGCTAACAGCTGAGTGATTTTGCCCCAGTTGGATATGAGCCAGATTTGAGCAGAGCATTGGGGATGGGGAAGGGAATGGATTCAAAGTTGGTTGTCTGGTTTGTCTTGGCT
The DNA here is from genome assembly GCA_028533085.1 of Varecia variegata. Lineage (NCBI taxonomy): Eukaryota > Metazoa > Chordata > Mammalia > Primates > Lemuridae > Varecia > Varecia variegata. The sequence continues at coordinate 11,636,298 of CM052441.1, read as the reverse complement.
CCAAGCGTGCTTACACCTTGCTTAGCACAGCATGCTTGTAACTGTAGCAGGAGCATCCGGAAGAGCATTTCTGAGCTCATTATAAAAAGTGTAAGTACTGCTTCTAAGGGTAATAAAGATATATAATATTGCTTTTATTCTGAGCAAGGCCAAGTCTTGTAGGAAGATAGAATAAGTGAAGTATAGGCTAGGAATTTGAGCCTTTATCCCCAGAGATTTCAGGTTGCTTCTGATTCCACTGTCTAGTCAAAACCATCAGAAGATGCTGTCTGGAAATGAGAGGAAGCTCTTCAAATGCAGAGGCTAGAATGTGCCAGCCTGTGCTGTGAGGCCTGGGACACTGATATTTTCAAACAGTAACAGGGCAGTGTTATCTACTGGCTGCTTGATACTCAGCCTCTGGAAAACTTGGCTGTATTAACTTTGCTGACTTCCTGGGTACCATATGGGATCCTTGCTCATACTCCCTGTAAGGAATGATTGAAATCGCCGTTTGGCAATCTGGTGTACAGTGGCTAGTGTGACTTGTCTCACATGCTCTTACCTCACCGTGCTGATGTTGTAAAACCTCCAGCCAGCTCCACTGGGTGGCCGACCCAGATTACTCACTCATTCATTCGAAAAATATTTATTGACCATCTACTCTATGTCAGGTGCTATTCTAGGCACTGGGAATAGACCAGTGAACAAATCAGACAAATCAATAAAGGTTCCATAGCAAAGGTGACATTTAAGCAAAGATTTGAGTAGGGGAGGGAATGGTTCCAGGAGGATATCCTGGTGAAAAACACTTTAGGCTGAGGGCACAGCCGTGAAAAGGCCCTGAGGCAGGAACAAGCCTGTTGTGTTTAAGGCCTCAGAGAGCAGTGGTGGGTGAGGGCCAGGAGGGCCTTTGTGGGCCGTTGTCAGAACTTTCGCTTTTACTCTGAGTGAGTGGGGAATCCAATCAAGGGTTTGGAAGAGAGGAATGACCTGATCTGACTTTTTACTGTGGAAGTTTTCAAACCTTTGCTGCTTTATAGAAAGGGAAGAGTATAGTGAACCCTTATGTACCCATCACCCAGCTTCTACTATTACGTAAATATTTCCATATGCACTTCTACAGGATGAGGACTGTTTGAAAAAACCTAAGTATAATACCATCATATTTTAAAAGTTAACTTTATTGATTTAAATATCAAGAGTTTGAATTGATTCATACTTTGAAGGTTGAGCCGATGAGACAGGTTTGATGTGACATGCGAGAGAGGAGTCAAGGAATGGCTGGTAATTAAAGTCCTTTTCATAGCACATTTGCTGAAAGACTGCTACGCGTGTACTTCAAAGCAGGTTTTAAAGATTAACATCAAGCATCTGGCTTCACGATTTTTAATTTCTTTTCATCATCATTATCCAATGCCATCACCTCTGCTGATAGAGAAATGTTGTTATTCTTATTTTCAAATGAAGAAAATGGTATGGAATTACTTACAGATTAAGTCACTGGGTCTAAAGTCCCTTAGATACGGTTTAGAACATTTTGGTAAACTGGGACTGACTTATTCGAACTCAAAATTTCTCTTGCTCTATTATCTTTTCTTGCCAGTGGGAAATTTGGGCAGGCAATTGGGCACATGTCAAGACTGATTTATTAACCTCCCAAGCTACTTTTAATTATTCCAAAGGACATCATGGACCCAGTTCCACATAATTCAATTTAAGTAAATTCAAAAGATGTATTGGCTGCCTCCTATTTATTAAATGTTGCTTACAAGGATGTTGCTTTCATATAACAGGTATGAAACTTGCATAACTGTGAATTACAGTGCATTGTGATGGGGGCCAAGATCTGGGTACAGATGTAGAGAAAGCAAAGTGAAGTTAAGTCTGAATGTGATGAGGATTTCTCCAGGCTCACAAAAGCTGGGAAGGGTATTCTTGTCAGGAAACAACATGAGACAAGGCATAAGGGTGAGCACAGGCATGGCAGGTTTGAGAACGGCATGCAATTGCTTGTTGGACTACACAGTATGTGGAAGGTGGGTGAAGGAGCAACAGGAGATGAGTCTAGAGAAAGAGGCTGAGATGTTCCAGAGAGCATTTGCATGTGCTACCCTAAGTCAAAGAGATAATAATTGCATGTCCAAACTCCAAAACTCCAAGCAAATCAAGGAGTCGCTGCCCTTGATAGGGCATAACACACACATCAACCCAATCTTCTCTCGCTATGAGATCCATGTGATGTACAGCTCTGTACGTATCCTGGTGTATGTTCCCAGAGTCTCCAGATGACACTGTCTGCAAATGTTGTCATTGCTACACTGCAGAATGATCTGCTGTCTTCTTAGAAGTAAGCAGGACTGTTTTTCCTTGTTGCATCAGCAGCAACAGTCTAGTCTTGCTCACTGTAGGGTGGATAGGAAAATCAAAGAAAAGTAACCCTGAAGATTTAGGTTTAACTTCCACATTGGAGAGAGCCCTTAGCACCTACCCAGTGGTATCAAAATTTCCGGTCCATGATTATGTTTAAGAATTTGGTCTTGCCACTGATGAAGTTGTTCTGTGGAAAAGAACCTCTCTTCATTTTACACCATATCCAAATTGTCTTTTATCCCAGAATCATTCATTTGCATCGGAACTCTTTCCAAACGTGTGCTAACCTGGACAATGCCACAAGAGATGAATTGTGTTTACTTTGTCTTTGATATCTCAGCTATTTTTTCTTCTATTCACGTTCCCACCTCAATCATAGTTGATAGAGTCCAGTGAGCTAAGAATATGTCAAATATACAGAAGTGATTTCCCACTTTTTCTTTGTCTCTTCATTTCTTCCTTCCTCTTCCTGTTTTCTCATGCCTCATATTAGAAAAATGACATTTTTAGTGGGAAAGTCATCTTAGCAGTTAGAAACATAATGGCTATTACTGACAACTACCTCTGATGGAATGGGCGTTTGTCATCGCTAATCGGTCACGGGAGTGCTGAAAAGACTTAAATGCAGTGCTGCCACCTCTTCCCAACGCATCTTTTATGCATTTTATTACTCTCAGGAAAAAGCATGATTAATGGGTTGTGCTCTTGTGAGACACAATGAAGAAATTCTAGCTGGCTACAGATGGTACTATTGGTCAGAGGCATGGGAGAAAATTGTGGTCACACAATTGTAGAGCCAGAAAGGAACTGAGGACACATAATTGTAATTTCTCATTTTACAGTTGAAGAAACTGAGACCCAGAGAGGGTGGTGACTTACTTCAGCTATACAACTGTTGTTGGCAGCTTTTTGTCCAGAACTCAGGAGTTCTGACTTAGTCTAGAACTTTTTCACCACAATACCCTGCCCCTCTTACTTTATCCTGAAGTTTATCACATTTGCAGCAATGTGATCCCTAATGACATGCAGGTTCCCGAATAATGTTTGTAGTAAAAATTTCCATTCGAAATTCCGGACATGTTTGTGTGGAATTTTTTGTGATGACATACTGGTCCTATCCCTCAGATAGGATCATAAATGAAATGGTTTATAGATCACATTCAAAAGCAGGCCAGTGTTTAAGCAGGGTTGTTTTTGGTATTTGGAGTTCTGTGTGTTTGTGTTAGTTAGTGGGTGTAGGATTTTTGCCTATATTACATTTCCCAACTCCCCCTGGAGTATCTGCTTTCCAAGGCTGGCTGCCTTCTCTTCCTTCTGGGCTCCTTTGTCTTACTACTCCCTGTCCCCACCCGCCTCCTTTTGTATCTGTCCTTTGTCTTAGTGCACTCCCAGGCTGGTCTTAGCTAGATGCTCACTCAATGCTGTTGAATAAGTGAATGAATTTTGTAATAATTCTGCAGGAAAGTCAATTTATTAGTCTCCTAACAGAGTGCCATACTTTCTGTGCAAGTTAGACTGCCAGTCAGACTTTCTCAAAAAGCAGTTGTGGTGTCAAACTGTAGCTCTCTCTTTCTCTTTTGACTTACCTTTTTTCTGTCATCTGTATGCCTTGTTTCTTGCATCTTTGGGCTCCTATATCTCACTATTCATTAGCACTTGTAACAGATTGGTGTGAGTAGAGAAAGGAGAGGTGATGAAACTCAAATTGGGTCATTTGGTTACACATTAGTAACTGATAAAAGATAAAAAGATATTGACTAAATGGGGTTTTTAGGGAACTTTTGCCAGACTATTCCTGTTTCCCATTAGTGCGGAAAATCAACACTTGCTTGTATTTTGGAGTGAAGACCGTTTTCCTAAGTGAGTGGGAAAACCTCTTGACATTTTACAGGGAGCCTTAAATTTTGCACGGTGAATGCTAATGTTCTTTGCGTGTGAAGAATTTCAGGACTCGTGTACGTGAGCATTTATGATGCATCATTTTCTATTTGTGAGTTAAAATGGATATTTTCTGGAATCATATTTTTAGGGAATATTCAAACTTTCGTCAAGTCATTCTCTTGTGTGCCTGTCAGCTCCATTGACTCTGTTTTCATGGAACTCAATAGAATTCTCAACCTTTGCTGTAATAATTAAATTAGCATTTTCCCTCAAAAATATTATTGGCCTTGTAGTAAATAGTTGTGGGCATTTTCTAATGGGATTTAATATTTCTGAGTTTAGGGATGAGATCTGAGATAATGACTTTGTTTTCAGAAGTGAAATACTTTGCCCTTGGCTTGTGATGCCTTTGGGTGGAGTTCCCAGGGATTCTGTTCTCTGCGGGGAGCCTGGCTCTGGGGCAGACTGCCTGGGTCTTGGATTTCACTGTTTCCTGATTGTATGACTTTGGTGAGTTGCCTAATATCTCTCTGTCTTCGTTACGTCATTTCTAGAACAACTGGAGTTATAATGGTACTTACTGTGTAGAGTGGTTTTAAGTGTTAAATGAGTTAATACATGCAAGGCACTTAAAAGAGTGCCTGCCACCACCATCAGTTTCGTGTGAAAATTTGCTTGCTTACTTGGCCAGCCCCTTTTGCGCTGTTAGACCAAGGGTCCTGCTGGCTTTTCCAGAAGTCCAGGGTGTGGCCTGATCTTTGGGCAGAAGCTGAAATAGCAGCTATAACTTCTTCCCTAGATAATTTCTAAGAGCTGCATTGAAGTGTATATACCACCAGTCAGTTTTTTGGAAGAAGTTTTCTTATGCACCTTTTAGGAAAGAGCATTATCTGCCTCTGTTTATTAACTAAAAGACCCAATAAATAAATACAAAATTAAATGGATTTCCTGTCATTAAATGGAGAATATGAGGTAAGAGATAGCTATGTCAATTTTTTAGATAAACAGTGTAAAAAAGCTAACGTAACTTCCAAAAGGTTTGAGAGGACTTATTTTGTCATGCAGAAAGCAATTTTTAAACTGCCTACCCTAGCACAAAACTACTACATGGTTGTGTGGTGTCCAAATCTGGCCCAGGACTCATTTAACTTGAACTTTTTTAAAAATGAAGTTCAGGATTTTCTTCTTCAGACTCTACCATTTTAGGTGGAGTCTATTCTTTCTAAGAACATCTATTTACTTCCATGAAAAATAGAGATTATGTAAAAATCTAATTATAAAATTGCACAGAGATTAGAAATACCCAGAAGGTATGTTTGGATCATAGATACAAACCACCTTCAGCCTAAGTCCATCCATATTGATATTTAAAGCAGAAAGAGGTACGCAAGAAACCACAGTCAGATTGATTTGTGTGTTGGTACACATACAAGCACCAAGAATGGTGCATGTATCTTATTACCTTGATACATGCTTCTGTTATGGCCATGCTTCTTACAAAGTTGCTCTTAGTTCTTTATTGATTAATTTATTCAGTAAGTATTTATTGGATACATTCTATTTGAAAAGTGCCATTCAAAGTGCTTCCGGGATGATTCAAATGCTTAGAATATAATACTCTCAGAAGGCTTACAGCCTGGTTGGGAAAACAAGGCACACAATATAGAAGATAGACTTTTACTTATTCCACAGCCATCTATTGGAGGCTTGCTATTGTCAGTATGTGTTAGAAACTGAGAAACAAAGATGACTGCAGTAGAGTCTCTTTCCTGGAGACTCACTGTGAACACATAGTTACATGATGATGATAAGGACTCCAGAATAGTTCTATACATCATGCTTGGGTGGCACATGTTAATTCAGTTCGGAGACTCAGTGGCTGCTACCTGAGAAGGAGGGGTTTTCACTCAGGAGGTTTTTGCCTTTTGGCCATGATAGGAAACAGTGGGGGTGAAGGCCAGCGATGCACTAGCTTGGTCAGGGCAAAGTGACACATGAAATTAACCATCACTGGGAGAGTAGAGCTGAAGAGCAGGCTGTGGCCAGATCACAAGGGGCTGATGCTAAGTCTGCATTTATCCCCTAGGCCAGTGGGTCTTAGTCTGAAACCTTTTGGAGAGGCATTCACGGACTTCAGGAAGCCTGTGAATACCCTAAGATTATAAGCAAAATTTGTACGTCTGTAAATAAGGCTACTTTCCTGGCGTTCACCATCCAAAGAAGATTCAGAAGCCTTATGGCGAATGTTGAGGAGAAAGGAAGGATTTTGAATAGGGGTCCATTTTGCATGGTAGAGCCCTGGCTCTTGCTGCTGCTCACAGGACAGGTTTGCGATGTGGGGTGTGGCAGGCATGGAGTCAGGAGGGTGGGGCGAGGACTCGCCATGTCCATACATTCATTCAGATGGCAGATACTTCCTAACTACTTACCTGCATGTCAGACACTAAGGATGGCTGGGAGACCATGGCAAGTAGGGTTGCCACAGTCCTTGCCGCGGTGGAGATTATGGTGTATGGGGAAAGACAGATAATTAAACAGAGCACAGTAAATGTTGGCCCTTTGCCTCAATTATTTATTTATGCACTTGTTTGTCCAACGGTTATTTTTATGCTAAGCTCTTTTCAAGGGGCTGGGGAAAATGAAGCTTACATTTCATTGGGCGAGACAGACAGTAAAATAAACACACTGAAATCTGGTTTGATGTCTGGTAGTGGTAAGTGCTATAAAGAATACAAGCAAACCAGTGTAACAGGGTGGAAGGTAACAGCAAGACCAGTTTAGAATGGTCAGGGAAGCTGCTCTGAGAAGGTTCCAGGTAGCATGTCAGGGAGAAGGTGCTGAGACTGGGCTTGTTGGTTGAGCAGCAGCCGTGGCTGCACCTGGAACTTGGTGAGCAAGGAAAGGAGACGAGGGTGGAGTGACAGGCAGGGATGGATCCTACTGGGTCCTTCTGGGCCACCCAAAGAACTTTGAGTTTTATTCTTGGGGTGGTGGGAAGCTGCCAAAGGTTTTGAGTAGGGGACTGAAAGGATCTTTGCTGTAATAGGGAGCATTCAGGGTCCAAATAATCTAGCCTGAGGAGTCAGCAAAGCTCCCTGGGGGGAAATGATGTTTAAGCTGAGGACGGGAGGGTAGGAAGGAGTCATTCAGGGGAGAGAAAAGGTATTCCAGGCCGAGGGAGCAGCATGAGTGAATGCCTCGGTGGATCATGGGGCCAAAATGGGGATGTAGGAATAGGAGCAACCTTTCTGGTACTGATTTTAGTTTTGCATGCATTAAGTTCGAGGTTTCTTTGGTTTGTTCCCAAGAAGGTGCAGAGTGTGCAGAGTAGGTAATTAGCACATAGGTCTGAAGCTCAGGAGCTTTAGATGCTGTTGGGTGTGGCTGAGATCCCACAAAGAGCAAATGTCGGCTGAGAATGGCAGAGGGCTGAGCGCAGAACCCTGTGGAACACTGACATTTAGGAGCCTGGTGGAGGAAGAAGATACTGCAAAGGAAACGGAGGTGGAGTGGTTGCCAGAGACAGAAGCCAGTATCTAACTAGGTGTTGGGAGATGTGGTGAAGACTTTAAGTGCTCTAAGAATGCAAAGTTGAACCACTATGAGCTGGAATACGCAGAATAAGTCTTACAGATGATGTGGAACTAAAGCTTGGTTTTCCAGGAGAGCCGAGATGTGTGTAGGTGATGGGAAGCAATGAGTATGTGGGGAGCATCGTGTGAGCAATTTCTCAGAGGTGGAGTTGATAAAATTTTGCTGCAGTAGCCACAAAGAGACCAATATTGGTTGGTGCAGGGAATTCAAGAACTTGGGCTTCATTCTATATGGTTATGATTTTTTTTTTTAATGTCAGTTTTCCTGGTTTATCACTCTCCTAAAAATATAGGCAGAAGGTTGGGAGTTTTGTTTGTGTATACTTTCTAGAAAAGGTAGTTTTGGAGTTTTCATTATATTCTCAAACAGTCAATGACCCAAAGAAGGTAACGATTCACAGATGATGTGATGAGAAGTATTCAAAGGCGAATATTGTATTTTTTATGACCATTCTTTGCAGGATGTGTTTGAGGAAGGATGGGAGGCGGGAGAGTAATTCTAGTAATTCAAACATGGAATATTATTGATCTCTCAGACAAAAATAAAAGAAACAAGGAATGAAAATAAAGATAGGCAGATTGTTTTTTAAGAAATAATTGACTAAATTTGGTGATGGGTTAGATGTTGGAGGTGCATTTAGCAAATATTTATTAAGGACCTACTATGTAGGTGTCCATTAAAATTGGGAACAAAAGACATATGATCCTTGCTTTTTTGGAGTTTACTGTTTACTAGGGGCACATACATTTGTCAATAATCATCCCAATATAGGACCGGAAATTGTGGCAATGCCATGAAGAAATATGTAGGGAATTTTGCATGTACAGAGCTTTGGGGACTCGATTTGATGAGAGATCCTTATGAAGTTATTTCTCTAGCACTTAATTCTTAATTAAACCACATTTCTAGGGAGTGGACATCTGTTGGTTCTTTTAATTTAGCTTTACAAAAATATTTCCTCTAAAGACCAAGGCTTTTTAAAAATTTTTAAAAATGCTTGGCTAATCAGGGGAAAAAATCCTTTTGGATAGCTGGTACCATTATTTATGGTTGGAAAAACAACAGTGTTTGACTATGCTGAGCTTCAAACTTTTCCTTTGATTAATGAAAATCTTGGCAAATACTTTTTATTATGCTCTGTTTTTACTAGGTCCAAAAGAGTCCACTCTCTGGACTTAATATGAATACTTTCAGATATCTCTTTTAATTATGTTGAATGTGTAATATCTGTAGTGCATCCATTTGGAAATATTCAGTAGTCAATTGATGTAATGAAAATGGAATTAAATCAAGGTAGTTGAGTTTGTAATTTCCATATATGCAGAGCATCCACTGATACCCAGACATTATTCTGTTCCTTAGCCACTTGTGTGCGTCATGGTTGCAATGCATTGTCACTGATGCAAGATGTCCCTTCATTTCTCACTCAAGCTTCTGCCCTACTTCTTTCTAGAGATCCTTTACAGGTATTCTGTATGGCTGAAGGACATCTAATCTCTTAAATGAGTAGTTTGATAAACCAGTCACCTTCTTGTCTGAGACTTAAGTCCTCAACATGAGAAACTATAAAGGCTTGGTGACAATCCAATGAGAAGGGGATAAGAATTTTATAAGGAAGGAAGTATTTCAGCAATTTTGCTAAGGAATTATTAATAGTTAAACCTTTACTTATAATAAAGGGCTAAGGGCTCTGTCAGGATTTGTGAAGCCTCCTGTTAGGAAGGGAGAACCTGAAGACATTTTGAATATGAAAATAAGAGTTATTAATTTTGGTCCTATGATAATAATGAGAAAGCAGAGGGCCTGTGAGGCCGAGGGAGAGGAAGAAAGATGGACTTAAACATGGTATGGGCACTTTCTACCAAAGACAGATGTAGGGCTAAAAATGCCAGGTCTGTGACAGGTGCAGTGGGCCAAGGGCAGGTGGAGAGCTGCAGGAAGAGGTGAGGCGGGCACCTGTAACTAGGCCCATCTGTTGGGACTGATCAGATAAGCCCAGGCTGGTGCCTGACCCACTCTTATGGACGCTCTGAGCCAAGACATGGACACGACCCACTCGGTTCCTTTCCACTGCCCAGGATCAGGCAGAGGTAGTCTGCATTCTGAGGACACAGCTCTCTGTCTAGCAGTAGTCGTATTGAAGTAGCTTGGTCTGATAGCTACTCAGCCCGAACACTATTTCCATTGCAACCCATTGGAAGATCTCACTTGCCTTTTAGCTTGATCTGGTTTATATGCTTTTTCATGACATTTTGGGATTCCACATAGAGCAAGGTTGGACCAAAATGATAAATTGACAATGTTATGTACATGGATTTCCAAGTGGACTAAAAAAGTTGCTTTATGAGTAGTAAATATGGCCTGTGTAATTTCTCTCTCTTCTTTTCGCTGCCTTCTGCTTTTATGCCCTATGTCTGTTGAGTTTCAGTAATCAGGGGTCATCTCAATGATAAGTGTAGATAAGCTGCATTTAGCATACATCTCTGCTGTTTCTAGGGGAAATGGGCTTTTGCTATTATATCTTTTACTAATATTAAAAAATTTACATATTCCAATTATATTGTGAAAATTGTGACTTTATTGATTTAGTTATTGATTAATTTATTTGATATCCATATTAGTTTGTTCTTTTTCTGGGTGAGGCACTGTGTTCTAAGGACTTGGCATTTCAAAGGAGAGTAAGACACAAGGAACTTTGCAGATAGTAATGGAGATGAGAATGAATCAATTGAAAGAATATTGTAAGTAGCAGAAGAGAAGTAAAGAAAAACTTGCTATAGCATTCAGAACAGGGATAAGTTATTTCAAGTTTGTGGGGATTAGGAATGGCTAGTAAGAGAGGAATTCATGCAAAAGATGATCTAAAAATGCAGTATTCCTCTCACACTCATTAGGATGGCTACTATAAAAAACAAACAGAAAATAATGTGTTGGTGAGGATATGGGGAAATTAGAACCCTTGTGCATTGTTGGTGGGAATGTAATATGGTGCAGCCATTATGGAACCAGTGTGGCAGGTCCTCAAAAATCAAAAATAGAATTACCATGTGATCCTGCAATTATACGTTTGGGTTATATCTGAAAGGATTTTTAATTCTTTATGGGGGAAGATATTTGACATATTGGAAGTTTTGTCCGTTCATATACTATTCACTCACTCATTCATTTAGCAAACATATATTGAATGTTTTCTATGTGCTGGATCCTGAGCTAAGTACAACAATTAATAAAGCGTGTAAGGCACTAAATCTGTCAATTTCATGCTTGCTAAACGTCCACTCCCATCCCCAAGGGCATTAAGCCTCTACAGGTAAATATTCACAGAGGCTTCCTACTGACTGGAATCCAGCGTAAGACGTTAGTAAACAAACAGTAACAAGCTTTTGAGATTGATGGAGGGTGGAGTTTGACAGCATGGTGATGAAATGGAAAGAGATGCGTAACAGAATATGAACTATAATTGAAAACTGTGGGCCAGTGCTCTCTAAAGATCATTAAAAAATCAAAAATTCCCATTTGAGGCTGCCAACCTCAGAGCTAAGTTATTTAGAATGGAAAAAATTGGCAAAGTCAGATGTACTCAACCCAAGAGCCAATGTTTTGTGAATATTATGGCAAATGTAGTTTGAGAATCCCTACCATAAAATTGTGAACAATGTTAATGTGTGAGAAGGGCAGGGAAAGGCTATAAAATCTGAGCTAAAAGGACAGACAGGGTGTGTGAAGGGGAGGACCAGTGAAAGTCAGTGTGGCCTGGGTATTCGGGTGAAGAAGGGAAGCAGGAACATGAGCTTCCTTAGCCAAAAGACCCTGGGAGCTCTGTCTCCAGTTTACATCAGGTTTGTTGTTTTGGGTTTTTTTATAATCTCATAGGAATTTTCACTCCATCTATTTTTTCAATATCTGTGCACCTCTCTTTCCTGTACACCTTCAAACACTCTGTCCTTTCATTGAAATGTATTATTGAGTATCAACTACATACCAGGCACTGTGCTGGGCTCTTATCCCACCTTTATGTGGTTGCACATGCCCAGCAAATCCTGGGTCAGTATAATATCTGCTCCTCTGCCTGGTCAAATGAGAGATGCAAACTTATCCTCATGTACTTCTTTCCCTACATCCTTCCTTCCAGTCTTCTTCAAGGTGTCTTCATTGAGGTGGTTTCTTTTACCCATGTCTTTAATCCCACCTGCTCTAGCTTCCCTCTTGACTTTATTCTTCTGTCCATTCCCTCTCTACCTGCCCATTCCCTTCAATCCACATGAGGCCTTCTCAGGTTTATTCCATTCTAAAAATCATTTTTTGTCTTATATTCTTTAGTCACAACCCTGTCTGCATCTCTTTCCAGTCTCATCCAAGTTCTCAAAGGGATGGCCTCCACTCGTCTTCATCTCCTGACATTCCTCCCACTCTTCCGTCGGCCGGATTTTGGCTCATGCCTGTACCCTTCTACTAAAACTCCTTGCTCAGAGTCCTCTCTGCCAGATCCCAATTCACTTTCTCAGTCCTTGTTTTATTGGACTCCTCTCCCCTATTTGGCATTATTGACCATTCTCTTCTTGAAGCTTTCTACTTTTTTTTTTTCAAGTGCAACTCTTTATTTATATTTTTAATTAAAATTTTTTTTATTTCAGCTTATTATGGGGGTACAAAAATTCTGGTTAGATATATTGCCCATGTCCCTCCCATTCCCCCAAGTCTGAGCTTCAAGCGTGTCCATTCCCCAGACAGTGCGTATTGCACTCATCATGTAGGTATACACC
>CM052441.1:11564314-11623208 GCA_028533085.1 Varecia variegata | reverse complement strand
TATACGTAAGCTAGAGATGATTTAAAGTATTAATATGTGGGAGGATATGCATAGATAACCTATGCAGATATTATGCCATTTTACATAAGGGACTTGAACATCCCTGGATTTTGGTATCTGTGGGGAGTCTTGGAACCAATTCCCTCTAAATACCAAGGATCAACTGTATATATATTCATAAACACACACATATACATATACACACATATAGAGAAATATGTATAGACTTTGGAAATATGTACTATAAAATATTAACAGTGACTATTTCTGAATGATAGGATTATGGATAAATTTTGTTCTTTTTTTATAGTAAACCTCTTTTACTTGTGTAATAACAACATCATTTTAAAGATCCATGTTGCAATTGATTATTTTCGCACTAGCATTTTCTTTACTTTACCCTCAGTAGAGAAAGATTATTATGTATCTACCAAATCTTCACACTTTATTTTCAAAACATCTATCTGTACTCTTCTTTTGCAAGAGGTCAAGTTTTCATTGAAGTGTAGCTTTCATTTTATTTGTGAGCCCAAGTGAAATTGCATCAGGTGGACATTAGGTAACTGAGGCCAATAAGATATTCCTTCTGGGTTGTTGAGAAATCACAGCAGGAGAGGTGAAAGACTTTTTATAGTACCACCAGGAATCTATGTCTTTAGAGCTGCTGGCCTGACCAGCAAGGGTGAAATATTTCAGTCATGCAGCCAAAGAGTGATTGTTTACCCTAATCATATATCCCAGGGAAGGAAAGCCAGCCTTCTGGGAGGGACTTGGGTTGTTACCAGTCATTGATGGCAGTTGCTTGCTCACGTATGCTTGCTGTGAGGTTTACATGTGTTTGAAAAGCATGCACTAGATACACTGGTTCATCAGTCTAGAAACGGTACCCGATCCTCACCTTGATAGTCTGCCTTCTGCCATAACTGCATGTACCAATGGCACCAAGAGTGACTTATGACATAAACTCTAGCCATTAGCAATTCATTTTGTTCCCACTTTTTTGTTTGGAAATTGTTATTTTTATTCTGGAAGTAGTTGGATAAAGGGTACAAAAGTCATCTTGAAGTAGCTGGAAAAGTTGAAAGCAAAGTTATATTTGACTGTAGTGGACTAATCCCTGTAATGGTAATGGTTCTTCTTCTCCTCCTTCTTTAACAAAAAGAAAATCTCTACCTTTAAGAAGATCTTGGGGCCGGGTGCGGTGGCTCACACCTGTAATCCTAGCACTCTGGGAGGCTGAGGCGGGAGGATTGATCGAGGTCAGGAGTTCGAGACCAGCCTGAGCAAGAGCGAGATCCCGTCTCTACTAAAAAAAAAAAAAAAAATAGAAAGAAATTATCTGGACAGCTAAAAATATATATAGAAAAAAATTAGCCAGGCATGGTGCCACATGCCTATAGTCCCAGCTACTCGGGAGGCTGAGGCAGGAGGATTGCTTGAGCCCAGGAGTTTGAGGTTGCTGTGAGCTAGGCTGACGCCACGGCACTCTAGCCTGGGAAACAGAGCGAGACTCTGTCTCAAAAAAAAAAAAAAATAAATAAATAGAAGATCTTGGGACAGAAAACTCCCCATTGACAAGATCCTGATACTCTGGTCTTCTGGAGATAAATTGTCTGAAGTCCCAGGGAGTTCTGAGCAGCATTGGTGGCTCTTAGCTGCTCCAGGGCAGGGCCTGCAGTGTGATCAGATATATACAAAGAGCATCTTCTCTGTGCTAATGTGCCGCTATGATGAGCTGTTTTTTTCTAGTGTAAGAGCAGAAACGGAGTACTTTGTTGCATTAACTCTTAGAAGTTTTGAGAATGTCTTTGTGATTTTCTTTTTAGAGATATTACATTTTCTCATGTGACTCTCATAATGCTGGAACTCTTTTATCCAAATTAATTTTAGGTTTTGAGCCCATTTATTTATTTTTAAAGCCCTTTATTATCATCTCTTTGAAAAGGGTGCTCCTTTAAAGTAATAACAACAATGACAATAATAAAAGACTAGTCCCCTTGCTGTACCATGTGCAGCTTGCTTTGCACATGGTGAAAGGTGTAAAAGTCAAGAAACCATTGAACTAGACAAGGTGAGAGGTAAGGAAAGTTGGGCGGAACAGGGCAGAACAGTGGAAGGTTACAGGAGGGACAGGTAGCTGACAGCGGCCATCCCTTCACCACGTGGAGAGGCTGCTTTGCCTAAGGAGAGGCAGCAACTGATAGGAAGCAGAACTAGAGTGATTTGTAACAAATTGGATTTTGAGGCAGAGGAAGGAGTTACAAGTGATTCTGAGATGTTGCGTCAGGATGGCTGAAAGAACACTGAGGCTGATGCTTTGAGAGACTTTAATAAATGATATATTTGGACCACTGGGAGATAGAGCTGGAAAGAGAATTGATTCGGAAATGTGTTCTGGCCCACCTCCCTGCCTCTGGATCCTTTTCTGTCTGCTTTTAGTATTTCATCTGTGAATTAACACATTACTTTCAATTGCTTTATTTTTTTTTCCCCTGAGGAGTTTAGCTTTATATTTTAAGTAGGAATAAGACAACAGTCATAACTGGTCTGGTGCTGTCTTGTTTAGGACTTCCTTTTTGCTTAAAATCGTAAGTGGAGTAGGGATCACTGTGATTTATAGTTCATGGTATGAAGTCATTTAAATACTTCATAGTATATTTGATATGAAAGGAGTAGAAATTAAAGACTGAATCATTTACCAAGAAATAACAGGTGAGACCGATTTCTTTCTGTAAGACTCAGTAGAGACTGTTCCGTTCTTCAAAATCAGCTCTGATTCACTTACCAATTAAGTGGAGTGAACTGTTACAACCAGGCATATGAATCAGGTTACAGTAGCATTCGTTTAAGAAAACCTTTACAGGAGCAGTTCTTATGCAGTTATCTGCTTTGTATCTGCCATACGGCAGTAGATGTGGAAGGGTCAGAAAAACAGGGCTTCATGTTCATTAACTTTTCCTTTTTCCTGTTTTTCAACTTTCATGACTTATGATATGCAAGAAAACATGACTATTCTTTGCCTTCAGTATATTTTTGCATTTTTAATATGGATCATATTTTGTCACAATTTATAAAATGTAACTCATAAAATGATTATTGCATGAGAACTAGCTTTATAAATTATAAATTACCATAGAAATATAGTTGTCATTCTTAGAACTTATCAGCTGTGTAGTCTTAGATAAATTACTTCATGTGTTAGTTAGGGCTTCTAGTTTTGAGTGAGCAACATCCAACAGAAACTAGCTTTGGGGGGTGGAGGGAAGAAAAGGAATAGGTTTCAGTAAAGGTTACTTGCGTGGCTAACTGCAGACATGACAGGGTGCGGCCAGACCTCAGTGACCAGGGACCCAGGAACTCAGACCCCATCAGGACCTCAGCCTCACTGCCGCTCTGTGTGTTCTTCATGCTCCCTGTGTGTAAACCTGTATTTTCCCTAAGGTGGGAAGCAGGGCAGGCAGCAGGTGTGAAGCTTCACATCCTATGACATTCTTCCAGGTAGCAAATATTAGGGAAGACCCCTGACTGACCCAGCTTTGAACCAACTGGCTGTTTCAGGGGGCAGAGTCACATGCACAGAGATGATCCCTGGGGCTCACCCCATGAGATCACTGTGGGCCACTTACCACCGCCAACCCCCGCGGTTGATGTCTCTGAACTTCTGTTTGTTCAATGATACGTGGTGCATTGGTTCCTACCTTGCTGGATTGACGTAGTGATTAGAGATCATGCTTAACCTGCAGTGGGTGCTCTATGAAGTCATTAGTGTCATTACCTCCAATTGGCTCTATTATGTTTCCTATAGATATTTTTCTACTCTGAAGCTAGGTGGAGCAAATAACTTAATAGTTCATTATTGTGCTTCTAAATCCGTCTTTACCCCTTACTTCTTTTTTTAAACTTTTCTTTTTAATTTGTTGTTTTTAAATAAAAATATATATATTTAAGGTATACATGTTATGATATATATAAAGACACTAAAATGATTACTGCAGTCAAACTAATTAACATATCCATCTCTTCACATATCATTTTTTTTATGTGGTGAGAGCACCTACAATCTACTCTCTTAGCAAATTTCCAGTGTGCAATACAGTAATATTAACTATGGTCATCATATTGTTCATAAGATCTCTGTATTTACTCATTCTACATGACTGCAACTTTGTGCCCTTTGACTAGGTCTCCCCACTTCCCCATCTCTGAAATTGTGACACACACACACACACACACACACACACACTGCAATATTATTCAGCTTTAAAAAAAGGAGATCCTGCCATTTGCAACAACATGGATGAACCTAGAGGACATCACACTAAGTGAAACAAGCCAGATACAGAAAAAAAATTGCCTCTTACTTCTTAAACACAAAGTTCTTTCTCATAGCCGGCACCTGAAAATTAGTTACCATTTCTGCTATAAAACCAAAAGAAGATATCAGAGTTTTTGAAAACTTCTCTGTGGATTTCTATCTCTTACTGATGCTTTTTTACTTTAAGAACATTGAGCTTTAGAGAGCAGAGATGGTGTATTCTTGGGCATCTTATACTACCAAGTACGTAGCTTCTTATGTATAGCAGAGACTTAGAAAATTCCTTGAATATTCTTTCATTTTATTGCTACAGTACTTCTTTTTGTAAAGTTTTTAACTGGCCTTCCTTTACTTAAAATATACTTAAAAAAAGAACAAAGGTAGTATTTAATTTGCACAATATGGAATTGAAGGTAAACATTTTTTTTTTTTTTTGAGACAGAGTTTTACTCTGTCACCCTGGGTAGAGTGCACTGGCGTCATCGTAGCTCACAGCAACCTCAAACTCCTGGGCTCAAGCGATCCTCCAGCCTCAGCCTCCTTAGTAGCTGGGACTACAGGCTCTTGCCACAATGCCCAGCTAATTTTTCTATTTTTAGTAGAGATGGGGTCTTGCTCTTGCTCAGGCTGGTCTTGTACTCCTAAGCTCAAGCAATCCTCCCACCTCAGCTTCCCAGAGTGCTAGGTTTACAGGTGTGAGCCACTGAGCCCTGCCAAAGGTAAACAATTTTAAATTAAATTTTGTTGCATGTCTAAATTATTGAAATATACTTTCTCTTATGGCTGGATAAGCCTAAATAGTCCATTCAGCTTATTATATCTTTGATAGTGATACTAAGGAGTATAATCTTCTCTTTCCATGAGAGCATTCCCAAGGCATGGGCTGCTTCCAAACAAACCTAGCATTTTGTAGTAAATTAAAAAAAAAAACAAAAACACCAAATTTCACAATAACCTTTATAATTGCTACTTCAAAATGGGAGTTTGGAATGGCACCAAATTATTAATCAGTAGATGGAGAATAGATGGCAAAAACGGTAATTATATCACATTTAACACTTCTTGAAATATATTCTGTGAAATAAAATATAGCCCCTCTTCCCTGCTCTCATTTGTAAGCAATGAGGAGAATTCAGGTAGCACGAATCAGGAATCAGAGTACTTTTCTGTTTCACAGATTGGCTTAATAGTTTGGGGCTTACTTCAGACTGTCGATGACTATTGTCCCATAACTTCTTGGACAGGACACTCAACCACATTCACCTTAAAGCCTGAAATGAATTATTAGTCTGGGTTAGTGTCTCTCCAATAGGCATGTTATGACTTTCCCACATTCCTGGACAGTTAGGCTGTAATTCGTGGTTGTTTAAAAAGGTGTTTGAACATACTTTGTTAAGAGACTTGAATAAATGACTGTTTTTCTTATATTTTTGCTTGCTTTTTCAAGCATTAGAATAGTTTCCAGCTCTGACAGTTAGCCTTACGCTGTCTGGAATGGATGTTTTGGATAGGACCAGGTGTTTTGCATGATTTACAGTTGATTGCCTAAATGTAGCCTAGCAAGTTATATGATGTGAAGAGAATTACTTAAGGGTAAAAATGGATTGTTTAACTACTAAGACAATGATAGGTTATTATAGATTGGTTTGAGGCTATTATCTTTTAGATGCCGTCTTTACAAATTTGAGCTCTGTTAGTCTGGAGATTTAGTATCTAATAATAATGATGGTTAATGTTTAATGAACACTTGCTGTGCCCCAGGCTCTAGGTTACGTGTCTTGGATGAATCATCTCCTTTAATCCTTCCCCCAATTTGAGGAAGTCAGCACTGTAATTAATCTCATTTTACAGATGAGGAAACTGAGATATATAACCAGCAAAACCAGTATTGTACCCAACTAGTCTGACTGCAGAACCTGATTCTTGTTCTCTTGTGTCCCCCAAGGGAAGGAGTGCTTCCAAAAGGGACAGGGAAAGTGAGGACTACCACCTGACAATACCTGACTCCTTGTCCCACTAGGTTAACACACAGGAGTTGGCTGGGGTTAGTCCTGATTGCCAAGGGGAAGTGGGCTGTCACCATGCAACGGGCAGAACCAGGACACCCCTGTGTGGCTCCTTGTATCTTACCTGGTGTAGGATAAAGGTTAAGGACTCCATCCTCTATACAGAGAGGAGACCAAAGTCCCTCAGGGATAAAGGTTTGGGTCAGCTGAAAACAAGGGGCAACTGGCCCAGCTTGGGAGGCGGAGAGTCGTAGATATACTCGAGGTGGACTTGTGACTGGTCAGATGAGAAACAGATTAGAGTCTCCACCCGGGGTTTGGGTTTCTGAAATGTGGTAGTTTTCTCTTGCTTAACAAGGTTCTGGTGGTTAAGTTGATTGCTTAGTGTGTGGGTTGCAGAGCAGAGGGAAATAACCTGTGGATGAGATGGTAGCAGAACCAGAAAAGAAGTGAAGACTCTTGACGCCGGGCTGGTGTTGGCTTGAAATTTTTAAAATATTTTTTTTTCTTATTTGATTATTAAAAAAACCCAGCAAACAAATACACAAGTTTAAATGTTAAACAGTACAACAGTGGTACATGATTAAAGGTTAGTCTTCCTCTGGTCTCATGTGAAACTCCACAGTCCTTTTCTCAGTGGGTAGACACTATTAACAGTTTCCTCTGAACATTACATATATATACCTACACATATATGTATATTTTGGTAGCATAAGTGGCATTATACTCTACACATTATTCTGTGCCTAGCTTTTCTCATGGAATAATGTGTATTGGAGATCTTTCCATTCCAGTGCATGTAGGTCTCACTCATTTTTTGATGGCTGTATATTAATCCTTAGGATGAAGTAATAATGCCTTTTATTGGCATAATGTTTTATAGTTGACAAAGCATTTACATATATTATTTCACTGGGCCATATAGCAGCCATTAATGGAGATATCAAAAGGCCCAGAGGGGTCACCTGGCTCACCCATGGTTACATGGAGCCTGGAACCCAGACACAACTCAGTGCTCCTAACACTGTAACATTCCCTAAATAGGCCCAATAGCTGTGACTTAGTGCAGAGACCACGAAGTTGCTCTAAACTCTTTGGGATCAGTGAAAAGATCACTGATCTGGCACATCAAGAAGCCAACTCACAAGGAAATATGGACCTCAGGAGAATGAGGAAAGAAAATGAAGTTTAGAAGTATAATGGGCCTTGCTGACCAACAGACTCTTGTCTTTCCTTTGCCTGATGAGGACTTGGGTGTGGCCGGCAGGCATTAAATAGCGCCTTCAGGCCACACAGCTGGGTCATTTTCTTTCCCAAGGCTAGTTCTAGAAAGGGAGGCACTAGATTTTTCTGGGCTCTCTTGTTCTCATCAGATAGAACGGGGTGTGGACAGAATGCAGACTGCAAAGCCAAACACACCCTTGAGAGATGAGAGCAGCGCTCGTTTCCAAAGTGTGACGCACTGAGATAACTCTGCTGCCAGGGTGGTGTGACCACGGAGTGGATTTTAATACCCCTCTGCTGTCTGGATGCCCAGGCAGTGTGGATTTTAATACCCCTCTGCTGAGCACCTAATATGCACACGGCTCTTTGCCAGAGTGCAGGGCGACTGCAGCACGTGTGGAGGAAACTACCCCCTACCGTGAGGACTATCAGGTGCGTAGATAATCACCTACGCTACTTTGGGTTAAATTTACCATGCAGGTAAGTATGAATAGATGTAAAACATTTTTCCTTATGCATAGATTTTGTTTATGTTATCAAACAACCATCCCGTAAAGGTTCAATGACATTAAAATGAATGAAAACAAGCATTTTTCAATTTCTCCTTGTTAGGAGAAATTGTTATTATATTTAAGTGGGGAGAGTAGGCTGGTAGTTATTTCCAAGTCTGACAGATGACTATATTTTGGTTTGTTTTCTTAGTTTTGAAGTGGACTTAAATTTTTGAAAAGGGGGTGACAGAACTCATGCATTAAAGATGTCCTAGAGGAACCATGTGACCATTGAATCAGAAGCTTCGACTGTTCTTCCATCGCTCTTATCAGGGTGCCCCGGAGGAACTTGTCCTAGGAGGTTAATTTGGGAGGGCTTCTGAAGATGGGTGAAACCCCTTATTTAGCACTTAGAGGGTCAAAAGTCTACAAGGGAATATTCAAGTATGACAACTTGAGGGACATCCATAGCCCACCACCACACCAGATCTTAATAAACACAGCCTCTTTTATTCTCTCCCAAAGCACAGAAATGACCCAGAACTAGGAGGATGGGAAAATGTACTTATTCATGATTTTATGAATCCAGGGCAGTAAACATAGCTCTGCTCAGGGTTTCTGAGTTTAATCCTCCTGCTCTGAGCACTAGACCATTTTCCCCTTTCTTGCTTCTTCAGCTTAGGACAAGAACAGTTTGAACTTGTTTCTTCTACTTTTGGATACCAGGGTTTAGACTTTAAATGAGTGCAGGTGGGAAGGAAGCTTGGAGAATTCTCTGGGAACTACTGAACAGAGCAAAGGAGAGGGGTCTAGAGGTGAGCTGAATGCTGCCTGGTATTGTATTGAACTCATCACACCAATTGCCACACTTCTCTCCTCTTTGTTTTTGCTCATCTGTTGTCCCAGAAGGAGCAATTTCAGAAAGTCCTTTTCTGGGCTGTAGAATTTGCTTATTTGTCCAGTCCTGAGAGGCATTATTGAGAGCAGTTCATTGTCTCTGGGGTATTACAGTGAGATGGTGGCCACTGATGTCATTATATTTTCCTTTATTGCAGCTGTTGGTTTGATCCTGTGCCAGGTGCTTAACACAATTGTGGTGTTGCAGATGGTAAGCAAGAGGCTGGACAAAAAGAGGGATCATGTCATTGCCCTGGCCGAATTTTTAGCAGACAGGGGTCTAGCAAGGGCAAATACATAGAGGATTTCCTCTTTACTTCATTTTCATTTAGGAAAAAGAAAGTTTCCAGGACAATATTTTTTCCTAGAATCCTTTCTTAAAAAAACTCTTTCATTGAAAATTTACCTAGATGCAAATAATATTTTTGTTTCACTTAGAAAATAAAAGTAAGATGCCAGTTAGAGGTGGTTGTTGTCACTGATAAGATTAACTAGAATTGACTAGGTGTGCAAATATAATTTGGGATGCATTATTAAGGCATGCCGTTTTTATTTGCATGCCATTGTGTACAGATGTGGTTATGAAATAGTTCAAATCATGGCACATTGAATGTCCTCACTGGATTTTTAGGAATGTGTTCACTGAGACAGCCAAATTCTATTTCATTTTGTTTGGCTTGCTGCATTGGTCATAAATTGGAGAATATTCACTTTAATATCTGAGTCAAAATTTATTTCCAAACATAATACTGCAGTTGTTCTTTCACAGGATGTAAATTTCTTATTTATTTCCTCAATACCTTGCTTTCTCTACTTTCACTTTCTCTCTTTATTTTATGCTGGCGTGTGTGGAAAGGTTTTCCGGAAAGATTTTTCTATGTTATAATCTACGGATGAATACCTTTCATGTGATTAAATCTCTCATATTTTCTGAGATATAACTATGGGAGTGTTAGCAATCACAGGTTCTGGAAATAATTTTATTGCTGCTTCTAAAATGCTCTCCCAATGATACAATATAGTAATTCCATTAGGGAATTATATTTGCATTATAATTTAAAGTATAACTTAAGATTTAAGTGTTCTGATTCAGTAGTTGCTGAGTTCTTTTTATTTCACCAACCATACCACCATGTTCCCGCAAGAGCGAGGATTTGTGAATGAGACAGAACTTGAATAAGTGAGTCAACCTCTTGGAGTCTCAGTTTCTGCTTCTGTAACATGGGAATTAGAGTAACCTAACTCGCTGCTCGTGATGGTCAGATGCGACTAAGGGCTGAATTCACCCAGCACAGCGCCCAGTCCAGGGGAAGCACGTGGCCCCTGCACTCTCCAGCCATTGGGCCCAGCGCTATGGCACAGGAGGAAATCCTGACAGGCCCACTTTCATTCCTTTTCCTGACCTGCCTCCTGTAGATGCTCCCTACACCTCCAACTTCATTTTTAAAAAACCGTGGTAAGATATACATAATATGAAGTTTGCTACTTTAACCATTTTTAAGTGTACAGTTCAGTGACATTACGTCCACATTGTTGTGTGACCTGAATTTTTCCATCATCCCACCCTGAAGCTCTGGACCTATTAAACAATAATTCCCCACGCCCCCTCCCCACAACTCCTGATAACCCCTGTTCTACTTTCTGTCTCTATGAATTTGCCTATTCTGGGAACTTCATAGAAGGGGAATCATTTAATATTTATCCTTTTGTGTCTGGCATGTTCCACTTAGGATAATGTCTTCATGGTTCACTCATGTTGTAGCATGTGCCAGAATTTCATTCCTTTTTAAGGCTGAATAATATTCCATTGTATTGATGCCATGTTTTGTTTATCCATTTGCCTGTTGATGGACATTTGGATTATTTCCACCTTTTGGCTATTTTGAGCAATGTTGCTAGGAACATGGATGTAAAAATATTTGTTTGAGTTCATGCTTTCAGTTCCTTCGGGAATATACCTGAGAGTGGAATTGCTGGATAAGGTGGTCTCCCAATTCATTTTGACATGACTGCCAAGCTTCAATACTGCATTTACAATAGCCTGCTGGGCGGTTGCATGCTGGCGTACTACTGAAATCTCAAATACAACATGTTTAAAATTGTTGCATGTCTTTTCTTGCCACCCTTCTCCCAAATTAGATTCCCTTTCTGATTAATGGTAAGAACAATGTTCAAGACATCCTGGCATAAGCCACCAGAATCTTCGACTTCTTCCTCCTTCTCCTTCTAGCTTTAAGGATTTGGCAAAGCCATGTACAAGTTCTTCACATCTCTCTGCTTCATCTACTTTAATATTCAAAGATGATTAATACATATTTTGGTATGATTTTTTTCCCTTGGCATAACTTTAAGTACTTTTAATCCTTCATTTTTATGACAATCATACACTCCTACTTTCATTTAAAAACACTGTGAAGTCTCCCTTCCATAACAAATTCCCTGCTAGTCTTCCTTTGCTTTTTGCTAGTGGGCTCCAACGACACCACTGTTTGAACCTGTTGTTTAGGTCTACCCTGCAATTCCCATAACACTTCTTTCCTTTGGTAAATAATGTGTGTGGCACTACCATGACGAAGTGTCAGTCATGAGTCAGGGGATCGGGAAGATGTAGATAATGCAGGAAGTCAATATTTTCCTTGGCGTGTAAGGAAGACTTCTGTTCCTCTGGACAATCATGTTTAGGGGAGTTGGGCTGTGCATTTCATCCCTGGGTTGTAAGTCAAAATGTATTGCCCAGAGAATTCAGTATGGTTTGGTCTTAGTATTTAACTTGCAGATTTGTTAAATAGAAGACAGTAACATTGGGTTGGCTGTGTTAATGCCTCACTTTTTACTGTCTCATACGTGAGTTTCCTAAGAAGCAGAATACTCCGTGGTTAGATAGCTTCAGAGGATCCTACCATTATTGCCATCTGGAAAGTAGATACCATTCTTGAGTGAAGAGCTGGCTGTTTGGGGAAGTTGGGCCTTCCGTGTATGAAGGTTGTGAGAATGGATAAGAGTTGAGCCTCTGGAATGAGGGAGGCCTTGGTTCAAAACTTATCTGCCACTTGCTTGCTGTGTGGCTTTAAGCAGGCTTTGTAAATTTTATCATAATTTTGCATCTGTAAAATGGAGATTAATATAATTCCTCTCTCGTGAAGTTGCCAAGGGGATTAAGTGAAACAGTCCATGTATAACACAGCATCTGGCATACGATGTTCAGTACCTAGAAGAGTCTTTTTACTGATAAAACTAGTGTAGATTTCCCTTTGGCCAAGTATGTTTAGGAGCCCGTGATTCCACATCAAATTTAAAGCTGTATTTAACACTCTATAAATACATGTTGATACTTAGAAGTAGAAAGGCATCCAGATTTGACATCTTATTTGGCAACTTAAATTATTTGTGTACAGTTCCTGGATGCCTCAAATTTTAATAAACTCTAGTTAATTTTATGCAAATGTTTGATGAGAGCCTTTAATAAAGAGACTGTGTAGGTAACAAGCTTTAAAGACTTTAGCTAAATTTATGGATCAATCAGGTATAAAAGAATAGGACTTTGAAAATAAAGTATTATTTTATTGGAATCCTCAATGAGGCTTTTTGACAGGATTAGCTAAAATCGACTTTTATTTGGTGTGTGGGTGTTTAAACATTGGAGAGTTAATTTATCTTTCAGAATGCATTTTCATTTACACGACTTAAAACGTGGACAGTTAGCTAAATGCTTGTACATGTTGACAAGAAATGTTAAGTGTTTATTTCTTAATGGGGCAAAACCTTTTCCCAGTTTACATACTTGGCTTTTTGCCTAACCTCATGAAAGTCTCCTTGATTTTAATGCATTTTTTTCAGAGTACTGTATATATCTTTAGTGAGCTCATTTCTTAAAAAGAAAAAACATAAAATAAGAGCTGATGTCATATATTTTGAAGTTTGCTAGTTACTAATTAAATCTGCATGTGAACTTCCTTAGGAGTGTTGTGAGCTTATGGAGCACTTTGAAATGTGTCCATTGGTGGTAGAAATAGTTGGAAAGCACCATTCAAGTACAACTTCTGATACCACAAAGTTAGAAAGTAATGAGCAAGGAAAAATATAACTATAGTACTTACTTATGTCACAGAACTGCTTTACTGAGGCAAATGGACCTTCAAATTTATGGGTTATGATTGAAGTAAATATTTGTAATATCTTTATATTCAACTATTAACTCATGAATAGAGCACTTTGAACTGTAGCTCCTCTTATAAAATGTCGATTAGTGAACAGTCTATATATTTTATTTATTTATTATTTAAAAATTTTTTTTTATTTCAGCATATTACAGGGGTACAAATGTTTAGGTTACATATATTGCCTTTGCCCCACCTAAGTCAGGGCTTCAAGTGTGCCCATCCCCCAGACATATATTTTATTTTTAAGAGACCCTTTGATTAAGGTATTCCTTTTCCCCTACTAATACTTCAACCTTGTTAATAATTCCTTTATAAGAATTTCTATTTTGTGTGGGAAATAATACAATAGACCCATCATATTTACAGCTAACTGTATTTTCTGGTGATGGCAGTAAGCGGGGGAGATGAATTGAGGAAGCTGCTATTCCTGGAGGATTTAGTAAAATCATGAAATAGAAATTTTTTAAAAGTTAAAAACACCCCATGAAAATAAATCATTATTAGTGAAATGAACCATATTAAAATGCATACATAAGCAAAATGTTAGAGAGGAAAAACAACATTTTAATTCAGAAAAACATTTTTATAAAGAACAAACTGAAATAATTAGAACAGGTTGATTTTTATTTGGAGCAATCATGCAATGCATTAGGGAATCAGCAAAGCATCAAAATAGAAATAGTGGTGCAGCTGCTTTGGGGGTAATACACGAGCTTCCCGAACCCTTCTTGGCCCTGCTCACCTGCGAGGAGCTGCTGTTTACACTAATGTGTGGCCCTACCTGGTGCGGAAGAACAGGCCTCCCCCACCCCCAAAACTGGCTTCCTGCTCCTCCAGTCACCCTTAGGACCAAGCCTTGTTGTCACTCATTACTTCCTTCATGGGACCGCAGTCTGCCCCCTCAGGAGGCCTGTGCTCCGCAGAGGGGTCCGGAGTGTGAGGGGAACCCAGAGCCTTAGCATCTCCATGTTGTTCAGATAACAGACACTTGCTGAGCTCCACTGTGTGCTCGAGCATGTGCTGGGTGCAGGATCAATGGCGATACTGAGACCAATGTGGTCCATCCCTTGCCCAAACTGATCTGGTGAATGAGGCAGGCAGTCAAAACCCGGCGTGGTAAGTGCTGTGACAGGACACGAACGAGGCACAGTTGGAGGGGCAGGAAAGGTTGCACAGAGGGATCGGTCTCTTGACTGTCACACTTGAAACCTGAGTAGGAGTCCGTTGTGCCAAGAATAAGGAAAGTGTGTTTCCACGAGAAAGACGAGCACGTGCGAAGTCCCAGGGGTGAGAAGGAGCGTGTGTTTCAACAGAAAGACACGGCTAGAACTTGGGTGTGACTTCAAGAGTGGGGAGAGAAGGTGGGAAAGGCTTTAAGAAGAACTTTGCGAACTGTGTTAAAGCATTTAGATTTTATTTTTAGAGACCGGAGGAACCTCACGACATTAAGGCAGGACAGTGGCATGACGGTGTAGGGTTTCAGGAAAATTACTCTAGCAACGTGGTGGGGAATGATTGACAGGGAGAGGCTGGAGGCAGACAGTCCTGCAGTGACTACGGCAGTAATCTGGGGGTAGATGCTATGGACTGCAGAGACGACAGGGAACCCAAGGCAACAATGGTTTTGCTTTGAAAAAGAATTAAAAAAAATAATTGATTTGATGTGTGTGTGTGTGTGTGTGTGTGTGTGTGTGTGTGTGTGTGTTGGGGGGTAGAGAGGGAGCATCCAGTGAGGAAGAGGGTGGAATCTAGAGTAATGCCCACGTTTCAGGCTTCGTGGTGAGGTAGAGGGTAGGAACAGATTGGTGAGGAAAGAAGAGTCAGTTCTGTTTGGGACTCACCCATCTTGGAGAGTCTGTGACAGTCAAGTCTTGATGGACGTGGCAGGTGGACAAACAAGTCCCAAGCTCAGGAAAGAGATTAGATCTGAGGTGACTGCCAGGAAATACTGAAGGAAAAGTGTGACAGTAGTAGGAAAGGTCCACAATATTAGATTTCTCTGAGGCTACTGTTTGGCCTGTCTTTATGTTCCTTTTGAAGCTCTGAATATGGGTCATTGTTTATTTTCATAACTAACAAATGTAGACTTTCTGTGTGATGGTAACAAAGCAAAAACAGCTGCAACTGAAGGAGGGAAAAATGAGAAGGAAAAAGAAAAAGGCAAGAGAAAAGAATCTCAGAGGAGCTGGGGGAAAAACTCAGTGAGTCTTGGTCTTGCGGCAGCACCAGGGGTTGGCCTGGGGGTTCCTGCTCACGGGTGACTTCCTCCCCACTCCCTGGCTTTCTGGTTCTTTCATTTGCCTCCCTTCCCTTCCACTTCCTCCTAGTCAAACCCGAGATTCCCCCAAAGGCTTTTTATTTTCAGTTTTTGGTGGGCAAGAAAATAGTGATGAGTATTTTTCCAAACCTTCACCTGAACATCACATCTTGCTTCATCCAGACCTGCACAGGAGGAACTTTGGGGCCAATCTGGTCACAGGTACATACAGTTCTTCTGTCTCTTCAGTAAAAAACAAACAAACAAACAAAAACCCACATTGTATGTTTCAGTGATACAATTGGTGTGAGTTGTTGTTTTAAAAAATTAATTCTACTTCAGTAGGGTTTCTTCATGTACTGTTTTCACAAGACCAAACAATAAAATTGAAAAAGGAGTCTCTTCTTAAGACACTCACATTAATTGCTTTGATAATATGGATTGGCCAAATTATACTTATTAAGGAAAAGAAAGAACTACTTTGTTGTTTTTCTTCTTCTGATGGAAGTTGAAGACTTACAAATAGTTGTTAATGGTGTTTGGTTAATAAGAATTTGTTTAAATTGTATAGATCAAATATGTACCTGTTAAATTTTTCTTTTTGCCACTTTATCAATCCTAGCTTTGCCATAAAGGTTTGCAATATGAACATGATTCTGTTGTATATCTCTTTTCATTTTTGTTAAAAGATGAATTCAGTTGTAGAAATCTATTGTGTTTTATGCATTAAACATGTTAGTTCAGGAATTTCACTTGGTTCTATAAAGATACACATCTACCATGGATGGCCAATCCAAACATAAGACTCAGCCAATTGGCCTGTGACCCAATTTGGTTCTCCCATCTTCTTCTGGCTTGCAAAATAACTGACTTTGGAAAGAAAGGGAGTCAAAGGAATATTTGGTTTGAATGGTTATTGACCAATGTCTTCTGAGACTTAGCATATACACGTTTTAAAATATATCAACATATATTGCATAAACACCATAGAAGACCAAACACTAAAAGTTGCTTTAAAGTATCAGAAGAGTACACCTTTTGCTTAGAGTTAGCATGTGCCCAGATAAATTTTATTTCTGTTCTATTACTTCTTCAGTTTGTCCCAATTAATAAGGGCAAATCTAAAAACAATAACTATTTGAGTCAGTGTGTGGTCTTTTACTAAAGTTACAGGTTTATAACTGCTGACTAGTTTGCTGGTTTCTATTAGGCAATAGAAGAATACAGATATTAATTTGACCTGAAGCCTATTTGTACAGTGACTTTTATAATGTATATCTAAAGATGGAAAACCAAGTTTTATGAGACCAGCATTTCTTGTCAGGTCCCCAC
The DNA here is from genome assembly GCA_028533085.1 of Varecia variegata. Classification (NCBI taxonomy): domain Eukaryota; kingdom Metazoa; phylum Chordata; class Mammalia; order Primates; family Lemuridae; genus Varecia; species Varecia variegata. Next base: position 11,606,526 of record CM052441.1, on the reverse strand, counting down.
TCCACCTTATTCTAATTGGGACTGACCCTTAAGTTGAATAAAGAACAAAGAGTTCTATAGTTAAAACATTTCACAACAGGTTGCATCTTGCCCTTAGTAAATGGGAAAATAGAGACTTAAACGGAGAATCTCAATTAGAGGGTGAAATGTATATTCAATGTTTTTGAGGGAGAGAATGAGAGCCATGTTTTAAAATAATATGTATCATTTCCTTAGTCTAAAGTTCAGGACATTTCCCCCAGACGTGTACGAATTTAGACTTATATGAACAGACTTCTTCATAAAAATATGCCAATATTCATTAATTTGTGAAGTTTAATGTTCTTCACATTATAAATCAGACTTTTTTGATAGATAAAAGAGTGGAGATGACTTCTAAATCTTAAAACAGAAACTCCCTGGGGGTAATTGGATGTGTGTGCCTGGAGCTCAGAGAAGAGGGTTGGGCTGGGAGTATAAATTTGTGTGATCTGCGTTTGGTGATATGGAAGCCATAACTGGGACTAGGTTCTCTTATAGGAGAATATGGGGTAGTATGAGAAGAGAAGGGCCTAAGATTGAGCCTCAAGCAACTCTGGCTTCATGTTGGATGGAGGAAATTGAATCTGCAGAAGCCACAGCCTGAGAGGCAGAAGAAACATCACAAGTTTTGTGTTCTGGAAGCCAAAGGAAAAGGCTGTTTCAAGGGGAAGGGGAGGAGTCAATGTTGTCAGCTGCTTCTGCTTGCCATAGCTTGAGTATGATGTGGACTGAAAAATGTCTGTTGGGTCCAGCAACAGGAGTCGTTGGTGAGCTGAGGGAAGCTGCTTTCGTAGGCAACTAAGGTGGAAAACAGATTGGTGTGGGTGGAGCCATGCTGGAGAGGTGAAGAAAAGCTCTCAATTATTCTAATTCCTACAACAGTTTTATGTGGTGGGTGCCATTATTTTCTGTTGGCTAGAGAGGAGGAAAGTGAGACCTAGAGATGTTAAGTGGCTTGCTCAGTGTCCTCTCACTAGTCAGTGATGGACTAACTTACTAACCTAAGGGTTGAGCCTTGCGGCAGCCCAGCCAACCACCCCCGACTTGGCTTGAGTTTAGGTATTCCGTGTTGCATTTTAATACCTACCCAAAGATGCTTTAAATTGTATTTTTAAAAGGGCCACTTTGAAACTCTGTTCCTGAAAATTCTACTTGAACAACTCTATCCTGGCAACAATTTTAGCGAGTGTCTGCGGTTAAAAAACCAAAAAACCCCCAAAGCCTTATCTCCTGAGAAAATATAATCTTGTGAGCTCTTCTAAAACACCCTGCTGCAAAATCTAGGCTGTGTGAACTGGAGGCGATTTGCCTAAAGAACTTCTGAAGCAATTGGCTGCGGTAGAAATGAAGTCTAAGAGAGGTTATGTTTACACTTCAAGGACAGGAAAAGCCAGGCGGGCTGAGGTAGCAACATAGTAAGGCCAAGAGCGAAATAGGAAAACATCCTCCAAACTGTTTCCCTGTAGATTCTGACTGGCTAAGTTTCCTGAAATAGTATTAATTCTGTCCTCTTGCTTTTAATAGGACATAATGACTACATGTGTCCGGCTACCAACCAGTGCACCATTGACAAAAACAGGCGGAAGAGCTGCCAGGCCTGCCGGCTGCGCAAATGCTACGAAGTGGGGATGATGAAAGGTGGTAGGTACACCCCCATGGGGGCCCTCGGGGATGGCCTTGGCCACTGCCCAGCACTGGCGATTTCTGCTCTCGTAACAGCTGTGGGGATTTAGTGTTTTCCTTTCTAGTTAAATGTTTTTCCTCTTCTTATTTTTCTTTGCAACAAAAGTATTTTCACAATGTATTTTGTTTAAGAAAATGGAAGTAGCTGGACCTGTAAATTCTAACATGCCATTTTGTGTTTTAGACTTTCAATATAAATAATTATATTTTAAAATCAAAGGTGTGTGGGAGGAGGTGGTGGAAGGAAACAAAGAGAGCTCAGGGAATTATTCTGGAAATATTTTTCAGTTACTGTTTATATTGCGAATGCTGAAAAATGATATCTGAGGATAAGCGTTCCCTAAATTGAGACCTGTAAATGTGAAAGCTAAATAGTTAATTTATAACCTTCCCATCTCTTACCATTTCTTGGGGAATTTGAATTTGAATCAAAAGGCAGTTTTCTCCTTTGGAAATTGAGTCAACCAGACACTTTCTTAACCTCAGTGTTTGGCTTGGCGCTGGGACATTTAAATGAATACTGAGCACTAGCAAATCCCAAAGCATGAGCAGGATTTGCTCCCCTGGGCTTGTGTCATTGTGGCTGTGTGTGTGTGGTTTTCTGTCTTTTCATGTATCCAATATTCCAATTTTCTTATCCAGAAATCTCAAGTCCAGTTCTGGGGGTATTAGGAGCTCCATCAATGTGGTTGCCTGATTGAGCTTCTTGTATTCTTGGGAATGTCATCTTGAGGGACATTGCTTCTAGTCTTGGATAGCCTTCAACACAGTGGGAGGGAAAAAATAGGAAATGTGCAATTAAAACAAAGTCACAGATGCGTTCAGTGTTTCAGGATGATATGGAGGGGAGGGGAGGGAGGAAGGGAGTGGGGAAGAGCTTTCTGAAGGAGGTGAGGCTTGGGGTGAATTAAGGAGAACAACGTTTCAATGAAAAGGAATAGTGATTTTGGAAATAGAGGGCAGCTAACCTTTAACTCATTAATACTTGGACAAAGGAGGAAGGAGAGGAAAGACCAGGGGTGGAGGTCATGATGAAGGCATGCTCAATTGTTACCAAGCTCCTCGGTTCTGTGATCACAAATCAGTCCTCCATGTTGAGATTTTGAATACCCCATTTGGAATAAATTCTCTTGGTGATAGATGAAATGCTGAATTTACACATTGTGTGAACTGTGACTGTGAGTATAAGTCTTGAATATCTGAAAATGCAGCTTTAATTCAAAGGGTAATTAATTCCAAGAATCTAACAGCTACATTCAGAAAATGACACTTTGAGTCATAAATGGATTAAATATTTAAGGAATTCATCTTTCTTTGTACTGCTGGAGAATTAGTCAGGCTTAATTAAACTCACAAAAAAGCTTCTTAAGGTAACTTGATAAGTGACAGGAATATAACAGCTACATGAGAAAAGCTTAATTTGAAACAGTGGAGTCCAAGTTTAATGTTTTTATTTGTCGATTATAGATGGGTTAAGCACAGGCTTTTACATTCTCTCTGAAAGCTGAAATAAGCAACCTGTGAATATGTCTAAAACATTTTTTTTTTAAATTCAAGGGTACCCATACATTGACCCCACTAAATAAAAAAAATTCTTTTTTTTTCCTAATTAATATCCAGATAAAGTCTGGCTGCATAAATATAAATTATGCATACTCATTTTTAATCTAATAACAATTCTAATATGCAAAGACATGAGAAAGGTCTCCCCACTATTTTCAAATAGGAATCTAGATAATTTGACTGCACACAGCAGTCTGTGCATGCATATACTTGTACATATATTTGTGACTGTAAAATAGATATCTGTATTAGTTTTCTAGGGCTGCCATAATGAAATACCACAGAGTGGGTGGCTTCACTTGATCTTAGCCAAAAGGCCGAGAAACGATAGACTAGGTGGCTTAAACAACAGAAATTAATTTTCTTATAGCTCTAGAGGCTAGAAGTCCAAGATTAGGGTGCTGGAAAATTCGGTTTCTGGTGAGGCCTCTTTTTCAGGTTTGTATATAGTTGCTTTCTTGCTGTGTCCTCATAGAGCTTTTTATCTGTGACTCTTCCTCTTCTTGTAAATACATCAGTTCTATTGGATTACAGCCACGCCCTTATGACCTCATTTAACCTTAATTATCTCCATAAAGGCCGTGTATCTAAATATAGTCGTATTGGGGGTTAGGGCTTCAACATATGAATTTTGTGGGGACATAATTCAGTTCATAACAGGTTGCCATAACAAAATAACAGACTAGATGGCTTAAATAACAGAAATTAATTTTCTAACAGTCTGGAAGCTGGAAGTCTGAGATCAAGGTGTTGGCAGGTTTGGTTTCTCCCAAGGCCTCTCTCCTTGGCTTGCAGATGGCCTTTTCTCTGTGCACGCACATCCCTGGTGTCTCTTCCTCTTCTTAGAAGGACACCAGTCCTATTGGACTAGGGGCCCACCCTTATGACCTCATTTAATCTTAATTACCTCTTTAAAGACCCTGTCTTCAACTACAGTTACCTTTTGATGTACTGGGGGTAAGGGTTTCAGCATACGAATTTTGTAGGTACAGATTCAGTTCGTAACAATATCCCATAGAGATTACTCAGTGATTGTTCAATATTTCTGTAAATACAATGAAAATTTGTCTTTCTATATATATATACACACAGACATACATACACACACATAAGTTTAAGTCAAGCTTTACATTCATAAAACTATAGCCTGTGAGAACATCCATTTTAATTACATATATAGAGCGCCTGCTGTAAAGCAATGTCATTTATTGTATTTTCCACCGCATGGGATACCACATGTAGCCTCAGGGCACTTTATATAACAACTCCTCGAAAATCCCTCTAAATAAAGACTTAATTTACAACTGGAAGTACAATTATAACTAACTATAAAATTTGTAATTGTAAAGAACAACTGTGACTGAATAAAGTTTTACAACATTTTCCAACAGGTTTTACAACAATCCAGTTTCTTAACCAGGTTAGTTACCAATTAGGATATTGAATCTCTACATAGAAATAAAATGTTTATCCTGGATAGAGCTGGAGCCCATTCTACTAAGTGAAGTATCACAAGAATGGGAAAACAAACACCACATGTACTCACCATCAAATTGTTATTAACTGATCAACACTTATGTGCACATGTAGTAGTAACATTCATTGGGTGTCAGGTAGGTGGGAGGTGGGGAGGAGGGAATGGGTAATATTCACACCTAATGGGTGCTGTGCGCACCGTCTGGGGGATGGACATGCTTGAAACTCTTGACTCAGGTGGGGCAAAGGCAATATATATAACCTAAACATTTGTGCCCCCATAATATGCTGAAATAAAAAAAAATAGATATTTAAAAAAAAAAAGTTTAGTTTCAGATAGAAGAGAACCACATACCTACTCCCTACTCCTACTTTTATAGCAAGGTTGAATAAATTTACTGAAGATATATTCTAAAGATGTAAAGCAGTGCATGATTTATCTAAATGAAATAACAATTTTAATCTGTTGTAATGCCTATTGCCCCTGAAAAGTCCAACATCGTTATTAGATTTGGTTTTGAACTATGGTAGTTCAACAAGATGTGCTTTAGAGCTGCAGACCAGTACTGGTCCATCGTCTGGTAGGAACTGGGCCACACAGCAGGAGGTGAGCAGCAGGTGAGCACGAAAAGCTTCCTCTGTATTTACAGCCGCTCCCCATCGCTCTCGTTACCACCTGAGCACCGCCTCCTGGCAGATCAGCAGCGGCATTAGATTCTCATAGGAACGTGAACCTTACTGTAAACTGCACATGCAAGGGATCTAGGTTGCTTGCTTGAATCATCCCGAAACCATCACCCTTCAATGCCCCCTGCTCCGTGGAAAAATTGTCTTCCATGAAACCGGTCTCTGGTGCCAAAAACGTTGGGGACCACTGCTTTAGAGGATGTGCTTTTTCATCTTAAAGCATGGTCTGTCTGACTAGGTTGCTTTTTCTCTTCATCCACCTCCTTCTCCTACAACCTTAGATTGAAGATTGTATGTCTCTTCTTCAGGGAGGCCTTTCCTGTTCCTTCACAGTTCTGGAGGCTAGAAGTCCAAGATCAAGGTGCTGGAAGATTCATGTTCTAGCTTTCCTAGCAAACAGCTTTTCTTTGAGCTCTCATCACTATTATTATTAGTTTGATCAAGGTCCCTTTCTCTATAGTCCATAAACTCCATGATAGCAGGGGATCTCTCTGTCCCATTTACTGATCTCACACTAAACAAATGACAAGGTAGGTGTTCAAGAAATTTTTTGCATGAATTAATGAATTGATTCAATTCACTTAAATAGTTATTTGTTTAGGACTTCTTGAATGTGAGCTATTGTAGATCAAGCAATCATGAATAATATCCTGGTCCCTTCCATCAGTGTCCTCGCAGGACAAAGAGAACATTTGTATATGAAGCAGCAAACAAAAATCCGGAAGACAAGTTGAGACTGCCTGGAAGATGGCTCAAATAATGAAAAATCAGAATGGAAGTCCAGAGCTTTAGCCAACCACTTCTGGGTTTAGTCCAACTCGAAACACTACTCACATCATCTGACTTCCAAGATATATGTTGTTACCTCAGAATTTGGCATTCTGGCTTAGTTTGGTGGAAAGGGGAAGAATTCAGAAGTGAAATCCTTGGTTCAAATACTGGCTCCTCCCCAGACTTGCTGAGCAACCCCATTAAAGTCACTTTTATGAGCTTCACTATTCACAGATACACAATGAAGATAAATAATTTCTACTTAACCAGTTTTTTGTAAAGATCACAAATCATCATATATGAAAATACTTTACAAATTTAAAGTAACACATGACTGTTAGCTATTACATATCTTTTTCTGTCTTAAAAATAAATCCCGTCTTAATTTAAAAAACATCACATCTGAGTGTTTTTTTTTTTTTTTAGTGGAATGAAAGAGAATGACAATTTAATCACCTCTGCTAGGATAAATATCTAGTTCCCTTGTGGGGAATAAAAACCTGGCTCAGACACATAGGCTTCCCCCCGCCCCCCTTTCTGATCTCTTTCTGATCTCTTTCTGATCTCATACGCCGGATATAGCTGATACAGCTGCATGACGAGTGAGATTTGTTATTTATCATTTTATGATGCCAGATATTTACACAAATTTGTGAAAGTTCTTTCCTCTCAATAAACTCAGAAGTGTGTTGGTGGCAAAGTTTTAATTTTGTAGATGAGGAAATTGGAATGTGGAAATTAAATGATGTGCAGAACTCTTGCACTGCCCATCTTGATCATGTTTCATTATCATGCATTAAGAAGAAATTTGAGACAAAGTGGTAATTGTCAACTAGTCTTTATTTATTTTGGTGGCAATGTTGCAGTTTAATTTTTAGAAGTGTTCCAAAATAATAAATAAATCAAAAAAATTAATGTTACAAATTTAAAGCAAGAAAATAACATACTACTAATATACATAGAGAAATACACATATCTGTCCAGGATAACTCAGAAGCCCAAGGAAGAATTGGAAATAAAATATTTCCCTGTTGCTAAAGTTTAATATTTATCACCATGAGTTACTGTAATTTGCTTTTTTGATGGGATGAACTCTCACCTAGGGTTTGAGATTAGAATTTCCTTTAAGCCTAGATGGGCTATCTTTTACCAAAAGTAAACTACCAATTATTAATGTTAATGATCCAAATCAGTACATTTAAAACATAAATGTGAATTACTTTCTTGGGATTGCCCAATAATTGCAGAATTGTAGCCACATGTGAATCCAGGTTTTTTCAGAAGGCAGGTTGGGGTGTTCATATTTGGGATTTGATTTAAGAAAACTATTAAAGAAAACCCAATTACTCATTATCAAAGAGCTTCTGGTTGTTTTAAGTAGCAACTTATATATTTAAGATATTAAAATTTTTTATTTTATTAATTTATATCATAGATATTTAATTTATTAAAAAATTTCCCCATATTGTCATTTTTTATTTGCAAACAAAGAAATATACTGAATTGAGTAGTTGAATCATATATGGACCTTAAAGATTAATGAACGCAATGTTTTACAACATTTTAAAGCAATCAGACTCTTTTTCCACTAGCAGAAACAGATAATCTATGAAACACATAAAAGCTGATTTGGCATAGCCTCTCTTCACTCAGTATAGTGATCATGAGAAACCTTCATGAAACCCTAGGGCTCCTAGGAACACAGTTTGCAAACCACTGATCTAATCTAGCAACTTCATCTTCTAGATTAAAAAACCAAGGCCCAGAAAGATTAAGTGACTTGAGCAAAGTCTTTGAACTACCTAGGAGATAAATTGAGCCTAGAATTCTTGATTTTAGACTCAGAGTTCATTATCTTTCCAGCATATCTCTTTACTACTCCATGTCACCACTCACGTACAATGTGAAAAATAATTGATAAAAAATATAGGTGGCGTATAATTAAGTTAATGCACATAGTCCAGAGAAAAGAAATCCAGAGTAAAATAAATGCTCTTAATCTTTCTTCCAGACCTCATTATGACACTAAGACTTCAGTGATCTGTTGACCTGAGGAACTAAGAGGATTTGGCCTAAGAGGTTCATAGCTGATCAATGGATAGCTTTCTATTTCTGCTTCAGTAGTGGTGGCAGCAATGGTAGTAACAAGGGTGTGGAATGTGTCAGGATTAACTCTGGATTGTAGAGTTTGAGAAAAGAGTAGATGAGTAATGACCATATTGGGGTCATAAAATATGATCAGGGAGAAACCAAGATATAGGGATCGTAGTCATGAAATGCCAAGAAGAAAGGAAATTCACATGTCCATTCGTTTAGTATGGGTGAAAAAAAACCAGATGACTAATGAGAGTTTCTCTCCAAAATTTGGTAAAAATGAAAGAGATGTCCTGATGCATAGTGCCCTCAGTTGCCTAATAGGGATGGAGGCAGGTCAGCCTCTGGGACTGTCAGTTCAGTTGGGTGAAGCATGGTGTTAGGCAGCACAAAGATCCTTGTAAGGACTGTGCTACCTTCACATCTCTTAATGTAGACTTTTCAACATGGCAAATTGGTCAGAGGGTATGATAGGATCAGCTCAATTCAAAGACTGGTGCCCTACTGACCATGCCACCAAAACTGCTTTTGTCAAGGCCACCAATGATCTCCATGTTGCCAAAGCCAGCTGTCAATTCTCAGGTCTTCATCTTCTTGGCCAATGAACAGCATTCGACACAGTAGATGATTCTCTCCTCCTTAATGCACTTTCTTTACTTGCTTTCCAGGACAATATGCTCTCTTAATTTTCCTCTTACCCTAGGTCTTGGCAAGTTTATCCTCTTTTGCTTAACCTCTTAATGTTGGAGGATTTAGTGTGGAGAACTCTTTTCTGTCTTATATTCACTCCTAGATGAATGACTTTCAATACTGTTTATATGCTGACAATTCCCAAATTGATACCTCCTGCCCAACCCCCCTCCCAAGTCACTGACTCATAGATGCAACTACTCACGTATCTTCTTCACTTGGGTGTCTAAATAATTAAAACACTTCAAACTCAATTTGTTCAAACCTGAATCTGTGATCTTTTCCCTCAACAGTGCTTTATCCACAATATTGCTCATCTCAGCTAATAACTTCCTACTTGGAATTGCTTAGGCCAAAAAATTTAAGTCACCCATGACCCCTCTCTTTCTCTCACATCCAGGAAATTATGGTGGCTCTGCCTTCAAATATTGTCAGAATCTGATCACTTCATGCTATCTTTACCGTTGTCATTGTGGTCTGAACCACCATCATCTTTCACCCAGTTTGTTGCTGAAGTCTTTCCTGGTTCCTTGCACCCCTACAGCCTGTTCTCCCTACAGGTACATTAAAAATGTGAATCAGATCAGACCACTTCTCAAAACCTTGTGTGGCTTTCCATTTCACTCAGCTGACATTGTTGCAGCAGCTGTGAGACCCTAGTCCTGAGTAGTTGCATATACGAGTCAGTGACTTGGGAGGGGGTTTGGCCTGGAGGTATGAATTTGGGAATTGTCAGCATGTAATCCTAGTCCTCTGCCTCCTCTCACTCTTCCTTCTTTCTCTTTCTTTTCTATAGCTCTCTGTCTCGCTCACTCCGGTCTAGCTATGGGGGTGTTCTTACATGTGAGGCCCAGTTCTCTCTTGGAGCATTTACTCCAGTGGCTGGAATGCCACTCTCCCAGATATCTGTGTGGCTAACTCTACCTCCCTCCAGTTCTTTGCTGCATGTCTGTTATGAATGAAGCTTACCCTGATCATTCTGTTGAGTAGTCCAGTTTGCTTCCCCCAACATCCCACTGTACTCCCAGTGTCTTCATGCCCCTCATCCTGCTCTACTTCTTTATTTTTCTATAGCATTTCCACCTTCTAATATACCATCTCATTCATTTTTAAATTATATTTGTCATTCGATGTCTTCCTACATACTAGCTTACAAGTATGCAAGCTTTGGAAAGGAACTTACAAATAAATACAGCATGTTTGTAGTTTTTGTTCACCGATGTATTGTAAGCATTTAGATCAGTACCTGCATATAATAGGCAGAGTTATGAGTTACATCATGCATGCATTAATTGAATGACTAAAACTGAAAGTACAAGTGTAGAGCTGTGAACAGTTTTGAGAATCAAGAAGCTTGTTTTTCTAATTAAGGCAGAATATCTGCTCAGAAATGAAAGCCTGTACAGCAGTTAGTTTTTGGTGTATAACAGAATCTCACCTCAAAATCTCAATGCCATACAACAACAAATACCTGTTACTCACATGTCAGGGAGATTGGCTAGGAGACTGTTCATCTTGGCTGGGCACACTCCTGGGTCTGGAAGTTAGATGGCTATTCTGGCCTCAGCAACTGGGAAGACTCAGTTTTGCTTCCATGCCCCTCATGCTCCAGCAGGCTAGCCCAGGCATGTTCTTGTGGTAATGGAAGAGGCACAAGAAAGGAGCAAGCTGCAAATCACTAGCCCAGTTCAAGCCTTTGCTCTTATCGTCTGATGATATTCAGTGGGTCACAGCATGTCACATGGGTGAGTTCATAGGCAGAAGCAGAGGAGTTATATAGCAAAGGCTGGAAAATCAGGGCCATTTTTGTAATCTACCTCAACCGAAAGTATGTGTTTTTTTGGTGTTTTTCAGATGTTGGACTGTAAAATAATTACAGAGTCATAGACTATTAGACTTGGAGGGGACTTGAGGGTTTATCTACTTTTCTTCCCTACTCAGTGTGGGAATCCTCTATGCAGCATCCCCGCCAGCTTGCGTTGGAGCGCAGAATACAGATGTACCAGATATGCTAGAATTTACTGATTTATTCAGATGCAGGTTAGCATATACATTTGTATGACAATTGGTTATGAATCATATTTAAAAGGCAATTAAATATAATTATGACATTTTAGTAAAAGTTCACTGTATATATAAAATTAACCAAAGAATATTGACAATCATACTTTTATTTTTATTTAAATTATTATTAGAATACTGATTCAAATTTATTTGTAAATTGACAAATGAAAATTATGTATATTTATATTGTACATTATGTTTTGAAATATGTGTACATTGTGGAATGGCTAAATTGAGCTAATTGACATATTCATTACCTCACATACTTATTTTTGGTGGTAAGAACACTTAAAATTTATTCTCTTAGGGATTTTCAAGAGTATAGCACATTGTTTTAAATGATAGTCACCACGTTATACAATAGGTCTCTTGAATTTATTCTGCCTATCTAACTGAAATTTTGTATCCTTTGACTAACATCTCCCCCAAACCTACTTTTACTGACCCCTAGTCTCTGGTAACTACCGTTCTTCTCTCTGCTTTTATGAGTTCAACTTTTTTAGATTCCACATATAAATAAGATCATACAGTATTTGTCTTTCTGTGCCTGGCTTATTTCACTTAACATAATGTCATCCAGGTTCATTCATATTGTCACAAATGACAGAATTTCATTCTTTTTTAATGCTGAATAGTATTTCATTGTGTCGATATATGACATTTTCTTTATTCATTCATCTGTTGATAGACACTTAGGTTGATTCCAGATCTTGGCTATTATGAATGCTACTTCAAGCAACACGGGAGTGCAAATATCTCTTCAATATACTGATTTCATTTCCTTTGACTATATGCCCAGTAGTGGAATTGCTGGATCACATAGTAGTTCTATTTTTATTTTTTTCAGGAACTTCCATACCATTTTCCATAATACCTATGCTAATTCAAATTTTCATCAACAGTGTGCAAAGATTCCCTTTTCTCTACATCCTTGCCAATAGAGTCATGCATTGTTTAATGATGGGGATACATTCTGAAAAATGCGTTGTTAGGTGTTTTCTTCACGGTGCAAACATTGGAGTGTACTTACACAAACCCAGATGCTATAGCCTACAACCACACCTAAGCTATGTGGTATAGTCTATTGCTCCTGGGTTACAAACCTGTACAGCATGTTGCTGGACTGAATACTATATGCAATTTTAACACACTGGTAAGTATTTGTGCATCTAAATTTATCTAAACATAGAGTAGGTATAGTAAAAATATGGTCTAAAAGATAAAAAATGGTAAGTCTGTACAGAGCACTTACTGTGAATGAAGCTTACAGGACTAGAAGTTGTTCTGAGTGAGTCAGGGAGTGAGTGGTGGGTGAATGTGAAGGCCTCGAACATTCCTGTACACTAGTATAGATTTTATACATGCTGTACACTTAGTAAATTTATAAAAAATTTCTTTCTTCAATAATAAATTAGATTTAGCTTACTGTAACTTTCTTTACAAACTTTTTAATTTTTTAAAAAGTTTTTGACTCTTTTGTAATAACACTTAGCTTAAAACACAAACATGTACAGCTGTACAAAAATATTTTTTCTTTGTATCTTTATTCTATATGCTTTTTTCTATCTCAAATTTATTTATACTTTTTAAATCTTTGTTAAAAACTAAGACACAAACACACACATTAGCCTAGGCCCACCCAGGGTCAGGATCGTCAATATCACTGTCTTCCACCTCCACATCTTGTCCCTCTGGAAGGTCTTCAGGAGCTCTTAATCTCCTATGATAACAATGCCTTCTTCTGGAATACTTCCTGAAGGACCTGCCTCTTGCTTGAGACTGTTTTATGGTTAATATTTTTTTAATAAGTAGAAAGAGTATACTCTAAAATAATGATAAAAAGTATAGTATAGTAAATACATAAACTAATAACATGGTTTACTATTATTACCAATTATTTTGTATTGTACATAATTGTATATGCTATGCTTTCATACAACTGATAGAACAGTAGGTTTGTTTATACCAGCATCACTACAAATACTTGAGTAATGCATTGCACTATGATGTTGAAGGCTATGATGTCACTAGGCAATAGGAATTTTTCAGGTCCATTATAATCTTTTTTTTTTTTTTGAGACAGAGTGTCGCTTTGTTGCCTGGGCTAGAGTGAGTGCCGTGGTGTCAGCCTAGCTCACAGCAACCTCAAACTCCTGGGCTTAAGCGATCCTACTGCCTCAGCCTCCAGGGTAGCTGGGACTACAGGCATGCGCCACCATGCCCGGCTAATTTTTTTTTTTTCTATATGTATTTTATTTGGCCAGATCATTTCTTTCTATTTTTAGTAGAGACGGGGTCTCGCTCTTGCTCAGGCTAGTCTCGAACTCCTGACCTCGAGCGATCCACCCGCCTCGGCCTCCCAGAGTGCTAGGATTACAGGCGTGAGCCACCACGCCTGGCCCATTATAATCTTATAATACCATTGTTGCATATGTGATCTGTTGTTGATAGAAATGTTGTTATGTGGTGTGTGACTGTGCTTGTTATCTTTCGTCTTGTTGAAAATAGTCACTTTAATATGTACCTGGTGATATCTCATTGTGGTTTTAATTTGCATTTCACTGATGACTAATGATGTCGAGCATTTTTTCATATACTTGTTGGATATTGTGTGTCTTTTTTTGAGAAGTATCTATTTAGGTTTTTTGCACATTTTTCAATTGGGTTGTTTGTTTTTTTACTGTTGAGTTGTTTAAGTTTTCATATATATATATATATATATATATATATGTTTAGGATATTTGCCTTTTTATCAGATGTATGGTTTGCAAATATTTTCTCCCATTCCATTAGTTGTCTGTTCACTGTGTTGATTGTTCCTTTGCTCTGCAGAGGCTTAATAGTTTGATGTAATCCCATTTATCTATTTTTGCTTTTGTTGCCTGAGCTTTTGGGGCCATACCCAGAAAATCATGGCCTAGACCAATGTCACAGAGCTTTACCCCTTTGTTTTTTTCTAGTAGTTTTAGAGCTTCAGGTCTTACATTTAAGTCTTTAATCCATGTTGAGTTGATTTTTGTATATGATGTGAGGTAAGAGTCCAATTTCATTCTTCTACATGTGGATATCCAGTTTTCCCAGCATCAATTATTGAAGAGACTGTCCTTTCTCCATTGTGGCACCTTTGTCAAAAATTAATTGACTATAAATACATTCATTTATTTCTTGATTCTTTATTCTGTTTCATTGGTCAATGCATCTATTTGTACCCCAGTACCATGTTGTTTTTGTTACTATAGCTTTCTAGTATATTTTGAAGTCAGGTAGTATGATTCCTTCAGCTTTGTTCTTTCTGCTCAAGATTGCTTTAGCTATTCAGGGTCTTTTCTGATTCTATACAAATTTTAGGAATTTTTTTCTATTTCTGTTTCTTTCACTTCCTTGGTTAAATTTATTCCTAAGTATTTTATTTTATTTTTTTGTAGTATTATAAATGGGATTGTTTTCTTGATTTCTTTTTTGGATAGTTTGTTGTTAGAGTATAGAAATACTACTAATTTTTGTGTATGGATTTGTAACTTTACTGAATTTGTTTATTAGTTCTAATAGTTTTTTGATGGAGTCTTAAGGGTTTTCTGTATATAAGATTATGTCATCAACAATGCTTTTAATTTATTTTTCTTTCATAATTGTTCTGACTAGGGCTTCCAATACTATGTTTTGTTTTATTTTCAAAATACTAAGGGGTACAAATGTTTTTGGTTATATGGATTGCTTTTGCAATGCTTGAATCCTGGCTATAATCACCCAAATAATGTTCACTGTACCTGTTAGGTTTTTGCCCCTCCTCTTCACCCCCTCCCCCCTGATTGATTTCCACTGAATTTTACTTTCCTCTGTGCACATGTGTGTTCATATTGGTTAGTACCAATTTAATAGCAAGTACATGTGGTGTTTGTTTTTTGATTCTTTAGATACTTTACTTAGGATAATGGTCTCAGTTCCATCCAAATTGTTGCAAAAGGCATTAATTCATCCTTTTTTATGGTTGAGTAGTACTCCATGGAATACATATACCACATTTTGTTAATCCACTCATGAATTGACTGGCACTTGGGTTGATTCCACATCTTTGCAATTGTGAATTGTGCTGCAATAAACATTCAAGTACAGATGTCTTTTTGATAAAATGACTTCCTTTCCTTTGGGTAGATACTATGTTGAATAGAAGTGGTGAGAGTGAACATCCTTGTCTTGTTCCTGATCTTAGAGGAAGAGCTTTCAACTTTTCACTGTTGAGTATGATATTAGCTATAGGTTTCTTGTATATGGCCTTTATTGGGTTGAAGTACATTCATTCTGTACCTAATTTTTTGAGAGTTTTATTATGAAAGGGTGTTGAGTTTTGTCAAATGCATTCTTTGCATCTATTGATATGATCATATGGGTTTTTTCTTCATTCTGTTAATGTGGTGTTATCACATTTAATGGATTTGCATGTTTAACCATATTTGGTTAAATCCCACTTGATTATGATGAGTGATCATTTTAATGTGCTGTTGAAATCAGTTTTGCTAGTATTTTGTTGAAGATTTTTACATCTGTATTCACCAGGAATATTAGCATATAATTTTCTTTACTTATAATGTGTTTCTCTGGCTCTGGTATCAGGGTGATGCTGGCTTTATAAAATGAGTTTGGAAATATTCCCTCCTCCTCAATTTTTTGGAAGAGCTTGAAAAGTGTTGGTATTAGTTCTTTGAATGTTTGGTAGAATTCAGGAGTGAAGCCATCAGGTCCTGGGCTTTTCTTTGATGGGGGATTTATTACTGATTCAATCTCCTTACTAGTTATTGGTCTGTTCAGATTTTCTGTTGCTTCATGATTTTTTCTTGGTAGGTTGTGTTTAGAAATTTATCCACTTTTTCTAGGTTATCCAAATAGTAGGTATATAATTATTCATAATAGTCTCTTATGATCCTTTGTATTTCTGTGGTCTCAGTTATTATGTCCCCTTTTTCATTTCTGATTTCATTTATTTGGGTCTTCTCTCTTTTTTTCCTGGTTAATCTAGCTAAAGGTTTGTCAATTTTGTTTTATCTTTTCAAAAAACCCAACTCTTAATTTTGTTCATCTTTTGTGTAGTTTTTCTAGTCTCCCTTTTATTTATTTCTGCTCTTATCTTTATTATTTCTTTCTTTCTATTAACTTGAGGCTTAGTTTCTTTTTCTAGTTACTTCAGCTGTAACATTAGGTTGTTTGAGATCTTTCTTCTTTTTTGATGTAGATGTTTATTGCTATAAAATTCCCTCTTAGAACTGCTTTTGCTGCATCCTATAAGTTTCGTATGTTGTGTGTCCATTTTCATTTGTTTCAAGATTTTTTTTTAATTTTCCTTTTTATTTCTTCTTTGATCATTGGTTGTTTAGGAGCCTGTTGTTTAATTTTCATGTATTTGGGAATTTTCCAAAATTCCTCCCATTATTGATTTATAGTTTCATATGATTGTGGTTGGAAAAGATACTTGATATGATTTCAATATTCCTAAATTTGTTAAGACTTGTTTTGTGGCCTAACGTATGATCTATCCTGGAGAATGTTCCATGCTCACTTGAGAAGAGTATATATTCTGCTGCTGTTGAATGGAATATTCTGTGTATATCTGTTATGTTCATTTGTGCTAAAGTATAGTTTAAGTCTGAGCTTTCCTTATTGATTTTCTGCCTGAATAATCTTTCCATTGATGAAAGTGGGATATTGAAGTACCCTACTGTTATTCTATTACAATCTCTCTCTCCTTTCAGATCTATTAGTATTTGCTTTTGGGTACATATATATCTATAATTATTAGATTCTTTTGACCTTTCAATCATTATATAATGGCCTTCTTTATCTCATTGTACAAGTTTTGACTTAAAATCTATTTTATCTGTTATAAATATAGCTACTCCTACTCTCCTTTGGTTTCTGTTGGCATGGAATATCTTTTTCCATACTTCACCTTCAGTCTTCCTAGGTAATTAAATGTGTAGTGAGTTTCTTTTAGGCAATATGTAATTGGGTCTTATTTTTTTTTTTTTATCCATTCAGCCACTCTGTATGTTTTTATTGGAGAATTTGACCCATTTACATTCAAGATAATTATTTGTAGGTAAAGACTTAACTTCTGCTATTTTGTCAATAGTTTTCTGGTTGTTGTGTAGATCTTTTGTTCCTTTCTTCTTCTCTTGCTGTCTTCCTGTGTGATTAGGTGATTTTTCTCTAGTGGTATACTTTGAATCCTTACTTTTTGTCTTTTGTGTATCTGCTGTGGCTTTTTGCTTTGTAATTGCCATAAGGGTTATATAAAACATCTTATACCAGGCTATTTTAAATGGATAACAACTTAACTTTAATTAATATTTTTTATATTCAAGTAATTTTGATTGCTTATTTAGAGGTCATATTGGTTCTTCTAGGAAGGAAAAAAGAGGAATCTTTATTGACAAGAGTGGCCATTTCTCACCTTGAATGTTAGAAGAAATGCTGACAGTGACTTAAGGCCAGGCAAAAATTTCAGATAGGGTTTTTCTTGTTCCTATAAGTTGCTTTTGCAAAAGTAAATGGTTCTTGATATAATGTAAGGACTTTTTTTCTGTAGATAGAAACAAGAAAATACAGAACTTTAGGGGTGTACGAATGTGTTGCTACTTTTAAATTCTGTAAGCTCAAGACCCCAAGGGTTTCCATATATTTACTTCTTGTTTCAGTGGTTGTCATTAGAATTATGAATAGTTTTTAGAACTGGAAAGAACTTAAAGATCACCTAGTTCACCTCTTTGTTTTTCAGCTCATTGTTCTTGTCCAAGTCACACAGCTAGTTAACTGCTCAGGCAAGAAACCAAGTCTCCTGACTAATGGTTTAGTGTTCTTTTCATTGTGCTGCATTGCCTAGCCGATCTTTTAGTGACATAGATCATCATGAAAGATAGACACATGCATAAATAAGAGATGAATATCCCATAGACCAAAATTGTGACTTAGGAAAAATTACTGTGAACACAGAATACTACACCTCTTCAACAAAAACAGCAGCCAACAAATTTGGATTAGCTGCACAGCAGAAGTACCAAAATGAATTTATATGCAGGGTGTGATGGATATTTTAAAAAGACTTAATTACTTGATATTATTTAATATTTAATGTAATTTTAAAAGGGCATTTCGCCTTCAGGCCAAAGGTTTTCACTATTTTTAGAAAATATCAGTTATGAATATAAAGCCTGTTTTTAAATGCTTTAACTATTCTGCTGTATAGAAACATTATTTTGTCAACTAGGAGTCCTGGCTAAGGGTCCAGTTTATGAGCCTGGCTCTTTACCTGCTACCTGGGAACCTTGAGCAGATAGATCACTTATGTTTTTCTGCACTTAGTTTTTACATCTCAGGAATGTGGGCTTAGGACTTAGTCTCTAAAGCATCTTTGAGATCTTAAATTTTATATTTTAGGATCTAAGTTCAGATTAATAATGGAAAGGTTAGAAACTAAAGCTAAAGGTAGTTTATGCAAGTTTCTGAATATTAGGAACAACCTCAGCAACTATTGTGTTTACATTTCAAGCTAAATTTAGCAGAACCACTAACAACTGGAAAAACCTGTTGGAATGGACAAAGTTATTCTCTTCACTAATTAGTGTGGAAAGTGAATCTCCTCTGTATGGGGAGCCTCACGAAAATGAGTTTGATGCTGTCATCGTTTGAAATGAGCAGATGGCCATAATATTGCTACAAATTGTTTAGCCACAAAAAACAAAGAATTCAAGAAGAAACTTTATTGAGATGGGACTTTGGAAGGATAACTAAGCTTTTTTTCTGTTATTAGAGATATAACGGTCATGACCAAGACTTGAGCCCCAAGAGCTGGTGAAACTTTCTACTTTCTGCATTCTGGAAATAGAAAGAGGCTAAAGGACAGTGGATTTTGAGATGTTCCTGATTAAATATCACATAGGATAGTCTGGTGATGTTTGATTGAAAGCTATTCAGTAGGTATAAACCACACATTTGAGGCCAGACTTGGAAATTATAGAAATACATGCCAGCTTTAAGAGGGATGGTGAAGTGAAGAGGAAGGGAGTCATTTATAAACAAATCTTCTGGTCACGCCTAGAGGCAACACATGGTTTAGTTTATACTTAATTGAGCAAACAAAAATTAGTGAAAAACATGTGGAATTATATTTGGGTATATTATCTTTAAAAGCTTGCTTTGAAGACTAATCATTACTACATTTCCTACTTATTTAAAGTTTTAGTAGTTTTATTTTGAAAATTTTACTTAACAAATGCCAAGTCAAGTCTAAACTTCTTAGCTTAAATCATTTACAGATAACCTTTATTGAGCATCTACTATGTGAAGATAGTGTCACAAAGGTATTTAAGATCCGGCTGCTGACTGACCACAGTGTCCAGGCAACCTAATGGGGGAAGAAGGTCATTTACATAAAAAGATGACCAAACTTCCTTCATTTCCTCAAGAGATCTAGGATTGGAGATGGCCTAAAAATTCCTGCTGTCTCACTTCACCCACAAGTTCTGATCTTGCTCCCAGGAATCAAGCAAGCTCAAGTTTGCTGGCCCTTTGGAGTTGTTGTTTCAACTTCTGGCTAATGTTCTTGGGAATATGTCGTATTGTCAAGTTGAAGTCCTACCTGTCCTAGATCTACATCCCTCCCTTTGTGGGTTCCTATTTCATAGAAAACATACCTATGTGAAAACACCAGCTATCCCATAAAGCTAACCTGGGAGTCAAAGACATGAACTATATTTTGATAATTACAAACTGACATATAGATCTTAGGTATTATTCCTACTATGATGTAGAATTGTGGTTTAAGTCTTTAGCTTTTGGAATCTGACCACCTGGATTCAAGTTTTAGCTCTGTCTATAGGTGTTTGACTTTCAACAAGATACCTACCTTCTTTAGACCTCAGTTTCTTTATTTGTCAGATGAGAATATTAATGATACCTACTTAACAAGTTTGTATGAGAATGAATATGAAGGTTTTAGTATTGTATTTGGCTTGTAGTGAGCCCTCCATATAAGTTGGTTACAACGGGTAGTGAAAAGTAGACTCAATTTTCACCTTATGTACTTAATCTAATCTCCAAATAACATGCAAGACCCCTGCACTATCATCATTGTAAACACGAATTCTTAAGTAATTAATTATCTGGTTGGTTCCATTTGGATAATCAGTGATATATAAAATGCAGTACCTTACCCTGAGGAACCTACAGTTTTGCCTCCTGCTAACCCTGGCATTGAACATTCTCTGCCTTCTGAATTACACTTAGTTTTTCAGGCTCTCTCCCCCTTTTTCCTAACAAACCCCTTGGCTCCTGCAAACAGATCTATCCATTGACTATGGAATGTATTTTGTCCCTGTGTGCTTTTGCTCAATCTGAAGTGAGTTATTAATGTCTTCTTATATTAATATTAGTGATAAATTTCCCTGTTTTCATCCTTGTTTAGGACTCCCTGAAAGTCATTACCTTTTCCCTCTGCATTCCTGTAACATTCTTTCCCTGTGTCTAATGAGAAGATCAGGTGAGCTGCTGTCAGAGCCCTGTCTTGATCTGAATACTGAGATCTCTGTACCCTGCCAGCTTAAGGACAAGTTGGATGCGTTGCTGTGCAGAGAGCAGTTTCTGTCAACAAGTGGCAGCTCTCGGTTCTTGGCCCCTGCTTGCCCTCCCTCCTTTGGTTTTAACATGTACTTCAACCTCTGCCCTCTGCCTCATTTCCATTTCTCACCTTTGGCATGACCCCATCTGCACTAATCTTTGATTTTGGACTTCTAGGGCATTTATCTGACTCCTTATTTTCTTTTATTGCTAAACTTAATTGTGTGCTGACTTTGCTGTCACTAACCCATAGATATGCCAGCCACTCGGCTCTGGTCCCGATACTGTTTCCAGTGTCATCCCAGCCTGGCCTCTCGAGTGGCAGAGTACCATGCCAGTTAGCCCCTGGCCCTTTGACGGTGCTGTCCCACAAGCACTCAGCCAACTGCTTGGCACTGTATTTGTTCGATGTGTCTTTGTTTATGGAACCCTTAGTTGAATGGGATATAGGATTCACCTTCTGTGTGCCACATAAAGTTGAGCCAAGCTAACAACTTAGTAATTTCAAAATATGCTTATCTCCTATCTATCCAATTAGATTTTTTAATGTTTAGAGGCGGAGATAGTCATAGTCTTATTTAATTCCTAGCACAGCAATATTTTTGTAAATATTTGTTATTGGTGGTTTAAATGATAAAGGCAAAAGGCAAAAGGAGAAGAGGTGATTTATCTTAGTGTTTGGCCCAACTGTTTCCTTGACATAAATTTATTATTCAGGTCACATAAACATGACTGAAGTAATATCCCAACTGTGATACCATGATCACTTTTCTATGTCTCTGTCTCTCTCTTGCTTTTTTTTTTTTTGCATAGTGCATAGGCCTCTGATTTGTTATGTAACTTTGAGAATAAAAAGTAATGATTCCCAAAACTACAAGTGTCATAACAAATAAAATTATACATTAAATTAAAGAAAAGCAAGTTTTAGGGACTAAGAAAGCCATTTCTAAAATTAAGTCAAAATAAAATTTCCTTATTGAATTATCTTAATGATATTTGATATCACAAGTGAGAGGAATAATTTTGTTGGTAGCTGACACTCTTTATATTAATAATAATAGATATTTGTTTTAAGACGTTCTAGGTCTAACATCTTTACTGTTGATTAATAATTATTAGGTTTTTTCCTTTAGCTTATACTTTTTTGTTTATTATTTTGTTTTGTGGGATATTCACAAATATGCATTTTATGCTATACATACAGATTCCCTAAAGTTATTAGTCATAATATGGCAGTCCCATAATGAATTTTCCAGGTATGCTTTCTTACAGGCAGATGGTAGCTCTGCGTGGTTTTAACACATTCACATACATCCTCTTTCTCAATAAGTGTTTTTTAATTTATTAAATGAAAGATTAAAATGCGGTAAGCATTTTCTTTAATAATAACTAATTTTGGAATAACTTGTGTGTGCTCCAGGGCTACATTTCACCGTTTATTAAGTCCTTCCCCAAATTAAATGTTGTACATACAGAATTGATTCGCTTAACTTGGGTGTTGGGACTGTTGACTCCCGAAAAGATGTCGCTTTTGGGCTTTTAATAGTGGCAGTGGGTCTCAGAAGTGCTCATCTATATTTATTGTTATTCACTGATTGCATTTTGCAATGGAACCCACTAGGATGGTGGGGGTAGTAACAACAATACTAGGTGACTTCTTTGATTTGAACCCAATTAAATGAATTAGAGTTGTCTGATATAAGAACAAAAAACTAAAAACAGCAAAAACAAAAACAAAACAATAAAACAGCAGTACAAACCCCAGCCAGATAAGTTTCAGAAATATTGAGAGTATTTAAACAATGACAATACTCCCACAAAGCACCCAAGTCCATTTAAAGAGCACTCAGACAGGAGGAGGCAGGACTGGGGGAGGACACTGAGCAACTGCCCAGAAATGAAACATCAGGAAAGGGGTATGAGTGACCTGATACTACTTTAAAAAACAGAACGGGAAAAAGGAGGTATGAACTGACAAAAGGAAGGTGGTAGAATATTGACATGCTTAGGATGTCCTTAGGATGCTAGTAGTCATAAACACACCATAAGAGGATATAGAATCAAGTAATAAGTGCAACTGCAAATAAATGTTTGGCATAAAACTTGGATTCTAAATTACATAAAGAGCTGGTGATAATTCAGGCAGAACTGGTGGACTTAATAGAAAAAATAGATTTAATCTTCAGATAAGGAAATATAATGAGACATCTTAGTTTAAGGAAACAGTCCTACAACTAAAGACCTAGATTTGGGTGGTAATCCTCAAAGACAGACTAAAAGAATCTATTTGCAACTAAAAAAGAAGAAACTTTCATGTTAAAAGATGTTAAACTGTTCCAAGAGTTTACTTGTCTATATTTCAGGCTTATAAGTTATTTGAGGAAAAATACAGAAAACTAAGAAAGTTTTCATGAGCACCACAAATACAGCTTATAGGAAAGATAACTTTCCTTTTAAAAAGCAGAAAAATACTACCTCACGTTGTGAAAACTAACTCAGTTGTAAACTTTTAGTGAAAACCTAAATCAGTTCTCACTGGAAGGTCCCACACCCACACCTGAGAAGATTAAGACAGATGTAAGACATTTCAAGGGCAATGGATTAATACATTAACAAAAAGTTCATGCTATAAAGTATTAAATTGGATATTCCATATTTTTAAAATTATAAGAGAACTATGAGATATTTCAAAAACTACCCACAGAAGAATACAGACGATCAATTCTGCATCCTCTCCTAGAAAGACAATTACTCAGTCAGGTCAGGAAATTAAAAGTATAAATTGTTAGAACAGATGCTTGTTCTAAAAACAATGTATTAGTTAAGGTTAATTTTGACCTAGTTAGGAAAGAAAGAGTTTAAAATTCTGAGATGGAAATGAAAAACACACAATTACCATTAAAAATAAGTTGATAGTGAATTCTATCTAGAACCCAAAACACATTTTTAATATTTAATGAAAATGGACTAAAAAATGTTAAAAATAATTACCTGGATTAAAAAAATGATCCTTTAAGGAGACACACATAACAGCTCTGAATTTTTATATCCGAATACCCTAGCAATAAAATACCAGCAAGAAAAATGTATAGAAACATTCGGTTGTCTTTTATTTTTGACTTTTTTAGATTTATTTATATATTCTGAATCCTAATTTAATTTAGGTATTGCAACTATATTAATCTAGTATGTAACTTGACTTTGCTGTATGGTGTCATCTGTGTTATTAAAAATTTAATTTTTAAGTTATGTCATTTATCATGCTTTTTCTTTATAATTTGTGCTTTCAGGTCTGATTAATGAATCTTTCCTTGCCTGCACACCATAAAGTTATTTATCTATATTCTGTTTTAAAAGTATTAGAGCTTTGCCTTTTTCATATTTTGTTACTTATTCCTGAAATAGGATTTTGTGTATTATGTGAGTTAAGAATATAATTTTATCTTTTTTCATCTAGATAACCAAATTGTCCCAGAGCTATTAATTAAATATTGATAATACATTATTTCCCCATTATTCTGTAAAGCTACCTCCATTACCTATAAAGTTTTCCTATATGAGAGAATCTGATTCTGAGCTTTCTTTGCTTAATTTGTATATGCTTTTACTAAAACCACAATTTTCATTTTTGTAACTTTATAATTACTTTGACTTTATAATCTTTCTTGAAAAGGGCTTTAGTCTTCAAAATTGTTTTTGTTATTTATGGCACTTTTGCTTTCAAATGAAGTTTTAAATCAACCTTTAATGAGATTACATTGAATTTATGAATTAATTTGAGGAGGATTGACATCTTTATGATATTTAGTCTTCCTCCCTGTCAACATTATGTAACTCTCCAATTATTTTAGATCTTTTATTTATTTTTTAAATTTTAGGTCTTTTAAAAATGACTTTCAATAAAGTTTTTCAATTTTCTCCAAAATGTCTGGCATGTTTAAAAAATTATTCATAGCTATCTCATTTTACTGATATTTTAAAGACATAGCTTTTAAAAAATTGTATTATCTAATTGTTTTAAATATGTCATATATTTTTTAAAATTTTACAAATTTGGAACTATATTGCCTATTCATTTGACATTTTACCATGCTATTGAGTCTCCTTCAAAACAAAATTATTAGAGAGGCTATATTAATACACTAGCATGGACGTACTGTAATTTGTTTCCTCAGTTATTTAATATTTGCATTCTTTCAAACTTTACAATTTTAAACATGACTATGAAAATCTTTTTTGCTACATCTTTGAACAGCACAGTTATTTTTTATTTAGATTCACTGCTGAAATTAGAATTGCTGGGTCAAAAGATATGCACTTTTTTATGAGATTTGATACATATTGTCAAAAGTGAACCAATGGTGATTGGTTTAGAAATCATGATACATCATCTAAAAAGAATACTCTGCAAGCATTACACATTATTATATATAGAAATATATTTATTGACATGGAATATAGCAAGAAGAAAGCTGTTTACAAATAGCATTTAAGTATATTAAGTTATATAGGCTTCTACTGAGTGATAAAGAGGGAGGTGAATAAATGAATAAATAAATGATTCTGGAAGGATATGCAACAAAGGGTTAAGAACAGTTAGCCTTGGGCAAGGGAATTATGTATGATTTATTTTCTTCCTTTTTCTCCTCTTTATTTTATATTTTCAACAATGTACATGAAGTATTTATGAATAAAATAAAGAATTTTTGTATGCTTATATAGGTTCAGTGGGATAACATTTCTCCCTCGTTTCTTTAATTTTTAGGAATCTTTCTGCATGGCAATTCTTTTTCTTTTTAAGTGTTTATTACTGTCTATGAGGAGTGAAATTGACTAGCTATCTTACTATAACAACTGTATAAAGTATCATTGTATCTAGCTGATAAATTTTACCTCTTAATTATTTTATTCCCCATTTGATACTTTACTGTATTTTAGGTGAGCTCAAAAATGCCACTGAGTGAACTTATTCAGTATTGTCATCATGATATTAAAATATCAATAGCAAATAAACATATGAAAAAGTGCTCAATGCCACTAATCATCAGGGAAATGCAAATCAAAACCACAATGAGATATCACCTTACCCCACTCAGAATAGCTTTTATTAAAAAGTCCAAAAACAATAGATGTGTGCATGGATGCAGAGAGAAAGGAACGCTTATATACTGTTGGTAGGACTGCAAATTAGTACATCCCCTATGGAAAACACTGTGGAGATTCTTCAAAGAACTAAAAGTAGAACTACCATTTGATACATCAATCCCACTACTGGGTATTTACCCAAAGCAAAAGAAGTCATTTTATCAAAAAGACACCTGTACTTGAATGTTTATTGCAGCACAATTCACAATTGCAAAGATGTGGAATCAATCCAAATGCCCATCAATTCATGAGTGGATTAACAAAATGTCATATATGTATATCATGGAATACTACTCAGCCACGAAGAAGGGTGACTTAATTACTTTTGCAACAGTTTGGATGGAACTGTAGACTATTATCCTAAGTGAAGTATCTAAATAATGGAAAAACAAACACCACATATACTCACTCTTAAATTGGAACTAACTGATGAGCACACATGTGCATAGAGGGAAGTAAAACTCAAAGGAAATTAATCAGGGGGAGAGGGGATGGACGAAAACCTACCTAATGGGTACAATGAACACTATCTGGATGGTAGGCACACTTTTAACCCTGTCTCAAGCATTACAAAAGTGATCCATGTAGCCAAAAACATTTGTATCCCCATAATACTTTGAAATAAAAAAAATAGAAAGTGACTGGTGTCTTGGGTATCCATATGATTACTGGTTACATTTGTGGTTTTCCATGATGGAAGGCAGTCACCATTGCAAATGGCAAGAAAATGGTCAAGCTAGTAATTGTGTATTCTTCCCCCCCTTGCTTAAAATTGAAGCATGAGTGATTGGTGTGATTCACTCAGGAGTCAACTCATCAAATTGCAGAGAAAAATGTTAATTTTTCCATCCCTATATCAAAATGTTTTGGGTCTCTCTGGAAGGTAAGTAGGGCATCACTAAATAAGGAACAAAGAGATTTCACAAACCATGAAAGCTTTCTAAATAATTGAGAAAAAATTGTTCTGAAACAGTAAGTTGTTCCCCATCCTTTTATTTGAATGTGTTTTCCTAAGTCAATGACAAGGAAAGAGTTTGATGAGTTTATGTTTGAAGCAGTTTTTTTTTTTCCCAGCAAGGAATCTTTTCAGAGAAATTCTGTAACTGATGCATGGTAGCTCATTTTGTCTGCTTGCTCTACATCCACTGTGAGTACATACTGTTCTGAAAAATCTTGCAGTTGAAATATTTTTATCTGGGCAACTTTTGCAATCAGGGTAATTCACTCTATCTTTGGAGAATAAAATGGAAAAGGGCAACCCAATTTCTGTGACCTTAAACTTTCACTGAAACTTAGAGATGGTTAGCTCAGCTGGTGGGAGCTTGGTGCTGATGACACCATGGTTGTGGGTTCTATCCCCTTACAGGGCAGTCAATCCCAAAGGAAAATCCCCACTGCAGTGGCACAGGCTCCCTAGTCTGCTAGCCATTCACAGCTAGGCAGAGGAGTGTGGATTTTTAGTGTGTTTTGTTATGACCTAAGGAGTCTCCAACCTGAGGCATGTTGTGGGACCAAGGATGAGGGTCAGCTGAGGCTGGCTAGGGAGGCCCTAAAGCACCTTAGGCCAAATCACAACAGAGGATGAGAAAAATTGAACTAGCCTCAGGAAGTTGGTGTCAGTGAAAGGCACTGTATTCAATGAATGTGAAAGAAGAATGGGCTTCTAATACCAGGAGAGTTTTCAGAAGGCAGACTGCATGAGCCAGTATCAGGATATCTGTCTATAAGGGGCAGGACACCCTCCTCAGGCAAGAGCTCTGGAGGTGGAGTCCATTTCTGAAGGAGCATGGGTAAATGCCACAAAAGATTCCTCCAGCTACTACTACTGGGTTCAGGGCTGAGATCCACCTCTGAAAAGCTTGGGCCGAAATGTGACCTCTGGAACTTGGCCAACTGAGCCAACTTCTGAGCATAGATGAGGAGTGGGCATGTTTGGTGAACTACACAGCCGTCTGCCCAGGACTTGGGTGTGGATGTGGAGTCTATGCTGTGTCTGTGAGCAGATTTAATTATAAGTTTCACCAGATCAAGAAGCTAGGAATGCTGACATACCTGGCTAGGGGCCAGGGAGGGACTGAACTGCAGGTGGGGGCCACCAATGAATCCAGCTGTAAGAATCAATGAGTGTGGAGGCAGAAGGGCAATAGAGGGGATGTTGTAACCAATTATCATTATTACAAAAACTAGGCAGAGATGATGTTCTATTGGCAGTAGCATCCTTTTCATTTCTGATATAGCTCCAGAAGGATATACTACATACCTTGTGTGGCGTTGTTCAATAGAACTTTCTGTGATGATGTAAGTGTTCTCTCTGTCTCTTTTGGTAACCAGTAGCCACAAGTGGCTATTGAGCACTTGAAATGTTGCTAGTGTGACTGAGAAACTAAATTTTAAACTCAATTTAAACTAAGTTAAATTTAAATAGCAGCATGTGACTAGTGGCTATTGGATTGGACAGAACAGATGTAGATGCTAGAGTAAGTGGTAGCAGAAAATCCTATATTCAGAATAATGTAAATTAATGATTAAAAATAAATGAGCAGGGCAAAGCCTGGATGGGTCTTTCCCCTTGGCCTTGACTGTATATTCAACCACAAATAGACAACACTCATTTTTTAATTTACAACATGTAAACTTATTTGCCTGTGATGATGAACATTCATGTAGTTACTGAGACTCAACACAGAGACAGCAAGGAATTCATTTTCAAGACCTACATTGTGCCACAGTTTGTCCATCTGTAAAATGCAGATCAAAATCTTACTGGTGATTATCTCAAGCAGGGGCTAGTTAATGGGCAGATTTCTAGGTATTCCTGTCAAATTGTATGGCATTTGTTTTCAAAGTAGTTTTGGAAGCAGGCCATTGGCAATACAATCTATTAAAGTACAGGAAATTCTGTTTGATTTTGCTTTAATATTTCAATTTCTTTAGTGAATTTTTCTTCCAAGTCCCGGATATATTTTTTTGTGTGTGTGTGGTTTCTTTGTGTTGTGTATCCATTTTCTCGTACATATTATTGAGTTTTCTTACAGTCCATGTTCGAAATTCTTCTTCTGTCATTTTAGTGCTCTGAATTTGGTTGATGTCCATTGCTAGAAGGCTGGTGTTTCTCTTTGGGGGTGTGCTTTCCATTTGATTCTTCATACTTCCAGAGTTCTTTCGCTGATTCCTTCCCATCTGGATCAGCTGTTGCTTCTTACCTTTAGATTTTCTTTTGGATGATGACACACCCTGTTTAGTCTCTTGAGCCCGTAGGTGGTGTTTGTGGGTGAGATTTGACCACACCCTGTATGATGAGTCAGTAGATGCCATAAAAAGGTGTACAGAATGACCTCCCTGTCAGTAGGTGGCACTTGTTGGGAGGAGCAGCCTGCACTGGTGTTTTTGGGTCCTGTAACCAGCTCTTGTTCCTCTGGAGAGGCACTCTGGTGGCTTGGGTGGTGGGTGGGGCCTGGGACTTCCAGGTGTGTCCTTATTCTCCACCTCAGTAGGGCAGGTGGGGGAGTGAGGCTGGGTGGGGCTGGGTTGGGTGAGCCTGCCCTCAAGCTCCACAAATGCTGTTAGCTGGGGTCAAAGTTCTGTTCTCTGCTTCTGGGCAAAGCTGCCAGGGAGGGGCTGGAATAGCCCCACCCAGCCGAAAAGTCTGCGTGTGTGGGGTGGGTCTGTCTGAGAACTGCAGTCTGGAGCAGGCCCCGCTCCTCTCCACCCTCCCCTATTCTGCAGTTTCTCTCCGGCCTCTGCCAGCAGGCAGGACCTCAAGCCAGAGGATCTCCCCTGGCTGTGATCCGGGCTGGGAGGTTCCCTACCCAGAATCGCAGCCTGAGCTGGGCGCACGGCCCTCCTGTGGGGGGAGTGTTGCCCCTCAAGCACGCTGATCTGCCCCTGAAGGCGCACACACCTCAGTAGGGTAGTTCACAAATATCCCTTCTGTGCCCTCGAGCAATGTGATGGAGACCTAGTGTATGGGATCTGGTCTGCAGGCCTGTCCCCTGGGCCCCACAGATCAATCCCTGACCCTGCCAGGGAGGGGAGTGCTGGTCTCAAGTCACCCACAGGGTGCCCAAGCTGGATCAATGTCTCTCCACCTCAGGATTTGCCCCGTTCTCCTGGAGTCACCAGGCAAGCGGCACCTGGGAGGGCTGGCAGGTAGGGAGCTCACAGTCTGAGTACCCTTTGCTCTGCTATAGGGTCCCAAAAGGAAGGGTCCGGTTCCCTGCAGATGCCTCTGGGTGGTGGTTAAATTGTCTCTCTGGGCAGCCGCAGGTAGGGAAGGGGAAGGGGCGAATGAAGCAATATGACACCTGCTGATCAGCTCAGGTCTGTGGCCGGGAGGTGCCCTGAGGGAGTGGGAGCCTGGTGCCCAATTTATAGCAGCACAATTCACAATTGCAAAGATATGGAAACAACCCAAATGCCCATCAATACATGAGTGGATTAATAAAATGTGGTATATGTATACCATGGAGTTCTACTCAGCCCCAAAAAACAATGGTGATCTAGCACCTCTTGTATTATCCTGGATGGAGGTAGAGCCCATTCTACTAAGTGAAGTGTCACAGGAATGGAAAAACAAGCACCACATGTACTCACCATCAAATTGGTTTTAACTGATCAACACTTAAGTGCACATATAGTAGTAACATTCGTCGGGTGTCCCGAGCATATGGGAGGGAGGAGGAGGGGATGGGTATATTCACACCTAATGGGTGCTGTGCTCACCATCTGGGAGACGGACACATTTGGGGCTCTGACTCTGGTGGGGCAAAGACAATATACATAACCTAAACATTTGTATCCCCATAATATGCTGAAATAAAAAAAATTAAAAAAAATTAAGTACAAGAAGAACATAATAGAATTTCTTATTTTGTTTTACTCTCATTAAGAAAATGCGATTTCAGCTTGTATGTCTCAGATGCACATAATTCATGAGCATGCTAGTACATTAATTTGGTTAAAATATGTACATCTCTTGTGAGTGCTTGCTCCAATATTTATTCCTAATAGAGATGTACAATCAAAAAAGTTTGCAGCTCTCTGGTCAATAGTATATTTTATAGAAAGGCTATCCCTAGGGCTAACCAATGTGATTAAATGTTTATCCTATTGATTAGCTTTTCTTTACCTTATTTCCAATAATTATATTAGCTGGTTCACTTGTTATAAGTTTTATAATTCTGTTTTATGCTCAGTGAATTTTCCTGTTTCTTCCCATGCCTTTCCTGTGTTTTGTGTTCCTGTATCTTTTTTTTTTTTTTTTTTTTGAGACAGAGTCTCACTCTGTTGCCCGGGCTAGAGTGAGTGCCGTGGCATCAGCCTAGCTCACAGTAACCTCAAACTCCTGGGCTCAAACAATCCTCCTGCCTCAGCCTCCCGAGTAGCTGGGACTACAGGCATGCGCCACCATGCCCGGCTAATTTTTTCTATATATATCATTTTAGTTGGCCAGATAATTTCTTTCTATTTTTAGTAGAGACGGGGTCTCGCTCTTGCTCAGGCTGGTCTCGAACTCCTGAGCTCAAATGATCCGCTCGCCTCGGCCTCCCAGAGTGCTAGGATTACGGGCGTGAGCCACCGCACCCGGCCTATGTGTTCCTGTATCTTTATCGCTCCCTTGAGCATTCTCAAATTAGTCGGTGGCTTCAAAATTAGGCAGTCTCACTTTGTATTATAACCTGCTGTGACTCACCTCTGGGAGGCCTCCTTGCCCACTCACAGCTGCCCCCACACATGACGTAAAACGAATCCGGAGCCAGGAAGGCTAGTCCTTGGAGCCTCCTCCTTACATAGCCTTGTTCATTGTTCTGATTTAGAGACAGCAGTACCATTTCCAGTGCCCCTCCTCAAACCAATTAACGTTAGGCTCTCAGGGAGAGGCCCAGTCATCAGAGTTGTTTTCATAGCTCCCCAGGTGATTCTAATGTGTGCCCAGTGTTGAGCACCCCTGGGATGCCTGCAGTTTGTCACCCCTGAGCACTGCTAAGCATAATCGGATATTGCTTGGTCATTGCACGTTAGTCTACTGCAAGATCTGATAGGCAGCCACTAGCCACATGTGTCCATTTGCATTTAAATGAATTACAATTAAATAGTATTATAAATTCAGCTCCTCAGTTGCACTGGGCCAGAGTCAAGTGCTCAGGAGCCACAAGTGGTTAGTGGCTACCATTGTGGGGCAGTGCAGCTACAGAACGTTTCTGTCGCCACAGAGAGTTCTGCCGAATAGTGCTAACAACTAGAAAACATTGAGAGGAAAAGTGAAAAAGGGAGAGTAGAATATAAGAGAAACTCCAAAGCATTCTGGGTAGTCAATAGGTGCCGTAATTACATTACATTTGGAGCATAGTTTATGAATTTCTTAATTTTCAAATTCAGTTGAATTTTGGTTAAGTAGAGGACTGATGCCTGTTTTAATTTGTTTAGCTTAACATGGTTTAATGTATCTCCCCTGTTACAGGGTATGTAGTCACATTTCACTCAATCCCTAACTTTTTTGGGGGGTTGTGTGCACCATTTAAAAACAATTTAATCGTAGAGGTTATCCCCTCTGCAATCTATATTGTTTTATGGAACAGGTGAACAGCTGGTGGAAATAGCCCCAAGGTTTCTAATCCCACCAAAGGAGAATATGGTGTCAGCAATTGCCTTGCACCAGGACATTTGTGAAATCCAAGGAGGACAGATCTCATGCTCTAACAATACATCTGTGTAAACATCTCAATAGGGCACTACAAGAATCTTATTATTAATATATCGAACATTAGGGATGGGAGAATATCAATCTTAACATTTTTTTCTTACTTAAAAGCAAAAAAACTAAAAGCAACCATTTTACCGGTTGAGTATGTATTGACTTTTGGTGAGAGTCACTTTCTCAAATTATCCGAAACTTTATTCCATGATGCCTCGACTCATGCCACAGTGCGGATTCTCACCGCCATCTGGTATTTCGCGGCACATGCCCTCCTGCTCTTTAGGCCACTTTTATTAAGTCCCTCTCCTACATATAAACAGGAAACACAGGTCCATTAATGGACCTCATTATGCTCATTTGTCTTTGCCAAGGACTATTGAAAATGATCACAAATGACTATGTAATTATAATTAAGATTTCATAGATGCATACACTATTTTTAACAAGTTCATTCTGTTAAGTTTCACCCTATTTTGAATAGTGACATTTGCTGGTACAAGGAAGAATTATTAAAAGGACAATTTAACTGATATCTCTGGCAAGTAAGCCAGTTGTTGTATTCAATAATTGTAATGATTAGCTCATAATATGCAGATAATAACCCTAGGCAGTTTATTCTATTAGAATACCTATAAAGATTAAGTAGAACAACTTATTCTGTAGGACCTGGTTACCAACTTGATCTTTTCCCCCCCATTTTAGCCCATATAGCTTCAGGTTTAATTTCATTCTCCCAAAGAAGGCACAGTCTTGCCCAGTGTGATATTTCAGATTTTGCAAAAATATTTCATTATGAAGAAGAATAACATTTATTAGATCTTCTTTTTATGCACTGGGCTAAAAATTATAAGCAATATCAAATTACTAGGAAATTATTTTAGTAATCTGCTCCTAAGTTCAAAAATTATTTCATTTAAAGAGTTGTGATAATCTTGTAATTTGCAAAGTATCATCTTTAGAAACTTTTTTTTTCATTACTCTTGTTTTCATTCAGGACATCTCATCAAAAGAAATTTTTCTTTCCTTTACTGTATGCAGTCTTGATGTGCTTTCCCCTTGAAAAATAAAATCTTTAGTTTCAGGAGCTCTGTGTTCTATTCCTTCAGTTTAAAATCATAGGAAAAATAACTGTCATTTCCTTATCTCTGTCTCCAATTCCGTCATCATTTTCTACAAACCAATTTTCTCCTTTTTCTTCTGTCTACTATAAGGAACTTTTACTCTGCTCCATTCTCTGCAATTCAGAGCTCACAATTTCTTTGAGCTTCTCATATTATCTTTTGTACTTGAGTCCACTTTTTCATTAAAAAAAGACTTCAGTCTTATTTTGACTTCATCATCTTTATATTGCCATATTTTAAACCCATCTGCTTATTGACTGAACCAAACTTTTCATTCTACTCAATCATACTGAATATGTAACTTCTGAATGACTAAAAACCATTACATGATGTGAGAGAATTTTCTGGCATACTCAGGTTACTGCATTGTATGCAACGAATTTGAAGTGAAATAACTTATAATGAATACAATACCGAGAAATAGTAATGAGAATCTGCATATATAGTGTACTGGGTCAACCAGCCCACAAGGCAAATCACCATTTTATTAGAAATTTAACAAATCATACTATCATTGGGGATGATATAGCAGAAAAAAGGGCATGGACATTTGGAGCAGCTACCCTAGCATTCTAATTTTTTGTCAGTCCTTAATTGTGAGCCTTTGGGCTAAGCCATTTTTACTTCCCTGAGCCTTTCATTTATAAAATGGAAGTAAATGTCTTAGATGTTTCAGTGAAATGATAAAGCACCCTCCATAGTACATGGTACAGTAAGAACTCCATAATGTTATTCTTGTCCTTTTAAAAATGGACATTTCTGCTTTGAATTCAGGATAGGTAGACTTCAGTCTAGTTATAACCATTTCAGTAAGAGAGACTTTTTTTTTTTTACCACCATTGATAGATGTACTACATGAGTAGCTAAACTTGCCTTTCACTGTCTCTACCAACTGAAACCTTGGTATCAAATCTAAAGAAAGTATTAGATTGAATATCCCATCAATCTATTGAATATCTCATCAACCAATTGATCTACCAATCAACTGGTAGATCAAATACCAACTAAATATTTTTTCTGGCTTTTAAAATATTTCTAATTCTGTTACAAAGCAGGTCCATTACCTGGCTTGAAATGATTTCTTCTACCTTGTCTTGAGAGAGCATTTGGCCTGTTTTCGTTAGCTTCATGATTACACAGGTCTTTTTTGGAAAGCTTGAGACGTCAGACACTGAGGTATCTCTATGAATACACCTAAAAGTTCATGGGTTCAACTGTAATAACTTCTTTCTTACTGAATCAAAGTGTTACCAATTTAAATAGCATATTTTCAGATTACTCATGGGAGACATAGAGTCATGATAAAAGTATACTTTATACACCATAACCACTTCTAAAAATATAGTTATCTTGAAAAAGTTATGTACTTACTAATTGTCAAGCACCAAAAAATTTGATGAAGTTGATTTTGCTTGTGGCAGTAGTCCTCATGAAAAAGAGGGAAATTACAGGCACAGAAAGATAAATACGGCATGCTCTCTCACATATGGGGAATCTAAAAAAGTTGGACCCATAAAAGTGAATAGTAGAATGGTGGGTACCAGAGGCTGGAGGAGAGGAGTGTGTAGGGAAAGGGAGCTGTTGATCAAAAAGTACAAAATTTGAGTTAGACAGGAGGAATAAGCTTACTAAAGCTTATTAAGATCTATTGCACAAAATGGTCACCACTATCTATAATGAATAATAACATACTGTATGTTTTAAAATTGCTGAAAATAAATTTTAAATGGTTTCACCACAAGAAAATGATAAGTATGTAAGGTGATGGATTTATTAATTAGCTTGATTTAATCATTCCACAATGTAAACATGTATCCAAACATTGTACCTCATAAATCCATAATATATACAATTATTATTTGTCAATTAACAATAAAATTAAAAAAAAACACACAAAAAGGGTGAAATTCATCCTGTGTGGGAAGTTAGGAAGTATGCTGTTGAGAAGCCCTTTCATTATCAAGAAAGCTTGGAATTTGCTTCTTAATTTTTCCACCTATATCTTCCTGTGAAATATACTGATTATCTACAATTCTGTGAGCTACGAATAAGGTCTAAAAAGTTTTCATTAAAATTATAGCAATAGGAGCATTCCCTCCATTTGGGCTGCCACCTTCTTCATTCTGACTCTCATCATAACTTCTGACTTCTGACTTTATCCTAACTTCCGACTTCTACTGAACATGGGCAGAATGAGTGGCTTTTAGAAATGGATGCAGGTGCAGTACTTAGAGGGCCAGGAAACCACTTAATTATCTTTACAAAGTATAATATTATGTAAAGTATTAGGACTTCAAAGAACCAAGTAATGAAATGGAGCTAGCTCTGGTATGTTCTACTGATGATTAGACTGATAACCATATCTGATGAGATACATAAGCCTTGAACTGTTTTCTTTTCTTTTCTTTTTTTTTTTTTAAGAGATGTCTTGCTTTATCACCCAGGCTGGTTATGAACTGCTAGCCTCAAGCAATCTGTGATCCTCCCACCTCAAGCCTCAGGCATGAGCGATGAACTGTTTGTACAGATATTTTTTAAGGTTATAAATATATCTTATCTGGTTTTAAGAATGCTCTGGGCAGCTTATTTTGGAATTTATCTGCTACCCTGTTATAGATATCACCGACATGAGCTTTTGCATTTTGACTGAAGGCTTCTCTCTCTTACTCACTCTTTCTCTTTATAGGAAACCAGTAGTTGTGTCAGGTTGCTAAGTGTCTTCCCACTAAAAGACGAGTATTCTGGAGCAGTATATATTTAGCATTTGACATTTGATAAACAAGCTTGTTTGAGATATTTTCAATACAATTTCAGCTTCGGCAATTGTAAGCAAAGAATCCAGTTGGTATTTGGCGAAGTAAACAGATATGGACATGCTGCCTACATCAAGATGCATTAATTTTTCTGAGAAGTGGATAAGAACTTGTGGAAGTGAATAATGGAATTCAAATCAGATGAGGCAAGATATTTGATATGCAGGAATAAATCACAGTCTAATAATTCCATTTGGCTTGAATGGGAAACCACTAATGCTGAAATATAGTCAGAGAAAAGGAAAAGTGGAAATTCTATAGAGGTTGGCTCTGGGATAATACTACTGCCTTCAATGGAATGTTATTTTCTTTGAAAGACCCTGGTTCAATTCAATACATGAAACATTCATTGATTACTACTTAGGAAAGCTAATTTATTTATAAGGCACAGCTAAACAGTGGAAAATACAAAAAACTAGGCACAGTCCTTATTGTTAAGAAATTTTTAAATCTAGACATATTTTGGAGAGACAAATTCTCTGCTTGGGGAGATAGGAGACTCCTTTGGAATAAGCATAGTGAGAAAGAATTGCTCCTGGCATATCAGTGGTAAGAGTGAAATATTTTCTTTTGATGACCCCTCTATTAAAACTAGAGAGGTAGGATTTTTGTAATCATTAAGGTTCTTGATAATTCTCAATTTTATCTTCCTCTAGTACTAGTACTTGTCCATATCAATATTTTTGGAAAGAAATGTTTTCTGTTAAACCCAGGATAAAACATAAATTCATCATTTAACAAGTATTTATCGAGTTCCTCATTTTCGTAGCACTGGGCTTTGGTACTATAGGGTGTGTTAAAGATGTATAATATATTTAAAGTGATGGAGTTCACAGATGAGACTTTATGAAAAGGAATATCTCTTTTTAAGCCTCAAGAACTATGATGTGCACCTACTTGAGGATTTGTTAAATCGCCAGCGAGGGTGAACTAGTTTGTGATCCAACTGTAGAATTGTTGCACGATGACTGTCCCACTGGCAGGCACTTCTTGTCCAAGAGAAAGTAATTGGGTGTTTGTTGGTGACTCAAGTGGGGCAGGGAAGACTCATCCATGACCAAATTAAAGACAGCAGGGACTTAATTTGTATTCAACCCTGCACCAATCAGCATGAGACAAAGAAGAGATGCGTGTAGAGGTGAAGAGACAAACTGTTTTACAAGTTAGAGAGGGAAAACTGCAGGTCTGAGCTGCAGAACTGCTAAGGAATGGGAGAACAGAGAACTTCACAGGCTGAACCTGGGTATCTTATTTATTCCTCTTGGCTACAGAATGCCAGCCAGCAGGAGACTCATCACGAAGATATTACAGGGAAATGAAGCCAGGCAAGAGAAATATGTATTGCTTTTCTCCTCACCTCATAAATTTTGTTACTAATAAATCAGATTCTTATAGAACAGTCTGCCACAGCTGTCTCTAGAAACAAGGTTTTATTTGAAAGATTTTTATTAAAATAAAATACACAGTAGTTTTAAGAGTGAACATTATAGTTTTAAGCCCAAAGGGATGTCATTGAGAACACATGTGTGTGTTACTCACCAGTTACTTGATTGGCACCTTGACTCTTGGTTTTTGTGGCTGGGATAAGGTGGCATGATTTGACATGCAGTTAAAGGTGTGGTAACCTGGGATTGATCTCCTATTCCTGGGATGTTCCCTCCCCGGACTTCTGAGAAAATTCCAAAACAGTTCATTTTTATATGAGGGCTACCTCCTTGGTTACTTTGGTTAAACAATACAGCAACAAGTCAGGACAAGAACGATGCAATACCTTTGTAAAATTAAGCTTGAAACAAATGTCATCAGAGTAAATTACAATTTCCCAATATGACTTGGCAAAAAGAGGCAGATTAATACTCTTTATGCATTTATTTTCAGGAGAATTAATTTTACAAACAATTATATATGTTTTTTTTCCTGATCATAAACATAAGTACATGGTAATCACAGAGAAGAATCTCTGTATTATTCTGCAATTCGTGTTTGTCTAGTGCTTTGTTAGTCCACTCCAGCTCACCAGGGCAGGGACTTGGGCTGCTGTAAACTTGTGGGCACATGCCCAGTGGTGGGGCACACTTGACCAGGCAGGGCTGACACATGTTAATTAAGTTTTCTTCAGTCATGCTGTTGCAGCTATTCCCTTCCCTCATTGGTGAGTTTCTATGGCCACAGCAAGCAGGAACCTAACTCTGGGGCCTGGGATGAAGGAGAACCCAGGCTGGGCTTGGGGAACTTGTCTGCCTCCATGGTGGGCCCTAGTTACTCCTCAGGCAAGTGGAGCCATGAGAGCAGGTGTGACTGGAAAGAGGGAAAATGTGCCCTTTGCACCCCCAGGAGGAATCACTGTTCATTTGTGCCCAAGTAGACTCAAGGGCAATTAGTTCACAATGGTCTATCGCCCAAAAGGACTGTAGTGTGAAGAGAGCTTGCCAGTTTATTTGAATTTGGGTGCTGGCGGATGACAGCATGGGATGTTATGGTTACCCATAAATATGGCAGTTTACTGGGAGGATACTAGTCAGGCTGCTGGGCTGGGAGAGAAAGACAAACTTAGTTGGTAAACAGCGCCTGGAACAACTGAAGTTAACTGGTGGTTGTGATAACAGCATGGTGGAAAAGTTGGCAATTAATTGCTTTTAAAGAAAACTGAACTAATGAGACAATTCTATTTGTATCTTATATACAGCCTCCTCCTCAATATTAACAGATTTATTCCAAACATAAAAGATAATGAAAACAAAACTTAGCAATATGGGGAGGGAACAGAGGGGTAAAGCTATAAAATTAGATCACAGAGTGACTAAGCCACATAGCTGGATGGGGGTTTTAATGCAGAAAGACTGATCCTAACTTATTTCTTTTATTTAGCAATGGTAAGATTTCTTTTACTTACATTGATAATATAAAGTGAGGTGCCTTATTAGAAAGGCCCTATTTCGAGGACAGCTGTCATAAAATAGTGGCCGAGATATTTTTAATATATCAAAATTGTGTGATTAATATGACCCTAAATATAATTAG
Organism: Varecia variegata; assembly: GCA_028533085.1. NCBI lineage: Eukaryota > Metazoa > Chordata > Mammalia > Primates > Lemuridae > Varecia > Varecia variegata. Next base: position 11,567,074 of record CM052441.1, on the reverse strand, counting down.
AAGTCATACGTAGACTCATTTATGTATTTAACCAACATGTACCTATTGAAGTCTAATGGATGTCCTGGACACAAGCAATGCTAAACCAGACAGATGTAGGCCCTGCACCCCTGCAGTTTGTAATCAAATGGTTTTTGACATTTAGATGTGATTGTTTTATTTATTTAATTGGAGAAGACTTTAATTTAAATTTGTGTTATGCTCTGCATTAAGGAATAAAAATATTTGCATTTCTGAGACTCAGTAACACTTTTGGTTTTTCGTTTCCCTTTAAAGAAAAGTTTGGTGCCCAAGATAGGAAAGAATTATTGGAATCATGTAATTGATGACCTAGGAGCCAATTGTATTCCAATAGTATTTTTAGTGATCTTAGATCTTTTTAGGGGTACAAGCTCTGAAAATTATAATAACCATAATCTATTTATACATATGATAAATATTAATTGAAGCCTACTACAGCATTGTGTTAGATTCTGAGGTTATAAAATATTGACCCCATCCCTGTTACAAGTTTGGGATGACACATTCACTTAACCTTAAAGTGTAAGTTGATAATTTAGTTTAATTTTGATAAGTGCTGTAAAAGAGGAAACATTGGGTGCTATGAAAGCAGTATTTGGTTGATTGACTGATATGGAGGATTTGAGAAAATTTCCTTGAGGAAGGGACAGTTGGTTGGACTTAAAGAGTTGAGCAGGGGTGAAGTAGGCAAGGGAGAGGAGGTGGACACATGAGGGAGGAAAATTGTTCTCTCTCTCTCTCTCTCTCCATATATATATATATCCCTTAGGAAAAGGTAAAAAGCTACAACATGATTGAACTTATGTTCCCAATTACCAAAGCTTATTCTGCACCTTGAAGGTGGAGATGAAAGCTTTTTAAGCAGCAAAGATAAAAATCTTTGTAGTTTGATTTATAGTCTGGTTTTTCTGACAGCTTTAATTTTCCCTCTTTACCAACTTCATGGGTTTCTACATATACAACGTAATCATTATTATAAAATTGTATTTTGACTCAAACCCACAGGTAGGATGATTCAGCTGTTCTTCAACACAGTAGCATGGTGGCAGAGACTAGTTAGTCATTCCAAACAGTGAACGTGCAGCAGAATGCTAATTTTAGTATTATATAAAAATACTTCTTGAACAGTGTTTTGCCCTTGACTGCTTTTTAAAAAATAACATTTTTAGTTTAGATTAGTTTTAGATTGATCTAAATCATTGCAAGGATAGTAAGAGGGTTCTCATTCTCATGTGTCACACCCACTTTCCTCTATTATTAACACCTTGCATGATATGATACATTTATCACAATGAACCAATATTGATTCTTTGTTATTAACTAACTGTATACTTTATTCAGATTTCCTAAGTTTTTATCTAATGTCCTTTTCCTGTCCCAGGATCTGATCAGGATGCATTATATTTTGTAGTCATGTCTCCTTAGGTCTCTCCTTGGTTGAGCCAACAGTGACTTGGTTAAGAAATGAAAGTTTCTGAGACTTTCATGGTTTCTGATGACCTGGATAGTTCTGTTCACATATTTTGTAGAATGTCTCTCAATTTGGATTTGTCCGATGTTTTTTCTCATGGTTAGACTGGAATTAATGTTCTGGGGGAGAAGTCGACAGAGGTTAATTGTGGGTCTTATCACATCACATCAAGGGTACATGCTACCGATGTGACTCATCGCTGTTGATATTAGCCTTGCCCCCTGGCTTGTGGTAGTACTGACAAATTTCAAATTGACAAATAGTTTTCTCTACTCTACAGTTTTCTTCTCCCCTTCCATACAGTACTCTTTGGAAGAAGCCATTATGTGCAGCTCATATTTAAGGAGTGGAGAAATACGCTCCACCTTCTTAAGGGTGGAATATCTACATAAATTATTTGGAAGTGTCTATTCCCCTCCATTAACTTATTTATTCAGTCATTTATATAAGTATATATAACTCGTGAATATTTACTTTATGCTTTGAGTATAGTCTAACACTATTTTATTTATTTTGCTTCTCATATTGTTCCAGCTTTGGCCATTGGGAGCCCTTTCAGTTGGCTTCTGCATCTCTTTGACCTCTTACTTTTTCTGTCATTGTAACATGGTTCAGACTCATCTTGTGTATTCCCTGCCCCAGACCTGTGATCAGCTGTTTCTCCAAGGAGTCATGGTTTCTTTTATTGAAAACTGAGATCTGGGCAGTAGGTGTATTTGTTCTTACTGGGCATTGCTACCTCTAGATGCTCAAAGTTGACAGTGCAAAGAGATATATGTGTGTACTAACCCAGGTGTCTACACATATCTATATTCTATATGTAACCATCCATTTCTGTGTTAAGCTAAACATGAGTACATACTGATGTCTCCAACTCTAACCCATTACAATGTGGATTGGAGCCTTTTCCACTTACTTATCTGTCACTTCCTACGCCAACGGTAAGAAACCTGACTCCACCATCTGCTGTTCATCTACTTAATTGTTTACTTCCAGTATACATGTGCAGAGGTTTCAGAATTGTTAACCTGTACCTCTGTAAGAAACAACTCTGTTAATTAGAGTGTAGTGTTTCTATACAGCTCCTTTGCTTTTATTCTTACAGACTCCACTCACTCATTTCCAAAGTCACTTAGGTTAGCACTTTATTTCCCCATCCCCTTCAGTGAGCTTGTTTCTTAATTTGTCACACATTTGGACTCTTTGGTAACATTCACATTCCATCCTGGGATCCCCAGACCTCTTAAGTTATTTTTTTTTAAATCTGT
>CM052441.1:11545247-11563814 GCA_028533085.1 Varecia variegata | reverse complement strand
AAAAAAAAAAAAAAGAAAGAAATAGTCTGCTTGCACACTGAATGGCTCGACTGGCCAAAATTATCTTCTCTCAGTCTGTCTGGAAATAGTCCCTCTCTGTCGTGAACCTACTGTGAGGAAATGGCTCCTGCCTGGCGCCCTGGACACCTTGCACATGTCCACGTAAGCCACGCAGGCGAGGTTTGACCTGAAGCTCCTCCATGTCTGGGCAGAACACCTTAGGTCCTCCCTGGGGGGCCCCTCTCCCGCTCCCTGCCTGCCTCCCCTGGGAGGCTGTTTTAAGGCCATTTCTCATCATCTCCCAGGTTCTGAAGAGGTATGAAGCTTGAAGCAGAGCCACAGACTATGAACCCACGTAGCTGCCATCTAGGATCCGGTATCTCACAACCTGAGTAGGGCTCATCGCTCCCTTTGTTTTGGTGTCATGCTCTTTGGTATGTGGGATAAGGACCACGGGAAACTGGCTCTTTGGGGAATCTTCCTTTCACTCTGTATGTAAATAATAAACTGAGTGTCTCGTCGTATCTTTACAAGCCCAGTCAGCCAGACCCGGCCTTGGCTTCTCCTTGTCTTGTGTGTGCTTGACATGTATTAGCTATTACATTTAAGATTCATTTGGGTAAGAGGTAATTCTTTTGAAAATCCAAATTACTCTAAGACCACTGTCGTTAACTTTTTGGAAGGAAGGAAAGCTGTTCACAGACCCCTCTGAAAATATGTTGAAAGATATAAATGTTTTTCCTTAGAAAAAATGTAGCTGCATAAAAATATATATGCATTTTCTGGAAGTGTATATACACCGTGGACCTTTGGTGAGAACCTCTGCTGTAAGGGGATTTAGGTCCAACCGATGACTTGTTGGACCTAAATAAAATAGTATTTAGGTCTGATAATAAACTGATAATAAAATAGTATTATCAGATAAAAATAAATAAATGCCCTCTCTATCCCCTTTGAATTTTGTTTTTCTTTCTAGCACTTATCTTTACCTGACATTACATATTTGTCACAAAAATATGAGTACTGTGAGGGCAGGGATTTTATTTTTTTATTACAGAGCAGAGCCTGACTCTCAATAACTCTTGTGGTATGAATCAAAAATGGATGAAATTAAAGCTGATTCAGAGCATATACTTTATGTGAGCATGTGTATGTTTCATACAGGTGATATATCATATTCTTCCAAACCTTAGGGACTCTTTTAACCATTCTCAATCAGTTGTGGCATCTTAGAAAAATCATGGTGAAAATGATATTGAGAGCTAATTTTGGTAGGAGATAGAAATCATATTTAGCCTATCTGCTCCATTTGGGGAAAAATAGCCTATCTTAATACATCTGATATTCAAACACTAGGATATATTAATAGGTAAATAATTTGCACAAATCAGAAGTATCAATGGAAAAACAGGGAAACCATTTAAAAAAAAATTCAGACCAGGATTTGTGTAATTCGGAATCTCTAGTAGGGAACATTGTAGTTATAATTCTAGGAATTACAGAATCATGATTGTATCTATGATGGATCAATAATGACACTGGTCTATGGAATAGTTTGCCCTCCGAGGATTCTAGGGCCCATATGTAAACATGGAAACAGAGTGCAAACTATTTGTATTGATTAACAGTGCATGAAGGTTTGTGCAGATTGCACCACTCAGTGTTTTCTGAGGCAGGTGTGGCCTGGTAATTAAGATTACGGGCTCTGAAATCAATCTGCATGGGTTCAAATCCCAACTCTGTGTCTCAGTTTCCTTGGCCTTAGAAAGGGATACTGATGGTACATTCCTTTCATTGTGGTTTTAAAAATTAAATGATATACTAGGTCAAGAGCTTTGATAAGCACCTGGTATATAGCAAGCACTCAATAAATGTTAGCTATTTTTATTGTTGATTGCAAGCAAGACAAACTCTCGCTCACTTAACCAGAAAAGGAAACCACTGGGGTAATTTTGGTTAGATCATAGACTTAATGTGAAGACTGAAGACCTAGGCTTGGAAAACAGGTAGAAACCCAGAGAACATGGCAGCCAGCACCTTTGCCAGTGTGGTGCCTTGGGAGCAGCCTGGCAGAAGTTCCTGCCTTCACTCTTGGGCACCAGAGCCACCACAGGGCAGCAGATTGAATCGTCCTGTGTCCTGGCTTCACAGGCACGGGGGAAGCCTGCTGCAGGTGGAACCCAGGTCACTTACCTTCATCCCAGAGTCTAGGGCCGCAGAAAACAGTGTCCTTGTGACCTTTATGGTGCAGGTGAGTCCTGACATTCACCAGCTCACATACTAGGGAATTTGCCAGACATAGGAAGGCAACTGGTATGCCAGGAAACCAAGAATCAGCAAGTGTTTATTACACAAATTAGTTAATGAAATTATGCTTTTCAATAATTTTTGAACAATGTCCTAACAGCTCAGTTTAAATTACTCAAGAAAATGATAAAATCTACGCTTGGCCCTTAGTTTTTCTAAATTTCTGCAACTTCAAGTGCTTTGTCGTGATTCTGAACTTCTAGAAAACTGAAGATTCTTACTTTGTGATTTATTCAAATCCTACAATTTAGTCATGTCAGTCTGTACCCTTGTTCATTATGTAGCATGAAATAGGAAGACTTTTCCAACTTGCCTTATGAACCTACTCCTACACAGGGGTAAATCATCCCATTGAGGAAAGGAAGAGTTACATTTGCCTGTTGAAACTTTAGGAGCCAGCAAAGGCTTGGAGAGAGACCATTTGTCTGAGGCCATTGGGATTATGCTGCCCTCCCCAAGTTCCACTGCAAAGGGCGAGACAACAACCTGTCTCCCAACCATTACAATCTGTACCAAAGAGCAGCACCTGGTGAATAAGGTTGGACATGTTCCCATGTTAGCAGGTAGGGAGGGCAGGACTTGCAGCTTGGAAGCAACAAGCCACAGTGTTTGGGAATGGAGAAAGCGGGTTTAAGGACATGAGGCCCCTGAACTTGCCGCATGGGGGTGTGATTAGTTGTGGGGGAGAGGGGAGTGAAGTGGGCATCCTTTACCTACTGAAAATAATCCTTACTTCCCCTCCCTTCAATTTTTCCAAATTGGACTTGAAATTTCCTTTGCTCATTACATTACATTAAATTACGTAAGATCCATGATAATAAAACTCTAGAAGAAGACATGCAGGATTTCAAACTGGCAGTTTGTTAATGAGAAAAGATAAGGGGGAGGGATTTTGTTAAAAGTAATGATGAAAATAATTATTGGGAACTTCTGTTTCTGGCCAAGATGGAGTAACAGGGACTGTGTTTATTCTCCCACGAGAAACATATGATAAACAAATGAAAAACTGGACAAAATATGTAAAACTACTGTCTATAAACCTTGGCTATCGAGCCATGCAGGATGATGTTTCTTGAGAAAGGGAAAATAAATGGGGTGACTCTTATGATTGTTCCAAGTTCCTGCCTGGAGAGACATTCCAGGCCACAGTGAGTGGGGAGGAACACTGGTATAATTAAATCTATAAGGTAGCTACGATAGTTGCCGAATGAATGGCATAGGAAAGAAAAGCTATGAGAACAGAGGAGGTAGAACTACTAGACTGGGGTCAGGGGGGTCTAAGATTGACTGTGGATTAAATGGAACTTTAATTGGGTTTTTGAGGCAGGTATAAGAAGAGGGGTAGAAAGAGAACAAGGTGGTGGTATTGGAAAATATTACAAAAAGAGGCACAGGCCCAGCTTTGTTTCATAAAAAGTAAAGGTTTATGGGGAATTTTTAAAGATAGATAGATTTGGAAAGTACTTTTTGACTCTTTGTGGAAATTCATGAGTCTTAACTTAGTGTTTGATTTTATTCAGCAGGTCAGTAGCTTTTTAAATTTAAAATAAAACCAGAAAACCCTATTAAAAATAAATGTTTACCCTAATCCAAATACGAAACATACATATAAAGACATAGCTGCTTTAGACAAATGGGGGTAGGGGATGAGATGACCAGATACCCCAACAGTGCCACCTCTGATATCCCCACAGAACCACTGAGAGCCTTCAGGGTGTAGTTGAACATCTGCTGAAGGCTAAGGCAGCCACTGAGGGCTGTAGATAGACAATGACTGTATAAAATGCCTGCACAATAGAGAATAACCAGTCACCAGTTGATTGGATTGGAGGGGAGACTGGAGGTAGGCCAGGGGACACGTCAGGAACTGCTGCAACCATCTAGGTAAGAAGGGAAAAGGGTATGAACTAAGATGATGGCAGTGAAGACAGCAAGGAGGGGACTAAAGGCAGAGATACATGAGGAAATGCATAGTAGGTAGGGGTGATTTTTTGGATATGAAAGGGGGTAAGGGATAAACATTAAATAGCTTTAAATGAACAAGATACTTTGCAGTTCCTTGACCTGACACATTTAGAGGCTGTGATAACATTAAGAATAATCTATAATTACATAAATTACATCATTTAATGAGACAACATAATACAATGATCTTACCAATGCTTAACAATCAATAATATTGTTGTACAGAGGCTTTGGAATCAGATGGACCTTGGTTCAAGTCCCTACCTGCCCTTGGTATGACTTTGGGCATGATAGTTAATCTAAGGTTCTTCTCTGTTGAGTGGGAGACAAAAACTGTACTTACCTTACGGTAGTGGTCCCCTGCCTTTTTTGGTACCAGGGACTAGTTTCATGGAAGACAATTTTTTCACAGACTGAGGGACTCTGAGAGAAAGCACTAAATTCTCCTAAGGAGCCCATGACCTAGATCCTTCGTGTGCCTGCAGTTCACAGAATGGGGTTCGTGCTCCTGTGAGAATCTAATGCACTGCTGATCTGACAGGAGGCGGAGCTCAGGCAGTGATGCAAGTGATGGGGAGCGGCTGTAAATACAGATGAAGCTTCGCTTGCTCACCTGCTGCTCACCTCCTGCTGTGCAGCCTGGTTCCTAACAGGTACCAGTCTGTGGCCCCGGGGGTTGGGGACCGCAGCCATATAGGATTCTTCTGGAGTGTTTGAAGGGAGTGTGTGAGAATTGATGCAGAGAAGTCTCTCTGGAGCAAGTTTTATTAGTTCTTATCTTTACTTAATTCTTAAATATGTCTGTTTTCTTCAACATGTTAAATTAAAAAGCTCTTAGTTCATTTCTTTGTCTGGCTTTTTAATACCTCATGAATAATGTGGAATCACTGAGAAACAAAAGAAAGGTGATTATGCAAATGCTTGAAATATTTAATACATTAAAGTAGTCATGGAAAACTGGCAAAATTACTGATATAATACCAGCTTTTTCTAGAAGCAGAGTGTTAAGAAGAAAAAAGATCATTTCAATAAAAGAAAAATTTTAAAAATGGAATGCATTAAAAACATATAATCCAATGAATTCTGTCATTAACAAATACTCGGGCAATATATTAACTTTTCCTGTGATACAATAGTCAAGCCAAAGAATTTAAGGAATGAAATAAATGAATGATTAAACAAACTCTAAAATAATTAGAGGTAGTCCTTCAAAATGCCTTAGTAGACTTTTGACTCATTAGGACAGATCTTTTTATTTTAGGGCCCGGACATAATTGTCTAAGCAGTCTTCTACCCCTCCTCCCCCTTGCCAGGACTCAGCCCCTGGCTTGCCTTTCAGTGGACCTCCCAAATCCCAGGCAGCCTTTGAATCCTAGGGCCCGCCTTCCCTAGAGAGTGCTCTGTGCACATCTCTCTCCCTTGCCATATCATTTCTACTGCCTGTGTTTATTGGTTTAATAAATTCCCTTTAGTTAACACCTCCTAGGTTGGATTAGAATCACTTAAATCCACACTGAGTGCTACTTAAGTGGAGATTTCATACTAAGCCTCTCTAAATCCTTACAACAATGTGATGAAGATATTAGAGTTGCCTTAACCCAAGGGGATAAAGTTCAAACTAGTGGCTTTTCACGCATATGGTGGGTTTGCTGGATAAAAAAGAGTTTAAATAAGTGATTTTCAATCACTTATATAAAACCCATGGCTCTTGTTAGGAGAATCTTTGAATAATTGTTGAACTAAAATTTAAAAAAGAGAGTACAAAGAAATTTGCTTTGATGCAAGCATTGTCTAAACAGTGACACAACTTGAGACGTAATAATGCATGTACAGTAGCGTATCCAAGGCACAATATCTGTATTGTGATGTTGAATGTATTACTCAACCATTCTGGAAAATGACATTTTCATGTACTGAATGACAATACATCTTGAGTGTAAGGCATTACAAGTCAAAATGCTATTTACTATAAATAAGCTTTCTGACTGTGAAGAGGCTGCCTGTTTAACATTTACGTGATCTAAACTAATTGTTTTTTCTCCCTCTGTTTATGAACTGGTAGTTTGTTCTTTTGTCTTTTTCCCGATAATTAGTAGAAGTTCACAAAGAGGGGCGAACTTAAGTAAAATATATATCACTCTATGTTGCTGCTGTATGCATAATTTAGGAATATGTCTTGGTAGGAAGCAGAGGATGAATTTTTAGTTTTATTTTTGGATTTCAATCATGCATGCCACTCCTATGGCATATGACTCTATAAAATTAAGAATTAGCTGTATGTTCCAAGAACCCAGCCTGTAGTCATTGGTTTTGATCTGCAGTTCTCACTTAACCTAGAGTAAAATAAAAATAGAATCTGGACCATTTTTTTACATTCTTCTGCTCAATTCTAGTTAGATGTTTTGAACTGCTATAAAATATTTGTACAATCTTATCAATCGTAACATGTACAATTACTACCTCCAAGTGGAAAAAAGATTCCTTATTTTTTTTTTCCCACAGATTTCAACTCTAACTTTTACTAAACAGTAGAGTCCATGGCTTTATTCACAGGAAGTAAATGATACACTTGGACAAAACCATTTTACAAAGACTCTTCCTGCAGCATGAACAGTGAAATAGATCTTGAGATAGGTCCCAAAGTCTCTATGAAATGTATAAACAAAACAAAAATAGAAAATTATACATTTCTTGATCCATATCCTGGGATCCTATCGCATGCTGTTGGCCATATAATAGTTAAAATTTTCTATTTTTGTTTTGTTTATACATTTAGTAGAGACTTTGGAATTTGAAACACGTAATACATATGGGGTATATCAGAGAAAATATTTGTTAATGCTAATTGAATCTATTAACACTTTTCCCTATTTGACTGTTTGATGATTTTATAAATAGTCAACTCTCTCCTCCTCATCCCTCCAGTTGTGTTTTATTGTTCCACATCCCATAGCTGTGACCATTTTTGTCTTATGTTCAACAACCTAAGTCATACAGTTGTGAGATGCAAATGGGTATGATGGTTCAACTTACTGCTGTAAGTAGTGCTACAGGTAAACTATCTGAATAGTCTACTTCTAAATTCCTCCAAGAAGGGAAATGTCATGATTTGCCTCAAATGTAACTTCTTCTCTTAGAGAAGCTTTCTGTCTCCTTCTCTAATGACTTCCTCTGTTCCCTTGTGCTTTCGACAGTTCATTCATTCATTCAATAAATACCGAATAAGTTTTGATCAATGTCTTTTTCCCTCCAAGCTGAAAACCTGATGGAGAGTACCATGGTCTGTCTTTGTTTACCACTGCATCTTCTGTGAATATACATTATAAATATTGAACAAATCTGTATTAAATGAAAAAATACCTTGATAACATTTTTGATACCTGCCGTTATCAGTACCTGAATTGATTCTAAAATTCTTCTGCTGGAACATATTGTCTGTAGTATGAGTGCTGAAACATTTTAAAGTGGATGGGAATAATATGTTTTGTTTTGTTTCGTGAACCTTCTCTGTACTTGTCTTTATCTTTGGAATCTTTTAAAATAAAGATAAGTTACATATATAATAGAAGCAAATTATTTTTAAAGTACTTTGTTTTTAAAAGGTAAAATGCTTGCATGCATTTTAGGTAACTCTTTCAGGTAACTTTCTTTTCTTTTTTTTTTTTAACTTGCCCAAGGTTGCTTTTATTTATTTCTTTATTTTTGCCTTTAAAAAAAATCTGTACAAATTTATGGGGTATGTGTGCAATTTTGTTACATGCATAGATTGTGTGTGGTCAAGTCAGGGCTTTTATGGTTTCTATCACCCAAATAATATAAATTGTACCCATTAACTAATTTCTCATTATCCACTCCCCTTCTACCCCTCCCCTGTCTGAGTCTCTATCATCAATTGTTCCACTCTCTGTACATATTTCATAGCATCCACTTGTGAGTGAAAACATGCAATTTTGTCTTTCTGTGCCTGGCTTATTTCACTTAAGATAATGGCCTCCAGTTCCATCCATGTTGCTGCCAAAGACATGATGATTTCATTCATTTTTATGGCTGAGTAGTATTCCATTGTGTATATACACCACATTTTCTTTATCCATTCCTCCCCTGACGGACACTTAGGTTGATTCCATACATTGGCTATTGGGAATAGTGCAGTGCTGCAGTAAACATATGAGTGCCGGTGTCTTTTTGATCCATTGTTTTATTTTCCTTTGGGGAGATACCCAGTAGTGGGATTGCTGGATCGAATGGTAGTTCAATTTTTAGTTCTTTGAGAAGTTTCCATACTGTGTTCTGTAGAAGTTGTACTAATTTACATTCCTACCAACAGTGTAAAAGAGTTCCTTGAGAAGTCTCCATACCATTTTCTGTAGAACTGGTACTCATTTAAGTCCCCACTGACAGTGTATAAGAGTTCTTTTTCTCTGCATCCTTGCCAACATCTGTTGTTTTCTTTTTTTTAGTAATAGCCATTCTGACTGGGGTAAGATGATATCTCATTGTGGTTTTAATTTGCATTTTTCTGATGATTAGTGATGTTGAGCATTTTTTCATATACCTGTTGGCTATTTGCATGTCTTCTTTTGAAAAGTGTCTATTCATGTCCTTTGTCCACTTTTTAATGGAATTATTATCATTGTTTTTGTTGTTGAGTTCCTTGTAATATATTCTGGATATTAGTCCCCTGTTGGTTCAGTATTTTGCAGATATTTTCTCCGGTTCTACAAGTTATCTGTTCATTCGGTTGATTATTTCTTTTGCTGAGCAGAAGGTTTTTAGTTTAATGAAGTCCATTTGTCTATTTTTGCTTTGTTGCCTGTGCTTTTGAGATCTTATTCATAAATTCTTTACCTAGGCCCATGTCCAGAAGAGTTTTCCCTAGGTTTTCTTCTAATGTTTTTAATAGTTTGGGTGTTATGTTTAAATCTTTAATACATCTTGAATTGATTTTTGTGTATGGTGAGAGATAAGGGTCTAGTTTCATTCTTCTGCATATGACAATCCAATTTTCCTAGCATCATTTATTGAAAAGGGTATCCTTTCCCCAATGTATACTCTAGTCTGCTTTGTCAAAGATGGGTTGGCTTATAGCAACAGGGCTTTTCTGGGTTCTCTATTATGTTTCATTGATCTATGTGTCTATTTTCATACCAGTACCGTGATATTTTGGTTACTGTAGCCTTGTAATATAATTTGAAGTCAGATAATGTGATGCCTCCAGCTTTGTTCTTTTTGCTCAGGGTTGCTTTGGCTATTTGGGCTCTTTTTTGGTTCCACATGAATTTTAGGGTTTTTTTTTTTAATTCTGTGAAAAATGACATTGGTGGTTTTTCTATATTTTTGAAGTGTCATTTAATATTTCTAATCTAGACCTACAATAATAAAAATTAACATGTTTTAAAAAGCTTCACAGCCACACATTTGTCCAAATCCTTTGACAAATTGGAAGAAAATAGGAAAAAGTTCTCTATGCTAGTTATTGATTTGCTATGGAGAGGTAGAACAGGTGATACATTAAAGAGTGCTTATTTCTCATGTTTTTAGTATTAACAATAGTCATATTAACTTTTTACCAACTTTTTCCTTCATATAAATATAATAACTGCTGCTATCTTGACAAATTTTGGAGAGACTAATTTTTTTGAAAATATGGAAGCTTGGGTGAAATTTTTGTTGTTTCAAAATATTTGTGTTTGCTGATACATTTCAGCAGCACAGCATGGCCTTTTTCAGGCTAAGATGCTGAGCTGAAACCTCCAAGAACCATAGCAAAAAGATTGGATCCCTCCTCTGTACCTATTTTATAATTTACCTCGGTGGGGGGGGAATTGTTTTCAACTATTTAAAAACTTTTCTATTAGGAAAAGAGAAATACATTTGTGAAAAGCTTAAAACCAAGTAAACTTCTTGAGGGACTTGGGTCAATTCCTAAGGTGATGAGGTGTAGCTTAGTAGAAGCGAGAGACTCTCTGAACACCTCCAGGGTCCAGAGGCTGTAACCTATGTTGTAGGCAAGTCATTCGTCTTTAGTGTCGCTCATTAAGAGGCCTGCTTAGGTAATAAGGATGTTTACTAAATGCTTTTTTAAAATGCCCTTTTAATTTATTATTAAAAGAATATTCATAGCAGAAGCAATCTTTGATGCTAAATCATATTTCAAGAATAACTAATTATTAACATTATAATTCTGTTCTTTTGTAACATCTGTTACACACACACACACACACACACACACCTCTATGTGTCAGAGTGTCAGAGCTGGTCTGTATTGGCTCACAAAAACCTACTGTTAAATTTTCAGGAGTTTTGCAAGGCACTTGAAGTCAGACATGTGGCTTGAAATTTGTTATGGCCGCAGTATTTACACCACGGATATTGGCAAATGCAACAAATCAGAGCCTTTTTCTTTTTCTCTAGGAAAGCCAGTTGTCAAACACTTAACAGCTCACCACTGCCTGAAAGTATTTCTTTCAATAAAATAAAGGGCTATTAGCTTTGAAGACTGTTTTTGAATGAAAGTTTGCATGGGCAAAAATAATAAATGCATTGTGTTTTTTTTTCCCTCTGCTTTCAGGGATACGGAAAGACAGAAGAGGAGGGAGAATGTTGAAACACAAACGCCAGAGAGACGATGGGGAAGGCAGGAATGAAGCAGGGCCCTCTGGAGACATGAGGGCCGCCAGCCTTTGGCCTAGCCCTCTCTTGATTAAGCACACGAAGAAGAACAGCCCGGCCTTATCCCTGACGGCTGATCAGATGGTCAGTGCCTTGCTGGAGGCTGAGCCCCCCATACTCTATTCGGACTACGATCCTACAAGACCCTTCAGTGAGGCCTCGATGATGGGCTTGCTGACTAACCTGGCAGACAGGGAGCTGGTTCACATGATCAACTGGGCAAAGAGGGTGCCAGGTAAGAATGCCAAGCTCAACTTTTATTTTAAGAGTCAATAAGTTTTCAAAAACTGGTTGTGATGTCATGGGAGAAAAAGTGGGAGAAAAAGAAACAATAGCTTGTTATCTAATTGGTTTCAAGGTTACATCAGAATTTGTTCATTTTTAGCACTGTAATTCTCCTGGAGATGAGAAAATCATGTTTTAAAATCAAAATTTAGAAGCCTAAATCTTAAATTGACATAATTTATTTATTTTTAACCCATCTCATTAACCAAAAAGATTTGCGGTAGACACTACATGACAAAAGTTTTTAATATTTTATGTTCACAGTGGCAGAAACTTTTAACACTGAATGATCCACAAAAGTTTTTAATATTTGACTAAAGGGACACTTTGGTTCTTCGGTTGATTCTTTCAGAAAAGCTTGAGTATAATATAATTATTACCTATGATGCATGGAATATTTTTTATGAAACTAAAAACATGTAGAGTCTTTACTTACATTTCAAAGGTCATCAATATGTTATAGGCCAAGGAACATATGTCTGGCCATAGAGAATCTTATATGTATTTGCATATATCAACATATAAACATGCAGTCCTTTGAATAAGGAGCCAGTGGTACTGTGATCCACACTTGTTAGAGGTCATCTATTACATGGTTTGGGTGGTGGAGGTTAGGTTACATGGAAGCATGAGGGTTAATAGGCAACCTTAAGTTTTCAGGGTCTGTCCGACTGGCCAACAAAAACTCCTGTCCGTCTTTGGAATTAAGAGTCTTACTGAGCACCCACATATTTTAGCATTCCTATGTGAAGCAGCTATATTATAATTGAATATTGGAATCTAAATGTAATGTGGTTATAGGTTTTTTCTGTATCTTTATATTTATATTTGTTATTGCCTTGTTTTTATACTTTAGGAAAAGAGTAACAATGAAAAAAAAAAAAGGAATAGTTATATCCCCGAGGGCCAACTCTTTGTTGCTTTTAAGTTTCATTGTACTTCTAAGCATATATTTTCCTTCATTTAATCTTGGTAATATTAGTTCCAGAGCACAACTGAACTCAAGTATATAGTTTTCATACTTATCAGTAGATTCCCATCATGACATTTTTATAATTACAAAATTTTGAAGAGCATTTGAAACAACTGGAATTAAGCTCAGATACATTACCATTGGATGAGGAATTCATGGCAATAATATTCTGAATTTAGAATTAAAATGGAGAAACCAAGGGAAGGAAAATATTATGCCCATGCCTACCTATCCATTGGTAAAGCCAGGATTAACCAAATTTTTGGTAACAAGATATGTAGCAAAACCACTCTATAACTTTGTTATGTTAGTTTAAAAGACCTGTATGATTTCAAAATTCTTGGGCCATACTCTATCATATTGCTTGATCATTTTTTAAAAAATAGTTATAAAGGCAAAAATGAAATTATATATATGTATGTGTGTATCATTGGCATATAGCTGTTGTAAATAAAAAGTCTACTTGTCTGACTGAAAAGAATAAAAATCATAATTGGTTTAAAAAGGATGAAGAATGAGGGAAGAAAGAAAAAAGTCTTCTGGAAAAACTCTGAAGATGGTTGTCAGGCTTTTCAGGAAAATTGACAAGCTACATTTTGAAAAGCGTTTATATCTTTTATGTATCCAAATACCATCTGTCATTTAAAAAATACCCCACACTGAAAATCTAATATAGACAATGCTACATTTATGTGGTCATAGTTTGAGAATAATAATAATAATAGTAATTTAATAGTAAGGAGAATAGTAAGGAAGCCAGTTCTAGAAGTACATGGAAATAGCTATGTGATACAAAAACTTGCGTGGGACATTTGGATAATCCTCAGAATGGCTATCAATATAACAGAAATTATGAATTGACTTCATTTTGAATGATGAGTATTAACAAAAATAATCAACACTTTGGACCATTTTAGTAGATCAAAGTGTTTTTTTAATAACTAACAGAATATTGTCATAATTTTCAAATGTTGATGATTATAGTTGAATTTTCCTTTCTGTTAACATCTGGGGCATATTTTTTGACTTGACATAGCTCTCTATTGAGAATTAAGATGTGAAGAGCATTAGGATAAAAATGCATCATACAAGTGTGATAGCGAAGTTCTAGTCTGTAAAGTATTTATATTAGACCTGGATAAAGATGACATCAAAAAATTAATTTGATCTCTTTGCAGTTTAAAAACAACAGCAGTGACAAGACTGATAAAAACCTACCAACTGAGCTCTGACAAGGGATGCTTTTTTCTAACACATGCTATATATTTGCTTTTTGATATCTAGCTATAGAAGAGGCATTTCTCTTTATTACTTGTTCTGAAATTTGTTCACCTTTAATAGATATTTTATAGTTTATCTATGGGTAGTGATTTAGTTTTAAAAGAATTAGATTATTAAATCTTAATTTACAATTATCTTACACATGGTGAAATGAGTCAATAAATGTAATATCATTTAGCTGAAGGTCAAAAAGGAGAAAATATGACTGCAAAAGCTGTTGTACCTTTGATTTCTGCATCACACCCAATTGCATCATTGAGTGGTTGAGTCTTAGTTTCAGTGTTAATGAAGCACATCTGATTTTATATCCCAGAAGCTTGAATTGCATCACCAAACTATCATTCTGCTTTATTAAAAATTAAGCCTTTTCTAAGAGTCACCATAATTTTACATATCTCAAAAGCAATTTTATACTTCAAATTTGTGCTCTACCTCGATATATTTAATGAATATTTGTATAGATATCTATTCCTGGGCTTTTTATTGCCTTTTACATACCGATAACTAGAAGTGTGACAACCTCTTGAACCACTGGGCACAGCCCTGGGAGGGTACACTGAAGAAAGGTGGCACATCCCACTTTACCTATTCTTACCTTCCTCATTCTTTTAGTGGCAAATTAGGGGACCTTTCTCCTTTCCCTCCCCTGCTGGGTCTTTCTAGACTCAATGCTAAAGAAGTCCCACTTTCTTCTCTGCCCTGACTCCTTCCCATTTTACTTCGAGTTTCCTTCTTGCTCAGTTTTAGCCCCAGGTGTAGAGGACCACTTTTTCTAGACATGCCTCCCACCAGCGGCAAGCTTAGGCTTCTCAGAAGTTTCTGTACAATGTTTCTTTTGTAAGGAACAGAGAGATATCCAGAGGGATGTGCAGACGTGGGCGTCAGGACTTTGATAGGCATCAGTTGTCTATAGGCAAGTGAGCTTCACTTAGTGTCATTGAAAACTTAAAGAGGATAGGGACAAGAGGGCAGGAAGGGGCACAATACCTCAATCTGAGAATTGGAAGTGTCTTCAAGGAACAAATTCTATTCTGGAAGCTTCCTGAAGATTCCAGGGACTTTGGCAGGGCTACCCAGTACTCTGCTTCCCAACCTGTAATCAGACCAGCGGACCCTGCTCTCGGGTTGTTGTGGTGGTCCATCCTGCTTTGTCATGGCATGGTGATGAAAGATAATGTGACACAGAGGTATGGGTGACATCCTGCACAGGTGAGAGATGCGTATGTTCAAGGGCAAGATTTGCAGTTTAGATTTTGCAACCATTGTATAATGAGAGCCTTGGGACTGGGCTGGAATCATGCCAGTCTGCTTGGTGGCAGCCCCTCTGGGCCGGCCGTGCACAGCTACCTTTGAGTGCTCCACTTCCAAGTCACCTGCCCGGCTCTCCGCTGCTCCTGTGGAAGCTCTGGTTGAAACCCAAGGAGAACAGCTGCTTACTTGACTTTTCCCTCATGTGAAACTTTGAAGCCCCATAGATGCTTTTGGCCTGGTTGCTATTAAGCCTTTAAAAATCCTTTTTTTATTTTGAGAATTTTTGAGAAAAATGCCTCATCTGGGCCTGTTTGTTCCTGAAAGTTCTGTTTCAGTGAGTCTGGGTCAGGGCCTCAGAATCTGCGTGTTTATCCTGAGTACAGTGGACTTCTGGTATCTTGTGTCCCCAGGCCACCCTGTGGGGAGTGTCAGCCTGTGGCTCTGCTACTTCCAGCGGGGTTTAGCATGGAGAATGTCAGTTTCTATTGATGGTTTATGTGCTAGAAAAATGTATTACCACTGAAGTGTGTTATGGGTTAATTTGTATCCCCTCAAAAAGATAAGTGGAAGTCCTAACCCCCAGTACCTGAGAATGTGATCTTATTTGGAAGTAGGGTCTTTATACGGGGACTCAAGTTCAAATGGGGTCGTTAGCACAAGCCCTGATCCAGTAAGCACTGGAGTTCTTACAAAAGGGGAAATTTAGACACAGAGACAGACGTGCACAGAGGGATGATGACGTGAGGAGACACAGGGAGAAGACGGTCATGTGACAGGAGTGACAAATCCACAAGCCGAGGACGCAAGGTTCGCCAGCCAACACTGGGAGTAACAAAAGACAAGAATGGACTCTCCCTGAGGACGCTCAGGAAGTGCCTGGCCTGGCCACACCTTGGTTTCAGACTTCCAGCCTGCAGGACTGTCAGATGATACATTTCAAAGCCACCAGTTTTTGATACTTTGTATGGCAGCTCTAGGAAACTAATACATGTGTTAAAAATAAATATTCTTGTATTGCACTTTTGAGACAAAAGAAATAAGGGGCTACTGAATTAAAGAGGAAGGTTTGGCTCATCTAATGTAGGCTCGGCTAATCATTTACTCTTGTATATTTTCTCCTCTGCCCGCCCAAGTAGTTCACTGAACTTCTGGCTTTAAAGTTGATTTATAACTTTAACAGTTCTGTGCATCTACCTGGTACATATCTTATAAAAGATTCTAACCTACAGAAGAATGTTTTCATCTGGTACTTTAATGTAATAGTGTCCCTTTTTTTTACATTTATATATTTGATCCATTTGAATTCATCCTGGTATACAGTGTGAGGTGTGGCTCCAATGTAGTTTTTCTACAGATGACTGCACAGTTGATTCAATTCTGTTTGTTGAACGGTCTCCTACAGAAGCACTTTTAAGATTTTTTTTATAGTTGGCCTTCCAAGTTTACTGTTTGTTAAGAGCCTTTCAAGCTGAGTGAAAGATATGACCCATTGGTCTACATGTTTTGTTATTTTTCCCAATTTTGAAATCAAAAACAAAAAAGAAAATAAGTTATTTATTCAAAGTTGTAAATTTTACTTAATTTATATTCACTGCATATATACTGTGATTTCATCTGTCCTGTGTGATATATTGAGTAACTTTCCATTACTCTTAGAAATAAAAGACAGAAATTCATGAGACTTGAGACATTTAGATAAGATCAGTGCTGATAAGAGGTGATCGGGTGACTTGCCATTCAATTTTAATAGGACATCAAAACTGTTCCCCAGGAGCGAAGGATGTGGACGGTTTCCCTTCTTGCTTTTCCTGTCTGTTGTAGGTGTCCCCACATTCTCTAGGACTCAGCCCCGGGTCCTTCCGCTGCTTTGAACCAACTTGAAAAGTTAGTCCACTCAGAGCCTCAGCTGTTAACTTTTAGGCTGGTCTTTCCGGATTTCTTTCTTTAGGTTTGAAAAACCTAAATATTCAGTTCCCATTTTCAGCTACCTGCTGGACAGCAGTTAAATGCTACATTTTCACCAACACATCTGAAAGCAAACTGGCCGTTTTCCCCTTTCCCAGCAGCTCATTTGCTTCTCCTGCTCCTCTGCATTTCTGCCAGGTGCTCCACCCTTCTTCCTTATTCAACTTCAGAATCACCTCTGTGCCTGGCTCTTCTTCACCAGGTATCATCAGTTCTTCCTCAGCATCTCTAGATTTATGCTCCTCCATTCTGCTGTCATTAGCCTGGACTGTAATTTTTTCTAAGATTGAATTACTGTCATATCCTCCTAACTTGTCTTTTTGGCTCCAATCTCTTGTCCCTTTAATTCATCCTACTTATTATTGCCAAAATAATACCTGTAAATCATCATTTCAAAATGCTATCCTCTCTGTGTTAATTTCCTATGGCTGCCATAACTAAGTATCACTAAATGGCTTAAAGCAATAGGAATGTATTCTCTCACAGTTCTGGAGGCTAGAAGTCTGAAATCAAGGAGTAGACAAGGCCATGCTCATTTTGAAGGCTCTATGTCTACCTCTTGCTAGTGTCTGATGTCTACTGGCAATCCTTGGTGTTCCCTGGCTTGTAGCTGCATCTCTTCAATCTCTGCCACCAACACTGTGAGGTGTGCTCCCTGTGTTTCTGTGCCTGTGTCCAAATTTCCCTCTTCTTATAAGGACACTGATCATGTCGGATTTAGGTCCCACCCTAATCTAGGGTGACTTTCTCTTAACTTGATTACATCTGGAGACCATATTTCCAAATGAGGTTGAATTCATAGGTTCCAGGAGAACATGAATTCTAGGAGAGGTGACAGACAATTTGCAAAAAGCCTGTTCACTAACCTGCTTCCTCCCATCGTATTTGATTTCTGCTTTCCAACATGATCTGCTTAAGTCACACACCCACCCCTTCCCCTGCCATTCTCCCCTTCACACAGCGTCTTAATTTTATTTTCCTTTCATTTGTATCCCTGCATCTTCCTTTCTCTATTCAAATTATGTACTTATTTTTTTTTCTGCTAAAGGAACACCTCACCTTCTACTTCCTTTCTGAAACTTCAGACTGCTTTGACCAATATAATCTTGAACTGAGTTTGCCATCACAAGGCAACAGTCCTTGGTCCAGAGTATCTTGTGGAACTGAATCACCGGGGATCTAAAACACAGTAACAGCTCTTTCCTGTTTATTTCTTTCATGATAGGTTTGTGGCTGCAGGAGTGGGGAACCTGCGGCCCTCCAGGTCCCCAAGTGCGGCCCCTCAACTGAATCTAAATTTCACAGAACAAATTACTTTAGTAAAAGGATTTGTTCTGTAAAATTTGGATTCAGTCAAAAGGCTGCACTCAAGGATCCCGAAGGCCACATGTGGCCCCAAAGCCCAGGTTCTCCAACCCTGCCAGAGAAGTATTTCTACAATCTAAGTTTAATTTGTTTAAGCCATGAACATGTTCTTTAAAAGTTACATATGTGCAAAATGAATTTATAGTAAATGGATCATATTTTAGTGTAGTCAGGGTCTTTCTTTTTTTTTTTTTTAATTTCAGCTTATTATGGGGGTACAAAAGTTCTGGTTAGATATATTGCCCATGTCCCTCCCATTCCCCTGAGTCTGAGCTTCAAGCGTGTCCATTCCCCAGACAGTTTGCATCGCACTCATCATGTAGGTATACACCCATCCCCTCCCCCCATCCCCATCCCCCTGAGTCAGAACTTCAAGCATGCCCATTCCCCAGACAGTGCACATTGCACTCATCATGTAGGTATACACCCTCCCCTCCCCTCACCCCCAACCTCTGTCCAATACACAATTGGTGTTATTCCCAAATGTGCACTTAGGTGATGAT
>CM052441.1:11522178-11544747 GCA_028533085.1 Varecia variegata | reverse complement strand
GGTGGTTAACAGACTTAAACCTTAGGAATGAAACTATTAGGGTATCTTTCATTTAAATAAAATCTTTGACAGATACTGGCATGAAGTAAGCATGCCTTTGACAAAATAAGTGTTCTCCTTTTTTAATTGAAATATGATTTTTCACAAATTGTGATTTCTTAACCTGAAGACCAGTTGGATTAACTATGGTATATCTGTGTTCTTAGAGTGACCCTGAAACTAGACAGCTTCTCCAAGATACAGGTGGCTGGATTTCTGAGGTGACTGCACTGTATCTTTCTGGATTAACCTATTCTGTATTTAGATTTCTGGAACCCATTTACCCCCAATAGTGGTATATTTAGACCCACTGTGGGCAAACCTCAGTGTGTCCTAAGCATCAACATGGCTGAGCCAAAGTTTGAGCTTCCCTGAAATGAAGGTTACACCTTAGTGATGAAAGATGTTAGTTTTCTTTGGGAATTGAAGAGCAGAGACCTACAAAAGGGAGAGAAAATCAATATGGGTCCTAATGAGATCCAAGTAAGTAGAGCCGCAGAAAACAGTGAGAGCCTTGGAAGGAATCTCATAGTGGAGAAGAATTAGAAAAGAATTCACCTGTTTCCTATATAACTCTGTCTATAACCGATAATTTTCCAGAGAAATTTCATTAAATAGCCTTGAGATTTGTTTCATACTACCTTATATGATTGCTGTCTTTCACAGGAGCCAAAGGGCTCTAATTAGTAGCTTTAGATTGTTGTCTTTACATTAGACTACAGTCCAAACTGGCTGACTGTTTGTTTTTGGCACAATTATTACTTCTTTCTCCTCACCCCATCCCCAGCTCTCAAATAATCACTTTAAATATTTTTCTTGCTAATGTGAAGATAAATCCACTGCCTCAAGCGCATGGTTAAACATTGGATTAACAGAATGTTAATTCTGTTGACTGAATTAACTGTTCCTGGTTGGGAACCCCTGGTTCCAGGGAATCTTAGGGTTTCAATTCTGTTTCCTTGGTAACTAAAGTGTTCCATGCAGTTTGCTCAACTTTGAATGGGCACTTCTCTTAGGAACATTTTCCCTTCTAAGTAAATCACTTGATGTGTTACAATATAAGTTCTGTTTAAAAATTCTTGAGACAAATTCACCATGATTTACTTTAAAAAACAAGTGGCCTTGTCCTTTTGGTCTAGGATTTATCACTTAGTTGCATCTAGCAGAGCCCCTAACACAATAAGAAAAAGCAGAAGTGTGATTGCTTAAAAAAAAAAGGTGAAACTTAATAAAATGATGGAAGTGCCCTTCTTTAGAGGGAATTAAAGTTTCTCTTTGTAGTATTGCTTGTGTTCAATTATGTGACTATTTCATAAACACAAAATCTAATAAAATGATGGGCAGTTCCCTCTCTGGAGGGTGTTAAAAGTGTTTCTTCATAGAATAACATGTCACATCATAACATTTGGTTCTTTTTACCTGGTCAAGATGTTTGCTTAGGGCATTTGAAATGCATATTTGAAAACTAGTAGATAAATGTTTTGAATTTAAAAAGTCATTCAGGCTCTGAGCTATGGAAGAATATTTTCCAAAGCAGGCATTCAAGTTCTGTCACTGTTTTTCTTCTTGCATCAATAAGGCAGAAACGGAATATAATCAGAGTTGGTTTTTCTTTATTCCTGTCCACAATTCAGAAATATAAACTGAGAAATATATTGTCCCTTCCTGATTAGATTATGAAATTCCCCAAACTGTGATCCAGAACAAGGCTGCCATTCACAGTGGATTTGTGGAAGTGGGAGGCTCCATTGAGCCTGTTTATGAAATGTTTCAAGTTTAAGAGATTTACAAATACATAGATGTATAATCACATACAATCAAACAGTCAATTAGTACCTAATACACACATATTGAAACACATGGCCCCAGTCTTTTGAAATCAGGTGGACCTACCTAAATGTCTTTAATTTAATTGGCTAACAAATAGCAAGACCACTTTGATGGAATCTTCACCATGAAAGTGATTGTCAAAATGGGTAAGTGGTTCTTATTAGCCCACTTAACCAACTTCTGATTTACCTTAACTATTTTTAATAAACTTAAGAATGAATTTTAGGGAACTTAAGAATATATCATGGAAGCCATATTTTTAAAAAGGAAGTATATTCTGGAGAAGGATCGTGGTGATGGCTGCACAGCAATGTGAATATACTTAATGCCACTGCGCTGTGTACTTAAAAATGGTTGAAATGGTAAATTGTATATTATGTATATTTTACCACAATAAAAAAGGTATAATACTTTATATTGCATATATGAAAAGGAAACAGACCTTGCATGGCAAAAACAAACTGATAAAGATGATGCTAAATTCAGAGGGGATTCCTCTTATCCAGAACTTTGATTTCTAGATAAGAATATAAACATATTGCAAGAAGGTACATTGAAAAACCGGTGAACTAGGGTGGAATAAATAAATAGAAATAGGCTATTCTTTAGGCTCCCCCACAGTCTCTTTTATAATTATAGTACAAACAGTTTCATTTCATTTGACAGTTATTGGATGAGCTCCTCCGGGTGCCCCAGAGTACAAAATTGACGAAATCTCTGCCTCCAAAAACCTTCCCTTCTACTGAGCCAGTTATCGCAGGAAGGTGAATGCAGCAATTATACTTTGCCCATTTTACACGTGAAGAAGCAGAAATGGAGCTGAGTTTACTAATTTATCTGTTACAAACAGTGGCTTCCAAGTATTTTCCTGTATTAACTCAGCTGAGTGCTTTTATTTTCTCAATCTTATGCCCAATTTATGGATGACGGCACGGAGGCACAGAGAGGTTAATAATAGAATAGTTTAGTATTAGGGAAACAATTTGAATTCTAGAACACCTTTCCTGTGTGAAATTCTTAACATAGGCTAAAGAAGTGATGGCACATTTTTAAAGAGTTATACCTTTTTATCATTATTTACCTCAAAAAAAAAAAAAACAAGAAACAATCAAACCTTCTCTTCTCCCTCTCCTGCCATTGGCATATATATTATCATGAGGGTTGCATTGATTGAAGAACACAACCTTTGCCTTTGGGCAACTCAGGCCCATAGTAAGTGTTCAATAATATTAGTTACTGTTATTGTTATTGGTTTTCAGGTTTTTTATATAATTAATCTTGAATCTATTTTTTAAGAGTATTATGTAACTATACAATAAAATCATGAGATAACCTGGAAGTTTGCAAAACTAGGATAGAACCAGTTTTTAAAATGCATTTTAAACATTCAGGTAGTGTATTTTTTTTCACTTATGTTGCATGATCTGCCTTATGCTGTTTATGCCTGTCTTTTCAAATAATCTTATTGCCCCTAACCAAAACTAATTGAAAGTTGATTGTTTCGTTTTTGCTTTTGTTTTGTTTTTACATGTTGTTACCATTAAGAAAAAACTATTCCAGAGATATAACAGCTACTGCCAATTTTCTGAGTTAATGTTAACTAGAGATTTTGGCTACATTTAAATGCTTTAAGCCATCTTACAAGCTTAAAGCATTTATGCATACAAATATTTAAATGAATTAGCAAAGAGAATGTAGAGGTAAGAAATAAAATCCATGGTAGAATAAATCCTTTTCAAATGCAATTCTTTTAGGATTTGAATCAACCACATATAATAGAAAACCTCCAAATAACAGTGGCTTAAACAAGACAAAGCTTATTCTTTTTCTCTCACATAAAACAAATTTGGATTTCTTTTACCAGTAGCATGGAAGCTCCGCAGTCTAAAGGACCCAAGCTCCTTCTGACATTCTGTTCCTTATCCTAGCACAAGGCTTCCCTTCCCAAGGTCAGCTCCGGCTCTAATGTGGCTACCGGAGCTTCAGCCATCAGCATCCCTTACAGGCAGCGGGAAAGTGGAAGACAGGAACTCAGTAGGGACAGACTTCTCTGCTGAAGCGGTTTCCTTTAAGGAGCCTTTCTGGAAGTCTTACTCAGCACTTCCTCTCATATCCACTGCACAGACCTTAAGCTCTATCTGTCTGCCTGGGACCTGGAAAAGATAGTCTTTAAGCTGTGCACATTGTACCTGGAATGAAATCTGAGTTCTATTAATAAGAAGAGTTGAATGGATATTTGGCAGGCAAATAGCAGTCTCTGCTGCAGTAGTAAACTTCACATCATAATTTCAGAACTGGATATCCTGTTTTATGAATATGAATTTTTTTTTGACCTTAGTATCAACATGTTTAATTTATTATTAATGCAAAAGAACAGTTTTTCTATGATTAGTGAAACAGAAAGCATATATTTAAGGATCTGCCCCCAGTCCATTAAAAAGGGGGTGATGGGGGGGGGAAGCAGAAAACAAAAGAGAAAATAGAAGTAATATCAGTTACCACATGATTTTTGCAGTAAACAATAGAATATGATGTGCAATAGTGCAATTTTTCTTTGCTAGTCCAGCAACGCAAGTCTTAACAGGAAGTTTACTGATGTTACTCTTTGCATTTCAGGATTTAGTTGCGTGCTTGCCAGGGGTTATTCTGACTCACTGAGTATCAAAATACATCATGGATAAACTATCGTTTTAAAAAAGAATCAGAACATAATAATATACAATTCACACTAAGGCTATATTGGGGGAAAAAGTCACCACTTATTGAGTGTATATTATCTTCACAACAACCCTATGAGTTAGGGACTATTACTGTGGCCATTTTATAGATAAAGAAACAGAGACATCAAGATGCTAAGTAGCTTTCTCAAATGTGTCATGAACTACGGAGTGGCAGAGAACTGTGCTGTCTGGTTTCTAATTGTGTGCCCATAAGGCCATAGCACAATGCTGCTTCATTTTGTAATTCAAAAAGTATTTAAGGATGTTGCAGTTGGTCATCATGAACATGAATTGTCTGTTATCTTATGTCTTTGTGAAAAATTCTGGTCAAACTATTTGCTATGTTTCTGTACACATGCGATTGTACTATGTGCATGTTTTAAAAGATGTATGTTTTAGATAAAAATGCACACACATTTACTTCTAAGAATAGTTCTTATATTGAAGGGAAATTTTCTCTGCATGAGAGAATGTGTTCTAGGCACCAGTGGTGAATAAATATTGCATAATTATCTTCAGAAAGCATCACTGTGCTGAATTTTAGAACCTGGTCTCAGTGCCAGTTGAGAGCCAACAGCTTTGAAGACCTAGAGTTTTTGCATCACTTATGCTTTTGCCTCTATTTGAGATCCAAAAGTGAATTTGAAGTGTAGCTCTACCACTCCCATTGGAAGAGACAAGTAAGTGTGTATGTGTGTGTGCATGTGTGTGTGTGTTTGTGTGTGTGTGTGTCTGTGTGTGTATGGTGGTGGTGGTGGTTACAGAAAGACAAGCTATGCATCTGCAGGGTGTGCTGCCATTAGCAAGGAGAGTGGAAAGGGGTGCAGAAGAGAGTGAGGAGAGCTTGGGAGGGCAGGACAGGCATGTTTCAGGAGCTCTGGAACCATCTACTAAGTATGTAAGTGTAAACACTTCCTGATATATGAACTGGTCGTTTTGAGACTAAAGTATTTAGCAGGAAATAGCCCCTCTTCAACCCTCACCTTCTCAGGTGCAGAACTTGGCTTGTTCCCTCCCTCTTTGTTTGAATTATGTCATTAATCAGCCTTCATGAAAGATCACTTAGTCATTGATGAAAGCATAAACTCTTAATTGTTAGGAATCACTGGTGCAGCACAAACCTTTTTCTACCCTTGAACAAATTCAAATGCTTATTTTCTCATGAGGTTTTTTTTTTTTTAAATTCTTAGGCTAAATAATCACAGCTTCTTTCTTGTCTCTCCTCTCCCCCATCACATATTTTTCTCTATCTTTATATTCCAGTACATAACAGAACTGTCCCTATGGCAATGCTGTGCTGTGGGTGGCTCCTACCTAGCCACCAAATTTTGAGAGAGTTGCAGACTTGCAACCTTTAGAGGTTGCAAAGCTGGGTTGGTGGTCTTCCTGGAGCCTGGGCGGTGAATCTGAGATCCATGAACCCAGGGGGCCTGACACGTTATCATGATGTCTCAACCCTTTTTCATTAGAAAAAATGAATTGAATGGAATTGAATTTGGTGAGAGCAATTAAATACTAAAGAAGAAGATTTTGCCAGTTTGGTTGAGCTTTAGAAGACCACAAACCATTGTAATATCTAAGATTTCTTGATGCCCAGAACTAACATATGTCTCTGTGAGACAGTAATTGCCCCTGTTGAGAATACATGCGTTAATGTAAGATATCCATTACTCTGTATAAGCACCAGGTATCGAATAATACGTCTTACACATGTATGAATTATGTGTTCAAATGTTTATAAATCTATGGAGCCTATAGATTGCAAATTCTATGAGGGCAGAAATTTTTATTTTCATCTATTTTTAATTGTTATATTTCCAGTTCCTAAGATAGTACCTGGAACATAACAGGTGCTTATTAAACATTTGTTAAATGTTGCATGATTAATAAAATGCAAATTCAGTCTATGCCTCACTGATGCCAGTAATTTTTGGCTAGTATTTATTTTCTCGATTAAGATTCACTAAAAGGACATTAACTAATATGTGTGTTTGGGACGTGTGGTTAAGGGTAGGTCTTCAGACTTAACAGATCAAATGGAGTCTCCACACTTAAAAAGTGTACAGCATCACTGCCTTAATGAGCCCATGGTGTGGATGGAAATGGTAGCTGCAGACTCATGGATTGCTTTGTTCATTCAGCACTTTTCATTGGCCATGCCATGAGCCCAGCACTGTTCTGGGTGCTTAGGTTACACTGAGCCCTGCCTTCATGGTGCTTACATTCTAGTGGAGGAGACAGAAAAAAGCAAACATAATGGACACTTAATTATCAATTTTTGGAAGCTGACCAGAATTGTGGAAGAGGGAAAATGAGAGCTGGAGTGCCAGGGTGAGTTGATGGTGAGGTTAGAGTGAGTCTCGTTGACAGATAGTTCAAGCAACACTTGGAGGAAGAGGTGAGACAGTTAACCATGTTGAAGGAACAGCATTCCACGCAAAGGGCTCAACAAGTGCAGAGTCCTGACAGCAAGAGCAGTTCTAGAATACTCTAGGAACAGGACGAAGGTCAGTATGACTGGAGCAGGAGGGAAGTGGGAGGCAGGAGTGGGAGAAAATGTGGTCAGGAAGGTAAGGGGGTTGGAGCTCAGGTGGATCCCAGTGGTGACTAAGACTTTGGCTTTTATTCTGAGGGAAGTGGGAACCCATTGCAGGACTTTGAAAGACAGGATCTGACTTATTGTAAGTGTTCATTTGACTGCTGGGTTGAGAAGACACCCAAAGGGGGCCAGGGGTTGAGGCAGGTAGGAGCCTACTATACAGTCTAGGTGAGAAACGAGGAGTGATGGTAGCTTTGATGCGAGAGTAATGGAGAGAAGTGAGGAGTGCTCACCTCTTGAGTATATCTTAAGGTAGAGCTGGCAGGGTTTTCCTCATGGGCTGGATATAGAGTATGATAGAAAGAATAGAGCCAAGGATGGTTATTTTGGCTTGAACAATTAGAAGATGTAGTCATCAACAACTGATATGGGGAAGTCTACAGGTAGAATGAGTTTTTGAGGAGGAATATCAGTTTGGTATTGACCATGTTAAATTTGAGATGTTTTTAGATAATACAAGTGGAGATGTCTGGAGTTTGGGACAGTGTCTGGACTTGATGTAATGTTATGAGTCCTTGGCATAGAGATAATGAGTGAGATGAGTCTAAGAGAAAAAGAGAAAAAGACGAAAGACTGAGCACTGGGACACTCAGACATTAAGTCAGAGAGAGGAGAAGGAACCAGCAAAGGAAATCGAGATGGACTCCCTCTCACTATGGCATCGGGAGGGACAAATGAAGACATGTAGGAAGAAAAAGTGATCAGCTGTGTCAAATGCTGCTGTTACGCCAAGTACAATGAGGATTGATAACTGTCCAGCTTGTCAAGAGTAGTTTTGATAGAGGGAGGAGTGGAGGCATACTTGGAGTGAGTTCATGAGAAAACGGGAGGAAAGGAGTTGGAAACAACAAGTATAAGTGTGGGGAGTTAGCTACACTCCCAGCAAAATCGGGTCCCTTTGGCAGGAAGCATCGCAAGGGATATGGAAATAATAGAAATAGAAAATAGAGAATATAGAAATAAAAGAAGACACAGAGATGAAAGTATAGTTTATAAAGATGGGAAGTCGGGGGTCCTCCAGCATTCCCGTGAGCTGTGAGGCCACGAGTGAAGTCCCGCATTGGTATTTATTGGTACAGCAATCAGTTGCCAGTGGTAACAGATTTACATAATAACAGGTAGTTCATTTAGGTTTAAAGTCTCCCCAAAAGCTTCTAGAGATCCCTTAATTAACTCTATCTACATGAGCAAATGGTTACAAAATCTTTCTAAGATAACCTTCTAAGTCCTAAGATAAAATTATCACTTAGCAGAAAGGCTAAACATAAATACAGTGGCTCTATATTTCTTTATCTAGTTTTTTGTTGATTAAGACTGGTAGTCAGGAGTAAAGCAGGAACTGTCCCTTAGGCCAATTGTTTTTAGCTGCAGATGTCTGTCGGGTGGGCATGCTTTGATCAGTTCCCAACCTGTGACCCCATACTGAGCCTTGTCCTACAGAGGCATCAGGCACAAGTAGTCTTCAGGTCTGAGACAGCAAATTGCTCTGATCTGTGAGATGCCCTCCTGAGGAGAGGCAGCTTTTGATATGTGAACTAACACGTTCACATATTCCTTCAAGGCAAAGCCCTGCAAAACTCCTGAAATCATTTATGTCTCTTTATGTAGGCCAACATATAAGCAACTCTTTCAGAGGAGGGAGAAGGGGTAATGCCATCACACAGATGAGAGGGTAGAAACTAGTGCCTTGGGAGAGAGAATGTTTTCGAAAAGGAGTGCAGGCAGGAAGGCAGAGTCAGGTGCAGAGGAGGCTCTGTGAACATTCTCTTCTAACTGCCTCAATTCCTAGGGAATCAGGAGTGAGGTCATCAGCTGAGCGTGAGCCTCGGGGAGAAGATGTGAGAGGTCGAGGTGGCAGGAGGAGCTGTGCGGTGTGCAGCAGTCTTGTAGGAAAGCGGGAAAGGGGATGGCCTGGCCCAGGGAGGGGTAGTGTGGCTCCTGGGCTCAACCAATGTCAGGTTCTGAAGATGTTTGTGTGGGTTCTTCGTTAGTCAGTTCATCCATGTGAGTAGCTGCCAGAGAGTTGAATTTAACCAAGGCAGCAGTTCTAGGAAATGAGTATGATGAACAGCGAAAGGGACCAGGGAGTGGAGAATATATGTAAGACAGTGATGCTAATGAATGACCATGGAAAATTATGTAGGTGAGGAGGGAGAGAGTGGAGGTTGAGTGGGTAGGAGGCAGTGAAGAGGGACTAGGATCCATGAGCATGCTGCTTGTCCCTTACAATTAAGGTCAAGAGCTTCCGGCACTTCCCAGGTATGTTGCTGCTTCAGGGGTGTCCCTGAGGTAGTGTTCAGCATGGATGTCTTGAAATCTGCTCCTAGGTGTGTCTGGAGTCCTATAGAAGACCTGCATTCTCTGTAGCCTTATCCTGAGGCCCTTTAGGGGGCTCAGATGGACGAATTTTTGTGGTTGCTTAAAGCTGAAGTGGGTTACCTGGGCCTTCTAGTTCTCCCCTGTTTCCTGAGAGAACCCTGGAGCACCCTGAAATGGGTTTTCCACTCTGTTGTCTTCCTACCTGCCTGCTTGGGTGTGATCCCAGTCACCAGCACATAGTTCAGGTGTGGCGTCAGGCTCCTGGTTGATATAACACCTTTGCAAATAGAATCTTTTACTATAGTAATCCAGCAAGGAATTAAATAGCAATTGAATTTTCTTTCCCTTACAAATTAAAAGCACAACCAAAGGAAAAAATGCAACCAAATCAACCAACCAAACCAAACCAAAGTATGTGACTTCCTGACAGTCCCCTGCCTCACCCAAGCCTTGTGGTTCATTTATATCTGGTGTTCCAAA
Organism: Varecia variegata; assembly: GCA_028533085.1. Classification (NCBI taxonomy): domain Eukaryota; kingdom Metazoa; phylum Chordata; class Mammalia; order Primates; family Lemuridae; genus Varecia; species Varecia variegata. The sequence continues at coordinate 11,534,760 of CM052441.1, read as the reverse complement.
ACTTCATAATCATGTGCTTTTTTTCATTCATTGTGCTTGGCACACACTCAGTGGACCCTTTCAAGTTTGTATTTTAGGGGCAGGGGGCAGGGCTCCTTTTTAAGATTTCTTCAACTTTATCTTCCAACTCTTCTAATGAATTTTTAAAAATTATGTCTGTCCTATTTTTAATTTCCAAGAGATATTCTTTGTCCTCTAAATGTTTCTTTTAAACAAATGTAAAATGAATAATATGTACGTATATTTTTGTGTAAATTTTGATTCATTGTTGCAGTATTTTTTTTATCTCTCTGAGGATGGATAGTTATTATAGGCTTAAAAAAACCCCACTTTTTTCCTGATCCCTGAATTATCTCTTTTCGGTAGACTTCCTCCTTTCCTTCCCTTTCTCTTATTCATGATTTTAGAGGCTTATCGTATGTATTTGACTATCCACTCATTTTTAACCACAAGGAACTAAAAATGTTGATATGGAGCTCTGTGTGCACCTTAAGTAGAGTTTTTGGATTCGTGGGATTCAATACAGTGTTTTCTCTGGGACTGATTAGTTTCTCCAGATCTATAATTTTCCAGTCTCTTTTCATGGAGTTAAAGCCTGGTTGCCTTAATGGAAGTGAAAGTGAGGGTAGAGTAATACCACCATTCAGAATGCAGATTTATAAATTTGCTTGTTTTCATTCCCCAGGCCTTGCCCTCCCTCACCACACTTGGTATCTCAAGTCTGAAACTCCTTAGATTATCTTTCTCCAGAGAATAAAACTCTAGTTGTTCATGTCCTTTGCCCATTTTTTGATTGCATTATTTGTTTTCTTGCTGTTGAGTTGTTTGAGTTTCTTATATATTTCGATTATTAACCCTCAGCAGATAAATGGTTTACAAATGTTTTCTCCCATCCTGTGGGTTGTCTTTTCACTCTGTCATTTGTTTCCTTTGTTGTGCAGAAGCTTTTTAGTTTAATGCAATTAAACTACCTTTACTTTTGTTGCCTGTGCTTTCAGAGTTGTATCCAAAAAATCATTGCCCAGATCAATGTCATGGGGCACTTCTATGTTTTCTTTTAGTAGTTTTACAGTTTCAGCTCTTATATTTAAATTCTATTCAATTTTGAGTGGATCGTTAAAATTAATATATGGTGTGAGATTAGGGTCCAGTTTCATTCTTCTGCATGTAGATATCCAGTTTTCCCAACACCATTTCTTGAAGAGGCTGGCCTTTTCTCATTGTGTGTTCTTGGCAGTTTTGTCAAAAATCAATTGACTGTAAATGTGTAGGTTTGTTTCTGGACTTTCTAATTCTGTTTCATTGGTCAATGAGTCTTTTTTTATGCCAGTATCATACTGTTTTGATTATAATAGATTTATGATACTAAATATATTTTGAAATCACAGTGTATGATGCCTCCAGCTTTGTTCTTCATGCTCAAGATTGTTTTTGTTAGTTGGGGTCTTTTGTGATTCCATGAGAATTTAGAGATTGCTTTTTCTATTTCAGTGAAAAATGACACCTGGATTTTGATAGGGATTGCATTGAATCTGTAGATTACTTTGGGTAGTATGGACATTTTAATATATTAATTCTTCTACTCCATGAACACAGGATATCTTTACATTTATTTGTATTTCCTTCTATTCTTTCTCCTGTGTTTTATAGTTTTTAAGTATACAAGTCTTTCACCTGCTTGGTTAAATTTACTTCTAAGTATTTTGTTGTTGTTGTTTTTGCTATTGTAAATGGGATTTCTTTTTCATTTCCTTTTCAGATAGTACGTTATTAATGTATAGACAGAAATGCTGCTGATTTCTACATATTGACTTGTATTCTGCAATTTTACTGAATTTGTTTATCAGTTCTAATAGTTTTTTGGTGGAGTCTTTAGGATTCTCTCTATATATGATCATGTCATCAGCAAATAGAGACACTTTCACTTCTCTGTTTTCTTAATCATGTGAAATATATATATGTGTATATGTATAGGCTTATTGAAAAAAACTGAAATGATAAAGTTTATATATTAAGAGGCAAAAACTATGTTGTTCTACTCCTCTAAAATGACTTTCCAGTAAATTAACACAGTGGAACAGTTTTATGAATTTGCTCCTGGATATTCTCTAAGCATGTTCTCTCACATGTACACACATAATTTATTTTTACCCAGTTGGGATCATATTATCATCTGATCTGAAACTTACTGTTTTTCACTTAATAAGCTGACTGTCTTTCCAAGCCACCACATTATGTATATGTATCTTTAAGAATTTTTCAAACCTGCTATATTTTTTAAAGATCTATATTCCTTTATATACATATATGTACAAATTACTTGTTTGCTTATTTCTTTGAAAATATTGGTCTAGTTTTAAAAAAATATGTAAGCAGTGAATACAAATGATAAACAAATTCAGTACAGAGGGAGATGGAGAAGAAGTACAAGTCTCCCTTCTCAGCTACTCCCAGTCTTCTTACCTAAAGGGTTATCCTTAGGACATTGTGTTGTGTGTCTGTTTATTATCTATTTAACTTTAGACCATTTCTAAATTTCACTTTCCATTATACTTTCCCACTATTGAGAGTGAGTAATTTAGTACATTTACCTTTTCTTTCACTTCATCAGCCTCTACCTACTTAATGATATTGATTACAGTTTTTCAGTTTATTCATTGTTAAATAACATACCTAAACTTGTATTTTTGACTTTAGACATTTCTGGCTTATTATAAGAGATGAAAGAATTTGCACATTTACCCTTCCTTCCGCTTCTCTTTTGCTCAATTTTTTGCTATATTATTGCTTTTAGATTGACAAGGTTTATAATAGGTTACTGACAAGGTTACTGTTCAGTTTACAAAATGTATTTCATGTTTTATATAAAAGTTGATTATATAACTAGCACTTGCCTTATTGTGTGAATATTAGTTATTATATAATAGTTACACAATGAAGCTCAAAGAAGAATTTACTAAGTATACAAGGCATTCCTCTGGCTCAAACTTAGCAGTCCCTTGTTATATCGTTCCTTGGGTTTCTTAGATCCCTTTTCTGTGGATTGGAATATATCCTTTAGTAAATTTTCAGAGTGGATATGTAAGTTATAAACTTTTTGACCTCTCTTATATCCAGAAAGTTTGCCTTCAGATTTGCTAATAGTTTGCAATAGTATCAAATTCTAGTTTTAAATTCTTTCTCCCTTAGAATTTGAAGATACTGCCCCAAGATATTCTAGAATCCATTGCTGCTAATGAGAAGTTTTGGTGCCAGTCTTTTTATTTCCTTGATGTCACTTGGCTTTTTCTTCTGGGAAATTATTATTTAGCCTCTGAATAATGAAACTTCTCCATCATGTCTCAAGGTGTGTTTCTTTTGTTTAATCCTGTAGGTCTTCAACAGGCTTTTTTAAAAAATCCAACTATAATTTATTTTGGTATAGGGTGAGGAGGACATGAGGAGCCAAACTGATTATTTTTCTAGTTTAACTGACTAACCAATTGTCCCATAACCCTTTATTTAATGGTGAATTTTTGTACTTTTTATTGATATATCATTGTTGTACATACTTTAGGGATATGTGTCACATTTCAATACCTGTATATAATGTGTAATGATCAAATCATGTTAATTGGGATATCCATCACCTCAAACATTTATCTTTTCTTTATGTTGGGAACATTACAGTTCTTCTCTTCTAGCTATTTTGAAATATAGAATAAATTATTATTTTTTATTTCAGAGTATTATGGGGGTACAAGAACTTTGGTTACATGAAGTGCCTTTGCACTGCCCAACAAGCATGTTCATCCTCTAGAGAGTGCGTACCGCATCCATTAGGTGTGGATTTATCCATTGCTTCCTCCCCCCTCCCATCTGCCCAACACCCTATGAATGTTACTTCCCATATGTGCCCATTAGTGTTGATCAATTAGTACTAATTCAACAGGCTTTTTAATTAAAGTTTCATCTTTCTTCATCTCTTTGAAATTTTAACGTTTTAGTTTCTTTTCCCCCTTTATTGTCTTTATTTTCTCTTTCTTGCATATATTTTTGAGAGATATCGAATTCCCAATATCTGTCTTCCATGTCTCTCTTATTTTTCTCTTTGTTTTCTTTTTACACTATGTTTAGAATTCTCTTTTGCATAAGGCCACCTACTAGATCTTCAGTCCTGTCAATTTTATTATTCAAACTGTGTTTTTTTAATTTTTTATTTTGGTATACATATTTTTAATTTCTAAGGCTCTGTTGTTTTTGCTGGGCATGGTGGTACACCTGTAGTCCCAGCTATTAATAATTGGGAGGCTGAGGCAGGAAGACTGCTTGAACTCAGGAATTTGAGGCTCAGGGAGCTGTGATTGCTATACTGCACTCTAGCCTGGGAGACAGAGCGAGGCCCTATCACTTAAAAAATCTATTGTTTGTATTCTAATTTTGTTCTGAAACCCTGTTTTTGCATCCTGCAACACCTAGAAGGAGCTCAGTCTTATCTGCAGCTGATTAGGAGTACACTCTGAATGTAGACCTAGATGAGCAAACACTTTTTTACTGTCTTCCTCAAGTCTCAATGCCCAGAGGTCATCACCTCCATCAACATCCCTTATCCTCTTTTTTTCTATCCCTCACCACCAAATGAAGTCCCAGCTTCGTTTTAAGGCCACTCTTTATAGTGGGACCAGCTAATTCCTATTGCATGTTGTCATTGCTCACGTCTCCATTGACAATCCTGCTTTGCATCCTCTTATTTAGAGTGGGATGAGAAACAAAGACTGTGAAGTGGGAAGAATCCAATCCCACTACCCTCCTTTTTCATTGCAATTTTATCCTGTTTTATGGATGCAATAAGCTGTTGCATTCTCTCTGAAGACAGAAAAGAGAATTTTTAAAATACTCTTCTATTGCCAGAATGGTCTCTATTTTATTTTTTTCATGACTTATTAATTGTGTTTGTTCATATTATATCTTCCCTTTCTTACTCTTGGTTTTCCTCAAATGTCCGGTGGTCCGTGTGGTCTTGTAGGATTCACATTTATTAGTTAAAGTCAACATTGGTGTAGGCAACTGGTCAGTGATTTCACTGTGGTTGTGTACATCTGTTTCCCTGCCGTGCCTCTCCCCACACTGGGCAAGCTGGTCTGGTTCCAGGTCAGTGATTGGAGCATTTCCTCTTGCAGGCAGACCTTCAGGCTGAGAGTAGCAAGCAGGACCATGGGCTAGAACAATGTCAGTAGAGAAGGCATTCTCAGTGCCTGGTCCTTGTCAGAGCCACCTTCTTGATTTATTTATTTTTTCTCTGTCTATGGTGCAGATCTGGAGTTTCTTAGTCTCTCTGTGACCTCAAAACCCCTGGCAGAAAACTCCCTCACTCAGATCACCACCATTTTTAGCAAGCAGAGCTCAGGCTTTGAGTGGAGGCTAAAGACTCATGTCTATTGGGCAAGAGGGGGAAGGGGAAGGACACAGTTCTCCAAGCTGTTCTGAATAGAGGGCTTTAATGAACCACCTTGATGATTGCTCCAGGGTGCTTTCCATTTGTGAACTTCTGGCTTCTAGGAAGAACCCAGTTATCTCTGGTGTGTTGGGTTGTGATTTCCTCTGCTCTAATTTTTGTGCCAGTCCATCCCATCTGCTTCCTACTTCTGGAGAGGGAGGAAGCACGTGGGTAGGGTGTGTCCCTTTCCTTGAACTGGAAGTCCCTCTGGTTTATTTTAAATAAGATTTTATATTTATACAGATTCATGAACTTAATGATTGCACATTAGTGTTTTGGTCTGGAGTCAAGCCTTTCAAAATGTATAATCAAAAATTGACTTTTAGTTTGCATGTAGAAGTTCTATATTCCAGCATGCTTTGAAATGCTTTTCTCAATGAGCCATTGAGATATACAGCAAGCACGAGCCCCTGCAAGGGAACACAGACACATACATACACACACATACACACACACGGAGCATTTCTCCATGTCTCCACTTATTTAATTATTCCAGCAGACAGGCAGCTGGGGGGTGGGGGGTGGCAGTAACTCCTCCACTTGCAGTGCTGTGGCGGTGGTGGGAATCTGAGCAGCAGCCAGCCTTGCCAACAGGAGCAGAATGCTGAGTCAGCAGGAAATGCTTTTTGCTCCTACTTACCTGTTCTCTTGCAGCAGACAGCGTCCCCAAACAGCAGTGGGGGCAGCTTCAGCTGGCTTGCTTAGTCTGTTTCCATTGTGAGCCACAAACACTTTAGGCATTTTGTCATTTCAGGATGCTGGAACTCAGTGGAATTAAACTACACTCATTGTCTTGCCTCACTTTCTAACTCTGTGCTTTTTTTTGTTAGTAGGATGTTTCTCTCTGTACTTGGAAACTAATTGTTTTCCCTGATTTTAAATTAATTTATTCATTGTCTTCCCTGTGTGTCACCTTCTGAGGAAGGCTTGCTTTCTGTGTTGCACCTCCTCTACCTCTGGCCTCCAGCATCCCTGGTCTTTCTATCGTGGTGTACAAGGCCAAGGACACTCATATGGAAGAAGCCCTCCCAGGAGCACACACAAACTTTATGAAAACAGACAAAAAAATTGTAGAGAAGCAAATCCCTTCAAGGTTGCTTCTTTCCAGGCTTCCTGAAGGTATGCTTGGTGCTGGGGCAGTCACAGTCCTGGTTCTTATGGAACTTGGCCTCTTTCTCTCCCCTTCTAGAGAGCAGATCTGAGGTAATGAAAGAAATGTTACTCCAGGGAGCATGTTGGATCTGCTCTAATTCTTACTTTACAGAGATTTATTCACACTTTATTATTAGTAACAGATTACATGGGAAACACTGGACAGTTGACCATGGCACCCGGCACTTAAAGAAGGAATCCTCTGTTCATTAACAGGGCAGCCAACCTCTTCCTCGTGGTTAAGCACCAAGCTTTTTCTCGCTTCACTCTGTCTAAGCCCCAGCCCACCAGGACCACTTCCTATTCTGCTGAACTCACTCAGTTTTCGTTTTTATGTGCCTTTCCCTACCCCAGTCTCTTCCCCTAGAGTACCCAGCTCTGCTTTTTAAATCCTCCAAGGCCCAGCTTAAATGCTGCTTTGTCTGTGTGATTCCAATAAAAAACCTTGAGTTCCGTCTAGCTGTTTGCTTATATCTTAATTATAGTACAGTTCACCTATTCCAGAATTGTGTATAGATATGCCATATTTCTTCCAGGCTATAAGTATATTTCGTTCATTTTTGTGCTCCATGAATGCCTAGCATAATACTTCATATACCATAGATAATTGATAGATGCTTGGTGCTCTATTTACATTGCATTTGCACCATTTATTTGTCCCAGTTACTAGAGGCTCTAATCTGGGGGGAGAATATTGATAACTCATTTATAAATGTGGCTAATGTTCTTCAAGGAAAAACAGATGTCAGTGACAACCATAAGATTATCTCATGTAATCCTTACAACAACTCTGTGAAGAGGGTGTTTATTTTCATTTCAATGAAGAGGAAACTAGAGGTGTTGAATAATTAGCTGAGGATACGTAGGTAGAAGAGGACAGTAGAGTCATTGTGTTCTGCCTTTGTTCAAAGGTGTGTGCTGCTTTATTCATTCCTGAATTGTACACGAGCCAAAGAAAGCAATTGGGTGTTCAGTGTACTCCCATTTGGATGATTTGGCTCAGCAGACCGCAGTGTCTGCAGAGGTGAACAGTCTTGCTCTGGGAGACACCAGGAAATCCCCTCAAGTAATTCCTCTGGCTGAGTGTTTTGGAAACACAAAGCTGCTACTAAACTGTCACTGCTATCAAGTGATGTGATGATCATTTCCCAGGTGCCTACAATACTCCCAGCACCAGTCTCACAGGCCCTCAGCTTCCTTCTCCCCTGTCCTGTGTTAGAAGCAGGCACTGAAAAAGTCATTGTGTAAGTTACGATGACTTTCCACATGCTTCTGGAAGCAAAACACAGTTTCACAGGAGGGCCAATGAGTGAGATTTTCAGTAGAAAGTGAAGTTTCGCTTACCATAAACACTCAGTGGCTTTTTCCTGAATAGATACTGAACTGATAAAACACAGCTTCCTGGCTCTCTTGAGACTCAGAGACCCTTCCTGTTCCTGTAATTCCCTGTAACTCATGTCAGATATTTAGGTCATTAAGTATGAAATATCCAATTTCCTTAAGTACTAAATTTGACAGTTGATATTGCTGATGTTTCACTTTGACACATCTTGTTTTATTTTTATTGTGAAGGCACATCCTCAGTCTTTCAAATGCATGTTTTGGCTTGTGATTATCTTTCAAATTTCTTTTAGAGCAATTGTGAAACCACAGATAAGTAAAAAAATTTGTGTTATTTTCAAATATGGGTCTGTCATGGTACCACTGCAGCATAGCTTGAAATATCAATGAAGTGTTTGGGAAGGCTGTGACTAATGAACCCACGGTACGTTGATGGTTTGAGAAGTTCTGTTCTGGTGATTTTAATCTTGAAAATGAGCCACGTGGGTGACCTGGGACCAAGGTGGACAAGATGAGCTGAAAGCTGCAGTGGAAGCGAATCCATCTTAACCTACCCGTGAATTAGCAGTAAAGTTTGACGTTACTATTCCAACAATTTTGGACCATTTGAAACAAATGGGCAAGGTAAAGAAGCTGGATAGATGGGTTTCTCATGAATTAAATGAGCATCAGAAGAGAAATCATCTTGAAGCTTGCCTTTCTTTGCTGTCATGAAATAAAGGTGAACCATTTCTACACCGTATTGTTACTTGTGATGAAAAATGGATTCTTGACAATTTCAAGTGTTTGGCACATGGTTGGGTAAAGATGAATTCCAAAACACAGTCCAAAACCAAATATTCATCAAAAAAAAGCTAATGGTGGGCCGGGTGTGGTGGCTCACGCCTATAATCCTAGCACTCTGGGAGGCTGAGGTGGGAAGATCTCTTGAGCTCAGGACTTCAAGACCAGCCTGATCCTTGAGCAAGAGCAAGACCCTGTTTCTACTAAAAATAGAAAAAAATAGCTGGGCGTGGTGGCATGTGCCTATAGTCCCAGCTACCCAGGAGGCTAAGGCAGGAGGATCACTTGAGCCCAGGAGTTGGAGGTTGCTGTGAGCCAGACTGATGCCATGGCACTCTAGCTGGGTGACAGAGCAAGACTCAGTCTCAGAAAAAAAGAAAAGAAAACAAAGCTAATGGTGTCTGTTTGGTGGTCCAGCACTGGTATTATCCACTACAGCTTCATGAAACCTGATTAGTCTATTACAGCACATGTCTACTGCAACCGATTGGATGAAATGATGAGGATGCTTGTGATTAAGCAGCTGAGATTGGTCAATAGAGACAGGCCAATCTTCTTGCAAAACAATGCTTGACCACGTTGCACAAACACTGCTCAAACTATAGAGCTGGACTTGGAAACTCTCTGTCATCCACTGTATTCACCAGAACTTGCACCAACTGACTACTACTTCTTCCAGGCTTTGGACCACTTCTTGCAAGGAAAAATATTCAGTTCTCAACAAGCTATGGAATCGCCTTTCGCTATTTCATTGGCACTCGCTCTCCAGGCTTCTTTGCTGCTGGCATAAATTAGCTACTGTTAAGATGGCAAAACTGTGTCAATAGTTTAGGTGCATACTTTGACTAATTAAAAATTAATTATTTATAGTTCTTCTAAAGTTCTTGAAAATAATCTCTTCTAACCACGGTAAATATTCTTCCTCTTTAGTATCATTTGCAATATTGCTTTTCTTATTAATCTGTTTTTTTTCTGGATAGCAGAGCATAAATCTTGCACTCATTTGCTTTCTAAATACCAAATTGCACATGGAATTAAAATTTAATGAGCTTTTTCTGATGTAATCTCAACAGGCATAATCTTTGCTGTTAATTTTTTAATAAGAAATTAATAGCAGTTAAGTTAGCTGGGCATGGTGGCACATGCCTTTAGTCCCAGCTACTCGGGAGGCTGAGGCAGAAGGATTGCTTGAGCCCAGGAGTTTGAGGTTGCCGTGAGCTAGACTGACGCCACGGCACTCTAGTCTGGGCAACAGAGTGAGACTCTGTCTCAAAAAAAAAAAAAAAAAAAAAAAAAAGATTCAGACAAACAATACACTTCTAGTTGTTACATTTTAGAAAGGGTTTGTAGGGGAAAAATAGTGCTTTAGTTGGTTGATAAGTGATGGGTTTTCTTGGAACATACTGCTTGTTAATTTTATTAGACAAAAAATAAATTCAAATGGTCAACTACATTCCAATTTATATTCTTCCAATAAAGTCCTCCCCTTTTGCATTCTTGGATTTTGACACTCCTACACACCAGTTAAAGCACTTGTTAAAGTGGCCAAAAGAAATTATTGCAATTAATTTCCCAGTCTCTTCCCTCTTTGATGTGTCACTATAATACTTTGAATAATTTTCAGTGTCTGGCATCTGTTCAAGGACAATTTCTTGACTTTGAGGAGGGGGAGAAACAATAAAGGAAACCATATAATTTTTTTCCTAAATAGGAGACAAAAATATTTTTTGTCTAAATATTCTAAACTTTTTTTTCCTACATAGGTGACAAAAAATAGATAACTTTTTGACACAGTTAACTACTATTGAGATCTTTTCTCTTTGGAGTAGCCCTTAAGAGCAGAATTAGATCAGCAGTCTGTAACTTACAGCCTGTCTAGGTTATCTCAGCCAAAAGAAATTCAGAGAGAGAAACTTTGCAAATGGGAGCAATCTGAAGTTTTAAAATGGCTGCAGGGGTCTTAGTGGGTGACTCATTTTATTTTCTAGTGATTAGAAAAAATGACCAGACCATGAACTCTAGGATATACTTTATTTCTCATGTCCTGTAGAGTAGTTTCTGAGAAGTTTCTATTTGTACAGTGGTTCTAGTCTTGTTCATTCTATTCTTGCATTTTTAGGTTTGGAGGTATTTTATCTTGCCTTTGCTTCTTTACAAACTTGTTTTATTTTTTTTCCCACATTGCCATTCGTAAAGTTATGAATCATTTTCAGGGGAGTAAGAAGTGAAAGAAATGATAAAACCAGAGATCTGGAGCAGTTTCTTGTTCATGGTCTTACTCACTTTTGATAACCAGCACCTAGCACAGAGGGGGGCACCCCAGCAGGTATGTGGCCAATTTTTGTGGGATTGAATTGAATTTATTCTTAGACTAAATGACCACAAAGAAAATAGTATTACAGAAACTTTCAACCCAGGGGAACTATCAAGACTAAAGTTGGTATATTCTCCTTCTTCTGATGGATCCCGAGTTTTTCTTCTTAAAAAACAAATTCACATTTAAATATAAGACATTGATTGATGACAGATCAAGTTCAATAGAATGGACTTTAGAAATAGGCATAGAATGTCTATTAAAAAGTCTGTTGGAAATTTACAGCTAGGAATATAAGATTATTCTGTTTACATAAAGTTATTGCTGCTCTAATTTGAGCAGTTTGAACTATAATGAACTTTAAAAATTTAGTTGTGTGCAATCTTTTAATATATCTTACTCCTTTGATAGATGTTGTTCTTTGACCCACCTGGCTTCCCTTCAGTTTGTCTGTCTGTCGTTGAGCTAAACTCTTCATGTTTGTAGTGAACATGTTTTCCTCAAAAGGGAACCTATTTCTTGGGCCAAATGACAACACCAATGTAAGGAGTTCTGCGGTGCTTCCAGGCAAATCAGACTCATATTCATCCTCTATGTATTGTTAAGCTTGAATTTAAGATTACATATAGATTCCTTTACATGTTACAAATATATTTACATAGATTATCTCATTTTATGCATTCATTCTGTGTTTAACTCATTCTATAGAAAACAAATATACTGGCTGCCTGCTGTGTGCAAGTTGGTGGAGACAGAAAGATGATTAAGGCAAGGGTCTGTGCTGAAAGAACTTACACTCTCATGGGCAGGCTGACACATAAACACCAGGGACAAGGAGGGGGTGAGAGCTGGGACTCCGAAGCCGTGGAAATCTGGCTCAAATCCCACTGTAAATGTGCTTCTGGGCATATTCCATGACTTTTCTTTAGGCACCTCTGTTTTCTTACTAGTAAAACAGGTTTAACATATAAAATGCTTATTTAAGTGAGTAGTATTTAGAAAAGTTTTAATAGAATGTCTAGAACAGTGCTTGTCAAATAGAAATATAATTCAGGCCACAGAAGTAATTAAAAATTTTCTAGTAGCCACATTAAAAAAAGTAAAAAGGAACAGGTGAAGTTAATTTTTTTTTATTTATTATAGCTTATTATGGGGGTACAACCGTTCTCGTTAAGTATATTGCCCATGCCCCTCCCAACCCCCCCGAGTCTGAGCCTCAAGGGTGTCCATTCCCCTGACAGTGCACATCGCACTCATCATGTAGGTAAACACCCAACCTCTTCCCCACCCCCAACACCCCGAGTCAGATCTTCAAGCGTGTCCATTCCCCTGACAGTTCGCTTCGCTCTCATCATGTAGGTATACACCCATCCCCTCCCCCACCTCTGTCCGACACCCAATTGGTATCATTCCCAAATGTGCACCCAGGTGTTGATCAGGAAAACCAATTTTCTGGTGAGTACATGTGGTGCTTATTTTTCCATTCTTGGGATACTTCACTTAATAGAATGGGTTC
>CM052441.1:11471382-11521678 GCA_028533085.1 Varecia variegata | reverse complement strand
GTGATTGCCTTAGGGGTCTTCTTCATAAATTCTTTACCTAGGCCAATGTCTGTGATAGTCTTTCCTACATTTTCTTCTAGAATTCTAATAGTTTCATTTCTAAGGTTTAAGTCTGTTAACCACCGTGATTTAATTTTTGCGAGAGGTGAAAGGTGTGGGTCCTGCTTCAGTTTTCTACATGTGGTTATCCAGTTTTCCCAGCACCATTTATTGAATAAGGAATCTTTTCCCCAGAGTATATTTTTGTCTGCTTTGTCAAAGATTAGATGGCCATATGAGGATGGTTAGAGAACAAGAAAAATCTGAGGTTAATTTTAATGATATATTTATTTAGATCCATATATAAAAACTATTAGCATTTCAACATTAATATATATCATATTAATCAACATAAAATATTAATTAGCTGTTTTGCATTCTTTATTTTATACTAAGTCTTTAAAATAGTTTGTATTTTATAATTATAGCACATCTCAGTGTCAATGTTAAATTGTCATTGGTGATATTTGATCTGTATTTAGCTTTCATTAATTTTAGGGTTGAAAAAGATTTACATACCCAGGTTTTTCCGAATATTCTTAAAAGTGTCCTGAAAACTGAATTATCAATTTTAAAATCTAAGATAATTAAAATTAAATAAAATGAAAAATTCTGTTCCTTAGCCACACTAACCACATGTTAAGTGCCCAATTGCTATAGGTGGCTAGTGGTTATCATATGGGATAGTGCAGCTCTAGAATTACAATTCAGTATGATAAGTGCTACAATAGAGGCACCAGCAGAGATGTCTGGGGAGTTAAGAAATGAAGCAAGCAAGTGGGTCTTGAAAAACCACTAGGAATTCACTAAGTAGAAAGGAGGAGAGAGAATACCCCAATTCAATCTCTTGAAAGCATGTGAAGTAGCAACTGTGACCCATTTAATTATTTAACAGAAATTTATTGAACAAGCATTATGTGCAGTGTGTGGGCTGGGTGCTGGGGCTTCAGTCAGACATAGTCCTTGAGCTCAAGTAGCTTAGAGTCTCGATATCATTTATGGGCCCATTTTTCAGAGAGGTGGATATGGGTGTGATTCTGGTTGTGCCAAAATACTTTTGCTTCCTGTAGCTCAGATTTCTAGCTTGTTACCTTCAAGATTGCTTTGTGAAGAAGACTTTTTTGAGTTATAGGCAAATTTACTTTGCCTATTCGTTTCCAGTGGGGGAGAAAAAGCTTTTTAAAAAAGAACCCAAAAGACCAAAAAACAACCTCATCTTACTGCCTGTGATTGGCAAAGGTGACAAGGCCCATACTGAAGGTTTTCACTGGCTTCTAGGTTCTACTAGTCATTTTCTTGTTGGCATTTTGACAGTCAACCAGGATTCAGCCAAATTCCATTCCTGCCTTTGGCTCTTTTAGTTGAATAGCTGGGACAATGGTGGAAGTGGTTGCCACTCGTCACGTGTCTGGGATGTTAGTATTGTCCCTGAGACAAATAGAAGATGATTTAAATTCAGATTAATCTTGAGTCAGCTGCTAACTAAGATCCTTCTAGAATCCTTAGCATGTTGCTTATTTAGAATTCTGAGTCCCTCGTAAGGACCAAATCAACTCCCAGATTTGCAGATTTGCAGATTTCTATTCAGTTGACTTTCTGTGGATTTTGCTGCCCAAAGATTAGGCAAATAAACACACACCAAAAACCAAACAAACAAATACCTACAGATGAGAACACCCTGGTACATCTAGAAAGATTCTCAAGACTATTCTCTACAAGATAATTGTCTGCTCTTTAAAATATTCAATAAAGGAAATTTTGCTGTCATCCTTCATGGGGTTTTTTAGTATCTTATCATCAGTCTAGTTGTACAAGGTTTTTCCTAAAATCTGGCCTGTATGACTGTTTTCCCATTGGGTGTTTTTAATAAGGCTGCTTTCCATTATTCATAAAATTTCTTTTATCTTCTGAGAAATATGGGTTAAGGTGAAGTCAGAGGATTTTCATAGAAAGCTAGGATGGCCATTCAAACCCAGCTATGAGGAAATAACACATCTAAGCAGGATTCAATTTGAGAACCAAAATACTAGAAATAACAAACTCGGTAATTAATTTTAGCACTTGAATCTAGACTAAGATCAATTATTACTGCACCTAAATATATAAATGCAGAGCTATTGACACAAAGTGATTTTTACCTGTATTATTATACACCAGCTATGTTTGAGTAGACAGTGCAACTCCCCTATCTGTGGTCCACCCTGGGCTGTGTAATCTGAGCATTGGTGGGCTATTATTTGAAGTATTATTTCTGTGATTCAGCTTTTTTTGTCTCTGAGCTAGAATGCCTTTTAGTCTTAAATAAGTCACCTCATTTCTCATAGATATACTCTGTGTTTGTATGACCCTTTTTTCTACACAGTCATCTCTACTCATACTGAAATCTCAGAAAATTTTAACAAATATTTAGAGCACTTAATTTTCCTTTCTATTCCAAATGTTATCCTACTTTAGCTCTCCACACTTGGGTAGTTTAAGACAACTAACTGTAGAGGAAACAGCACTGACCCTGGGGTCATGAAACCTGATTTCAGGGTCTGGTCCCTTATTTAATTTTGTACAAATAATTTAATCATACTCACCCTTAGCTTCTTCATCCATAAGATGGAAGATACTAATTCCTGCCTCATGAGGTTGATAGGATATGAAATAGTATATCAGTATATGTACAGACATCACCCCGTAAAGTACTAAACAGATGAAACGTATCACTCATGTAAGCATATGTGCTGCTCCTGTGACTAGGTTGCACTCTAATGGGTCTTCATGCTGGTGGGGTGATCGCACCATAGGATCTGTCCTTGGGGAATCCACCTTTGAAAATGTGCGTGATCTGCAGACAGTGTCAGTGGTCTTCTGAAGGAGTTGTAAGGTCCAGGTCCTTATAGGATCAGGGTAATAGTTACAACTTTTTAACTGGGGTATCTGCTTGCCTCTGGGCATTAGATATAATAAGTTAACTCTCTTGGTAAAGTTTTCATTTCTTAACTCTCAAGTGTGTTTTTTTCGTGTGTGTGGTATGGTGGGATCTGGAAGGCGAGCGTTTCAGTTGTACTTCTCATGAGAATGCAGATAGTATGAAAGTGTGATGAGCACCCTTCCTTGTCTTTGTAACAGGGCCAGGACTGGTGTGAGGTGAGTAAGGCACCGGTTTGGGGCACAAAATTTAACTTAAAAAATCAATATTCAAGATAAGGAATATTTTAATGCATTATTTAAAAAAATTAAAATTGATGCAAAAATTTGTGATAAACAAGATGTAAAAATTTTTAATAAAGACATTCCTTTTCTTTTCCTTTTGTAACACACCACTCACTGCTTAATGGAGAAATAAGCTCTCACTTTTCCTCTCCCCACATAAAACCATTTATGTTGATTTAAATTTCTAGGTCTTCTGCGGCTATGGGCATCCCCCAGGAATGAAGTGGATAATAAAAATGTGCATTATTATAAAAGTGGATAATAAAAATGTGCATTATCATAAAAGCAGATTATAAAAATGTACATTAAATAAGTATAATGCACATTTTGTGGACTATTCTTTCTAGATCTGTTTTTGAAAACTCATTAGGTGTGGGCACAAGGCTAAAAAATTCAAGTGCATTTGAGTTTCAGATGAAAAAGTGGTGCATCTTCAATGTCTTCATTATGAGAACTTTTGACCAGTTCTTATAATTCTGAACAATTTACCTGTGTCTCTCATTCTTGTTTTATCGATTTCAAGGATGTCTTGACATCTTGCCATGAAAGGTAAAGAATGTGGATCGTTTGTTCTATTCTTTCTGCTTTCCTTTTTCTCTGCCTCTAAATTTTTGTTGCATGCCCAGGAAGTATATGTGTGTGATACATGTGTGTGTGTGTGTGTGTGTGTGTGTGTGCATATGTGGGTTCATATCGCCTGGCAGGCTTTATTTTAGGAAGATTGGTCAGAATACTCATCCCACTCATCTCCTCTACAGGGAAGGATTCCTACTCTGGGATCTTTGGCCTTTTCTAGGCAGATCGCTTTCACTTCCTCACAGATTGTTTCTCATCCTTCAGCCTGGATCCGAATGGGCGTCACTGTGATAAGTAGCTTTCATCCTTCAGGTCTCTGCTGTGCTCGAGTTTAGCTGAGATGCTCCACTCCTGCCAGTGCGCTGCACCCACCCAGCAATCCCCTCTTCCAGAATCCACCAGGCTTTGGTCGGCTGATGTCATATCCCTCCCCGTCTCCCTCCGTTTGATAGCACTTTTAAGAATTTGTCCCTTTTGTATGCTGTTACTATTTTTAATAGGCTCTTAGAATAATAGTGTTAATTATAAAATAGATCATGTCTAGCTTTTAACTTTGAAGCATCTATTGCTTTGTTTCTTGGACTTCATGTATATCTCTCCTTCCTCAAGTAAGACAAAGAGTGAAAATAATTACCTCCTTTGCCTGTTGTTTGGGGTTAATTCAAGGGTCAATGGAATTGAAAGTCTAAACTTAAGATAGATTTAAAGAATATGTTCACATCTATCTGTGAGATTCCAAGGAATATATCTTTATTTTTTCTTTTTTCATTTTATTTTTGGAACAATCAAGTCTAGTACATTGGTTAGGAATTTTACCAATACTTTTTCAAGTGCCTTGGATGATAAAGGCACTTTTTAAAAAATTACATAGTAGCAAGGTGAATAATGCCTCTATAAAGATATCATATCTTTTCCCGACTGTCCTGGGGCATCTCCTAACTGGATCTTCAGCTCCAGAAAAATTCATAAGATGAGGTTCTTGGATTAAAATTCATGCCTTAATTTATTAGGTCTATATAGAGAGAGTTATTTAGTTAATGTGAATTAAGTTGAAACATTTTTATTTCTTTGTTATTTTATCTGGATCTTGCCCACTTAAGGCCCTTGAAAATGAAATTTAAGGCCTACTAAGCAGACCTAGTATCAACAGTATATTCTCTTTCTCACAGTATCATATAGTTGATAAAAAATATTTTGAAAACATGTCTTAACCAAAAACAAGATGATCTAGTGCAAGTTTAATAAATACCTTTATTAATATAGCATATTCACTTTTCATTATTTTCTTATGTTGCCTCTCCAGAATTAATTCCAAAAAACTAACAGTAATGTTTACATTATGGCATTTATATTTCCCTCTATTAACCTAAAAATAATTAAGTTAACAGATATTACAAAATCACTATATTTAAAACCATTGCAGATTTAAATAGTTTGTATAAGACAATGAAAAAAAAATCTAGTGATAAACACAGAATCAGATTTGGCCACCAATATTTTTCTGTGATTAGTTTCCAAAATACATGTAGACTGGCTAAGGGTCTGAATAGCTAAAAATGTTTAATCATATTAATTTCTACCTTCATTTAATTAATATATTATGATTTCCTTATTCTCAGATCATTGGGATCTCACGGTAAGTTAAGGGATTATTCTGTGCATATTCCCAATATTTATATTAGTTTCAGTATACTTTTATGTTAATGTATGACACTGACACTTAGAAATTGGGTTAAGTCTCTATTAGAATTTAATTGTTTTCCACCCATACTTTATGTACATATCTTAAGGGTGGGATAGATGTACATTTTTTCCATGTTAGCATATGTGTGACACTGCATACTTTTTCTCCTTCAATTGTGTTTCTTTCCATGTGTAGAGATACATCGTCTACCACATAGGCGTCCAGTGTTTTGATATTACTCTACATTTCATGAGGTTTCAGTGGAGCGTTATATGAAGGTTTGATTAGGAATGTTAATGAATATAAATAACAATAAATAATAACGTTTATAATGTTAATAAATATAAATTTATTGAGCTTAGAGAATGTCAACATTTCCTGAAATGTAGTATTAATAGAAATTATGATTAGCTATAATTTGTACAGTATTTTTTGCTTATTTAATTTTTTAAGTGATATCCCATTTGTGGGATGAATATACATGAGTGTGTGTGTGTGTGTGTGTGTGTGTATGTGTATGTTGCAGAGAGATAGAAAGGAGAGAAACATATGTGCATATTATATTAGAAAGAATAATGTTAGCCACTCTACTAAAGCCCCCAAATTTTACTGGCTTAACATAATACATAAAAATTTATTTTTTGCTCACAAAATAGTGCATTGCTGGTGTTTTTTGTTGATGGGTGGTTCTACCCCACCTGATGATTCAGGGAACCAGTCTCCTTCCTTCTGTGGCTGTGTAATCTCCCACAGCCTTAAATCCTTTGCATCTGGCTTACAGATGAGGAAAGGTATGGTGGAGGATATATCCTTCTTGACTGCCTTGGCCTGGACCTGACATGTCTCTTCTGCTTACATTCCACTGGGAAGAACTAGTGACATGGTGGCCCATAGCTACAGTGGGGAGGCTAAGAAACATAGTCTCTGCATAAGAAGCCTCTTTGCAGTGGGGAGGGGAGTTTGAACTTTGGTGGGCAATGAGCCATACTCCACACAATATGAAATGAAGTCCCTTCAGCCGTGTCAATTTAGCAGCCTGTGATTTAAGTGTGTGAATAATTATCAGTAAAAGTCCATGAGCAAATAGGTGATCTGTCCCTTCTACTTTTAATTCTGTAATTTAATTTGCTTATCTGTTACGTATTATAAATGTGAGCAGATGAGATTATCTGTAAACAGATGTATCAGTTAGTATCCTATACGAAGGATAAACATGACCAAGAAGAATTAAGTTATTTGCCCAAATCCACACAGCATCACCAGAAGAAAGACTAGAAATCATAACTTCTGAGTCCAATTTCATACCTCCTGAATTTTTGGCTCATATGGTCCCTTAGGAGAATGGTGTTTTAAAAAGGAGAATGCTAAGTCAAGAGCCCATTCCACATCAGTTCTATAATGATGGTAAGTTAATTTCCAGGGTGTACAAGTCTTGATTTTCTGTGATGACAGAGAAAATACTGATTTGACTTCTAGGTAACTCTGAGGTTTGGAGATCTTGCATCACAGTTGTGTGCAGCTTTATGTTTTGGAACTTCTTTACCATATATGAATTATTTCTTAGGAGAAAACAGAACCAAATTCTGTAGAATTTGGTTTTGTATTTCATTTTTATTTTCTTAGAAGCTTGTACTTGGAAATTCAAGAAGAATTCTACTTTGAAAACATTTATTGAAAAGAGTTTTCTAATCTCACCTTCTAGGTGCTGTGAGGGACAGAATAATACATGGTCTCTGCCCTCAAGGGGCTCAGAATACTGTCAAGGGAAAATAAGACCCCCAAATAATGTGTGATTAGGAGCACAATGGTGGTAGATAAATGTTATGAGAGTTTAGAGAAAGGAAAGGTAATCATGGATTACCTTGGAAAGAGAAAATTTCACGTGGAAAACAGGCTCTGAACTGGTTTGGGGAAGATGGGTCAGATTTGTCTAGATGGCGTGAGGAGAGGCCAAATAGAAACAAGACATCTTGGTGGAAATAGTGCCATGCTCTAAAGCTTGGCAGCGCCTCTTCTGCTTCATGTCTTGTGACTCTGCCCCTTACCTTGTTTCTGCAGCACCAAAATGCACTCAGTTCCCCGCACAAACCCTGGCCTTCCTCCCCTCCAGACCACACGGAGCTGCCGGGTCGGAGTCAGACAGGAGGGCCCTCTCAGGGATCCTCCCCTCAGCTTGCCCGGCCACCCATCTCCTCCCAAAGACCCCCCTATCCTGGTGGGCTTGCTCTTCCATCTTTTTAACTGACACAGGCAGGCTGTCGCCTCTTCCAGGGAGCTTTCCCTGGCACCAGGCTGAGCCTCCTCTGGCTTCTCTATTACTGCATCTGCCATTGGGTTTATGGTTGTGGCTCACCCCAACCAGACAGTGAACCCTTTGAGGGTCATATTGTCATATTGTCAAAATGTGTCATATTTATTTTTCTGATTATGCTTTAAAAACATTTTTTATTGTGGTAAAATATACATAACATACAGTTTACCATGTTAACCTTTTTAAGTGTGCAGTTCAGTGGCATTAAGTGCATTCGCATAGTTGTGCAGCCATCACCACCATCCCTCTCCAGGACTTTTTCATCATCCCACGCAAACTGTACCCATTAAACAATGGTGCTCCATTTCTCCTCCCCTCAGCTCCAGCTAACCTCTAATCTGCTTTCTGTTTCCATGACTTTGACTACTCATATATGAGGAATCATGTAATATTTGTCCTATTGTGCCAGGCTTATTTCACTTGGCATATTGTTTTCAAGGTTCATAGTGTTGTCTTATTCATTTTTATTTGTATATATCTTTCATAATGCCCAGCACATAGAAGGTAATGAATGTTTTTTTTTTTTAATGAAAACATAAGACCAAAACAAAATAGCATATCACATACTAGAGACTCTCAAGAGACTTTCCTGGGATTGGGAGGGACGAGGCTGGCAAGGTGGGCAGGGAAAGGCTGGGAAGGGATTGCATTTCTTGAAGTGTTTGGATTTGCTTCTGTAAGCAGCGGGGGACCACTGAACATTTTTGAACAGGTAAATATCTTTCCTGGGCACCCTTATCTGTTACAAAAATGATTGTTTGGGGGCGGCTCATGTGAGGAACACTGTCTTAGTTACCTACCCCGGTGGTAGAGAAGAGAAGCAGATTAGAAAAGGATCAGAGCCCGAGGAAGTGGAGAGTATCGTTTTTGTAAAAGTATATGCTATACCGCAGATGACTTAGTATGTACAGTGCCTGTGCAGAAACACACTCTGTTGCATGGTTAAGCATCCCTAGCTTGCTAATGTTGGTGATTTTTGCTTGAATTGTAAAATATTGATACGAGGGAGGAGGGGAGTTTTCCCCACTCACAAGTCTTAAAAATGAAATTATGAAGAGAAAAAGAAACTTTTTCTGCAGTGAATTGTACTTTATGATACAAATGAGTTAATATGTTTTTAGATGGCTAATTTATAAGTTGGATGATCTGGTTTGTCTACAATCTAAGTGTGCACATATATATACACACACACACCCTTATCCCGGGCTACCATTTGTAGATGGGAAAAGAATATTGAGCTCACTGGAGATAATGAAACCATACTCAGTTGCTAGAATATTGCTGACATACTATCTGATGGGACACCTCATCCCTTTGTGTGGTAGCCAGCAGGGTATGGAATAAGATGTGTTGATCTAATATTAACTCCTCTTCTCTGGATCAGATCTGGCCCAAAGTGAACAGGACCTCCCGCCTTCTCAAAAGTCACAGCTCTCTAAGTTATAAAAGTCAAGTCACCAAGGAAAGGAGCAGAAAAGAATGAGGGCATGTGGCTCATTCCTAGACCCTGGGGCCAGCTCCGGCTCTGGCTCTTTGCTGAGAACTTTCTTCTTCAAGTCTCTGGCTTGGACCCCACTTTTCTGTCAAAGGATTTCAGACATATACAGCTCATGGCAATTCAAAACTTACTTTGTTATCTAATACCTCAGCTGAACCTTTCAACAACCTGGCAGGAAGAAGAAGGGGAGTATTGTCTTCATTGCACAGGTAAGGAAATCGAGGTTTAGAGAGGTTCAGGGGCTTGCCCAAGGCCATCCAGCTACTTGGTGGAGAAGCCAGGGTGGGCACCAGTGTCTTCTGGTAGACCACATTGCCACTTGATTTGGCACTTAGTTTTTCTTTCTAGACGAATCAGTACTGGGAATTATACCACAGATGTCTCTCTACTTTTTTATGCTGCAGAATAATGATAATGATAACAGTAAATACTTCTAGAATACTAACTCTCTACCAGGCATCATATGCTTTAGATGTAGTAACTTATGTAATGCTCTCAACAACCCTGTAAGGTAGTTACCATTATTATCACTATTTTTACAAATGGAGAAACTAAGATAAAGCTATTAAATAAATTGCTCCTGGTCACTGAGGCAGCCAGATGAGTGGCAAAAGTCTGAGAGTCCTCAGTTTGAATCCAGATGTTCTGTGGATATGGTTCACATCAAACACTTTCTTCTCTCTAGGCCTCAGCTCTAAAACAAGAGGGCTGTTCTGTACAACTCTGAGGTCCCTTCCAGCCTGAAGATCAGATTCTCTCATGCCCACATACTGTGGAAGATATTAATCCTGGCTCTTTGTGACTGGAACCTTGGAATTTAAAAAAATAATTTCTACTAAATTGCTGTAAACCTCCCAAATACAATCACTGGTCTCTCACTTGTATCTCCTCAAGTGCATGTGCAGCCCTAGGCACATATATACTCATCAAAAACTTGTTAAGTTGCAAAATATTCCTCCAGATACAACCAAAACCAAAGCGTAAGGGCTGGCTGGCATTCTAACATGCTCCTCAGGCTGCTGACTCAAAACTTGTGGGTGATAAACCCTCTCCTGCTTGTTACTCCATCTGGGACAGTGGGCAGCACCCAACCCTTCATCAAAAGTGAGGCCAGGAAACTGTGTCAAAGTCAGTAAAGAGGCTTCCTTGCTTCTTTCTCTTTACAGTACAATGCGGTGCATTCTAGCAAGCTGGCAGGGTGCCCACATGTCTCATTTTAAAAATATCTTTATAATCAGGGAAGAAAGGCTCCTTGATAGAGAGAACAAGAATGAGCAAGGGAGAGATAAGTGAAGCCTGCCCAATTTTGCTTGGAGTGTTTTCATTTGAGAAATTATCATTGGAAGGATCAATTGCCCCAGTTTCCAATGCATGTTTCTCATCTTGACTTACAAAACTAATCCTTATAAATAATAATTCAATAATGTCATTTTCCAAGATGCAAAGAGGAAATTATAATGCCTTTCACATGCCCTGACATATCTTCAGTGTTTCACAAACTCAGCCGTGGAGTCTTTTTTAGGGAAGACACAAGTAGCATATGCTCAGCAGCTACTGTGGGTCCCTCGGCATGTGTGAAAGTGGACAGTCTGCGTGCGTATCAGCCCCCAAGAACACGGGTAGTGGCCCTGGATCCAAAACTCCTGAATCCTTTCAACTTTTGGTGCCAGGAAGGCAAGTGATTTCTTGAATACCTGCCTGCCTAACTGCTTGCCTTTCTTCCTTCCCCATTCATCTGTTCATCCACCCATCCCTCTGTCCACTAATCCCCTGTCTGTCCATCCATCCATCCATCTGCCCACTGAAGATTTATTGAACACTTATGTGCCAGAAAGTGTGAAATACAAAAGAAAATTCTGCACAATTCTTCTCAGGGTATGAACTGATGGTTAGGAAAAATATTACATGGGAAGTCATGCTTGAAGTAAGATTCTGACTTAAGATATAGATCGAATATTTGACAAAGGTATTTTTAAGTTAGACCGTGGAATCCTAAATATATTGTATTTTTAATTTCTATCTTCCATTTATACTTTTTGAAGATTCAAATCTTCAAAATTTGAATTATTATTATTATTACTTTATTTCACATGAATGGCAAGATTTTTTGATGAAGTTGAGTACCCTAAAGAAAAAAATACTTTTATACCAAACCAATTCTATTACCTTGAATCATAATGAGTACTACTCATAATAAACTAACACTTAGTGAGTGATTACCAGGCATTGGACACAGCTCTAGCACTTTATGTTAATTGGTTCATTTACTCATCGTAATAGACCTATGGAGAAGGGGATTTTCTTTTCAGCTCCCTTTTCACATGAAGAAACGGAGGCATGGAGAATTTAAGTAGCTTTCTTAAGCCACTGTGAAGTAGCTGAGCTGGGATCTCAACCAAGGCCCTCACTTCCAGGCGCCACGCTCTTAAGATGATATTCACACTGAATATCATCTCCCTCCATGACAGTTTCCTTTGAGGACAGATGTTGCCTGTCTAGAGCATTAATATCTTTTCATAAACAGCGTATTTTCTTCATCTTTATTGTCTATGTGGAACAGCCACCTTATTTGCCTTTAAAGGACAGGAACTTCATGAAAACCTGCTGGGGTTACCAGAGAATCACATTCTAACCTCTCAGCAAGGCATTAACGGGTCCTCCTCAGTTTGCCTACGTTCCATCTAGGCAGATATTTCCATCTCTCAATGAGCACCCTTTGCTTTATCCAGGGTGACCTCCTTCCTCTCCTCTAGACCTGTTGTGCTCCTTCCCAGGCACAGGTCCTGCTTGTGTGGTTTCCATGATGTTTCCTGTACCAGAAATGCCACCTTCCTCCACTCGGCAGTCTTCACCTATGTCCATCTGGTGGGCTGCGCCCAAGCCCTTCTGCCTCAGTGGGTGCCCCACTGATTCGGTGGTTCTCCTCTTTTCTAGAAGTCTTGCAAGATTGCAAGTGGTGACTCTGGATTTGGTACCAGGTCTTGCAGTACCTTATTTTGATACCTATAAGATGAGACCATGTTTTATACCTCTTTTTATATCATTTACTTTCTAGCAATGAAGAGTGGTAAGCAAATAGACAGAAGGTAAAATTAGAACTTTGGGGTCCATCTTAATATGCAAAATAAATTAAGTTAAATTACACTCATTTAAGCCCTTAACACAGTATCTTGAATTCAGTAAATATTTGAGGGATAAAATTTTTTTTGTTACATTAACTTAACTAAGCAAATCTGCAAGTTTCTTGCTTGGAGTAAGGTGCAGCGAATCCCATCTTTTGGAACATTTCAAACAAGGAGGAGGTCATTTACCACCTATTAAGGACAAAAGAGATTTGAGTGACAAAAAGGGTCCAGCCCATCTAAAAGTGTTATTCTAATACTTCATCCCAGCTAGCAAAATGGGGCAATAAGAACCTTTTAAGAGCAGATGCTGTCTCTCCCTATGTAAGTACATTTTCTAGTCCTGGCCAAAACAAAAACAAAAAAGCAGAGCAACACAAAACAAAAAAGAAAAACATGAAGAGCTTCTCACTGTCTATTGATTTCGTTGGTGTGTCCAAACCAAGTTAATAGGGGTAGATTTGATCAGTTTTTGTGAGAAATCAATATTGGTATATGTCTAGCTTGTAAAGTTTTCCCATAATATAATTATTTATTTATTTTTAAATCCATTCAATTAACACATAATTTGCTAATCAACTACTAGAATAAATGAAAGGTTCTGTGGTAGACCTGTCAAGAGCTAGAATTTACACATCAGGTAACTGTAACCCTCAACCCTTGTGCTCAGGTTAAATGATTCTTTTTGTAGCAACCTTAGAAAACTTGGAATGAGTCTTACACTCTGATAAAAAAAATATTTTTAAATCACAAGCCTCGTATTGCAAAATGAGGCAGAAAACACAGAGTATCCCACAATTTAATATTATAGCTGTAGGAACTTCAAATGGACAAGTATAACCCATTATGACTGTTAATACTGATGCCATTAGGAGAAAAATACACTGCGAAAAGTAATGTGCAGAAAAGCTATGATTGTTGGACGCTGATAGATCCAAGAGCCTAAGTTATTTTTCAACAAAACATGATTCCACTTTCTGCCTCTTTCTTGACGTTGACTGTGCTTTTAGCAGGGCAAAAGTTATCTGAAATTTTTGTTACAGTTCGAAATTTAAATCATGTTCACTTTGCTAAAACTCCACTGGATGGAGTAACAGAGGAGAAAAACATAGAAATAAAAGAAGGGCAGTCACAGGGAATGGAAAAGCTTTGAAGATGCCATCATCCTGAAGCATTAGAAAGCGAGCCAAGCAAAGCCAAAGGAGGAGAAAGAGCACTTGGAGGTGTCCTCGGAGCCTTTCAGAAGTGATGAGAGAAATCCCAGCCCTTCTTGTTACTTCTTGGCATTTTGTACCCTGTACCTCAGCTTGTTTTGGAGAATCTTTCTAGTTGCTTATCATCTCTTTTTTAACTTAGCATCAACTCATTAGTTTCATATTCCACTTAACAAATTAGGTCTTTTTCTTGGGCTTGCTATTAGGAAAATTATTTGCTCCCAGATGCACTACTTTTAGATTTTCTGTTACTTAGGACTATTCTTTATTTTTTATCTTTATCTTTGTTAAAGCATCCCAATTTTCAGGGGGCATCAAAGGTTAGGTAAAATTTATGTGTAAATATACTGTTTGCACATAGCCTCAAAGATAATGAGTCCTGGTCTAGCACACTATACCAATAGGATATTATATTTGCCAATAAAATCATCATCATTTCTTTTTTTCTACTCTTTTTTTTAGCTCCTTGCAGACATTCACTCAGGGAATCTTCTTTGAATATCAGTTTTGTGACAAGCACAGTTCTGGGTTCTTTGGAGAATGCAAAGATAAGTGAGACTGGATCCTTCTCTCCAGTAAGCCCAGGATCATAGATGACTCAGTTAAGTCATTCGCTGGAGGAGGAGTAGCTTCTAGAACCGGGAAATGGTTAAGGAAGAAGATCAGAAAGCTCTTTCGGTCAACCAATGACATTTTTTGGAAAGTATGTCATTAATCGTGCATGATCTTGCAGAATCCAGAGAGACTATATCATTGGTTTCCTTAAGCAAGTATAATCAATTCTCATATGCCTGATGGTGGATCATGTATTTATTAATATGAATAGGATCTTTTTTTTTTTTCCTCCCAGCTTGCATTCTGAAGTTTGGGTGTTCACCTCCATTTGCTGTCCAAAGCAGAATCCTTTCACATAGCTGCATGCCTTTTGGAGAGTTTGGTTTTGCCATGGATTCCTATTTCTAAAATTTGACTTCTGTTGGTGTCTCAGATGCCAAGGACAGAATCCATAGACCTTCTTCAAAGTGGGCTGAGTGGACAGTCCAACAGAGTTACATCATTCGTTCCAACCACCCTCGTAAGGATGGTCAAAGTTAATGGCTGAGTAGGTGTCCTGGTTCAATTGCCCAGGCCTTGGCTGGCCATTTCTGCTTAGGCACCAGGGAAAGCTTCATACATCAAGTAAATCTTTATGGGAGATTTAAAAGACAAGAAGAATGTATTTTTTGAGATTTTACCTGTCTATTTCATGCATAACTTCATTTTAGCAGATTTTGCTATCTCTTAAAAGTAAATTAATGTGTTTTGGTGACCTCAAAATCATTTTATAATTTATTAAATTAAGAATCTCTTTATTTTAAGATTTGCCATTTACCTTTAATCTTTAAATCTTGACGAATTTTCACAGACATTCTTTGGTTAGGTAAGGATATTAATGACTTTCTTTAATAGCTTATGAAGTAAGTCATCAAAAGATCAAAAGTGAGTCATTAAGGCCAATTCCTGTACCTGCTCTTAAATAGCAGTTGTTTCCCTAGATCTGTGTTACCGTGTTTTTTTTTTTAGATGTTTGTCTCATATATACCAGACATTTCCAATAGTTAATAATACTTTCTTTGCTCTTCAATAATTTTAGGAAAGCATTCCAAGAAAAGTAGGGGATGGGGTAAGGACTTCCTGATTTGTGATGTGGTGTGCATGAATTTCTTATTTAGTCTGCTGTGTTTTAGGTTCAAGAGAAAATATATAATGAATCAAAATATGTCCCACAGTCTTTTGAAAAGATGTAATGAGACAACCTTCCAGCAGCCGTTCGTTGATCATCTGGGAAGTCATTGACTTTGATCTTCATCCTGTCAGGTGTTCTTACCCTAGAGTCCATGAATACACAAGAGTTCTTAAGAAGAAATAGATTTTACTATAATGTGTTTCATTTTGTGATTTTTTTAAAAAATATTTTATTTTATGCACTTAAAATCTTATACTGAGAAGGCATTCATAGATGCCTTCTCAGACTTCCAAATGGAACAAAAATATTTAAGAACCCTCTCATAATTGTGTTTTAATCTATGAATTTTAAACATGAAACTCATGGTCAGGTATTAAGAAAATTTATCATCTGTATAATATTTGGCACTTTTTACCATTCAAAAGG
The DNA here is from genome assembly GCA_028533085.1 of Varecia variegata. Classification (NCBI taxonomy): domain Eukaryota; kingdom Metazoa; phylum Chordata; class Mammalia; order Primates; family Lemuridae; genus Varecia; species Varecia variegata. The sequence goes on along the minus strand of CM052441.1, from coordinate 11,505,881 downwards.
AAGTGGTATAATGATAGCTACGATTTATTTGTTGACCACCAGTATTTTCCAGGCAGTATAATGGGTTCTTTTTATGTTAATATATTCTTCTAGTTTTCACCATAACATACTATAGGGATAGTATTATCATTCCCATTTTGCAGATGAAGTAACTGAAGCTCAGAAAAATTCATTCTTTCATTCAGAAACTATCCACAGAGCATACACTAAGCGAAAGCACTGTACTAGGCACCGCAGATTAAGTAATTCACCGAAGGTCACATAGCTAGTAGGAGGCAAGGCTGGGCCTAACAAAGCCTGTCATCCCTTCCACCACCATTGCATCCTCAAAATATGGTGTTCTACATTGGAAAAGTTAAAATTCCTATTGAGGCACATGGAACTCTATGCAGGTAGCCAACAGATATTTTTTCCTTTATATAAATATAAAATATAATTATTCTCTCTTGCTGGAGAATAGTAATTCTGCTTTTCTTCATTCTAGCTTAGCCTGAGCAAACCAGAGCCCAATCAGTGATTTCTTAGGATAAGCCAATTCTCTTCTAAGACCATCACGAGTTGTGTCACCCTGAGATGGAATAAGAGTATATGTCATTTCAGTGATGACATATGTGTGTCCTCATATCCAAGAAAAATACCTACTCCTCTATTTTGCTAAATATTCATAAACCTTGCTTTTAATTTCATGTATGTGCCATTTTCTTGTGTGTAGGTTTCTTGTTTTGTTTGGGGTCTTTTTTTGATTATTCCAATTCATACTATTTCTCATTTGTGGTCTAAAATACTTAGAACATGAGGGTTTGCAATCATAAAAACTCAATATATTTTGACTACTAAATGTAAGGCAGGTTTGAGCCACTCAGTTTGTGGTAGTTTGTTATGGCAGTCCTAGAAAACAAATACAGTTACTCTTTATCTTTATTTGGAAGTAGTATTGTAGTTCCTGCTGTAATCCTTAGGAAGTCAGCATTGTTGATGAGACCCAATGCCAAGCCAGGGGTCATGTTGAACTAGCAAGAAATGGAATAGTTTTTTGCTTTTAAGGTAATTAGCATGTAGAGCATCTCTCTTTTAGGCTGGCCTAGTGTCTTAGTCTATTTTCTGTTACTATAACAGAATACCTGAGACAGGGTAATTTATAAAGAATAAAGGTTTGTTTGGTTCACAATTCTGGAGGCTGGGAAGTTCGAGATCGGGTGGCTGCACCTGGCCCTCTTTTGGGAAATGCCTCGTGCTGCATCGTAACGTGGCAAAGAAGCAGAAGGGGAAACAGGCACATGCAAAGAGAAAGGACAAAAAGTCTATTGTTTCTTAAAATGAGGAGAACTAATTTATTCCCTGGAGAATTAATCCAGTCTATTAGGAAAGACATTAATCCATCTTAACAGGCTAATCACCTCTTAAAGGCCCCACCTGCCAACAGCTTTACACTGGTGGTTAACTTGTGGTATGAGTTTTGGTGGGGACAAACCACATTCAAACCATAGCACCTAACTACCCACTTTACTTTTAGAGTGGTTATTTAATGACCTGGCAAGATCTACTGTGCTTATGAAAGAATCCAAGTTTCTGGCTTTCCAATAGCCTTTTGGCCCCTCTCTAGAATGGTGTATATAAGTTCAGTGCTCACTGACATCAGATGTGGGGTGGAACAGGCTGAAATAATTCTTGCTTCTAACTTTTGTTGCTTGTTCTGTCTGGTGCTGAAATCTGTCCAGGGTAATAGCATGGATGTGGGAGGTGGGGAACTGTAGTAAGACGGGAAAGGAGGGAGCAACATTTTCTTAATAACTGCTCTCCATGAATTTGTGAGACCCTGAGACCCCCAGAGGCTCCTGGGCTTGCTGGCCCACTCCTTCTGGGTCCGGAGTCCTGCAGCTTGTCCTCTGGCTTCTCAGTTGAAGAGTTGTTATGGGATTTGATACTCAGCATCTCTGATATCTCTTGGCGATTTTGCCTCCTAAAACTCCCATTCCCACATTCTGAACTTAAGTAGAATAAACCTCTTTTTTCTTCCTAATGCTTTCCAGACCTACACGTCCTTGGGGTCGTTGGCAACAACAGGTGTTCCTCTAGCTTTTAAATCAAGGGTGTGTGAGAGAGAGAGAGAGAGAAGGAGAGAGGAATTTCTCACTAAAACGACCAGTAGTTATCAATTTTGGTTTCACTGAAGGGATTGAGCTGGGTGGAGGTGGGAGGAAGTCATCATTGTCCCTTTGTTTTGGGGACTCGCTCTAAAAAGAGACTGCCTACTTCCCTGTTAGTCTTTGTGTTGATGACATTTGTAGTGTTTACCAGGAGCGTACAGTTATCTAGAGAACACAGACTGATGACAATAGCATTTGAAATGCTCTGTAGGTCTGCTTCTAGGTAGATGGGAAAAAATGTATGTTCCAAGGTACAAGTGCTTGTTGACTTTTCAGATGCAGCCAGCCTGTGCTCTTTGTCGGGTAACTCAGAATCACTCCACAGTGGCTGGCCTTCCTGTCCATTTGACAAGCACTTAAAAGAGCAGTACGTTATAGTTTATTAATTTTTTTCCTTCTTTAGTTTGCAATCTACTCATAGAAACTGGAAAACAATTTCTTTTACTTTTTTCTCATTTCTCATTTAAGCTGAAATTGATTTCTTTCTGAGCGTGTAAGGAAAAAAAAAATTAAACTGTAGTTAATACAATTGCCTTTATTGAATAAAAATAAAAGACTAGTTTATCTTCAAGCTGTGATATAGCAGAGTTAAGATCTATTCTGTCCCCACCGGGAGGATTTTGATATGAAAGAGTACAAAATTTCTTAATCCCTGTATAGAATAACTATAGCCAACATAAGAAATAATAGAATTGTTTATCTGGGGCTTGAGGGGGTTGGATGTTTCGTGTGTGTTTGGAAAATTGGGGAGCCAGGAGACACTCTTAAATCCATCAGTTTCTCCAGAACTCTTCTCAAATGCTTATCGTCATGACAACCATTGCTACATAAACCAAGGCTCTGAGTGTAATACAGATGGGGTTGGTAACAAGGTAGAGTTGCCATCTGTTTGTTTTCTCTGAGGGACATTTTTTTTTTTCTTGATCCCCAAGTCAGATCCTCAAATAAGTCTTGACTTATTTTTCATTCTGGAGTGAGACAGAACTGTGAGATTAATTCTTTTTTCCTGACAATCTACTTCCTCAATCTGTCATCACATAACTTACTTTTTGTTAAATGGAGGAAAAAAATGGATACTTATGTTTGTGTGTGTGTGTGTGTGTGTGTGTGTGTGTGTGTGCGAAAACAAATATACATATTTTAATGACTTACTTATCTACTTTGCAAGTCGGATACCTTGTAATTCAATACTATAGTCAAAAGCGAGGTCCAGAAAAAATAGGACAATAATTTTCTCACAAAACAGGTGAAATTGTTATTGCTTTTGAACATTGTATTAATACCTATGCTTCCTTATGGGCCACATGCAGTCTGTAAGAAACTCCACTGTTCTTACAGCCAACAAAAGGGAACATAGTGGTTCTTTAGGAGAGGGAAACCTTTTCCTCTTACTAAATTTGGAGAGAAATTTGCCAAATAAATGAAGGCTTACTCGAGGAACACTGCCCAATACCTTCATCCTCCCTTTTGCAAAGATGCAATGACATTTTCTCATATCAACTTTCTACAAAGACTGAGGATAAAATTTTTCAAAGGAACATTCAATATTTCACATGTTCCTATATGCTGTGATCAGAATTAAGACATATCTAGCCTTTGAACAAAAAGAATATGTGTATCTAGCCATTGAAAGGTATGTGGTAAACTAAATTTGTAAAGGTTAAAGAATTTCATGAAATTTGTATTTAAAGTCAAGAATAATTTCCTTCTTTGTATTATCATTAGTTTATATATGCTACAGTCTATAATTCTGAACCTTCTAAGCTTGAGGGGTTTTACAATATAGATCCATTTTTCTGTCTACACAGAGAAGAAGTTCTATAATTACCTCTCTAGATCAGAGGTAATTTATTTCCATACACTATTTTTATGTCTTGTATGTTGATATGTAAACATAATCAAATACCAGTAGATAAGTAAGATGTAACCGCAATATATAACACACAGAAATACACACAGGATGACTAAATAGTAAACATGGGCTCATCTCCAGAGCAGGGAAAAACTTCTAGGAAAATTTTGAAGTGGAATCTGAATATAGTTCTGTGTTTAATTCTAATAATTTTTCAAAGGAGCATTATAAGCAGTGTGGTTCCTTGAATATAGTTCTGGAGTGGGGTTTACAACCTAGCAGCAGTTGGGCAAACTTGAAACCAGTTTTGTCTTTAGATTTCCTTTCCTAACGAGTAGCCTACAATGAGACCTTGTCAGAGGAAAGACGGTTTTCAACATTTAGTTTATACCTCACGTATGCATTGCAAGAGAGAGGTCCGGGAAAAAATCTCAGGCCCACTGCTGGTTTTTGTCTTTCACTTAGATAAAAATGAGGAGGAAGTGGAATTACCATAAACACTACTGTTGACTTATAGCTTGGATGTGCCATAGAAACATCACCTTTGAATGTGTTTGTATAAAAATAATTGTCAGAGTGAGATGTGTTACATTCTGTTGCAGTGATCTGAAGGAATTGGTAATGGTGTCATAAATGTCTTCATTATATTATGTAAAGTAATACATGGTTCAGTTGTCAACTGCATGGTCAATGTTGGAAACTTTTTATAGATTTATATAGATAATCGTGACTTTTAGCATCCGTAATTCTTTCAAGATATGATCATAATATGGAGTATTTGAGGCATGCACCATTCATTTTAAGAAGCAGTACCTTTGTTTATTTTAAAACCTCTGGATTGAATTCTTCCATTTTTACTCAAATTATGAAATTAATTGGCTTTCAAGTATGCTGAAAGTGACATAGGTTAATAATACCAAATTTGTCACATTTGGTTTTTCACTTACCATGTTATTGTTTAGCATTTGCCTGAAGAACACCACTTAGTTTCCCAAGGCAAGTAGTCACCACAGGGAGAGCTTTGCTCTGTCTATCCCAAGGCACATAAGGAGCAGCAAACATGGTGTGGCTGGCTGCTGGGTTCAGTAGAAAACCATCAATCATTTCCAATTCGGGGTGTACAAAGACAGCTGCATTCTGGAGATGCTAAACATCTTGAAATGCTCTGGGTGCAATAAAACCCCAAACATGCTTTCTTTTCTCATTTTTTTTTTGCATATGTATTTTAGGCAAAATATAATCCACATGCTCTTGTTCCCTCCACTTCTGAATCATAAGATATGTTGTTTTGTAAGGGCTGTTTGAGGTCCAGGAAGTCTTTTATCCTTTTTTATTAGGTTTTTAAAAATACATAAATAAAAAGAAAAAATAAACAGAAAATACAACACGATGTCGTGAATTAATCAGGGCAAACACAAAATGCCCAATGTAAGTTTGAAGTTCTAAGTCTAAAATATTTTAAAACAAAACATTTCTTTTGGTGTTTTGTAAAATTAGTGTTCCCTTCTATTGAGCAGAAGTTGTAGCCTGTTGGGAGGAAGTAGGGAAGAGAACTTACATTTATTGAGTAGCTACTCTGGTTCTCTAGGACATCTGGTAACCCCTTAATTTTTACAATAACCCTACGTGGTAGGTCAGTCCATCCTCGTTTTACTGATGGGAAGTGCTTTCAGAGATCTTAAGTAATCTGTGGCTGCAGGCCACAAGAAGAATTACAAGCCAGGTCTTCTTGACTTTTCAGTTCATATTATTTATGTTACTTCTGCCCTCATTCTGTTGGGGAATGGGTGGGGGGGGGTACCCTCCAGATAATCAGAAAGTCCCATGTTGGGACGTGACTTGGAAATAGCAAGTTATCAGGACTGAAGATGAGGGCTATTGGAGCCTCAAGAAAGAGAAAGTCAGCTTGATGTTGGCAAGGTGGACATCTAGTATGGCAGCTGCGGAAGAGCACTGGACAGGCGATTCGATATGGGGCTTGGTCCGGTGGGGGCTGTTCACGCTTCTTTTATTATAGCGCAGGAAAGCCAGAATCCACAGTGATGGTGATGTCGGGCCGGCTCAGGAGAAAGCCTGTACTCTTGCACTGGGATCCACAGTATTTCAAAACAAGTGATTATTTAATCTATTACCATTTATTATGGGAATGCATGTTGTATTTATTTTATTTTCTAACAGTAGTACATATTTGGTCACAGTGTACATGACATTTAAGTGGAAAACTCATTTCTTAAAAAATAATTTTCAGTGCATGTACTGTTACAGAGACATCTTAAAATGTTAAATAATGGCAATCACAGTTTTACTGGATCTCTCTATAGTAGGACTACATATTAGAGGGAGAGCAAAAATTTTTTTGGAGGGAAGGAGGGTCATATTGATCTACACCATGGGTCTGTGGTCTATGGGGTGGCATTAAGTTACTATTTTCTGGAGAATAAATTACAAAATCTAGAACATGAAGACTTCTTGGCATTTGAACAGGGGTCTAGACTCTTCTAATACTGTCTGTTCTGTAGGTTTTTTCCCAGAAATCCCAAGTTTTCTTCACTTGTAGCCATCATTGTGCTATAATCTCACTTCCATAATTTCTCATTTTTTGTCTTACTCTACTCTTGCGCTGAGTCCTTGACATCGAAAGAAAAAGAGATGAATTATTCAACTCTTCTTCTATTGAGTAATAAGGCAATACAGAAGAAATGCAACAGGCAATTTCATAAGTGACATTTTGGAGAACATTGGGGTCATCATATGACTGAGAACATGATTACTTTTTTTGAAGGTCAGGAAACCAGTATTTTTTCCAGCAAATTTACTGAAGGAACCAACCACCTGGCTCCTGGTTTTGTAGATCGCACTCCCCAGGGAAACGTTGCTTTTTTCTTTCACAGTTTCTATTTTGCTTTGTATCTCTGTAGATTGTATCCCATGGAAGTAAGAATATAATGACTGTAGTGCTTAATATTTTTTATGTCGATACTGAAGAGCCACTCTGATTTATCTTTTACTGCAAGGTAGCATGGAACTTTACAAGCATTCAGATTATATTAGTCATTTTTCTTAAGGATGTCTGCACACTTTTCAACATCATTTCTGAGAGCCTTGCCACACCCTGAGGTTTTAAGGATCTCTTTGTGTGCCAAGCAAATTAGGCAATTTATAGACAGTCCCTAGCAGAGCAGAGTGGAGAAAAGGGCTCAGGATCTCACGAGGCCCAAGGCAGGGAGATGGACATGCCATGAGCTCCTTTCACAGTCAAAACTAAGTTAACATATCTTGAAGGAAAAACAGGTACTGTATAATGGAAGGCAGAAGTCAGCAATGCCTGTACTTGGTGATGAAGCTAGAAATAATGAGCTGGTTTATGTATGGGGGGGTATCTTTTTCTATGAAAGAGGCCTTCTTCAACTTCATTAGCTGCATCACTGCCTGCTGAGCGGTGGGGAGTAGGACCTGAGGTATTGCTGTCTGTTTCCAGTATATCCTCTCTAGATACTCTGTTATTAGACCTGTGAATACAGGCCAGGGAAAAAGACCCATGTTTGCTTTTATAAAAATTTTATTGTATAAAATGAGATTTCTGAGCATCTGATTTCACCTATTCTCAACAAACTAGTGTTACTACTTTTCCAGAATGCATTCTGTCCCTCTGGTGTGGAGTCCATGGGCCTAGAGCCCCCTTGTCATTAAAATGGCAGTCTTCAAGTGATGGGGGATGAGTCAGCTCTCACTGTGCCACCTGTGAGCATATCTGCCACTGGTTCTTCCACTCACATCCCGTAGCAGCTGCTAAGCTCCCATCTTCTCATTGGTGACACTGTCAAGTGTTCCAGAGAGAGTGGAATTTACTTTTTGAATGCCTCTGATTTATTCTAGGAGATTCATTTGGAATTGCATATTAGAACATTCTGGATGTTTACAAGGAAAATAAGCAAAGGAATTGAAACTTGATATCTAAAGATAGTTGGCCCAATCTAATTTTGTTTGGGATTTATGACATTATTTGTGCCCATTAGCTGTGAACTGAAAGTATTCATGGATATTTATTCCATACCAAAAGGGTGTTTAGCTCCTGTATGGTGAAAATAACATCAAGACCAGTCTATTGGAAGAAAGGACACACTCCATCCAATTAAGTTTCTTTCGTAGTCCTCACATTCACTGAGAAAGTTAATTGGCAATCTTTTCTGCACTACCCACAACCCTGACCCAGGAACTTGCAGAGGACACTGTGCAGTAGATATAATAACCCTGGTCTGCAGGCAATATGCACAGCTGGGAAAGATAATTAAATAAGCTCTTTTTGAGAGATCTACAACATTTCAACAGAAGGATCGAGCAATCCTGCTGGCCTCCAACTGAAAACTATTACTAACAGACCTACTTCAGACAGATTTCATAATCACCATCCTGATGTGATACAAATGGTTATAAGGAGCTTCCTCACCTCCCAAAAGAGCACTAAAACTGTCAGACCTCAATAGCACTGAAATTTTAAAGTGAGAATTAAAAAGTATAATTCCATTTAATATGTTTGCCACCAGAAAGCAGACCTTTGGTTTTCCAAAATTGACTGGTTATGTGGCTGAACTCCCAAGACACCCCGAGATATGATGCTGTATAATTTTTTAAAGTTTATGTAGGATATTGAATAATCTGGGGTAGGCTTCATCATGGGTGACAATATTACATGATTACATTTTTACTACATAAAACAGTGAATGTCATGAGAAGAGAGAAAAAGACTCACTTTTGAATGTTAACATTTCTGAAAGTGAGTTTAATTTACAGTGTAAGTGTGTGTTACTGTTATGAGACTTCACCCAAAAGAGTGGGGTGAGATCTCAGAGAATTTAAACTGCCCTGAGGGCTATCATTTTACGTACTGCTCACTGGGTTTGGTTTATCCCCTTAGTCATCCATCGGGTGCCGAGAAAGAGAAGCACTTAATGCTGCATCAGCCTTTTCTCCTTGAGCAAGGCTAGTGCATCTTGACCCAGTTCACTCTGTAGGTAAATAGCTGCACATTGTAGGGATACCTGATCCCTTTTCCCCCAGGGGATCTGAAACCAAATCATTGCTTTTTAATTTCACTTTTTAATCTTTTAGTTTTGCTTATGAACAAAGCCACTTTTTTATTCTTCCAGATGCAAGTTCTTTTTTACATGATCGTGGAATCCACTCTTTCCAAGGAAAAGACACCTGCTCTCATAAAGGATACATCATCATGGGCCTTGGCATGGCTGTGTGATGTAGTGGAAGATGCAATATATTTAGACTTTTTTAAAAAGCAAAATTTGATGGAATCATACATTTTGTGACTCAAATGAGTACATAATCTAGCAGGATTTACAGATACATGAATGATTAACTTGAATATAGTGTAGCAAAATGATCTGTTAGAAAACATGTGAAAAGATGCTCAACATTATTAGTCATTAGAAAAATGCAAATTAAGATCCCATACCTCTGTACATCTATTAAAATGTCTAAAATTAAAAAGACTGACCATACCAAGTATTGGTGAGGATATAGAGCAACTGGTACTCTCATATATTGCTGGTATGAATGTAAAATGGTAAACCCTTTTTGAAAACAGTTTGACAGTTTCTTAAAAAACATACACCTATCGTATGATCCAGACATCCTACTCTTAAATATTTAACCAAGAGAAATGAAAGCATATATCCATATAATAATTTGTACATGGATTACTTATAGCGGCTTTATTTGTAATAGCCAAAAACTGGAAACCCAGATGTCCAATGACAGGATAAACAAAGTGTATTTATTTATTGGATATATCCATATGACAGAATACTACTCAGCAATAAAAAAAATCAACTATTTATACATGCAACATGGGTAAGTCTTAAAATAATTATGCTGAGTAAAAAGAAGTCAGACAAAAATTTAAGAGACTATTAGGAACTGAATTAGTATGTTAGCAGTGAGACTGCAAACGAGAAGAATTGTAGTTACTTCAAAGATAGAGTTGATGAGGTTTGATTATGAGATGATGACAAGAGAGGGAGCATAAACTCTGAGGTCTGTCTCTAGCTTGGTTTTCTTTAGGTGGATCATCACCTATTTGGAGATAAGGATTATGTGAAAGATGGTGCTTAAGCACATAAGAAATGATAAGCTCATAGTTTAATGCTGAGATTTTGATGCCTCCAAGGCCCCCCAAGAAGAAATAGCCAGCAGGCAGACCATTCATCCTTGACTGTTTAAGGAAAACAAACTTATATTTTGGGTTTTTAATTAACACAAGTGTAGATAGCTAATAAAAGTGTGATATTGATGAGAGAAAAAGAAAAGAACAACAAAAAAAGGGATTCCTAGAGCCATTCTCATAGATAAGAGGAAACAAAGAGCTGAGGACAGAGAGAGAGAGAGAGAGAGGAGGGAAATAGAATATGGTAGGATACCTCAGGGAGGAAAAAAGGACAGGCAACTGATTTGGAAGGCATCAAGCTTTATGGATACCTTATTTATTTAATGTCCCTGTCACTCTGGCATATCTTAATGTGTGTGGTTGGATTTATTTAGTCACCTGATCCAAATTCTCTTATTAAGTGGAGCTCAAAAGAGGTAGTTGTCAAATGTGTTCAAGGGCCCAGATTCTGAAGATTATATTCCTATTTCTGCCCTTAACAGATAAATAAACTCTGTGAACGTCTGTCTTCTCTGTAAAATGGGAATATCCGTTCCTACTTCTTCAGCTTATTGTATTAATAAAGAAGAAAAGAATACTGCGCAGGAAACGTTTAGCATTGCTTTTATCACATAGTAAGAGCTCAATAAACTCGTCATCTTCTTTCTCTTCTTTTTATTTTTCTCCTTTTCTCCTCCCTTCTTCCCTCCTTCTTCATCCTCCCCTTCCTCCTTCTCATCATTATTTTCAAGCATCCACCATATTGTCAGTAATCATTGGAAAAAGCTTTAATCTCCTAATCAGCCATTAGAAAACAAGGGCACAGTTTTAATGGTTATTACCAGAATAATGTCACCTTTATTCATCTGACTCATCCTCTCAAGTGATCTATTTATATATGCTATTTCGTTAGTCTTACTTTTACATGTTATAAAGAAAAAGAGCATGGCTTAGTGATGAAGCAAAGAAATAGAAATTTAGTGACTGTGGTGCTGACTGTGTTTCAGTTCCTGTTTAGTGTAAGGGAAGTAATTTAAATTCCTTGTACCTTAGTACCTTCAACTGAAACAGAAATGAATGACAGTCACATGGAGCTGTTAGAACTGTCTAAATAGAAAGCATAAGGGTTTTAACATTAAGTACAGAACTTTATAGAAAGCTAAGTGGGTTGTATAAGTTGATATGATTCTTAATACCACATTGAAATCCATCGACATAGCTAGGTTTAGGAAATAGTTGCTTGACTTCCCTATAAAGTATGTTTCTATTACACTTTACTCCATGCAATAGAAGATAGACCTTACCAGTTCAAATCCCTGGTTGCATTCATTTCAGCAGTAATGAATACTTTGCATTTTAAATAAGCAGGTTTTTCTTATCTTATTTCAGGCTTTGTGGATTTGACCCTCCACGATCAGGTCCACCTTCTGGAATGTGCCTGGCTAGAGATCTTGATGATTGGTCTTGTCTGGCGCTCCATGGAGCACCCGGGGAAGCTCCTGTTTGCTCCTAACTTGCTCTTGGACAGGTGAGTCACCTGGCTGTAACCTGGGAGAAGCATATTCTCCTTCATAGTTACCAGTTTGTTCATGATGCTATTTTATTCAGTACTCTGTGAAGCTTCAGATAACTTTATAAGGTATGTTTACTTTACAAGTGAGTGCATTCGGGTGATGAAGGCTAGTCAAGTTCGCAGAAAGCTAAGGATAACTTTCTGCTAGACTTCTCCTTAGAGGAACTCTACTATTTCTAGTACACACACACACACACACACACACACAACTGGGAACTGTAATTTTCTAACTCCACCTTCAACTTGTGTTATACAAAAAATGATGAATTACCCCCCTTTAATTATTCAATTTTTTTTAGTTCCTGTGCATCCAAACCACAATGGCCTCTTCATTTCCTTCTCCAATTCCCCATCAGTAAAATAAGGAAATTTGACCAGAGAGTTCTGAAGGCCATTTCTAGTTCCATGAATTCATTTCATTTTTCAAATAGGTTGTTCTCTTTAACATATTATACTTGAATTGTGGTTCTTATTTTTTTATTCTTTTCAGTCATTGATTAGAGTAATAGAATTTAGACATTGTTCAGTAGCAGTTACTATTGAGGGCATTGCCATCCTGCTCCAGCTGCTGTGCTAAACACTTTACTTACATTATCTCATTTGATCATCACAGCACTCCTAGGATACTGGAATCTTATTATCCACATTTTACCAGAAAGGAAACTAATTCTCAGAGACATCCCGCTACTTGTAAAAACCAGGGATCTAGCTAATGCTGGAGCCAGGTTTTGAATTCAAGGTCTTTCTGGCTTTAGCACACTCTGTTACCTCCTAGCCTGACACCTGGTCTTCCCACTCTGTGTTCAGTGAGGCCTCCTTTGGTTTGCTGCTGTAGCTTTCCATTTGCCAGGTATACCTTGTCTTTGGGGGCTATATAACATTTTGGTTGGGGAAGGACCATCTTCTTGTTCCTTGCAAATCTATTTTGCCTGTGTGCCCAGCAGTCCAAGGCTGCCAGGTGGCCCACACTTCATCCCTGCAGCAAAATTTATTCACAGCAAAATTTATTTAAATGCTGGAGAATTGTACAAGGTATTGGTTACCTTTTGCCATTTTGCGTTATAATAATATGGCTTTTGAAAAGCAGTTACAAGCCTGATCAAGAAGCAGATTCTACTGTCTATAAAACGTCACAGTTTCACAAAATTATTGAGAATGGCCATGAGTCTTATGCCTTAGAACTGCACTCCCAGTGTATTCTGTTGCCTTTTAGAGGATGTCCTTGCAGTGTTCCTTTCCTTTCCTGTCCTCTCCACTCCTTGTTTTCCTTGTCTTGTCATTTTTTTCTATCTCATTTCCCCTCTGTCTTCTTTTGCTTTCTTCTTTCCTTTTTTTCCTTTTCACCTATCTCCTTTAAATTTGTTTTTTCTTGTCTGATAGTAGTAGTGTGATTCTTTGACCAAGTTATATCAAGTATGCAGATGAAAATCTTAGACTGTATGTGATGTTTCCTTGCTACCGACTGGAACATGTCTTCCCTGTGTAGGTTTCTGGGCATTCCTACCTGCACTGATCTGCTCCGTGATTTCCGTCCTCATCCACATCTACCTTCCTGAGTGCACTTTTGCAGAGAACAGTCATAAAACCATTGCACTTTGAATATAAAAGAGTTTTTGACATTACCTCATGCAATGAACTCATATGACCAATGAGGTGACATTCCCATTGTGGCTAATTTTCTTTCATATCTCACACAAGTATGAGTGACTAAAAGCTCTCATCTCTATCCATTTCCTATTTTTTAAAACTCCAGATTTGAAGTTCCTACTCCCTCTAGATCAGAATTTCTCACCCTCTGCACTACTGACATTTTGGTCAGATAATTCTTTCTTGTGGGGGGATGTCCTGTGCATTTTAGGATGTTTAGCAGCATCTCTGGACTCTACCCGCTGGATGCCGGTGGCAAACCCCTGCCCAAGTTGTGAGCACCAACCAGCACGTCTCCAGACATTTCTAAATAGCTCCTGTGTGTGGCGGGGGATGGGTGGCAAAACTGTCCCCAACTGGGAACCACTGCTCCAGGCTTTCCTACCTCAATGTCCTCTAAGTTCTTCAGATTCACCGTATCCACAACTGAATACATTATTTTTCTCATCCAGTCTGTTCCTTTCTTGTTCCTCTCGGTCTTAGTGACATCAGCATTCACCTAGATGCTGGAGCGATAAAGTTTAAATTAGCTGTGAAATCCACCTCCTCCCTCACTAGATTATCCAGTTAACCCTCAAGTAATCTCTGCACTATTTCTGAACCCAGACCTCCCCTTTGTCTCCGTCCTACTGTGTTGGCTCCCATCCTGGTTGTCTCTCTCCAAGATTCCTTCTTTCCCCACCACTGACTGTGTTTCTGGGGCCAGACCCCTCTTTCTTTCAGTCCGTCTCCCACAGCGGTGCCAGAGAGGACTTTCTGAGGCACAGCTGTGATCATGATGCTTCCTGAATCACCTTTCGTTGGCTCTCTCAGTTCTTTAGAAAGTCCCGTGTAGACTTCTTATCTTGACCATTGTGAATCTCTATTCCAGATGTCATAAGCACTGATACCTGCAGAGCCAGTGAGATGATGTAAATGAGGAAGGCCAGTGAGTGAGAGTCCAAGAGGGAACGCTGGGGATTAGGTGTCCTGGTGAGCTCTTGTCCAGGCTGAAAACACCTGGCAGCTGAATTCGGCCTGAGGGCTGTTGGTAGAACTTTGCACATTGAAGTTTCTTTCCTGTTGCTTCTGAAAGGGGCTCTGCCATTGGGGTTCCTTGTCAGAATCTTTGTTATCTATTCTTTAAGGCTCATTTCAGATGCCACTTTTCCATAAAACCTTTCTTCAAACTCTCTCCTCTTCAGGCAGAAAGTATCCTTTTCTTTGTCTAAGTTCTCATGGTGTTTGGTTTGCACTTCTCTTAAAGTAGTATTCTCCTTCTGCCATGTGTTAGTTATGATCGAATATCTTATCTTTTCTACCAGCTCATAAACTTCTTGTGGTCAGGAACCAGATTTTGTTTATCTTTGTGTCATCTCCAAGGTACAAAGTCTTCCATGACACCCCATAATAATTTTTTGTTAATGACACCGGCCGGGGTCACCTCGGTAGCTTGTGGCAGAATTAGGAGGAGAATCCACATCTTCTGATAGTCATTTCAGCTGTTATTGTCATCACATTCAGCTACTTCTTGTTCATTGCTACTCATCGATTCCTGGCTTATTCTTTTATAGACTTAACAAAAGTTAATAGCCATCTGTTTTGGAAGGATTTTCTTAATTTCTAAATGCATTTGGCTTGTGCTTATACTCCTGCTTATACTCCACAAACCTATTGTGCAACTTTTCAATTCCAAATGGAGATAAGCAAAGAGTCATATCTTTTCCATTAATCATACCTTTCTTATGAAGTAGAATCCTTAAGGTCTCACCACAAATAAGAATATTTAGGTATGTGTTAATGAGGAAAGTATATAAATAATATTTATAAATAATATAAAATATAAAAATAAAATATAATCTATAATTTTAAATTTTTTCTACTTTTCTAATCATTAACATGCACATAGATATTAAATTTCAATATTATCAAATTACCCTCTTGGTGTTTGAGGATAACTGCTCTTGATGACATCGACAGGTAAATAACAGTAAAAAATATTACGACCAGCAGCCCATTTGAAATTTTATACATGTGGAAGATGACTTTTGAGTGACAACTAAGAACACTGTTTTTTGTTTTTTTTTTTATGCCTTACGAGCAACTAACCCCTCTGATGAAAGTGCGCTCTCTGATTAGCATGTCACTTTGATCTTTCCATTGCTCTTGTCCGATCACATTGTATACAGTAAACATTTTGGTAATAAAATGTAGATGTCTGTAAGTTTTAAAGCTAAGTTGTTGAGAGCTGGGAGGCAGAAAATGATGTTAGTTTCATCTTTTTTCCTATATCTCAGGCTTTGTGACGCTACCCATGAAAGGTCGGCCACCTCCATAGGCTGTTTGCATTTGCATAGAAATGGGGAAAAGAGAAATTCCTAAATCATAAGTAGCCTTGTAACCCATGGATCACCAGCGTTGCTAACTGGAGACAGGGTTTCCCCTGTGCTAATTATAATGATGTCCTGTTCTTTCAAATCGCCTTTGCAAATCCAGGCATTTGTGCCTTACAAGGCCGTCAGGGGGATAGAATTTACCCAAGTCTTTCCTTGTAATTATTCAAATGTTAGTATTGGCAAGTGGGGTTTGGTGATCATAGGAATATGTTAATAAAATCTTGCTGTGTTGCCATCCCACATTTATGAATAGAGGACATATTTCCTATCTTGTGTCCATTTAAAAAGAGTTATTGCTTGATTTACTCCCTGATGACAGCCCATGATATCTTGATTCTAGGAGTTTGTAACTTTCCTGGTAGTCATATGCTCGTAGGCTAATTTTATCCCTGCCATGCCTAGCCTACCCACACTTTCCAGTTCTTCCCTGTGTCCTGCAGCAGTGAGTTCCAAGCACTTAATGCAGTCATCTCTTCCTGTGAAAACCAAGGAATAAAAGTTATTATAAGGTATAAATAAAGAACCTAGTAATTTCTCTAGGGGAGGTGTGTGTTTGTGTGTGTGTATATTTTACAAGAGGAAAAGTTAAAGATACTAAGAACGCCTGTGAAAGTAATCAGGAAATGGAGAAAACTTGTTTTCCATTCTAGCACCTAATCCTTTGGTGTGTTTTGGCACTAGAAAACACAAAATATGTCCTCCGTGCCTACTAGGAATGCGTCCCTGCATTTAGTCCTGCTTGAGTGCTTATACTGGAAAAATATAGACTGAAAACCGGAGCAGAAGTGTGCATCATATACGGTTCCTTGTGGGGTCTCTGCTTTTGCAAGAGTAAAATAATGTTCAAGGAAACAATGTAAATTGCCTGTTCAGTAAGACTATCCAGTTTCCAAGGGACCATCTAATTTTGTTTTGCTGGCGCCATCCATGCTAACAAATTCTGAGAAATATTTGTGGATTTCTCAGTGAAGCCAAAGCACTCTCTTTTGACTCCTATTCACTCTCAGAGAAAAAACTATTCATCCATTTGAAAAGCAGGGACCCATTCGACAAGCAGAATATTCCCTCTACCAAGCCTTTGGCCAGAGAGTTGTTGCTCTAACTCTTTCCATCGTTCCTGCATCAGGAGACTCTGCCTGAAGGAAATAGTATTGGACAACAGAAAGTTCTTTTACTTGTAGGCATAAAACAGGAATAAGTTCTCTTCTTTAAGAGAAAAACAGGTTGCTGTACCAGAGAGACCATTTGCCTCTTCTACTAAATAGCAGGCTGTTTTTTAATGATAAATTCATTTTAAATAGAAAAAAAAAAAAAGTCATTTTCTAAAAACAAGAACATTCTCATTTTAAGTTGTTTGTTGTAAATATTTCAGGAAAAACATGCAAAAAAACCCCAAAACCAATGCTTCCTTCCAGCAACAATTTTATTGGCTTTTTTTTTTTTCCATGTAAAACTTCAGGTAAATTCTTTGCAGATTTTTTTACTTGGAAGAAAAAAAAAAATAAAGTTCTGAAATAAGTTGATGGATTCAGAATGTAATCTATCCACATGTGTTTTTTGGGCATAAAGAGAAGGACCTCCCTTTATGTTCCCATTCCAGAATTCTAGCCTCTGAAAATGTGTGCAGCACTCAAGGGGAATCCCCTACGCATTCACTTATAGCAGCTGGAGGAGAAGGTTGCAGGGGTGGAGTCCGGGAGGGGGTGGTGGTGAGTAGAGTGGCGTCAGTGAGGGCAGGAGACAGTTTTAGTAATACCGTCAGCTTTGCTGGATTCTCCTCTTAACTTTCCGGGAGTGCTTGGGCCCTGTCTGTGCACTTTAGTATGCGTGTCTTCTTGCCCCATTCATATCCCAAGAACTTTGCTCATAACCTTTTTTTCACTCTACCTTATGGAATTGAGTGAAAAAAAGAGAAGAAAGGAAGCTAACATTTATTTAATTTCTTTAATGTATATGACCCTGTTCTGGGTTATTTTCTAAACTGTATTTCATTCGGGGGGTAAGAGTACAGGTAGGAAAGAATGTTGCCAGTGTATATTCTGACCCAGGGTCCCTTGATTCTTTCCGGTCCTGAGCCCTTAATTACTCAGCAGTAGGTGCCAGTTGATCCATTGTTAAAAGTCTTTGGTTTAGTGCCCTGACAAACCCTGGAAATATAAAACTTTAAACTCTAAAGGAGAAAATTTGAGGCCAAGAGACGGGAGACATTAGCCAAACTGCCATTATTACTGCCACTTCTTATTGTAGATGAATCAAAATACTTATCGAACTAAAAACCAACTGAAAGATATATTTTAAATGGGTCAATTATAGATGAACTATGATTCAATAAGGATGTTAAACATATGCGCGCGTACACACACACATTAAAACTTCAGGAAAAGTCAGTTTGACCAACAAGACCATCCATCATGAAAGAGCTTGAGAGAGTTCTATTGGAAAAGATAAAAAACAAAAAATTCAAATTAAGGAATCCTCCTTAAAAACAAAGCAATTAAGCAGCACTGTATTATAAAACTTGCTAAGCCACAAGTCTAAATCCTTGAGAGCATTAAGCCTATAAACAGGAAGGATCCACTCAATATAAAACTGCTCCAGAGAAAAAGGAATAATCCCAACCCAAGAATTAATTCTGTGTAGGAGGTTACTTTGACATTTCTTACATTTTTTTACACACTATACTATTTTTTTATTTGCCATTTATTATTAACTGGATTGTTTAAAGTATAATCAAAATAATGTTTGACAGTTTAATTTTAAAATATACTAATATTATTCAAGTTACATATATTAATACTATGTAGGGACAATGAAGTAATTCCTCTTTCATACTTGCTTTTGTTATAGCTACCTCTCCATGTTGACATGGGAAAGATCCTCATTTGTTTTATTTATTTATGTATTTATTTATTTATTATAGCTTATTATGGGGGTACAACCGTTCATTAAAATCCAACAATCGGGGGAGATGGCCACTTTAAACTCTGTGTTCATTAGGATTCAGTTTGATCCAACACAGTAGGAATTATTCAGCACCAGCATATCCACAGGGTTCGGCCCGAGACTAGCTCTTTCCATGGCTGCAAGTTCAGGAGGCTGCCTGCAGGAAATAGTGTTGGACAACAGAAAGTTCTTTCACGTGTAGGCCTAAACTAAAAATAAGTTCTCTTTCTTAAGAGAAAGGAAGGACAATGCAAAAAAAGAGATATGTAAGAGGCAGACCTGCCCTCGGGGAACTGAATGTTTAGTGGTAGAGTAATGTTAGTATACAAATGAATGTACTCAAAAGTAGGACAGTATAAGCAGACCCTCACTACACCTCCCATCGTCCATGCTGGTTCATCTTTCTTCATCACTTTCTAAGGGCTATGCATTCTGAGGGAAAACCGACTCCTGGTTTACGCTTGCTTTTGTATACCGATTCATTCTTGACGTTTCCATGCAGGGTATTTAGTGTGATTATACCCATTATACATTTATCCTGCTTAAAAGTATACGTAATGTATATGCAACTCTAAAAGCAGGATCATTCCATATGTTGGTCCTTTGGAGACTGGCAGGAGGGAAGCAGAGGGTGTCGGCAGAGGTTTATCCAGGTAGATGGGCCCAGTTTACACATCTTTGAAATACAGTATTACATATGTCAAGGTGTTAGTACTGCTTGGATATTTTCCTGTGACAACAGCTCTTAATTTTATGAGTGGATAGAGGTTTGGCTTCAAAGTAAATGGAGTTAGTCTGTGTATTTCCATTCCTTGTTAAAAGTTGAATTGTTTTTTAATATTCATGTCATGGTTAAATGCCCTCAATGGTTTTATAATTAAGTTCTAATCTCTATTGTGGCATTATTGACTCCTCCCTGTGGGCTCCTAATAAGAATAAAATTTCTCTTTTGATACTTTGAGAGACATTTATTAAGTCATTTAATATTCTTATTTGTTATTTTTCCTGGGTTTTCAATTTATCAAATGGAAAGGAGATATAAAAAGCATACTGTATCTTCTTTGATTTTACACCACAGCAGAGAATCAATTTCTTAACCTGATTGCTTATTTACCACTCTGAATTGGTGCAGATACTGAGATCCATCATGACTTTATCGCTGGAAAAGAGGATGGAACAAGCATGATAAGATGATAAGGGAAGGCTGTTGACTGCATATGCAATATACTCAGGCACTCTGCAGACTAGGTTTCTATTAATACATCAGACCCCCGGAGAAGACAAGGGTTATGCATCTCCCAGTTTTGCCAAGACAAGCATAACTGCTATGTGCAGTTGGGCCTGTGGATAGGGCCACTTTAGCCTCTGAGGAGAGCAGAGCCTGAGAGACTGCTTAGTTCAAAGTGGGTCTGGTGCGGAGTTCGGGGAGGAAGATTTCCAGATTTGTGGTCTTGGCAGTTGAAAGGATGGCAATGCGGTGGATAGAGATTAAGAAGATAGAAGGAAGAGTAGATGGTGGGGAAATCTGAGGAGCTTTTCCTTATACATGTTGGGTTTAAAGTGCAGGAGGGGTATCCTGAAGGGTATGCTCAGAGGGAAGTTGGAGCTCAGAAGAGAGACCAGAATTGAAGACGAAAGATTCAAAAATCAAAATTTTATAACCAAACATAGCCAAAGAATCTAACTTTCATTACTAGCTCCTCCACTAGATGCTCTCTGATAATCCTATAATGACAAATTTGAATTAAGATTGGAAGGGAAGTGCATATAAGTGTGTGTGTGTTTATATGTAGTGATGTCTCCACTCCATACACATAAGTAACATATCATATATAGTAGTCTGCATATTGCTTTGGAGGTTACTATAATACATGTATATGTATAAACATCTTCCTTACTCCTTTTCATGACTACCTTATATTCCATTGTGTGGCTATATCACAGTTTATTCCACCAATCCCTTATTGATGGGCACACAGTTTCTTTCCAATTTTATGAATAAGTCATTTTGTAATTTTCTTTTTTTAATTTTTAAGGGTTGACTTTCCATGATTATCTTTTGCTTTTTTTTTCTTCAATATATTAAGGCAGTACAAAAGTTTTTGTTACATGGATACCTTGTATAATGGTTAGGTTGGGTCTTTTAGTATGCCCATCACTAGGATGGTGTTCATAGTACCCAATAGGTAAGTTTTTAACCCTCATCCCCCCAACCTTCCTCCCTTCTTGCTTTCCAATGTCTTTTACATCTCTTTGTGCCTGTGTGTGCCTATCGTTTAGTTCCCAACTATTAGAGAGTACATGTGGTGTTTGTTTTTCCCTTCCTGAGATACTTCAGTTAGGATAATGGTCTTCGGTTGCATCCAAATTGCTGCAAAAGGCATTATTCCATTCTTTTTTATGGCTGAATAGTACTCCATGGTGTGTGTGTGTGTCTATCTATCTATCTATCTATCTATATATATATAGATATATAGATATATGCCACATAGATATATGCCACATATATATATATATATGGCATATATATATATATCTCTCTCACATTTTCTTTATCCACTCATGGGTTGATGGGCACTTAGGTTGATTCCACATCTTTGCAATTGTGAATTGTGCTGCAATAAACATTTGAATGCGGTGTCCTGATAAAATTACTTCTTCTCCTTTGGATAGATATCCAGTAGTGGGATTGCTAACTTGAATGATAAGTCTGCATTAATTTCTTTAAGGAATCTCCATGCTGTTTTCTATAGAGATTGTACTAATTTTCAGTGTGTAAGTATCCTTTCTCTCTGCATCCACACCAGCATCCACTGATTTTTGACTTTTTAATAATGGCCATTCTGACAGGGGTAAGGCGGTATCTCCTTGTGGTTTTAATTTGCATTTCCCTAATGATTAGTGATGTTGAGCATTTTTTTCGTATGATCTCAAACAAATAAGCAAGAAGAAAAACAAACAACCCCATTAAAAAATGGGCAAAAGACATGAAAAGAAGTTTTTCAAAAGAAGAGAGACCAACTTCGTATTTTTCTGAGCCTGTCTTTGTGATAGATTCCCAGAAATAGGATGACTGGGTCAAAAGGTATGTATATATGTAATTTTGCTAGATAGTGGAAATTTTACCACCAATGATATTGTCATTGTGCTTTCCCACCAGCAATGTATAAGAGAACCTCTTTCTCCACAGCCTCTCCAACAGAGTATGTTGTCAAACTTTTGGATTTTTGCCAATCTGATAGGTAAGAAGTATCTCAGTATGGTTTTAATTACATT
The DNA here is from genome assembly GCA_028533085.1 of Varecia variegata. Classification (NCBI taxonomy): domain Eukaryota; kingdom Metazoa; phylum Chordata; class Mammalia; order Primates; family Lemuridae; genus Varecia; species Varecia variegata. Next base: position 11,483,911 of record CM052441.1, on the reverse strand, counting down.
CCTTTCATTTATGAATAAAAATGAGCTCTTATTTATGTTTAAGGGCCTTTTTATTCAATCTTCTGTGAACTGTATCTTCATATCTTTTGTCCATTTTTATACCAACTTGTCTTTTTCTTTTCTTGATTTTTTAGGAGCTCTGTGTATGTTAGAGATAGATTATCTTTTCTCAATATAAATTGCTAATATCTTTTATCAGTTTCTCATTTGCCTTTGAACTGTTTTTAGAGGGTTTTGTCATGCAAAATGTTTTTTGTAAATTAAGCTTTACAGCAGAATATATTAACTTTTTATTTTATTGCTTCTTGATTTGGAGTCATAGGAAGGGTTTCCCTACCCTCAAGTTATAATTATATTCACTTATACTTTCTTCTAGTACTTTTTACTCTTATATTGTGGGTCCATTTGGAAGGTCTCCTGATGATATACAGTATGAAATAAAGATTGGCTTTCATATTTTTCCAAATGGCTATTCTGTTGTCCCAACCCCATTTATTAATTAAAAAGTCAATATTTTTCAAAGGATTTGAGATATATATATATATATATATACACATATATATATATATTTTTTTTTTTGAGACAGAGTCTCGCTCTGTTGCCCGGGCTAGAGTGAGTGCCGTGGCGTCAGCCTAGCTCACAACAACCTCAAACTCCTGGGCTCAAGCGATCCTCCTGCCTCAGCCTCCCGAGTAGCTGGGACTACAGGCATGCGCCACCATGCCCGGCTAATTTTTCTATATATATTTTTAGGTGTCCATATGATTTCTTTCTATTTTTAGTAGAGACGGGGTCTCGCTCTTGCTCAGGCTGGTCTCGAACTCCTGAGCTCAAACAATCCACCCACCTCGGCCTCCCAGAGAGCTAGGATTACAGGCGTGAGCCACCGCGCCCGGCCGATTTGAGATATATTTTTAATTGAACACTAAATTTCTCTATATACTTAAGTCTTTTCTGAAATTTGAATTATCTGCTAAGGTTTATTTATTTATGAATCAATATCAAATACCCTTGTTTATAGATGTTCCACATTGTTTTAATTATGGCCATACTATCTCCCCAATATTGCCCTTTAATTTTTCAAAGTTTTACAGGTGATTCTTCCTTGTTTCTTTTTCCATGTGACCTTTAGAATTAACTTGTTTAACTCCATAAGAAAATTTGTTGATAATTTTATTGGTATTATGTTAAATAGAAGTTGGCTTAGAGGGTATTGACATCTTTATGATGTTAAAATGTCCTATCCAAAAATAAGGTGTGTGTTTCATTTGTTAAATCTTTTGTTATCTTTCCTTAGTGTTGTCAAGTATTCTTATATATATTTGGCACAAATTTTTAAGCTTGTGCCTAGCTATTCTATATAAATATGTAGCTATAATATATAAATATATAATATTTAAAATATATTCTATAATATGTGTGTGTTATATATATAAATATTAATTTATTTGTATATATATTTTTGCTTTCACAAATGGGGGCTTTTCTTCCATTATATCATTCTTAACTGGTTATTCTCTATGATGGTAGGTAACTGATTTTTGCATGTTATTGTTACAGACTACTTCTTTATTAAACTCTTATTGTTTAGTGTAGTTTTTTCATTAATTCCCATAGGGTTTCCTAGTATACAATTATATCATCTACAAATAGAGATAATTTTGCTTCTTTCCTTCTATCTCCAAGCACCTAAATTTTTTTCTTATCTAATGGAGTGAATAAACCTCTAACATATTGTAAACATAGTAGCAGTAATGGGTACCATTTCCTTATTACTATATATTCATGTTAGAAAAGTACCTGGGTGTTTCTGTATTATTAAGTGCTTTTATTAGGAATGAAGGTTATTTTCATTTGGCATAAAAATTCATAAGAAAGTTTGGTGTGAATTGTTTTCTTTGGGTAGTCTTTATAAAGTTTTTGTTAATCGGTATTACACAGGCATTACAAAAATAGTGTGAAATTATTTGATTTTTAAAATTTAAAATATTACAAAAATTCCCTTTGAAACCATCTGGACCCGGTGACTTCTTACAGGGGAACTCTCTGGAAACTTTATTTCTTTTGTAGTAATTGATGTTTTTAGATTTTTCTATCGCTTCTGGAGCCAGTTCTGTATATCAAATCCTATAGTTATCCATTTCATCTGGGTTTTTAAATTTATGTCATTGAGTTGAACAAATCATTTCTGATGATTTTTTAAAAAATGTTCTCTGGTTTGATGGTTACTTCCACCTTATAATTTATTTTGTGTATTTATTCTTCTCTTAGAAAACTTAGATGGCTAGTGGTTTCTCTATTTTGTTGATTCTTTTCCCAAAGAACTAACTTAAATTTTTAACTTTGTTCTACTAGTTTTCTGCTTTCTAATTCATGTAATTATACTTTTAGCTTTATTAAGTCCTTCCTTCTGCTGGCAGTTAACTTTTTAGTTCATTCTCTAGGTTTTTGAGTTGATATGTCATTTATTTATTTTCATTTCATAATACAGATAATTAATGCTCAGAATTTTCTCAAAGCAATGCTTTAGCTATGTCTAATAGATGCTGATATATCTTACTTTCATTATCATTATTTCCTAAAAATTCAGCAATTTCACATTTTACTTTCCTTTTTATTCAAGAGTAGTTTAATAGTTTAATTTTCAAGTTGGAAGGGCATGTTTTATTTTTTGTTTTATTATTAATAAATACTTTTTGCTTTGGATCAGAGAATACTGCTTATATTTCAGTTATTTTTGGAACTTATTAAATTGTTCTTTGTAGCCTAATATAATTTTAGCTTTTAAAAATAATCCTTATACATTTGAAATGAAGGTTTATTTACTTTCATTAACATAGAAGGTAAAATATTATCTGCCTGTGTCTATTTATCTTCTTATAACCTATAATTTCTGCTTAATGAAAATTTATGATCCGTTATCTACTGCATAAGTATTTATGTTTCTTTACTTCTATTATATGCACTATAGTTTTTTGTGTTATAAAGATTTTGATTCATTTAATCTTTTGGGAGGATTGAATTTTACCCCATCTAATATGAAGATCATGACCCCTGGTTCCTTTTTATTCTCACTTATTTAATACATCATTCCCCATTCTTTATTTTAAACCTCAGAATAACTTTGCTGTAGTTCTCTATTTTATATAGTCTACAATTGGATTTTACTTTATTAGCCAATCTGAAAAATTTTTAATAGGGAAATTAATTCAATTGTATGTTTGATTCAAGTTCTGTTATATTGTTTTCTATTTCCTGTATATCAAATGGTCTTTTTTCTCTGCTATTTATTTATTGACTTACTGAATTTCTTTTGTTTTTAGATATTTTGTATTTTTGTTCTGGTTGTTAGGTTTATGTATACTTAATCAACTCTTTAGAAACTATTCCTATCCTACTCTGAGTGGTAGTGACATTAGCTAGTACCTTTTTGTTTGCTGACCACCCTCCTCCGATTTCAGCCACTAGTATTATCTTAGTGGTAAACTTTGTAGTATTAAATCTACTTAAGCTTTGACTACTTGGTTTGTCTGAACCAAATGATATCACTTTATCTCCAGCAAACCCCTATGAGGTAATTGTCAGCTAATAATAATTTCCATGATTATTCTTTTCTGATCTTATTTTTTTTACTTATACTTTTTATACATTGTTAGAGCTTATAATACTTACATTCTTTTTTCTGTCACCCCATCCCCTGTTTTTATTGTTAACTGTATCATTAAATATATTTAATGTCTACCTTCATTCAGATCATATGCTGGTGATTCTCTCTCTCTCTCTCTCTCTTTTTTTTTTTTTTTGGTTGTCTGGAGCTTTTTTCAGGAAGAGCTCGTGAGAATACTTTTTTCTTTGGTTGAAAAATATTCATAATTACTTTTCTCTGTCCTTTATGCTGCAAAGTTTGGCTGCATACAAAATATCTGGCTCATATTTTTTCTTAACTATTTTTAAGGGATTGCTTCATTGTTTTGTAGTGTAAAATGTTGCTGTCAAGGAGCTAGATGGCAGTCTGATTTTCTTTCCCTTATTAGTGATTTGAACTTTCTGTCGGAATGTCCCATTTTTTTTTTTTACCTAAACTTAAATTGCAATAATTTTATTAAGATATGTCTCTGTGTTGACCATTTTAGTTCCCTTTTCCTAGGTATGTGGTATTTCTTTTCAGTATGCAGATTGAAATCTTTTACTTCTGATTCTCTTGATTTATAGTTTTAAATAATTGTTTTGCCACATTGCTTTGATTTTCTTCTTCAGAGGCCCATTGATACATAAAAAGGATACCCTTGACCTTTTTCTGCATGACTTTCTCTTAAATCCTTTTGTTCTTTATCTTCTCACCCTTTATTCCCCTCACTATGCCGTCCATAGTCGATGTGCTATGTCCTGTACAATTTAGTCTATATTCTGAATGTTTTTCCTTCTTTTGATATTTATTCCTTAAGCGTCCCAGTGCTTGTTTTATTTTCTTCTATTGCTTGACCATATCATGTCTGAGTTTTCTATTTCTGAAGTGTGCAACTCTCTTTGAAAGCTTTGACCATTTTCTTCAGTACTTTTAATTCATTCTGAAATAATTGGGCTACAGTTTTCATCTGCCTTGTGGACAGCAGTACCACGAATTGCTGAATTGTCAAACCAGGCCTACATGAATCACCGATTTAGCTATACCAAGTTTTTACTAACAACCGGCAAAGAACACAAGCTAGAAAGGGATACAAACAAACAGCATCATCCATCATTGAAAGGACTCTGAACCATCACATGGAGATTCCAAAGGATTCTTCTTCTTTGTTGCAATGTGTTTTGATTTTTGGAGTGATAGAGGATTGCTAACTATGTATATGGCATAAATTTGCTTAGAGTAAGCCAAGGGTTTGATACTCAGTTTTTATATTTTATGGTCATGAGAGAGAAAGCCTTCGAGATTATTTTCCATTTTCTAGCAGCTGCATCCCATAAAATAAAAAATTCCAGGTCTTTTTTTTAACCATGAGCAATTTAGACAGAGATTCTTAGATAAGAACTTCCTTTGTTATTGTTCAACCCAATCAAATGCTTATAAGAAGGTCAAGTTAATCAATATACAAAAATCAAATCTATTTACATCAGCAACAAATATAAAACATTATAAATATATATATAATTACATATACTTTAATGTATAATTATACATACTTTATAGTAGCAATCAAAACTACAATGTATTTTGGAATAAATTTAATAGAGAAATTGCAGGAGCTTTATAGGGATAAGTATAAACCTCTGTTGAAAGACATTAAGGTCATGAAGCATTAAAAAGAAAGCTATACCATGTTTATGGCTAGCAAGATTCGTGATTGCAAATATACCAGTTCTCTACAAATTGGTCTATAAATTCAGTGCATTTCCAATCAAAATCTGTAGCTCATCTAAAATTTATATGGAAAAGGGAAAGTACCAAGATAGCCAAATGCTCGTGAAGACTAAAATGAAGGTTGGGAGATGGGCAAAAAATTATAATGAAGTTATAAAATCATAAAGCTATAATAATTAATACAATATGGTATTGGCATAGAAATAAGCACATTAACTAAAGAAATAGAAGAGTTTGGAAACCAGCCCTTACATTATGAAAAACTGACTTTTGTCAGAGTAAGCGCTGAGATTGCAAGGGAAAGGAGAAACTAGTAAGTTAATGGTGCTGAGACAATTGGTTATCTACACAGAAAAAATATCTGATCCTACTTTATACCATGTGAAAAAATTAATTCCTTAAGAATGAAGGACTTCATTGAGAGGCCTAACTAAAACTTTTATCAGAAAATAAAAGAAAATACCTATCTCAGGGTTGGGAATTATGTCTTAAGGCAGAAAAAGTATTAACCATAAAAGAAATATTGATAAAGTAGATCTCCTTAAAATTAACAACTTTCATAAAAAATAGATTGCGGGAGAGATGGGTATTTATTCTTATGATGGTTTATGAAATATATGGTGTATATTATCAAAATTGTTTTGTAGGAATCAAATATTCTAAAAATATAGAAAGGAAAGAGAAAACCACATACACGCTCGTAATGGCATTCCCCTTAAAGCCATCATCAACTAAGTCAGGAACCTGCACCACTTTTAAGTTTTTTGAAATGTGAATTGAAAATACTTCTGGAGGGCCCTCATAGATGCATTTGGAAATGGTATGTTCTGGAAAATGGAATTGAAATGTTTTAGTAAGAGTCATGGGCCCAATCCTTGAAATAGATGTTTGTCGAGTTTTCTATAGCATGTAATTACAACACAATAAGACTCAAAAGCATTTCAATAAAGTGTGGGTGGAAAAGAAGCATCCTGCTTCAAGGGCTTCATTAGTTTTCTGCAGACTGGAGCTCTCCAGGCGGTGGGGAGGAACCTTGTTTACCTTGGTGCAGAATCAATTTTAACCATCGTTGAAGTCTGGGGGGGTCAGGGTGAAGCTTGAAGTCCTTGGGAATATGCTGGGTGGGGAAAGAAAAGATAACAATATTTTTCTAAAAGCCCAGAAATGGGCTCGTTTTGTTTACCAGTCATTTCTGGGATAATATATTGTAGTGCCAATCACTGATGAAATGGTAGGATTATACTTTGGTTTCTACTTTACTTCTGTCTGTTAAAGAAGCTTCTGGTAAATTAGAGCAATGGCATCAGCTCAGTGTAAGGCTGTTCTGTGAGACTAAGGATATAATTTCTACATATACTGGGGCCTGAACCCTTGGAGATATTTAACTGGGGGAGGGAGCGAGAGAGTGAAAGCACATGAAACAGAGAGAGAGAAAAACAAACAATAAAACAAAAACCAGAACACTGCCCTTACGATAAGGATGATGAGAAAGACGCATTTATCCATAAAAGACATCTAACTAATCTCTTATTCCTTTCCTGAAAATGTCAGAATAAACGGCTGCAAAGATAAATATCCTCCGGTTGGAGTAGAGAGGGTTCATCTGGTCTTTGAAGTCACAGGGACGGTATTGAGCCTTCCTATTAATGAAGCTTTGTGAATTTGTCTTAATTTTTATTTCAGTTTCTACTAAGCGTTCATGAGCGGTTCCCCTTCCTTTTCCTATACTGTATTGCCTAAAAAAAAAAAAAAAAAAAAAGTCTTAAGGTCAGTCCTTCTAGAATATAAAGGTAAGTTTTAAGTGATGATAATTTGATAATATGGGTGATACTTGTGGTCCATAGTGTGCTTCCTACAGTCTCTCAATTATCCCTGGAACAGCCCTTTGAGGATATTAAGGTAGACATTATGATGCATATCTTTTTGCTGGAAAAATGAGGTTTATAATGGTTAAGTTAGCTGCTTATGATTGCAAGGCTAGATAGTGGCAGAAATCAAGATTTTCATCCTAATTTCAATGCTTTTTCACTCCACCATTAATAATGGATGCTGATTAATAATAGCAACATTTTCCTAGGCATTGGGGATATAGAGAAAAACATGACACAACACTGTCTCTGAGAGTGTTATTGGAGGCTGGGGAAGCAGTTATGCATATAGGCTTATTATATCAATAAAAATGAGATAACTGCCAAGTGGAGGGTAGAGGTGGAAAGTGCTATCTGTGGGTGTGTGGCTAACCCAGTCCTAATCTTGGGGGCAGTGCTAGTGTGGAGTGGTGGCTGGGGAAGCAGAGGGATAATCACTGTGAGCAGATGAATGGTTCATTACGAGGGCAGGGGAGAAGATGCAAGAGCTGTGGAATCTTTCATTCCTGAACCTGGTACCAAGCTCCCAAGTCTTATTCCCACGACTGGCACCATGCCCTGGGCCAGTGAACAGACTTTGGAACCTTGGAAAAGAGAGCTGTAGGAATTTTCAAACCTCAGTGCAGTAACAGCTTGAGAATCAACCAGGGCACACTCCACTCCACACGGGTGTTCAAATGCACTGGTGTTGGGGGAGTCCCAGAGAGGCCTCTTAGGGAGGTTGGGCATGGGATCAGGCACAGTGGAGACTAGAGGTGTGCGGAAGTGAAGCTAACTGCAGAAGGGGTGGTTGTGGAAGGGCTGTTCAGTGTGATGTTTGAGCCCAGGCTTTGCAGATGGACTGCAGGTCTGCTAATAACTACAGCGTGACTTTGTGTAGTCACATAATCTCTCTGTGTCTCAATTTTCTTTTCTATTATAACAATACCTCTATCATGGAGTTGTGTAAGAATTCAATGATTGTATTTTCAGTACCGAGACTACACTTATTAGCACGGAGTAAGAACTCAATAAATGTTAGCTTTTATTGTTTTTATATTACTATTGCTAGGGTTGGTAGTAGAGCTAAATTGCATCGTGGCCTAACTTATAAGGTTTGTTGGTGCTAAGATGAAGAAAAGAGTAATATTAATAGTATTTTAAGAAGTTTCATTGCCAGAAATGGAGCTTAGCAATTAAAGAAAAAGAGTGAACATTTTTACCTTCTTGTAGAAGTTAGTAAGTCTACAAAATGTTGATTCTGTGTTTGACCTATCATTTGGGAGATTTTTGTTGTCCTGTGTGCACTTATGAAGTCACTGAATCATTATTTTAGAACTGGGATAACATCTGACCCCTAGACCAGCACGTTTCAAATCGTGTTCCGTGGGACTTCTCATGGGGGTGGCTGAGGGGTTGCCTTGAAGGAAGGAGGAGGCAGCAGGTCTCTGGGACACCCTCTCAGCTCTTCCAGAGCAGAGGCATATTGGTTCTGTTTCATAACTGGAGTGCTCCATATCATTTTATTTATTAAGAAGATCTCACTTCTAAAGATGGGTTGAAAACTACTGTTTCAATCCAGCCTTCTTATTTGCATACGCGGCAACGGAATTCCAGAAAGATGAGGTGATTTTTCTAAGGTTGCACACCATTCGCTGGCTGAGTGGGACCAAGAACACAGGTCTACTTCTTCCTGGCCCAGTGCTTCTGACTAGCTACATAATGCTGCCTATCACTGCACAACGCAAGATTCCTGCACTTTTCAGATTTTAGCATAATCCAAAGAAAAATGTAAAAATATACTTCCAAATCAGCATCTATATGCAAGAGCTTCAAAAAGCAAATTAATATTGAACTTGGTGGATATATGTTCACTTCCTCCACCACATCCGGAATAGCTCGGGGTCATTTGCCCTTCTTCAAATAAATACTATGTTTGTTTTATGTATGTATTTTCATTTGACTAAAACTTAGATTGAAAGCATGAAATGAAGTTAGAAAGTAGAAATTATATGGTAACCTCAAGGCAAAAATTGTCTGTAATAAAAGAAGACAAAATAAAACGAATGCAGGACACAAAAGAATGCAGAAGAGTTGTAACTTAAGGAAAGCTGTATTCCATAAAACAGGACTGTTTTGAATGTGAGCTAAGAAGTCCTACCATGTTCTACTGTTCACAGGCCTAGTTTGTGAACTGGCTTCCAGGGAAAGCCATTATTCTCCTAACAGTTGCAGCTCCAACTGTCTTATGAAAAGGCTGAAGATTCTAGCAGGAAGGCAGCATTTAGGCCACTTATAATTCTACTTTTTCAAGATTCTTGCATCGTTTGGCACAATGCTTTGCATTTCTTGGTCTTCCTTATTGAAATTCAAAACCGTAACACTCTTTCCTAGCCTTAAAACCAACCATGAAAATCACTACCTCTTGCCCTAATGAAAACCACTTTTAAAATTTCTCTTCTAAAAATGGAGTCTGGAATACTGCAAACATCTTATCACTCAGGCCCCATTTCAAATGTCCCCTCCTCAACAACAAGCTAACTAAAATTGCCCCCACCAACTTGCCTGCTACTCCCTATTTTATTTTCTAGTAGCACATACTACAATTGGAGAGTATCTTGTTTATGTATTGATCTGTCTCTTATCTGCTACCACTTGACTGTAAGCTCCAGACAAGTGAGGGAACTGGACTAACTAGCAAAGGGCTTAGGTCTAGTGAGAGCTTTATAAACACTAATTGAGCAAGTAACTCTAGAATCCCTGTGAAAAGTCAACGTGAGAATTCATTAGTTTAGTAATTGGAATTTTAACACTCTGTACTAGAAAAGTGTCACTTATGTCAAAGGATAGTGAGTAGATTAAGGTTGTATATAAAAGGAATAAGGAAAGAAAGACATTGTTTTGTCTTTAAGCATTTCAATGACCACGATTGATCCATTGTAAACATTTTATGGTGCATTTTGTTTGGGATTTGGTGTGCACAAGAACTGTTACCGATGGAATGGCCTGGTTAAGAAATGTGAATTTTATTTTCTTCCTGCTACAGCGACTCGGGGAAATAATTCCCCTGTGAGTTCCGTGAGGACAGAGTCTGATCTTTGAAAAACACAAATCTTGGTCACTCTTCTCTTAAAACTGCTCTGACTCTCTTGGCTGAGGGCATTAAGACCACCTTCCTGTAGCCTGCGGCCTCTGCGCAGGCTGCAGACTCACCAAGTCCATCCAGTGCCACGTGCGCCTGGGGTCACCGGGGTCCAGGATGTTGACCTTCTTTCAGTTTCTCAAACTTCTCAAGCTTTTTTTTTTTTTTTTTTTTTTTTTGCTTCTAAGACCCATGCACATGTCTCTCTCCTTGGCACACTCTCCTCAGTTTTTTTCCTAGCTAATTCCTAGTTCTTTAGTTTGAGATTAAATGTTACCCCCTGACGGAGAGCTTCTAGGAGCACCCACCTGTCCCCTTATCTAAGTCCCCTTGCTATACTTTCTCATAAGGCTCTATGCTTTTTCTTCTTGACATGTATCACAATTAATAGTTTTATTTTTTTTATCATTGTGTGTGCATGTGTATTTAATGTCTGCTTCCTTACCAAACCGTACACTGCAAGAGGGTGACCCTGTGTCTGTGTTGCTCATCGTTAAACCCTCAGCACTTAACTCAGTGCCTGGAACATACTAGATTCTGACTCAATAAATACTTACTGAATGAAGAAATGAATGAATAAAATTGATCTTTGTGTCCCTATCGCCTACCATAGAGTCTGGCATATGTAATGGGCTCAAAAAATAGCACTCAACTAAAATTGAGTTAATGTACAAATAAAGTATTATATTTTCTGTACAGAGAAACAATGGTTAGTGTATCAAAAACAGAAACCCTGCTCTCACATATATAGCATAGAACTCTCTTTGTTCATTCATTTACCTTCATTCCAGTTAACGGGGTCTGCTCATCTAAGTACATTGGAAAAAAACCACCTAATTGCTTTGTCTGTGTAATTCCAAAACATCCAAATGAAAAGTAACTGAGGCATTCTTCCTCACCTTACATACTTGATGTGGGTACCTTAAAAGATTGAGTGGATCTCTTTTCCGCTGGATATTTGAGTAGACACAACCATTAGAGAATTTTCACCTTGGGATTTTCTTTAGCTCTTAAACTATATAAACCGAACAAGTGAACTCAAGTGGATCATTATCTATAGAAGTGCAGAATTCTCTCTCTCTTTGGCAAACCATTCAAAGCCAGAAGTGTGTTTTACACATTTGGACAGAAGCATCTATAATAACCAACTTTAACCTCCTTTCTTGCCACTTTCACACCCAAAAGCATTTGAAAAGAGGACATGTTGAGACTTGTTCTGTTTATTTGACAGGATCTCTTGGCTTAAGAACTCTTTGAGTATCAGCCCCCTGATGTGAGAAAAATAAATAGCAAAGAGTTCCCGTAGAATCTTACTACTGTGTGGCAGGTAGCTTAATGAAGATAATTGGACATTGTATGACTAAGTATTTGAAGCTGAAATCTAGACACATCAGATACATCAATCTACTATTTCCTGTGTCATTTCCGCCCACATGAACACAGAGGGTCTGACTCCTTCTGGGTGAGTAATGGATGTGTCAATTATCTGTCCCCTGTGGCCAGGGTTTGGAGGCAGGTTCACAACACCTCTTGCAAGGCTGAGGTCCACCTTTGGAGACTGCAGTAAGCAGAGAGGAGGAGGGAAGGAGGGTCCTCTTGGCCTTGTGCCAGGGACTTGATTGGAGGACCTGGGTAGGGCCTTCATTCTGCATGGGATTGGATGTGGAATTAGATATGTGTGGACGGCCTGGGAGCATGTGACAGCCACTTCCACATTGGAGTTAGTGCCTCAGAAAGGCAGGTCTGTAAGGGAGAATGACTTTTCTCTCTCAATCAGAAAATACCCTGATGACACTGCCTAAGAGAAATGCTCACTCCTTCCTTTGTTTTCAAAGAGCATGAACCTCCTTATACTAAAAGAATCTTTTAGACTTTTTTTTTTTTCCTCTGTTTAATGGAAAATCTATTCGCTGGGTACTTATGTTGGTTGGCTTCCTTTGATACATTTCCTTATGTTTTAGATTTTTTTTAAAAAAGGTAATAATAGCAATAAAGCTAAATATGGCCTTAAGCCAAGACAAGCAGACAGCTGAAACTTTCTTCCTGTGCTCATGTTTCCCAACTTCTTCAGCAAAGTCTGCCTGACATGGCACATCCCTTCTGGGCAGTTACATTCCCAAGAGGCTGCTAAATTGCTACGTGTATTTGTTCCTCAAACTCTCAGTGGAGATAGCCCTGGCTTTC
>CM052441.1:11397115-11470882 GCA_028533085.1 Varecia variegata | reverse complement strand
GTGCTCCATGAAGAGAATGAGCAGCAGTTTTTGTTACTGATTTGGAGGCAGTAGATTTTTATGACTTTATCATGTCTTGTGGAAGCTTTTCTGTCCTTTAACCCTTTTTTTTGGGCTGTGTTTTCATAGGAACCAGGGGAAATGTGTAGAGGGCATGGTGGAGATCTTTGACATGTTGCTGGCTACATCGTCTCGGTTCCGTATGATGAATCTGCAGGGAGAGGAGTTTGTGTGCCTCAAATCTATCATTTTGCTTAATTCTGGTGAGTTGATAACATGAGAGAACTTGATTCTGGATGAAATATTTATTTGTATTTTCAACCAGATACAATGTACCCACTACCAAGGCATAATGTCATAAACTGAAAGAAACTACTGGCACATATTTAAAATAATCTATCATCATTATAGATTACTTAGAGTGGTAGAACTGTGTTTGCCAAATAGTTGAGTGAAAAAAATGATCATTGGACATTAAATCAAATGGCCTTTTTGTTGAAATATTTGTATTTTTCCAAAGATATGGGGATGTTTTTATTAAAATGGTACATGTAAATAGACGTATGTCTGTTGCTAGTTATTTGTCTAGATAGTTATTTGAGACAGACCATGTTTCTGGTCAAAACTATTAACTAAAAATTTAATTGGCTTAGAGACAGAAAAACCTGGTCCTAAAACGAAGGAGCATGGAATAGAGTAAAATTGGTCCAGCTGAAAGAACATTTTCCATTTGGTCAATAGAGTCTAATTCCACGGTCCCCTCCTATTTAGTCATTCGAGAAAGCTTAGCTAAGAGCAGCATCTTTTTTTTTTTTTTTTTTTTGTAGTGAGGTTGGCTGTTGTATAAAGAGTCATTCCAGGTCACCCAGATGGAAACTATGGTTCAGCCAGAATTATCACCCTGACTCCTCCCAGGCCCTCAGTATTTGGAGCTGAGCACTAGCTCTACAGCCTGGGGGACCTGGAGCCCACAAATGGGTGTCAGCTGCACGAGATGCCCTTAACCTGGACCTTCCCCCTCCTCCAGCCCCACTTCATGCCTCATCCCTCATCCCACGTAGAAATTGTAGCTATTTTGAAGCCCTAGGCCTGATTTAGTTTCTTACACCATTAGACACAGTCTCAGATTCCTCGGTAGCTGAACTGCAGTTGCACGGATCACACACGGAGAATCAGCACTTCCTTCTCTTTTCACTGGTTTTTGTCTCTCCCTGTTGCATGCCAATCCCTTCCCACCTCCCCTGACAATTTTCCACTTCTCCTCCCCACCGATGCTAGTAACCTATGTTGCTTAATGGTTATCACCGTAATCATTCTCCCTTATCAACCGATAAAGGAAATCTGTACTATTACACTAGGCAAGGGCTGAATGACAGAATGAAGTCCCATGAAAAATAACGGGACGTACACTAAGGAAGTGATTACCACCGCATTCAAGTTTCTGGGCCCACTCACAGGCATTGTGCTTTTCATTTTGGTCATTTGTCCTGTACGTTGAAGGGTCCAGATCCCACAATGGCTCTTTATCGGATGAGTGTTCTGGGATCAGTGCCACTCGGCTGCACGGTGCCAGGTCCTGAACCTGCTCCTTCTTCGGTGGAGGGCTGGCGCGTGCCGACGGCTGTCATGTGGGCAGTCTGGTAACTTCAGGGAAAGCAGGCCTATCAAGTGCTGGTACTTGTTTTTCCCACTTTGACCAGGAAAAAGTATCCCACCCAGGAAGTGAGATCAGCCAGAGTTGCATAATCAACACACGTAGATGCTCTGATCTTGGTAATCAAGAATATTTTCCTGAGATACATAAAACCTTTTCCTGCATTATTGTTCTGTTTCTGTTCCTATTTAAGGGTGGGGTTTAAAAAAATACACTATATAAAAAAGTCAAGACTTTTGCCATCAAAACATTGGATTCACAGCCCCAGGCTTTTTGCAACTCAGGGGGGAAAATCTTCCAGCTCTCACAAGAAAGTCTTTTATTAAAGACTGGCACTGGAACCTCAAGGCTGTACTGCCCAGGGCAGGATTTGGCCTCCCTCTGACTCCTTCTCGCACTAGCTACACTTTCGTGCCCTGTCCTTCCTCCTTCACTTCTTTCTGAGAATTTTCTATACACTTCCTTGCTCTTGAAGGGCTGGAACACTGTTTTGGAAACACGAGGCACTGTATACTGACAGAGTTTGCAGGTGTCTTTTTCATGAGATAACAGGCGGCAGCTCGTCTTTTCCATCAAGGACGGTGCTGCTGGCTCAGGAGAGCAGTAACCACACAGAAGCAGCCTCTCAACCCTGTGCAAAGTGAAACCACTCTTTTCACTACAAAATTGAGCTACATTTTAGAAAAGCAGGTCTGCCACTGAGCGTGGCTCCTAGTGTCTCATATTGTTCCGGAAGAACAGAATCAAAGAGGACAAGGTTCTGAAACACAATGGCATGGTGCTAGGAGCCTTTTTCAGAGTAAAAAAGAAATCAGTCAGATGAAGAATACCACACGCAACGTTTTTTCCCCACAACCAGAGATAATGGAGTTTTCTAAAAACTCAACCAATGCAAGGCTCTTATCTGGGGACAGTCTTTACCTATCATGAGACAAATCACAAAGTGACTCTGAGTCCAGGAATCTCTAGCAGAAGCCAGGCTGGAAGCAATTCAGGAAACCTGAGCTAGCAGATGCCTTTCTGACGCCCGGGAAACAAAACCTCAGTGTATGGCAGGACCTCAGGTTTTATGTTGAGCCCCAGTGGCCACAGTCAGAGGAGGCTGGGTTTATATTGGCCCTTATTTGGGGATTGAGGCACGAGGGGAATTGAAAGGTTGTTGTGAGGACCTGCTAGGAATGTCTTTCTGGAAGTTTTGAGAGGATCTCCCAAATGCCAAAATTTCCATGGGAAGCCCTCTTCACAGCTGTCTGGGAGGGGGAGATATTTGTCATAATTTCTGCCTCATTTAGAATAATTTATTGCTTTGGTTGCAAAAGCCTAGATTCGTCCATAGGACAAATACTGTTTGTTTTTCCACTCCACATCAAAGGACAGAGGCACTCCTGATTAATCCAAAGATGCCAACTTCAAGGCATTCTGAGAACTAGCTGGACAGAGCTCAAGAGGAGGGCAAATAAGCACAGAGCAGATGAGCTGAGGGCAAAAGCTGGGAGGCAGCAGCGGCGGAGGACGGCTGGGAGCTGGAGCTGCAAAGGGGGCTGAGGAGGAGGCTGTTTGGCCTGGGAGTCGTAGCCTTCTGCCTGGTGGGACTTCAGTTTTCCTCCCCAATTCAAATACTTCCAATTCTTCTAGGCCTAGCTCACTTTATTCAGGAAGTCTTGCTACTACCCAAGTCTATTATGAACTTTTTTCTCTAGACTTTTTCGATTCTTAAAGTCAACACCACACAAGCTAGCATTTGGTTAGTTGGTTGACTGATTTCATTCACTTATTCAAAAATTGAACATTTACTGAGTTCCTACTATGAACTTTGTGCTAAAGATACAAAAATGAATGTCGCAGTTTTGTGCTTTTATTTTTCCTTAAGTTTTTTTTTGTTGTTGTTGTTGTTGTTTATTTTAACCTGGAATCTTCTCTGGTTCTTTATGTGTGTGTTTTCTAATTTCGTTATAAACTATTTATACTTTTTTGTATTCCTCACAGTCTTTAGCCTTTCGACTGCCAACAGATATTACACCGTTCAGTCTTTTGATAGATGCTCATTGCTGGTCATGGCCAGAAGGACCTAGAAAGTCCTTATTTTTCTCATGTTCTTCCTACTGTTCTGAAACATATCATCCTTTTCAGTGCTCTATAGATCTGGATAATATCAAATTATTAAGTGGAAAAAATAATACCCATCTCCTTGGGCTATTGTGGGTAAAGGGGAAATTTCGTACAAAGTGTCTAATGCAGTTCGTGGAGCACATTAGGCCTTTAGTCAATGACAGCATCACCCTCGCTGATGAGAATCTCTGGCTTAAACTGAGTGGGTTCGTGTCATTTTCCAATATCATTAAGTGCTTCAGTTTAAAACCCTCCAGCTAGGCTTACAAAAAAACTGTGGAGACTCAAGGGTAACAACAGCAAGAGAGAACAGTCTATGGCCATTATCCTGAGACTTTGTTAATTGTGCTACTTAATCATGTTTAGAAAAATTCTAGAGCAAGATTTCTCTCAGGGATGACAACGGATTGTGATTTGAACGTTAATGTTGAAAGACCTTGATGCAAACTCCGTGGTGAACTGCTGCGGAATTACCGTCTGTTTCTTCATAGCCTTGTAAACCCTCAGAATCTACTCCCAGGCAGAAAATTACTCTTTCAGGCTCAGAAAAATTCATGTGTGAAAGCTTTATATGTATAAATCAACAATCTCTAATAAACGGTTTAGCCTTCCAATTCAATTGAATAATTATTTTACCCCTTTTCTGAACCCCTGGTGACTTTGTCCAACCAGCTTCCTGGAGAGCGGGTCGAACCCTCATCCCAGCCCCTGTCCTCTGTGTTTAACCGTAGGTCTCTCCCCTCTCCTGACCCACAGGCCAACTCCAGTTTCCCAGAGGTCTTCTCCGTGCCGGCCAGGTCCCCGCAGGACCGCTGGTTACTCCTGAAACGTCTTATGCTTTTGAAATGTTGCTGTAGCCTTACTTACCTGTTCATCCAAAACTGATCTTCAGACAGCATTTCCCTTTCAATTGATGGACTAAGAAAGAGGAATAATTCACAGACACTTAAAAATCTGAGGTGAAAAGTTAGGGGCAAACAGAATACTAGAAAGAATTATGGCAACATCTCTGAAGCACGTACCCTGGTCTTCATTTGGTGAAAAAAGGGATATGGACTGTCTAGCAGGAGTGTTATGTGTTAAACATAAACATAAAACGGTGCAAGCTGCCACCTGTCGTCTAGGTCTTCTTTGCTACTGTGGTGTATCTTGTCATTGTGGTACCCTCATGAAACATATGGTGCTGAAGCTAGTGACGTCCTATCTTCATCCTGTGGCCACACACGAATTATTTCATCATTAATTTTAATCAATTCTCATCACAAAGAATATTTCTTCTCTCTAGAGCTGGGTTATTTGCACTCACTTCGTGTTATTAACAATTACTCAGAGCATTTATATTTTTAACTTCAGAAATAAGACAATGATTCAGAGAGTCTCTATACTTAGATGAAAGAACATTTTTAAAACATATTGACTGTAAACATTGAGGATCATTAATTCTCAGCAGTTGAGAGTTTCTGACAAGAGCAGGCCTTGGAAATTGCAAATGGGCATATTTTCAGGTATGCACACTGTTGTCACGTTGAAGGAGATTTGATTGTATGATCTCTTGAGTTCTTTGTAATGCCACGCTTCCTCTCCAGGGAGCCTGCCCGTTGTCACTGTTTTATGATAAATGGCACTTCATAGTTATTAAGTGGTTCACTGTCTCCTTCTCTGGCTGACCGGGTTCTGTAGGCAGCCCACGCAACTTTTGGAGCCTTTCCCTGCTACCAACTGCTGGTGTTGCCTTAAACAAGCCCCATGGCCAACGTCAGTGTCCTGAAAATGTGGCGTGGCCTGGGCTGTGTTATCAGAGAGGTCTGGAATTCGAGAGAAGCAACTCTGCCACTTCCTTGGTGGCAGACGCCCTTCAATAAGCAGCTTCCTTGAGCCTAATGTGCGAAATTCCGGTACTGATACCTAACTCACAGAACTCCCATGACCATTACACCACTCCTAGCACATAGTAGATGCACATGAATGTTGGTGTGCTTTGTTCACACTCTCCAAATGCAAAATCCTGGGTTTTGTGTCTATGAAGGAAATGACTATGTTTCTCTCTCTTAGTAGATAATAAATTCCTGTGTGGAAATGCTAAGGCAGGATTTCATCTCTGCCGTTGGGGGTTAAAAGATTGCATTCTCACGACGAAGATGTCCTTGCGAATAGAATCGCCTCAGGCCCCAGACAGGATGGATTTGGTCCTGCATCTTATTGCAGAGATTTCTTGGAACCTCTGAGAATCGGGGAAACCAACAAAGTGCCTGTAGCCTGGGAAAGACATGGGGAGTTTTCACATGAATTTATGGGAGGGGCAAAAGGTAGCAGATGTTGGGAGCCTGGGAATCCCTCCAGTGTTCTGGATGTTAGAAGCAGTTTTCTATTCATGTTCAGAACCTCAGAAGGAGAAGCTGCATATCATTTTGTGCTCTCAAGAGAACCAACAAGGTGGGGGTGGTGCCACCTCCTAGGTCTTTGGTGGCCATTTTTTCCTACCTTCTCTAGGGTCCGGAAATTATGTCACACTGGCATTATGTTTGAATAATGTATGGAGCCCTTTATTTTTTATTTTGCATGCTCTGAATCCTCACTGAACAAGGAAATGCATCTTGGGGGAAAGAAAAACTCATTCATTAAAAACAATATTTGATTCACTTCTGGGCTCAGGAAATGAGTGGGATTTTGTTGTTGTTGTCTTATGATTTTCTTTGGTTCAAGGGTTACAACACTCATAGATGATCGTTCAGTATGCCGGGCAGAAGGGCAGAGGGAAGGTACCTAAGGCCTTTCAAAACACAGGGCCTGACTGTAGCTCTAGGCCTTTGAGTATAGCAGGGAGATCTTGACTCCAAAATCTTCGTAGGATAGTGGATTGCTTAATATATTCCCTTGGAAGGCATTTCCTACCTTTTACTTTATATCTACTTTTTAGGTTTTATTTCTCCTCTGGTGCATAAGAAGAAAATGCCACTTATTCCCCTAGTGCTGAATTAAAATGTTCTTAGCATTACAATGTTGCTTAAATATGAAGGAACATATTTTTTATTTAAATGGACAACTGAGTATAAGCTCCAAATGCTTATAGCTCTTGTATAAGTATAAAAGCAAAACAAATTCACAAATGAAATACAAACTAAAAGGCAAACTGACAGTAACAGTGTTTTGCAGAAATTACGTTGCTGTTTGCAGTATGCCTGGAGCAACATGCCTGGTCCCTTTGCATCTGAGATGGAAGTCTACCAAGCACTCAGGCCACGACTGGGTTCTCCCACCACTTGTCTGTGCTCAGAACTGTCGCAAAACCTTTGCTCCTGCAGCGTGCTGCGGCATCATGTGGTTTTGGCAGGAACACATCATTTATATACTTTGTTTGCTTCTGTTCTGTATTTATTAGATACTTAAAATATAACTGCTAGATTCTAAGATATTAATAAGCATTGGTGAAAAATGTGTTATTTACGAAACAGTTCAGGATTATATGGACTATCCAGATTGGTCTCAGTACTGACCATACATTTTTTCATCATGGGAGGAGAGTCTTTGAAAAAAAATCCCTGTGTGAGGACCCACCCCCCAGAGATTCCTATGTAATTGGTCCAGATCGGCACCTGAATATCAATACTTGTTTAAAACTCCCCACCGAGACTCAAATTTGTGACCAGGATGGAGAACCATTGATCTAACGGATGCAGAACATTCTGATATTAACATCTTGATATCTTTTAGAATATCATTAAGACAAAAACATAAAATTTTAAAATTCTAAAAGACAATGTAAGGGCCTTAAATCCATCTTTAATTCTCAGGAGTGTGGGAAAACTACTAGTGTAGATTATAAAATTTCTGTTAAAATAAAACAATTCTCTAGTATATTGCAAAATAAACCATTCTGCTCATGCTGGCACTGTGCCTGGCACTGGGGGCATAGAAATGAGTAAGGTTTGCTTTTTCCATGGACTGGGTGGGCAGGAGGCACAGACAATTAACCAATTATTTTAATATACTGAGGGCTGTAATAAAGGTAAGCATTAAGTGCTGCAGAGACCTAACTGGGTCCTTAGCTGGACTGATGCTTTAGCTGAGTGTCGAGGATGAGTAGGATTAGCTGGAGTCAGAAGGCAAAGGAGAAGGTCCTGGCTCCAACTAACAGTGAGGGTCTCATAGTCAATGGACTTCTATTTATTAGTTTCCTCATCTTTTAAATAGAAATAACAATTTCAAACAGTGCTGTTAACCCTATAGGGTGTTAGGTAGTTTAAAAACCTAAGCTAATCTCACCATTACTATTACAGGTTATTTTTCAAAGGGGAACTGTTAAGCAATCTACTATCCTACGAAGATTTTGGAGTCAAGATCTCCCTGCTCTACTCAAAGGCCTAGAGCTACTGTCAGGCCCTGTGTTTTGAAAGGCCTTAGGTACCGTACCTCCCTCTGCTCTTCTGCCCGGCATACTGAACTGTCATCTAAGAGTGTTCTGACCCTTGAACCAAAGAAAACCAGGAGAAAGCAACAACAAAATCCCACTCATTTCCTGAGCCCAGAAGTAAAATTAAATACTGTTTTTCATGAATGGGTTTTTCTTCCCTCCAAGATGCTTTTCCTTGTTCAGTGAGGATTAAAAGCATGTATCATAGGATATGTGTGCTTTCCTGAAAAATTGAGATGAAACATCAAACTGTTCTGTAAAGCTTTGAGCTGAAAGCAAATATCACATCACTTAGTTGAAAGACCTACTTCTGGGTCTAGCTTTGCACTCACAGCCCTCTTACTCCCTCATGTTGCATATCTCAGGTTGAAAGATGGCAGAGCCAACTCCCTGCTCTGAGTATCATATTGCCCTGGGCCCCCTCCTTCAGCTTCAGCCTCTTCTAGCACTTTCTCCACAGGGCAGTTGGCTGCTTTTGCATATTGAAGTTAATTAGGGTTGCTTCAGCTCTATTTTCTCTGAGTTTTTACTTTATATCTCCTTTTAAGTTTTATTTTTCTTCTGGCACATAAGAAAGACAACAATATTCCATTGAACCCAGTGATACCTATGGCTTTGTAAACTATTATTTGTGAGCTTGACCACCATTTATTGAAGGTTTACTACTTCCCAGGCATTGTGTGAAGTGGTGGAAATACCAAGTTGCCTTTAGTTGCTTCACCTGTAAAATGAAGAAATAGTGGTTTATGTGAAGCGATGCATGTGGACTGCTCCCCGGGAACTAGGGGCTACTCCACTGAGGTGACCCAGTGGTCATATTAGTAGTGATGATAATAGTAGTGATTAGAGAGGCAGTTCCTACCTCAAGGACCTCATGGTCTGATGATAAAAACAGATATAACAAGATTATTAGTCTTTTTAAATATAAAATTTTGATTATAAAAGTGTGTTCAATTTAGATCATTTAACAATACAAAATACATATTCAGGGAAATATAAAACCAGCTGACATTAACCAACCATGTTGACATTTTGATATATCTTATGGCAATATAGTGTAAGGGTTAAGAACAAGGGACTTCGGTTCCAAGTTCAAATCCCCTCTCTGCTACTTCTTAGCTGTATGACTTTGAACAAGTCACTTAAACCCTTTGTGTTTCTGTTTCCTTGTCCACAAAATGGAGATTGTAATAGAGCCTACCTCATAGGGTTATTGTTAATATAAGTTAGCTCTTAGCACAATGCCTACTTCAACTAACAGTTTGTGTTAGGTACTATTTTCTTTTCCATCCATACTGTGTATACATATATTCATATTTATATTTACATATTTTAATTAGGATTATACAGATGTACTTCTTTTAAAAAATAAGATTTTAAATGGCTATATAATTAGTCAGAAGGACATGACATGATTTATTCAACAAATCTGATATTGTTAAACACTTAAGTGATTTCTTTCTCTTTGTGTTACAAATAGTGCTTATTTTGTACCCTTTTGATAAATCGTTTACCCATTTTTCATTATTACTTTGGACATATTGCTAGAAATGGATTTGCTGGTTGAAAAGGGTATAAACAGTTTTAAGGTTCTTGATACATATTGCTTACTGTTCCAAGAAACTTTATCCATTTACACTTTATTACCAACTGTGTAGGAAAGGGCGCACATGAATGTAATTTGTATCATGCAATGTGGACCATGAAGCAGAGGTGAGTACACACTGCTGGAGAGCTCTGGAGAGCAGACAGCATCCTCCCACTCAGCCGCTGCCCTCTGCTCTGAAAGACCCACAATTAGGAATTTCTACACAGGTCATATTATAATCATCTCTTTTTGAAGCACGTTGTCTTCTTTCAGAGAATTCTTATTTTATTTTATTATCTGTAGAGGTGCTTGTTATGTTAATTTTAAGTGTTATGACTTACACAGACACTAACATTGCTGATGAACTGCTCTTCTCTGAGCAGCCAGGGTGTATAAAGGGTTAGTATTTGGTGTCTTACCTTTTGCCTTTGGCTCTTTGCCATTGATTTTTTTAAAGTGATATTTGCAAGAAGAAAGATAAGAGTTGACATTCTGTAAGTGTGTCAAGTGTGTCTCTCTTTAAAACTCTTCTAGGAAAGAACAACTTGGCTCCTCCAAAGACTTTGTTTGCTCTGGGGTTGGGGGCTTTGCGAGATTGGCTTGCCCTTTCCTAGTCAGTAATGGGCTTGGAGGAAGCAGCTTAACATGTGACCCCACCATCACTCTAGCCATGCCTTTCTCTGTTGATCAGGAGCTGCTGGTTCAAACAGTGCCCTAACCTCCCTGGGGCACCAAGGATTCATGAGGTCTACTCTTTAGATTCTCTGCATGGAAAGCAGACACTGGGCTTCATGGTCCAGCTCAGAACAGGTAGTCAGCTCCAAGGACAACTATGCATGAATGTCAGGAGGGAACTTGCAGGGGAAGTTTATTTAATCTTCAAAATTGGCATCAACAACAGTAATGAATGAAACCCAGAATGCAAAATTCGTTTTCGTCTTGACAGTTGAAGCATCTGCCTTTTCTCTTGGAATAGTGTAGTGAATGTTAATCATTGAGTTCGTTAATGTACCCTTCACATTCAAAGAAAGCCAGACACTCAGCACCTTCTAGCAAAACCTTAATGCTGCGTTTTCTTAGCATCCCAACTTGCAAGCCATGTGGGGACAATGTATTGAAACTGACCTTCTTTTGTACTTAGATATGTAGCTCAGGTTATTGGTGACATGTCAGAGATATTTCCAACTAAGAAAATTATTGCAGAAGCTTTGGTAACAAATTTGTTAGCTCCATTTCCTGCTGAAACAACAAGCCTTGAAGAGTTTCAGAAATGTGAACAGCCTTAGGGATGATAGAAATATGAAAACGGTAATAAGTAATGTCCCTAGAGCAAGCTCCTTATTCTTTGGAGAATCCATTCATCATCTGTGTTTCCCACTCAACAGTCCAGGCGTTGACAAAGTTCATGAAATAATAGGAAGGAAAGGGACTTTGATTTTGTATTTTCAATAGCATTTCCCTCCACCAAACTACGAAAGTAATACATACCCAAGCCAGAGAACTTGGAAAATACAGAAAAGCTACCAAGAAAAATAATCTCCCAAGTAATCATAATTTTACCACACAAAAGTGATCACAAAAGTTAACATTTTGGTGAAAGTTCTTAATTAAAGAGACACTTAGAAGATGCCTATTCAATTCCACTCCCTCCTTTCTCCACACCATTCTGCACCCTCTTTTGAAATGTGGAATTGCTCCGAAATCATTCCAGGAAAATTATTAGTTTTCTCAAATATCTCTGGAGGCAAGTCCATTGGCAGCCATTTCTAGTTCCTCACAGACCTTGAAGTTAGGAAATTTTTTTTGTAGCTTTTGAGCACTGGGCCAGAAGTGAGGGACGTTTGGGTTCTAGTTCCAGCTCTGCCACTTATTTACCGACCGGCTGACCTCAGGCATGGCCCTGCCCACTGCCCCTCCAGCTGTGGTATCTGCTGGCCCTAGTTCCTTAACCTCCTGGAGCTTCTGTTTCTCAAAAATTAAAATAATTGGAGTGAATCAATGGTTTGGTTTGATTTTTTTTACATTTTAAAACATTTATTTTTTAATAGATTTTATTTTTTAGAACAGATTTAGATTCACAATAAAGTTGAGTGGCAAGTACAGAAAGTTCCCAGATAACCCCTGGCCCCACAAACACACAGCCTCCCTTGCTATCAACATCCCCCACCAGACTGGTACATTTGTTACAGCCGATACACCTACGGTGACACACCGTTATCACCCACAGTCTATACTTTACATTAGAGTTCACTCCAGGTGTTAGACATTTTGTGGCTTTTGACAAATGTATCTACCTTTGTAGTATCATACAGAATAATTTCACAGCCCTAAAATCTCCTCTGTGGTCCTCCTATTTCTTCCTCCCACTGCCCAACTCTTGGTAACCACTGATCTTTTTACTATCTCCATAGTTTTGCCTTTTCCAGAATGTCATTTTTTTGTGGATTTGAGTCTAAGTCAGGTGAGTGTTCAGTGATGTTTTACAAACACATATATTCACACTAACACTGTTCATTGATTTGGCAGGGAATGAAGGATTATCCTTTCCATGATTTATTTGTATGTTGCCTGTTGGACTCATACAGTGTGTAGCCTTTTCAGATTGGCTTCTTTCACTTAGTGATGTGATGCATTTAAGTTTCCTCCATGTCTTTTCATGGCTTGATAACTCCTTTATTTTTATGGCTGAGTAGTATTCCATTGTCTGGAAGTACCGCAGTTTATGCATTCGCCTACTAAAAGACATTTCGGTTGCTTCCAAATTTTGGAAATGATGAATGAAGCTGCTATAAACATCCATGCACAGGTTTTTGTGTGGACATAAATTATCAGTTCCTTTGGGTAAATACTAAGGAGCACAGTGGCTGGATGGTACCATAAGAGTATGTTTAGTTTAGTAAGAAATTTCCAAACTGTCCTCCAAAGTGGCTGTACCATTTTGCATTCCCGCTGGCAGTGAATGAGTGTTCCTGTTGTTTGATATCCTTGCTAGCATTTGGTGGTATCAGTATTCTGGATTTTGGCCATTCTAACAGGTGTGTAGTGGTATCTCATTGTTGTTTTAATTTGCATTTCTCTGATGACATAATGTGGAGCATCTTGTCATATGTTTATTTGTCATTTGTAAATATATATTCTTTGGTGAGGTGTTTGTTAAGGTCTTTGGCCCATTTTTCAATCAGGTTGTTTGTTTTCTTATTGTTGAGTTTTAAGAGTTCTTTGTATATTTTGGATAACAGTGCTTTCTCAGATATGCCTTTTGCAAATGTTTTCTCCCAGTCTGTGGCTTGTCTTCTCATTCTCTGGAGATCAGAGGTTTCTATACTTTTTTCTACTGAAGCTGAGTGTTACAGAAGCAGCCCTTGGGGGACATTGAGGGAGAGCCCCAGTGAATTGGCTCTAGGGTGTCCCCCACATTTCTCTGGTTTTAATCAGATAATTTTGACTTCACCCAGTTTTTATGTGGGGATTTTACATGAGATTCACTTTTCTTGCTTGTTTTAAAAGGGGTTTTGACTCTCAAAATAACTTGAAAACTCCTGAACTAGATTATTTTAAGGCCCCTTTTAAATCCATAATTCTGGAATCTGTGTCTCTATTTTTGTAACGTAATATAATCATCCCTCCTTAAGAAAAAATGAGATAAACCTGTCACAAATAATCATGTGACACTTTTCCAGTACAGTTTTCAACCATTGTAATGCTCTTTTAAAACAATGGAACTGATATACCTAAAGAATATGTACCATCCACATGCCCATTTATCTCATGAAAATAGGAATTTTTGACACTACTTATCTTTTTCAAAATAACCAGGGAAAACACTCAGCCATTTCGATTCTATACCTAGGAAAAAGAGGGCAAATATATATGAAGCTTTGTGGCTCAGGAGATAAACATGCAAATCAGAACTAAGAGGGGGCCACCTTCATTTGTTACTGACTGGTGCTGAACATCACAGACTATTTAAAAGTAGGCTGTTCAATTCAGGGTGATGCAGACTTGTGCATATCAGCCAATTATAAATTTTTGGATCATATGTCATTTTTTCTGGATTTGAGTTTGAGTCAGATGAGTGTTTAGTGATGTTTTATAAACACATATATTCACGCTAACACTGTTCATTGATTTGGCAGGGGATGAAGCAGTATCTTTTCCATGATTTATTTGTATATTGCCTATGCCACAGAGGATTAGAAATGGCTTACCAAATTTCATGCAGTGCAAAGAGGTAAACCAATAGTTGACAAAATCTGTATAAATGGAGAATAATCTGAAGAAAATAATCAATCCAGGAGTCAGATTAGCACACAGACTTGCATCTGTGCAGTTCTTAGAATGGCCAAAAATTTGGCTCTACATTTCCTTTGCCTGGCCACGACAAAGAAGAGAACACATTTCATTATAAGTTTCACAGTCTTTTAACAAAAATAAAATAAAATAAACCAGTTCTTCAGCATAAAAACTCTTTTTCAGGCAAATCTCTACAATGTCTGTTTCTCACAACTAGGACTTGAGAAGGATTGTGCAACTGAGAATTCAAAGTTGTTCAAAGGTGAAAAACGAGAGGGCGGATTTTTTGGGTTGCCAGTTAGGGGCTGAGCCCTACGTTTTGGTAATCACCTAGGCAGTGGTTAGGGCTAAAGTCTTCCCATGGAAATCGTTGACTGCACACTGTAGAGACAGAATGAACTCAAGCCCTTCCCAGTGCACCAGTGAGGGTAGGCCAAGGCACTGGGAGGCAGCGTTCGTAACGTGGAGCAGTAAATTTAGAAACGCTCTCACATCTCGTGCTGTGTCCTCGCAGGAGTCTAGTCTCCAGTCTGCCTGGACCACTCTTCTCCCTAAGTGTCTGGTGTAGATGTTCAGTGTGTTCTGGTTACTGCTGCTGTGCAATAAATTACCCCAAAACTCAGCAACTAAAAACAAAACAAAAAAAGGATTTATATTCTATTGGTCATAAATTTGGATAAGGCACAGAGGGAAGGAATGGCTTGTCCGTTCTCCACAGTGTCTAGGGTGTCAGATGGAGAGTCTCATCAACGGGGGGTAATTTGATAGTTGTAGGCTGGAGTCACCTCGAGGCATCTTTGTTACATACTGGTAATTGAGCTGGCTGTTGGCTGGAGCTGTCAGCTGGGATACCTGTCTGATATCCCTTCCTGGTACACTAGACCTCTTACTAGGTGATGAGGGCTCCAGAAACAAGTGCTCCAGATGGTGAAACAAAAGCTGCATGGCCTTTTATAATGTGTGCTTAGAAGTCATGCAGCATCACTTCCAGCTCATTCTATTGATTACAAGCAAGTCGTGCATCCACCCAGATTCGAAGGAGGGGGCACAGACCCCATGTCACCATGGGAAGAGTGCCAAAGTCACCTTGTCAAAGAGCATGTGGATGGGGAGTATTGGTATGGTCATCTTCGGAAAATAAAATCTGCCCCAATGTGTAAGAGCTGCTTTCTGCTCTACATTCTTGCTCCATTAGTCTTGAAATATCAGGCAAGAAAGGTAGGCTCCAGGGAAACAAATTCATCCAGGCTGTTTTGACCTGCCTTTTCCGGGAACAAAGGCAACCCTCAAGGCCTCCCGAGACCAGGCAAGCTCACTGGGACTAGAAGTGCCACACAGAACCTTGTGCAAACTCCCCTGCAGTAGATGGATGGCACGTTTTTTTACCAAGTGTGTTTTCAGAGCATCTCGTGTCTGACTTTGGAAAGATAACAATTGACCCTTTGAGGAATAGAAAATTTAGAACCATAGCTGTTTCTTAATGTATTATAGATATAACTGACAAAAATAAGACTCCTAAGCAAACTATATATCCATAATAGCTTTGTCGTGAAAGATAGAAAGCTAAGGTATAATTTATTACAAAAATTAAAAACTAGGATTTTATATATAAAAGTGAGACATTAAATTCTTTTTAAAGAATGCACATTTAAGATTTTTTCCTCAAGTCAACTTAATTAGTGCATCAGTTTCACCATCTGAAGTCATTAAAAGATTTGTCTTTTGAATCAGCTTGAATGTATTGATGTACCAAGTATTTACCTTCTAGAACATCTAGTAGATTTCACTGAAAAATTATACTAAATTGATAAATGTCACTGAATCAGAAGCATATGGTTACATAATCATCTCTGCCAAGAGGGCACTCGTGGGTATACAGCAATACCAAAGGAACAGGACCACCATGTTCCCGTGCTAGGTTCTGGCAAGAACACTCATCTTCGCTGTAATTCCTCTCACTTTGAGACCACTTAGAACTTTGATGAGTGTGTGGGTTTATACATACTAGTCTAACAATACACAGTTGCTCACGGATTGGGTTATGAGCAGGTTTTTCACCTTTCAGGTAAACAATTACATATTGGTAGAAGGATGGAAGTGTCCTATCTCTGGACAAATATTTCCCAAAGCAATAGTCTTTTTGTTCAAAGCACAAAATGAGAAGTTAGTTTCTACATGGCATAGAGTAATCCCTTTGAAGTTCTTGGTAATGTTGGAATCTGTATCTTTAAATTATACCGTACTAAACATTCAGATGTTTTAGGCTTGCCCCTTGGTTCTTTGAACAAATTGGTTGCTGTGAAGTATGTTACTATTCAGAATGAATGGTTAGCATGACATGGGATGACTAGGTGGTTCTAGAAGCTAAATCATGGTTTTTATAACAAAGTGTGGCAGTACTGACATTTGGGAAGAGAAATAATTTCTAAGTAACCTGTGCAATCTAAAGCCTTAAAAATGTAGAAATTGGCAACAAAAGGAAGTATATAAAGCATCCTTCTGTCTTTATCCCTCTTTATACACATGTATTCACTTACCCATCAGTAAGTCATAAAATACTTCTCATCTTACGTTGGAATAGGACACCTGCTATAAGAAATAGGCTTCAAAATGTATAATGACTCAAACATCTAGAGGTTTATTTCTGGTTTACTTAACAATGTTGGGTCCATGAACAGGTTTGTGTCTTAGCCGTCTTCCATGTGGGCAGTCAGAGACTCAGGCTAGTGAGGGCTCTGCTGTCTCACATGGGCGCCTTCCAAAGTCATCCTAAGAGTTATCTCCATTATAACAGCCCAGCCAGAAAGGGAGAAAAGACCTATAGAGGAATGCAGCTTGGCCAGAGTATCTAAGGTGAAGTCATCCTCTTACGGTCATTGTAACACCATAATAGCGCACTTTTCTCGAAACAAAGATACAGTCCATGTTTTCAAGATTTTACATTTTAGTAGCAACATATGAATAGACCAAGATAATCACGTGATTCATCATCCTGGCTGCAAATTTAGTAGCAACATATGAAGAGACCAAGATAATCACGTGATTCATCATCCTGGCTGCGAATGACTCATTTTTGGAGAGATTTTTAAAAGCACAGATATCACGGCTTCACCTGTGGCAACCAATCAGCAGGTTTGGGTGGAACCTGGGAACCTGCATCCTATAAAACTCCACAGGAGATTCTGAGAGACAGTCAACTCCAAGAATCACAAACCGTAGAGAAAAACTTTCTGGAATTGCCAGTAACAAAATAGCAGTCTAATATCCCTTTGACTACCTTGATATGAAATATAAATAGGTAATAATTTACCTATACATGTAATTTTTAAAAATCAATGTAACTTGATAACTATCATATAAGCGAGATGAAGGAGAAATAATATTAAACTATATATATATATATATATATATATTTTTTTTTTTTTTGAGACAGAGTCTCACTCTGTTGCCCGGGCTAGAGTGAGTGCCGTGGCGTCAGCCTAGCTCACAGCAACCTCAAACTCCTGGGCTTAAGCGATCCTACTGCCTCAGCCTCCCGAGTAGCTGGGACTACAGGCATGCGCCACCATGCCCGGCTAATTTTTTTTTTCTATATATATTTTAGTTGTCCAGCTAATTTCTTTCTATTTTTTAGTAGAGACGGGGTCTCGCTCATTGCTCAGGCTGGTCTCGAACTCCTGACCTTGAGCGATCCACCCGGCTCGGCCTCCCAGAGTGCTAGGATTACAGGCGTGAGCCACCGCGCCCGGCCTATTAAACTATATTAAAATAAAATGAGAAATATCTCAATGAAGATGCCCAGGCTTGACTAAAGTAAAAAACATAAGAAAGTGGTAAAATGTTTATCTGTATTTACAAAGAATGTTTGGACATGTGAAAATGGTCAGAAGACTTTCTGTCCAAGACGAACAGGCATATGAAAAAGCAGAGCTAGAGGTGGACACCAGAGCAAGAAAACTAAAAACAACCTAAAATCTATTTGTAGAGGATAAAAGGAGAGACATGAATCAAAGTGATTCAGTAATAACATGCTACTATGGTTTGAATATCTGTCCCCTCCAAAACTCATGTTGAAATTAATCCCCAGTGTGGCAGTATTGAGAGCTGGGGTCTTTAAGAGGTGCCTGGGCCATGAAGGTTCTGTCCTCATAAATGGATTAAACTACTCATGGATTAATGGATTAATGGGTTATTATGGGAGTGGGGCTGGTGGCTTTGGAAGAAGAAGAGAGACCTGAGCTGGCACACTCAGCCTCTCACCGTGTTATGCCCTGAGCCACCTTGGGACTCTGCAGAGGGTCCCCACCAGCAAGAAGACCCTCACCAGATGTAGACCCTTGCTTGACCTTTGACTTCTCAGTCTCTATACTTGTAAGAAATAAATTCTTTTCCTTCTAAATTAGCAGTTTCAGGTATTCTGCTACAAGCAACAGGAAACAGACTAAAGTTCATGCCAAGAAAAACCAAAGACTGTTGAAGTAAAAGAAAATAAAAATGAGGAAGTGATTTTGCAAATAAGCTGGGCTTTATTGTAAGCGTATTGTCAAAGGGATTCCCTTTGTTTCGATATGGGATAAGGAAGTACTAAAGTGGATAGAAACATTTATCCTTTCTTAATATCCCACTACATCAAGGCAAATATTCCATCAGTCTCTAGAACTTAAAAGAGACCATATCCTTTGGATAAACAATAGGGAAGAGATGATGATTTGGAAAAAGAAACAGCACTACATATGAGAGGCTGTCAAGAAGTGTGTGGGAAAACTCTGGATATAATGTCAATGTAAGATAAAGATAAGAATCCCAAAATAATTTCAATATGTACTTTTCACCAATAGATTTTTATTATGTTACATAATTATTTAAAAATGTCTAGGAGGCAATAACACAGTATTTCATTGATGTGAATTGTAATTGTTGGTTCTAATTTTATTTAGAAGCATCTTACATCTCCGCTCTGCATGTTGACATCCAGTTGTATTGTTTTTGTAGTACCCGTACAACTTCACTGAAATCATTTCAGCTAAATGTGTAGTTGAAAAGCTTATATAATACACTCCATTGACAGATTGCGTGAGAGCAATAAGTTATTAAACAATTTGGAGAAAACATATTCCATTTAAGCTTCCTTCTCTATAACCAATTCACATACAGGACCTTTTGGATACAGCCTTGTAAAAGCTTTTCAAAACCTTCCACTACAAATTTTTATTGGTAGTAGGTTCAGTTCAGTAGGACAGTCAAGAGACAGAGACTGGAAAAAAAAACCTTCATCGTATGGGACCGTCCTACACGTTGTATGACGTGCAGCATAGCCCCTTCCACTAAGACAGAGCAACAACCTCCAGATGTCCAAACACCCCGTTAGGGACAGTACCACCTGCAGGAAGAACAGCAGTCACTGGTGAAGCACACAGCAAACGAGATCTCATCACACCGTCAGCCTCCACAGCGCCTCTGAGCAAACACGCTATGAGGCTATGGAAGCAATTCCCAGCAGACCACCCGAAAGGCTGATGTGCTGGCTGATCACTGGGTCCTCGGCGATCACTGGAAATTACTCCTTCTCCGAGCTGAGTGGCAGCTTTCTGGCCCAGACCGGTTGCAGCTGTGAATTGACTTTCTTTGCTTTTTCCTTTGAGTCATTCCTCTGTTTTTGATCAAGCTGCCCTAGACTGAGGGACTCTCTCAGGGTTTGTTGTCACACTCTTTCTCTGGGAAAAGAGAAAAAAATTGGCCTTACTTGAAGAGTTTGTCCTCAAGCATCCAGTAAGCCATGGGTCTGAGCACTTTTCATTTCTTTAGTTAGTTGTCCTCCTGCCCCCGTGGAGGTCAACGGCAGGACACATCAGGACCCCTGGATGTGCTAGGGCACCTTTCTGGGCGGTCACACTTGCACATGCACCGCAGTGTCCACACCTACCTCCTCCAGCTTCCGGGAAGCTCCATGATCTGGAAAAGCACTGAGGAATGGAGAGGGGGTTCCTGTGTGGTGCAGATCACAGAGGTGGAGAGGGAAGAGGAAGGGAGCATGTCCTGGCAGAACAGCAGAAGGTGAGGGAGAGCAAGAGAGATTGGGTCAAGATGTCATGTCCATGGGGGCGTCCATGTGGTTTTGCTCCCCATTCTTTCCAACCACTAGATTTCCCCATAGACTCTTCCTGGATCTCCCCATGTTGGCTGCAAGGTTCAGAATTCATCGAAGCTCGGATTTGCCAACAACACTTCAAGACTGGATAACGACATGAAGATTGCTTTTCCCCTCCCCAACTTTGGGATTTGGAGCAGCCTCCAGAGTTACGAAAGCCTACCTTGCTGCAGGGATGTTTCTGAAGGTCTCACTCCCTGCTCACTGGCCCCGGGCTGCTGGGAATCACGGCGTGGCCGTCCAGTGTGGCAGGGACCACCTGGGACGTGGAAATGGCCGGCAGCCCTGTTTTGCTCTTGCTCATTACCAGAGGTTGCCAGAGAACATGCAGCATTCTGGGAATTGGGGTTTCTGTAGTTTCTCTCCAATGGCCCCTGAGGGGCAACAGGCAGCAAACACGGACCTCATTTTGCTAGAAAAGTCCAAAAGGAAGATGGCTGCTGTTGTCAATTATTGGCATTTCCACAGGACTCTATTTTTATTTCTAAGTATATGCACACAGCTAGGGAGCATCTGCTGACAAAGATGAGATGATAAGCTGTACTGGTGCCAAAACAGGGCGAGAAAAACAGGCTTGTTCTGAGAATGGCCTGCATCCTGAGAGTCCGTGTTAAGAAAATTCTCCACAGGCAATATCTGTTCTTAAAACATTAACACTTGAAAGGAAGTAAGGCTTGGAATCTCTAACACATAACATAGTCATGCACACGCTAGGTTCTTAGTACATGCATGCTGGAGGAAGGAACCCACGTGTGCGTGCACGTTCCGGAGGATAAAAAATTGGCAGCCCAAAAGAAAACTTTACTCCCCTGTGTGTGAGTGCCAAGTCTTTGACCTCCCCTGGTAAGATCATGCGAAATGCGTGCCCTCAGGACTGCTGAAGTTCTAGCACGGCGTGATTTAACACCGTGCACACCATAAGAAGAGAAATGATGCACAAGTGTCACCTCCCCAGGCAGCAACAGTCAAGCTGTTTGAGCCTCCATACTGTGGTTTCCTTAAACAAGAAAGGGATTATTGGAGAATGAGGCCAGCATCCTGGGTGGTAACAAAAAAGGAAGTTGGTGGAAAGTGCATCATCCAAGTTGCATCATCCAGCTCTGTGGCCTGGGTGGCTTCCCAGGATTTCCATCCAGAGACAGGGCTTTGAAGAGGTGTGGGGCAAGAATGTGTATGATGACACAGAGGATCGTGAGAGGCAGAGCCAATGGGGAGCTCAGCTTTGGCCACCCCTAACCCTAACCCACCAGCACACACCTCCCTGCTGTCTGCTACCTCCAGGCCAACCTGTGGCCATGGGACGTTTGCCCATTTTTCTGACGGACACATTCTTTTCCCTATCCATGGCCCACACAGAACATAAGTGAAGTAATTCGGCAATTTCTTTCTTATACCACTGCCTGTCTGCCTGTCTGCTGCTTACTCATTCTGTGCTCTATTTGCTTTGGATCAAAGTGCCTCAGGGTACTAAAAGTGACATTATTCTATGCAACTGCATGGAAGCCACTATTCTGGCCATTCTGGTTCTGTTATTGTTGTCTAGTTTGTTTTAAACCTTAGCCATTTTCCATTCTGGGCAATTATAACTCTGTTTATATTAGGTCACTAAATATGAAATGTCCAATTTCGAATCAAAAGTGTAGTTTATTATATCTCAAACAAGAAGCAGTACAAGTAATTAAAGTATGCATCTAAACTATTGGCACAGTTTTGCCATTTTAACAGTAGCTTGCTTATGCCAGCAGCAAAGAAACCTGGAGAACGAGTGGTGATGAAATTGTGAAAGGCATTTTCCACAGCTTGTTGAGAATTGAATATTTTTTCCTTGAAAAAAGTGGTCCAAAGCCTGAAAGAAGTGGTAGTAGGTGCAAGATCTGGTGAATATAGTGGATGACAGAGAGTTTCCAAGTCCAGTCTCTGTAGTGTGAGCAGCATTGTTTGTGTGACATGTGATCTAGCATTGGCTTGCAAGAGGATTGGCCTGCCTCTAGTGACCAATCTAGGCTGCTTAATCAGAAGCAACCTCATCATTTCATCAAATTGGTTGTAGTAGACGTCCACTGTGGTTGATGGGCCAAGTTTCATGAAGCTGTAGTAGATAACCAGTGCTGGACCACCAAACAGACACCATTAGCTTTTTTTGATGAATATTCAGTTTTGGACTGTGTTTTTGCACTTCATCTTTATCCAACCATTGTGCTGAATGCTTGCAGTTGCCAAAAAGAATCCATTTTTCATCACATAATGATACGGTATAGAAATTGTTCACCTTTGTGTCATGACAGCAAAGAAAGGCAAGCTTCGAGGTGATTTCTCTTCTGACTCTAATTTAATTCATGCAGAACCCATCTATCCAGCTTCTTTACCTTGCTGTTTGTTTCAAATGGTCCAATATTGTTGGTATAGTAACATCAAACTTTGCTGCCACTTCACACATAGGTTGAGTTGGATTCACTTCCATTACAGCTTTCAGCTCATCATTATCCATCTTGGTTGGTCTCAGGTCACCCATATGGCTCATTTTTGAGAATACAATCACCAGAATGGAACTTCTCAAACTATCAACATACTGTGCGTTCATTAGCCACATCCTTCCCAAACACTTTGTTGATATTTCGAGTTGTTTGTGCAGCATTTGTTCCACGACAGAACTCATATTTGAAAATAACATGAATTTTTTACTTATCCATGGTTTCACAAAAATTGCTCTAAACAAATATTTGAAAGATAATCACAAGCCAAAATGTGTGTTTTAAAGACTGAGGATGTACCTTCACAAAAAAAATAAAACAAGAAGTGTTAAAGTGAAATGTCAGAGATATCAACTGTCAAACTAGTACTTAAGAAAATCAGACATTTCGTATTTAATGACCTAATATTTATGAATTCTTCTGGTAGGTGTAGGAGTTGGTAGGTGTCCCCATTCCCAACCTTCAGGCCACTGCATGAGCAGTAACTCGTCGACATATTACTAGTATAAAGTCAAGGATTTATAAACTCGGAACCCTTTAACTTAAAGGTGCTGATGAGGATAGGGGAGGGGAGGAGAAGTATGTTTACGGGATGGTCAGTGGGCTGAATAGAGGTAAGACCAAAAAACTGTTGCTAAAACACACAATCTGGGGAAGAACACTATGCCATCTGCTCTTGGCAAGTGGTGTGACTGGGCAGGATGGAGCTTACTTGTGGAGTGTTAGAAAATCCACCCTTGTGGTCCCAAGAAGAGCCTGCTCCACTCTGCCCACCTCTTGTTCTCAATACTTCTCACCTCATCATCCCTCACCTTCCTCCTGTCCTTGGCTGAGCTCACAACTTACTGTCATAAGATTCTTTCAGTTACAAGTGACAGTAACCCAACTCACACTATCTTAAGCAAAAAGGGACTGTGTTGATTCATGTGTGAGGAAGGATACTATGAAAGCTCAAAGGTCAAATAAGAAACATGTAGGAACTAGGACCTTGGGGCTAGAATCGGGATCCCTGTCAGATCTCTCTCCTGCTCTCTCACACTCACTCTCTCGTCCCCTCCCGCCCCCCATACTGCCACCTCTGCTTGCTGCCTCTGGGCTCCTTTCTGCAGACTAGAGTTCCGTGTGCTGGGAAGGGAGCTGTTCAGAACCCTGTATTCTCATCCTCCTAGTTTAGCAACCCTAGAGGAAAGAATATCTGTTTCACAACCTCATATTTAATCCCAGAAAAAAGACCTCATTGTCTAGCTTGAGACTGATGCTGTCCAGAAGAGTAGAGTGCCATGATGGTCTCAGCTTCGGTCCTGAGTCTACCTGTGGCCCAGAGAGCAGGATCTAGGAGCCAGGAGAAAGGCAAGAGAGGAAACCTTCCTGGCAGTGAAAAAGAGCTTGGGCCAAGGTCCTCTATACCCACCATGTCATAAACCTTTCAGCTGAGCCTAAAACGTGCTTAGGCCCTAAATCTGACCTGAAACATAGAAGCAAATTAAATCCTACCTGGAAAAAAGCATCTTCCCATCACTTAGCCACTCACTCATCACTCTATCCATGAGTCTCACCAAAAGTGCCACATGTCTTCTGAGAAAGAGTCTCCATTGTCATTACCACATGTGGAGTGAGCAGAATGAGCTGGGTCTAAGCTCTCTCTGCTACAAGTTAGCCCAGCAGGGTAAAGAATCTCTATGCCCTGCAATGTCCTGATGTGAAAAGGAACAATAAAAAGCTCCTCCCAGGGTTGTCAGCGTTAAATTGACAGTTAATGTTGGTGTCGGACCTGTCCTAGAAGGGGTGGCCAGTGTTACCACTGCAGCCCCGAGGTTCAGAGTCCTTTTTGGGGAATCTCAGCTCACACACAGGAGGCCACATTGGTTTCTTGGTGTTCTCAGACATGCATATCCATTAGGAATTTTACATAGTAGCTTGGCTTTAATGGGTCCGGGACATCCCCAATGCTGTCCTTCTGTGCTGGGGGAGGGCACTGGCTCATTATTACGTCCCATGAACACTCTAAGTCTCCTAGACCTCATCCTCTTTGAGTTTCTCTCTCTCACTTTCTCTCTGCACATTCAGGAGTGTACACATTTCTGTCCAGCACCCTGAAGTCTCTGGAAGAGAAGGACCATATCCACAGGGTCCTGGACAAGATCACAGACACCTTAATCCACCTGATGGCCAAAGCAGGCCTGACCCTGCAGCAGCAGCACCGGCGCCTGGCCCAGCTCCTCCTCATCCTCTCGCACTTCAGGCACATGAGGTGAGGCATCCACCGGCTTCCCACAGGACAGACAGAAAGAAAGCGTGCCCCAAACCCACAGCAGGGGTGATGCCTGGATGCGGATGGCACCCTTGCAACAGTTCCTGGCACTGAATATGCATAAAATGCTACGCAAGGACAAAAGAAAGAGGCTTTAAATCTGCCTGGGGCATGGGGCAAGTGGCAGAGCAGGCTGCAGAGAGGAAGTGATGCTTAACTTAGTTTGAAGCATGTGCTTCTGCTTTGGAGCGGGGCTGGGGGGCTTGGGAGGGATTGTGCAGTGTCCAGGTGGGTGGGGAGGAAGCCATTCGAGAGAAGTCTGATCATATGCATGCTCTGAAGGCACTGGGCACATCCATTTTTGTCCCTGTGTCATACTTTCCCTGTTTATACTTGGAAATCCTAAATGAGAGACTCCAGATGCCTCGTGGAGAGTCAACGTTGACCCCTCCAGACCTCTTGAACCCCTTCTGTCACCCCCATGGCTACTACCCTAGTCCACGCCACCATCATTTTCTGTTGAATTTCTGCACCAGCTGTCTGACATGATCCCTGCCTTTAACCAAGACCCTTTCTAATCCATTCTCTGTGATACAACCAGAGTGATCATTCTAAGACCAAATCTAATCATGCCATCCCCCTGCTTAAAACCCTTAAATGGCTTCCCATTGCTTTTAGATAAAAGTATAAATCCCTTTATTTTGCTTATATTACTCCTTATGATTCAGCCCCTACTTAGCTTACTAGGACTTCCTCATGCCTGAGTTCTAGCCATAATAAACTGTTCTCTGAGTCATGTGGGGAGGCTCCACTTCAGGCTGCAGCCGGGCTGGGCAGCTCTGTTCATCTCAGCTGGGCTCACTCCCCTGCCTGTGAGGCGGCTGATCTCGGCTGGGCACAGGTGGGAGGAACAAGCTGCAGCCCTGCAGGTTGGCCAGGTGAGTCCGCCCTGCGTGTCTCCAATGTCTTATCCTCCTTGTACCCACAGATTAGCTGGGACATGTCCTCATAGTGGTGTCAGAGGCACAAGACAGCAAGCCCGTCTGGGCAAGTGCATTTTAATCCTTTGGTTAAGTCATGTCCACTAACATTCCATTGGCCAAGCAAGTCACACGAGGAAGCCCAAGTCAAAGATACGGACACGTTGCAGCAGGAGTGAATATTTCTGAACAGTGCTCGAACCTATCGTTGCTTAGATATCACTCCTCGCAGGAAGCATCTCCTGGCCCTTGAGACCTGGTCAGAACTTACACCTTATTCTTCCCTATTGTTATTGCCCATTTCATTATTTTTCTGCCCCGTTAGATGGAAAACTCTGTAATGCAATCATCAAATATGTCTTGCTTACTTTATGTACCCAATACTGCCTGGCGCAGTGCCAGGTACATAGTAAATCCTCAATAAATACTTTCTATAGGGGCCAAGGCAGGGCATCAGCAGAGAAAATCATCTTTCTTTGCCAAAAGGTGAAAGCAGCCTCAGTTTCATTCCATTGTCTTGCAATTTGGCTGGCCAGAGCTCAGTGGGTACCATTCTCCTAAGTAGAGCTCAGGCTGCAGGGAAGAGTTGAAGAGAGTGGTGGATTCTTTGTTGCAGACTCCAGAAAGGCCATACAAGGGTGTGAAGTGATGACACTAGAGGTACCCATGGGTGATGACGCCTCCATGGCCTTGGGCTTACACCAGGACCCTAAGAGATTCCTTCTCTCAGCGGCTATGAGGGAAGCACCAAGCTGCCGGAGGGGGGTTGGATTTTAAGGGCCCTTTAAATCTTGAGACTATGATTCAAATGGCAAGAAAGTTGTCCAAAGTCCCAGGTGCCACCCTTTCTGGAGGCAACCTTGAAAAATTGTTAGATTTTTGAAAAAATAGATGTATCCTTTTTTTTTTTTTGTATCCTTCACAGTGTCATAGATGAAGAGCTTGCAACATGATTACTGAGTAAATGAATAAATGAGTGAACTATATGGGCAAATGAGTCATGGCAGGTTTTTCCTTGCTGTATGAATTTGAAATTCATAAGTGAAGGCTTCCACTTGGCAAAGTTTGGGAGGAAGTAATTGCAATCCCTGTTCTCAGGACTCCCTGTGTAACAGACGAAGGACTCACATTAGCCAGGTAGAGTAGGTGACAGTGTTCAGAGTAAGTATTTCCAGTCCTTTCCTACCTTTTGCTCTTGAAGAACATCAGAGAAGGAACCACGGAATGGATCAGAATAACATATCCTCTGCCAAATTTCCTGGCTGAGAGAGTAACCTTACCCTTGAAGAGGACGTATTAGTTTTTACTCTGAGCTAGGAATTTCAATGATGTTGTAGAAACTGCATTGCAGTTCAATGTTTTTATTTGTGGATAAGAATTGCTGAGTTCCAAATCCATTAACTGTCTGTCAGCATTAGCAAGCCTAATTAGTTAATGCCAAGTAAATTTGCACTAGCTATACCGCCCTGGCTGATTTTACTGGCAATGTATGGCAGAG
The DNA here is from genome assembly GCA_028533085.1 of Varecia variegata. NCBI lineage: Eukaryota > Metazoa > Chordata > Mammalia > Primates > Lemuridae > Varecia > Varecia variegata. The sequence goes on along the minus strand of CM052441.1, from coordinate 11,443,479 downwards.
GACAGTGCCAGGGAGAACGCTCTGTAGAGTTTCTGTTGGAATTGTGTGAAAAGCTGGAGGGAGGTTGTTATTCTACTGAAAGCTTTGAGTGCTCACGCTCTCTTGCGCTTGCTCTCTCTCTCTCACATACACACAATAATATTTTGGTGCCTCACTGTAGCCAACCTAAGTCACAGAACTCTGTTTTGTTAAGCTTGGCCCCAGCCATATGTTGCTACTCAGAGAATTTAACACCAGATTTCATTTGACTGTAAATGTGATTCATGAAGTTGCCTGAGGAAGACTGTGGCAGATCCAGGGGGCATTTAACTTTAAGGGCATTTTAATTTAAAACAAAAACAAAGTAACACTGAAGCACACCATTTCAGTCTTGTCGTAGGCCTGAATAGCTTTGATGCTGTGTTCTCATGGCAGGTCTCCAACTTGGGCTGACTTTTCCTCAACTGAAAGTGCAGATATTTTCTAGGACATTCTCTTGGTCCTGCCTACTCATGATACATATATATATATATATTTTTTTTTTACAAGACATTTCAAGCTAGCTAATAGTTGTTCCTTTCTTTCCTCCCTCTAGTGGTATGGTAGGGACAGCAGAGTTGTGGCTGGGGGAGGACAGAGGAGAGCAGGGAAAGGAATGCCATCTGCCTGCATCTCCCTGTGTCCTTATAGCCCCTGTTTTCTGAACATTTTCCAAGTTCTGGGCACTGTTCTAGGCCTACAGCAGAGGGCAGGATGGCGAAACCCCTGCCCCTCCTGGGACCTGCATGGTGCAGGTCTGAGTGTATGAGTGGGTGCGTGTGTGTGCTTGGGAATGGGGAGAATAAACACAAATACAGGAGGATTTCACGTTGTGATAAGTGTGATAAGGAAAACAGAATCGTGCGAAAGAGGGAGGCTGAGGCTGCAGGGGCTTGAGGCTGCCGCCTTTGGGGTAGCAGAAGGCTTTTCTGCAGAGGTGACATTTGAAGATTGGGGGAGAAATGCACCCAAGGAAGAGGGAATAATATTAAATAGATGCAGATCCCCTAAGGCTGGGAGGAGCCTAGTTCCATTAAGGGCAGCACAAAAGCCAGCGTGAAAAAAGAGAGTGAGGTAGGAGAGAGAGGCAGGAAGAGCTCGGAGAGGAGGGTGGAAGCCGGACCAGCTGGACCTTGCAGAGTGTGGAAAGAAACTTAGATTTAATTCTGAATTAAATTGGAAGCCATTTGAGAGGTTTAGCAAGGGGAGCTTCTTGATCTGCTTTACGCATTTAAAAAACCCACTCCTGCTTGGCTGCACACCTCATGTTCTGTTCCCTCTTTAGATGTATTGGCGATAGAGGGGAATAAAGGCTCACTAGAGGCTGGGGAAGGAAGTTACCTGCATAGCAAATGCTCTGAAGGTGGCTGGAGGGAGGGTGTGTTTGTGAGGGTGGGACGGTTCTCGAAGGAAGTGGGAAATGAAAACCATGTAGAGAGGAGACCCAGGCTTGGGTCTCTGAAAGCCTCAGTGTTCCCAGCCACCATCTTAAAATGGGTCTTTAAACAAGATGAAAGATTGACTTGCAAGTGTCTTTGGAGTTTCTCTTACTTCCCCTTCCTAGGACTTTCAGCTTTCCTGGGACTTGGTCTAAAGCAGTCCTCTCTGTGTCTTCCCACCCACAGTAACAAGGGCATGGAGCATCTGTACAACATGAAGTGCAAGAACGTGGTGCCCCTCTACGACCTGCTGCTGGAGATGCTGGATGCCCACCGCCTGCACGCTCCCACCAGCCGCGGGGGGGCGCCCGTGGAGGAGGCAAACCAGGGCCAGCTGGCCACCCCGGGCTCCACTTCATCGCATTCCTTGCAAAAGTACTACGCTGGGGAGGCCGAGAGTTTCCCCACCACAGCCTGAGAGCTCCCGGGCTCCCCTGAGGTTCTGAGAATCCCCGCAGCATTTTACCCTTGTCATGCATCACTTTAGCAGATTCTGTCTCCTGCACACACTCCAGCATGCACCCACCACCAGTGGCTTCCTAATATGAGTGGCTGTTCGTCTGCTTGCTAAGTTCTTAGTGGCACGTCTTCTGTTGGGAACAGCCAAGGGGATTCCAGGGCTAAATCTTTGTAACAGCTCTCTTCCCCCCTTTGCTACATTACTAAGCATGAGGATTCCTATAGCTCCTCACGACTGAGCTCAGTCTATGAGCTGGGGCTTGGATGACTTTGTGCATTGAAGCTACTTGTAGAGACCCAGGCCTGAAGAGTAGACATTTCACCTCTGATAAGCACTTTGTAATAGCTCTAAGAATAAGCCACAGGAAAGCGTTTAAAGTGGCTCCTTTAACTGCTGACTTGGAGAAAGCTAGGTCAAGGGTTCCTTATAGCATCCTCTTGTATTCCTATGGTAATGCATCATTTTATTAAAGTGATACCTTAAAGCTTTTGCACTACTATAGCAGAATATTTAGTGATTGTCTACTCGTTTCCCCTATAGGAATACAAGACGCACATAGGGAAGGAAGATCCTCCAATTGCCAAGACTATTTCAACTTAATACACTGCAACTTCAGGCTTGCTGAAAGCTCTGCCTCTGGCTTTCTAGAGCACGATGTGCAGGTCATGGGTTCCAGTTAATTCTCACTTCCCATGGACCTATGGAAAACAGCAAGTTGATTTAAGTCACCTCCACATATTTCAGTCTCCCTACACGAGGGATAAGTTCTTGATTTTTGTTTTTTATTTTCATTTTATAAAAGAAAGCCCTCTCCCCCAGGACTTGCAGTAAAATCGGCTTCAGCACGTGTTCTGGTGGGATCTCACATTTATCAGCAGTGTGTATAACTTATGCAAAAGGTGAACTATTCAGTTGTGGTGCCCAGCGGATGACCAGGGCATTCTAAGTGAGCAGGCACCCTGCTGGTACTTTGATCCATGGGGCCTGGGGCTGACAGTGAATGTGCACGATTGTCTTGGCTACTGGAGAACGAGAAGGGAAGTAGGGGAGAAACTGGATGAAACTCTGAGGCGCAGTCAGCCTTGCTCAGGGCGGCCCTGTTACAGGCTGCAGCTACCGAGGAATCTCTTTGCAGACCCCGCCCTGCACTAAGGGGCTGCCCTGGGATCCATGGGGTAGTCATTTCCCGGCGTGGCCCTGACCGAAAGAAGCCTGGGTGGCAGCTGCAGCAGACAGGCTCACTCCTGCCACAGGGCACCCTTCCCTGGGCCTTTGTTTCTCTAGCACAATTATGGATTATTTCCTTTTCTTGACTAAAAAGAGAGTTTACTTTCCTCCTGGAGACTTCACTGTCTATGATTCAAACCCCATTGAGAGGTGATGTGTTAGCCAAGAGGCCAGGCAAGCTGCTAGTGCGACTCTTGGTGTACCCTGTGTGGAAGAGTGGATTGCACTAATTTCTGATTAGCCAGTTAAGTGATTGCCAAAGCACTGGGAATCTGGGAGGGCAAAAAAAAAAAAAAAAAAAAAAAAAAGTTTTTCATAGATGTTCGTTTAAATTTGGGGGTAATTTTATGTATCTGTGTTAAGAATATGTTTAAGAATGTAATTCTTTTGTTGTTTGTTTAAGAAGCACCTTATATAGTATAATATATATTTTTTTGAAATTGCATTGCTTGTTTATCAGACAATTGAATGTAGTAATTCTGTTCTGGATTTAATTTGGGTTAACATGCAAAAACCAAGGAAAAATATTTAGTTTTTTGTATACTCTTCAAGCTACCTTGTCATGTATGCAGTCATTGATGCCTAAAGCCTGGTGATTATTCATTTAAATGAAGATCACATTTCGTATCAACTTTTGTATCCACAGTAGACAAAATAGCACTAATCCAGATGCCTATTGTTGGATATTGAATGATAGACAATCTTATGTAGCAAAGATTATGCCTGAAAAGGAAAATTAAATTATTCAGGGCAGCTAATTTTGCTTTTACCAAAATATCAGTAGTAATATTTTTGGACAGTAGCTAATGGGTCAGTGGGTTCTTTTTAATGTTTATACTTAGATTTTCTTTTAAAAAAATAAAAACAAAACCAAAAAAAAATACACTTCTAGGACTATAGATGATGTAATACCAGCTAAATCCAAACAATAATATGTGGAGGGTTTTACATTCTTCATCTAATGTATTTGTATTCATGTTAAGATACTACTACATTTGAAATGGGCAGAGAACATGAGATGGTTGAAATGTTAGCCCAGGGGTCTCAAACAATTTTGGAAATCTTTTTATTCTTACTCGAAGTGCCACTAACAGACAGCCGAGATTTTCCAGCTGATGTTGCTGTTGGGTGTCGGAAACATGCTGGAGAATTGCTGCCTGCACTTTTCCCCCACTCGGAGGCAATTTAAAATTTGAAAGGTGTGATTTACCTTGGGAGTCAGCGTAGGGTTGGGGAAGTGGGTTCAGGAATTTGGAGACTGGGAAATATAGTAACAAGAGTATTAAAAATATTTTGAGGCAAATTAATTATGGTGCCTGGGGTGTGCACCAGGGTTCAATATTCCACTTCTGCCCTGTAAGCCACAGATAACTAGCTCCATCGACAGCCACCTCTAGAATGGCAGCCTCAATTCAAGTGAAGAAAGAACAACGTAAGCAGTACAGCCCAAGGCATAGCTAGTGGTCTGTGTTTCCTTTAGCCATTGCCTAGCTTGCTGTCAGCATTCTGTAATGCTCTCATGCAGCAATTAAGAGAGGCTTGGTCATCCAAAGAGAAGACCCTATCCATGTAAGTTGCAAAATTCAATCCCCAAGGAATTGCATTCTTTGATTAGATTTCCCTAGTAACCTTGCAAACATGTTTAAGCATGCCATATCCCATGCCTTTTGGGGGCTGAACAAATAAAGGACTTACTGATGATTTGCTTTTGATGACATTAAGATTTCTCATATTGAAATCTTATACATTGAAATGGCCATTGATTTAGGCCATTGGTTTAGAGTAGCCCTCCCCCTGCATGACACCAATTACAAATCCCTTCCTGTTCACACTTTCCAACCATGAGTTGAACCGTGGATACTGGGAACGATCACTAGGACCACAGTAATGTCTAATATTCACAGGCAGACCTTCTTGGCAAAACTAGTCATTTGAAAGGCAAATAGAGTCATACAGTAGCTCATAAGGCAACCCTAATTCTCTTCGGTGCAGGTCTTGGGAGGTTGGTCCACATTACTCTGCACCCTTCCTAGGTAACCCAGGAAAACATACTCTCAACTGGAGCAAATGAACTGTGGTCCCAGATATCCATCTTTTCAGTAGTGTGATTATGCTCTAAGTGCATTTCCTTTCCATTTGAATTAAAGTGTGGCCTCGTTTTAAGTCATTTAAAATTGTTTTCTAAGTAATTGCTGCCTTTATTATGGCACTTCAATTTTGCACTGTCTTTCAGAGATTCAAGAAAAATTTCTATTCTTTTTTTTTTGCATCCGACTGTGCCTGAACTTTTTAAATATGTAAATGCTGCCATGTTCCAAACCCATTTTCAGTGTGTATACAGAGCTGTGCACCCTGAAAACAACACACCGTCCCATAAGCAGGTGCCTGTGGCACGGACCCCTTTGCAGTCACAGAGAGGTCATTGGTCATAGAGACTTGAATTAATAAGTGACATTATGCCAGTTTATGTTCTCTCACAGCTTATAAACAATGCTTTTTGTGCACTACGTATCCTTCAGTGTAGAGCTCTTGTTTTATGGGAAAAGACTCAAATGCCAAATTGTGTTTGATGGATTTATATGCCCTTTTGCTGATGCTTACTATTATTGATGTGATTCAGTTTTGTCGCAGCTTTGCTTTGTTTAATGGAACACACTTGTAAACCTCTTTTGCACCTTTAAAAAGTAAAGAATCCAGCGGGATGCTCGAGCACCTTGTAAACAATTTTCTCAACTTATTTGATGTTCAAATAAAAAATTAAACTAAAAACAACAGGATTGTTTTCTGTAAGCTCCGCTTCTTGCTAACAGTTCACCACTGATCACCTAAAATCAGAGTGATTGAAGGATCAGTAGGACACAGGGGATCTGAATGCCAGGCTCCCCTGCCACCACCCTGCTGCTCCTGCCCAAGGTGGATCAGGAAGTGGGTGGACACTGAGGTCAGGCAGACCTGGCCTCAATTCTGGCGCCACCACATACAAGTTTTCTGATCGTTGGTGATTAATGTTTCAGAGTTTCAGCTTCCTTATCAATAAAATGGGGATAATAACACCTAATTCCCAGGATGGCAGTGAGGACTAAGTGAGGTGCTCATTGAACACGGTAGTTGTTTTCTAATGCCCAGTCCAGACCCCCTCCCTGGGAGGGATAAGGACACTTGGGAGTAGTTGGTAGCTATGAACGAATGAGTGAATGGGTGAGTGAATGATCTGGAACTATTACGTCTAAAAACCTCCCTTCCCTTGGAGCTACCTGCATGCTCCCCTTTACCCATTTTCCCAGCGATTTCACTGATGAATTGAGGGGAGGGAACGTGATGTACTGCGAGGCCACACAGCACGCACAGGCTTCGCAGCTACATGACTCAGTTTGAATCCTCATTCTACCATTTATTGGGCAAGTTAATTCCCCTGTGTCCCAGTTTCGTCACTTGTACGGAGAGAGAATCCTGCCACCTGCCTGGAAGGCTGTTGTGAGGACTGCATGGTTCACTCACAGGGAGTGTGTGAGGACAGGGGCTGACGCTGCTGCTCCCTTTCCAGCTGCGTCTCTGCACTCGGTTCTTTACTCGGATGGGTTTAGGTTCTTCACACTGTTTGAATTATTTGGATTCCAAGAAGCGATTGATTGCATTTTCCTGTTCTGTCATTCCCTTGGCAAGTTCTTCAATCCCTCTTTCCAAGGGTTTCCTCATTTCTAAAATGGAAATCAGAACAGCATGAACCACACAGAAGTCCTGTGTGGATCAGAAGAGATGGACCTCTGAGGTGTGTACTGTAGGACCTGCACATTGCCAGCACTCACTCCATGGCAGCTGTTGTTATTGTAATTGTCATTGTCCTCTCTGAGCATCTACATTTAATGGAATTATTGGTATGCTTAGATTTCCATTTTGTTATTGTTTTGTACATGGCTCCTGTCTTTTTTATTCCTCTGTTGCTTTTACTGCCTTTTGTTGTTGTTAGTGATATTGTAATATAATAAAAATATATATATATTTAATCTCTACCCCCATTTCCTGAGACAGCGCCTAAAACTCTTGTAGATAGGGATGCTAGAAGACTCTTATATTTGGTCTTTGGCCCTGGTTTCTGACATGGAGCTCCTAAATCCCTTGTAATTTCTTGGGTGATAGAAACATCTTTTGTTCTAATGAGGCAACTCTTGGTGGGCTCCCAGATAGCCTCAGGATGGGCAATCAGCCATGTGATTAGATGGCTGGAACTTCCAGACCCACCCTTCAACCTCTGGGGAGGCTCCGGGGAGGCTCTGGAGAGGGGCTGACGGTTGAGTAGATCACCAGTGGCCAATGATGTAATCAATCACGTCTGCGTAATGAAGTCTTCATAAAAACCCAAGAGGGCAGTGTTCAGAGGGCTTCTGGGTTAGTGAACACTTGGGGGGGTCTCGAGGGTGGCACCTGTAGAGGGCATGGAAGCTCTGCACCCCTTCCCACATACCTTGCTCTATCCATGTTTTCATCTGTCTGTTCATCTGTTTCCTTTGTAATATCCTTTATGATAAATTGATTAACATAAGTAAGTGTTTCCCTAAGTTCTGTGGGCCATGCTAGCAAATTAATCAAACCTGAGGAGGGGGTTTGTTGGAACCCCAATTTATAGCCAGTCCGTAAGAAGTATAGGTGACAGCCTACTGCTTTGCAATTGGCATCTGAGGTGGAGGAAAGTCTTGTGGGACTGAGCCCTTAACCTGTGGCATCTAACTCTAACCTCAGGTGGGTGGTGTCAGAATTATATTGAATTATGGGACATCCAGTTGGTGTCTGCTGCAGAACTGATCACTTGAGTGGAGAGGCCCCCTGGGCCCTGCCCTCACATCTGGTCACAGAAGTGTTTTGTGTTGTGAGAGAAGAGTAGGGAAAAAACAGTTTTTCCTACCTAGATTGTTAAATAAATATTTTTAGGGTATGATTTTAATTCCTATGTTGATTTTTAAAATTATTTTAAAAATTCTTTTCTTAGTAGTTGCTTGGTATGTATCTTAACTTATTACAGTCTATTTCAAATTAATACTAACTTAAATCTGATAAAATCTTTGCTCCAATATAGCTCTATTCTCTTCATGTCATATATATTATATCTATATACACTATAAACCCAGCAATATGTTCTATTTATTGATTGGCTTATACAACTTTATATTTTTTTAACAGTTGGTGAGAAATGAGAAAAAAATATATCTGTAGACTTTTAAAATGTTAATCTACATATTTACCATTTCTAGTGTGCCTCATTTCTTCCTGAATTTTTTAGTTACTGTCTGGTGTTATTTTCTTTCAGCCTGAAGGAATTCGTTTAGTATTTTTCATAAGGCAGGTCTATTGGCAACAAATTCTCTTGATCTTTGTCTATCTGGTAATACATGAATTTCACCTTCATTTTTTGCAGGGCAATTTTTCTGGATATAGAATTCTTGGTTGATGGTGGTGGCTGTATCATTTAGCACTTTGAATACATTGTCACTCTGCCTTCTGGCCTTCATTGCTCCCAATAAAACTTCAGAACCACTCATTTACCTGTGTCTGATGAATCACTTTTTTTTTTTTTTTACTGCCTTTAAGATTGTCTTTGTCTTTGAGCAATGTGACTATGATGTGTTTAGGTGTAGATATTTTTGTATGTATCCTACTTGGGATCCACTTAACTTTTTGGATGTTTTTCATCAAATTTAGGAAGTTTTCAGCCATCACTTTTTCAAATAATTCTCTCCCCTCTTATTTCTCTCCTGCCTTGCTGTGACTCTCCTTACATAGGTGTTGATATGCTTGATGTTGTCCCACAGGTTCCTGAGGCTCTGCTCATTTTTCTTTAATCTTTTTCCCTCTCTATTCTTCAAATTAGATAATTTCTACTCATCAATCCTCAAGGGGACTGGGTTTTTCATCTGCCATCTTGAGCCCGTTGGGGTATTTTTTCATTCAGTTTTTCATTCTGGTTGAGCTCTGTTGGAGTATTTTTTCATTCAGTTATGGTACATTTCAACTCTGGCATCAAAGTTGGGTTTTTAAAGATTATTTCCAGCTCTTGAGAATTCTCCGTTGTTGATTCATTGTTGTCATACTTTAATTCTTTAAACGTGGCTCCCTTTAGCTGTCTTCATGTATTTACACATGCAACAGCTGCTTGCAGTCTTTGCTAAATCCAACGTCTAGGAGACACACAGTTTCTTTTGATCTCTGTTATTCTTGAGTATAGGTCACATTTTCCTGTTTCTTTACATTATCTCATAGCGTTTATTAAAAACTGAACATTTTAGATATTATGTTGCAGCAACTCGGGATCCTTATTTCCCTGCTTCTTTTTGCTGCTGAGTTTTGTGGTTGTAATTTGCTGCTTTGTTTAATAAATCACCTGGGTTAAATATGTCAAATTTGCCTCTGCTACAGTGTTTGGCTTCAGATGTTTCTTCTAGGTTCTTAAATTCTTCTTCTTCTTTTTGTTTTTAAGCCCAATTTCCTTGGAGTTGCCTCTGTTTGCATAGCCTAAGTAGTTACCCAATGGCTGAGCAGAGAATAAGCTCAACTGTCCTGAGCCTGCCGGATGCAGGCTTGCTGGCTCATTCCTGTAATCCTAGCACTATGAGAGGCAGAGGTGGGAGGATCGCTTGAGCTCAGGAGTTCGAGAGCAGCCTGAGCAAGAGTGAGACCCTGTCTCTACTAAAAATAGAAAAATTAGCCAGGCATGGTGGTGCATGCCTGTAGTCCCAGCTACTCGGGAGGCTGAGGCTGGAGGATCACTTGAGCCCAGGAGTTGAGGTTGCATGATGACACCACTGTACTCCAGCTGGGAAGACGAGGGAGACTCTTCCTCAAAAATAACAAAAACCCAAGCCAGTAAAGCTTCCATCCTCTGCCAGTGGATCTGTCTGTGGACAGGGGAGTGCATTCGATTTTGAGGCTTTCAAATCTGACCCAAATTTTTTCTGGGCCCCTTCGCATCTCCTCTGCACATGCATGCAGCCCGAGGGGTCAGTCAGGAGTTTGAGGCTAGCCTGGGCACTCTCTGATCTCCTCTATGCATGTTTGCAGCCTTAGCCAGCAACACGCTTGCCACAACCACAGCCTCAGGCTAGTGGAGCTGTTGGCCCTCCGTGATCATGCGCCAAATCAAGTAAGCCCCCTGTGACCGCAGCAGCAAAGCTGTCTGTCCTTAGGACCTACCCCGTTTTGGTGCCGACCAAACTGGAGCAGCCCCAGGCAAGGCGGCCACAAATTTGCACTGTATTTATCCAAAGACCAGCAGTTATCCAAGCATAAACATGTCTCAGATTATTGTATGCCTTTGGTCAACTTGCAGAGTGCTGAAATGGTTGTTTTTGTCAATTTTGTTCCACTTTATAGTTTCTTTTTGGAGCAAGGATTTACCAGTCTCCTCACTCAGCCACAGCTGGAAGTCTCTGCCCTTCACACACCCTGTGTGTCCTTTTTTACTGTTCTCAGAATACCACGGAACAAAGTTGTCTACATGTGCCTGTGTTCTTTCTGGTAATCAGCAAGCATTTGAGGAATATTTCACAATTTATGGAGCTTTTAAGTGTATTGAATGGAGTGTGCCAAGGTGGGAATGCCTGACTGGGGGGTTGGCATACACTGGCTCAAGATCACATTCTCCAGTGTTGTATATTCTTAAGCCTTTGAGGACATTTAAATTCAGAATTCCCATGTTTAGGTTTGCTCCTCCAGAAGTACAGAATGTATGCCCTGGAGAAACCAATTTTCATAGCCTTCATTACTTGGACCATGTGCGTTAAGGAGGTAGTTTTAAGTTTGCATTCATGTTGGTGCATAATTGCAATATTTGCAAATGCCACCAGAAGAGTACAGCTAAGACCAGAGAAGAGATGTTCATTCAAGACAGAGATAAACTTTCTAACAGAACTGCCCATAGATAACCTGTGGCACCTGGTTACAGGTAAGCATGGAGAGAATTTCCTGCAACAGGAGGTACCTCTGCGTGGACCAGATGACCACTAAGCCAAGATGTTGTTGAAGAGCTTCCCTCAGCAGATGGAACGATGGAATGATCTTTGGTTTTCCTTTCTACCTTGAGATACACACACACACACACACACACACACACACTCATGCACACAAATGTACCATTGACTGGGTGCTTCACTATGCTAGGTACTAGCTCTCTAATATTTTTTTCAGGTAATCCTTACAGCTCCATGTGAGAATAGATATATTTTTATCCTTACTTTACAGATGAGGAAACTGAGGCTTAACACAGTTAAGTCACTCTCCCGAGGTCAGAAGTCTCGAGAATGGCCGGCATGGGATCCGTCTCCCTGACTTCAAACGCGAGTGGTACTTCTCACACAGGGGTTGGAGCTTCCTAGGGGTGACTGAGAGCCACCACGTACATATGAAATTTTACTCAAGAACAAGAGCTCATGTCTATTTTGCATTTAAACACGTTTTCACATTTTACTAGGAGAAAGAAAAATTCACGTGAACTTTTAAGGCAAAATGTGACTCTTCAAGGAAATACGACACCTTGGGCAGGATGCTTAATGCCATGCCCCTCAGGTCCTGGAGAAGGGTACCCCCTCGTCTTTCCCGGGTGTGGCCCCGGGGTAGCTTGAGGAGCACTTCTTCTGCTATGGTTCCTGGCACTTAGTGGGTGCCACTGTTCTTGGTTTCTGAGGTTGTACCAGGCAACTTTCCTGTCCCTGCTTCCTGCCAGAAGTGGCAGGCTGGCTGAGGAGTCACTCTCCCCCCTGCCTTGGCACCAGGAGGATCTGTATTTGTAGATGATGACCTGAGACCTCAAAGCCTGAGGCAAGGCACCCTCACCAGCAGCAGGGCCTGTTTCAGAGTCCGACGGCACCTGGGCCAGGCTCCCGCCGTCCCCTTGCTGCAAGACCATCTCACAGCCCAGGAACGGGACCACAGCCCATAGCCAAGGCACTGGGCGTCTATTTACAACGGACAAAATAGAAACTTCATCCTCACTAGATGAAAGTGAAAAAGATAAAACCAGAGCAAGTGAGGCATTTCGGTAAACATTTTAAAAAGTGATTTCGAAACTGGGTGGGATAAGCTCAGTGGCCAGGCCAGGCTGAGAGCCCGGAAGGCACTCCAAAGTGGCCAACTCTGAACACTTTGCCAAAAGCCAGTCGCCCCAAGGGCTGCAGGGTAGATAGCACTCCGGGGACTTCCCAGCTAGGCCTTTCTGCAGCACTGCAACCTGTCATCAGCTGTCTTTTCATTGAGAAATCAGTAATTGTGGGAAAGGCCAGTGAAAGGTTTGTGAGCCTGTAAACATTTTTATGGGCTGATTGAATTTTCAAGTTCACCCCAGACTCAACCGAGTTTAAACTGTAAAGATGCCCGAGTATTTCCACATTTGCAAGCAGGAAGAACATGTTTCAATACCCAGGGCCCCAGGCCACAGGCTGGAGGGGAGGAGGGAAGGGGAGGGAGAAGAAGCAGGAGCCACGTCACCACCTCAGGGAGCTACTGTGCATGCGGCTGCAGTCCCTGAGGACACCAGGTACAGGCCAGTTTACAGGCTCAACCACAGCAAGAGGGGCATTTCCCTCACATTGGAGGGAAGGGTTGAATGTGCCAAAGTGAGAACTGCCAGATTGACGCACCATTAATTTCTCTTTGAATTTATTATCAAAGATTTTTAAACACTCTTTAACAATCCTTACAATTGAATCCATTCTCAAATGCTAAAGGAATGTGTATGAGGAAAAATGTTTAGTGGATTTATGAAAAGCCAGAGGTTTGGACAGAGAAGCTTATTTTAATTACTTGGCAATGTTGATACCCACTGGTTTTAGCCCAGGGTCATAAGAACCTGGGTCCAGGCAGCAGGAAGACCTGAACCCCAAAAGGACAGAACCCAAAGTGGCTCCACGTGTCTTCCTATGGAAAAAGCAGCTATGCTTTGGTCTAGGTTAGGTTTAAGGAAAAAAAAAAAAAAAAAGGAAAGGCTAGTCAGAGAGCTTAAAGCAATGTGGAGATTTTTTTTTTTCATCTGTTTTCTGTGACTGCGTAGAGGCAGAAAGATAAAATAGATGCCCTTTCAAATTTCCTGTGTCCCATTTCAGGTAGAGTGTCCCAGCTGATGAGTTCTTCCATTCCCAACCCCCTGCTCTTCTGTGATATCGGAGATTCAAGATCTCAGCAGCTGCCGGGGCTGTTTAGGCCTCTGGAGTACCACGAGTGCCACCAAGAGAAGAAAGGGCTTGATGAATAACCCCAGGGAAATGGTGCCAGGACCCCATCAAACCAATCAAAAGAGTCTAAAACTCCAAACAAGCAAAGTGTACCACCTGCTAAACTGTGTCACCGTCCTGGTCCCATACTTCCCATCCACTGAGCTCTGGGGAACCACGTGGACACTCTCCTCGCCAGGGGGACAGACCCAGCTCCGAGAGCAGCTCTGCAGAAGGGTCAGCAGCTGAGGGCACAGCCAGGGCCACTGACCTGGCATGTGCCCCCACTAGGAGGTGCCCACCTAGGAAACGTGCAGTGCAACCTGGGAGTGGCCAAAGGATTTGCAGAACCCTCTGTGCCCGTTGTTCATGAAAGCTGATGCCACATTTCCTTTCTGAAGACAAACATTAAGGTCCTGTTCCCAGGACTCTCCAGCAGGATTCAAGAAAAAAAAAAAAAGAGGGATAAAAAGGAAGAAAGGAAGAATTCTTCATGGATGCCATAGAAGTGTTTTCAGGGAAGAAACCCAAATGGCTGTTAGGTCAGTGGAGGTGGGGACAGTTGATCAAGTGCTGAGCTCACCCAGCAGGATGCCATTCCAGTTGTCTCCTAGGAGAGAGGAGGAAAGGCCTGGGGGTCCTACCTGTGCCTCTCCACCACCCGCACTGCTGGTGTTTGTCCTGGTCAACTCTATCGCATGGGCCAGCAAACTTATTCTATAAAGGGCCAGAGAGGAGAGTAAATGTTTTAGGCATTTTGTCAGTTTGTTTTAAAACCCTTTGAAAATTAAGACCGACTCTTAACTTAAGGGCCTATAAAAACAGGCAGAGGCTGTAGTTCTGTAGTTTGCTGAGCTTTGTCAGGCATTGTCAAGCCACAAGAAGTCCCCTCCCTGGGAAGAGAGTGAGAGATGTCCAGAGGGAGGCGCACCTGGGCAGGGCAAAGGGAAGGCCCTGGAAGGGCACACCTGGGCACGCGGCTTCTCCACTCCCGACACTTCCACGCCTGCTGTCGGGTTCCTGAGCTGCCAGCAGGGCTGTCCAGATCCCACTCCAGAGATGTGCCCTTAGTCACTGTGCTGTGCTGTAGACTGAAAGATTTGTGAAGAGGGCAGATCTCATGTCATGTTATTTTTTTTAACCTTAATTTTAAAAAAAGAGAAAAAAAGATTGTAAGAGAGACTTTCTCCTAAAAAAAAAGGTTAAAAACAAGGGTGGGAAGATCTGGGGAGCAATTCCCAGTAACGTTTATGAAATCGCTTTGAAGCTAGAAGAGACCATAATACAATATTTAGCAAAACCTTCCCTTAGTACTTGCCTTGCACTATTTCAACACAACAAATCCAGTGGTGTGTTTACTCCTCCTAACAACCCCATGCAGAAAGTACCATTATTATCCCATTTTATGGAGAACAAAAGAGAGGAAGGGGAAGTGTAAGTAACCTGCTCAGGCTCACACCTAGGAGGTGGCCAAGCTTGGGGACTGAGCTGAGGTATTTTGGCTCTAGAGTCTATATCACAGGGACAGCCTAAGACCTGGACAAAAGAAACTTTATAAATGTCCAGATCCTTAGTCCCCTATTAGTTTTCCCTCGTGATTAGCAAACTCGCTAGTGGAGGCGAGGGGAGGGGAGGAACCGAGTCCCACGCCAAGCCAGGCTTGAGTGGGTGGAATCGTGCGTGAAATTGTTGAGTTGGAGCAGACGGCGAGGCAAAAGGACTCTCTGGCACCTGCACCAGGAAGAAAGGTACAGGTGGAAGCTGCCTGTGACTTCTGAGTCACTGTTGCTCCCCACCCGTGTCACCTCTGGTGATCAGGCTGCCCCTGAAGGACTGATTTCACCTGTAAGCAGGGTGACTCCTGGAGGTAGGTGGTAGTTTAGGAGAATGGGGTTTTTCTTGAACAAATGTCTCATCTGGACATCTCTCCCAGGAAAGCTCTTCCCCCGGGCTTCAGCAAGTCCCCTGGTCAGGGAGCCCCCTTATTTCAACTCTGTGGCTGGTGCCACCTTTGATCTTATGTCCTGAAGCCAACCAGGCATTCAGGATGAACACGTAGAGTGGAGGCATCCATTAGGATTCGGCCACTTTTAATAAATGACCTGTGGCCATTTATTTTGGGCATGCCAAGAAAAGTTTTTTAAAATTAAAAACCAAACCAAATGTTGTCTTCTCATATAGGAACAGAGTACTTTTTTTTTGTCTTTTAACACACTGACTGCCACACTAGAAAAAAGAATTCCCTGGGGCCATGGTGTTTTATTAAAACAAAAGGATCCTTTCTAATTTATTATTTTTTATTGCTTTCTGTGTGTGAGCTATATGCAATGCAATCCACATTTTTAGAATTAATTGTCAATATTAATTGTAACAATAAGAACATCAACAAGTAAGATTTTTCACGAACCCACTGCAGAGTTTTGCTTCACGAGGCCCCGGGCTCAAAACTAGCCTGAGTTAAATACAACTCACATGGCAGTTAATGTGTTAAAATTATCATTATTATTATAGCAATTTGGATCTCAAAAATAAGTCATGCTCCTTGACATAATTTAAATAATATAAGTATTTAAAATGGTTTCTCCCCTTATGACTCCCGTCATGATGTCAAGCCTTGTATTTCATATATGTGTCTTCCAACTTTTTTCTTGCCTTATACAATTGACATATACACATGGGTTTTCTTTCTACAAAAGTGGGATCATATTATATAAATTATTCGGTATCTTGTTTTTTTAAGAATATATGGTAGGCATTTTCCCTATTCAATACATACAGATCTCATTTTATAAAAACAGTTGACTCATAGTAAATACTAGGTGTGTAGTATAATTTATTCAACAAACCTCCCAGATGATTGACATCTAGGTTGCTAAAATATAGTAATAATAAGAAATAGGAGGCATCCCTGTCTTGTTCCTGATTGGCTTGGGGATAACTTCCTACTCATTTGGAAAGTAACAAAGCAGTTCCTTACTTCATACTAATTACAAAATGATTGCTGGTAGATTATAGACCTATTAGAAGAAAATACAAGCAAACATATGAAAAATCTTAAAGTGGAAAAGCCTTCTTAATATAGACTATCCAGAATCTACAAAGGAAAAAGAACCTATCAGATTTGATGACATAAAAATTAAAACTTTCTGTGTAACTGAAGGAACCATATGAAGTCAGGACAAATCATATACAGGGTTAATTTTTCTAATATGCAAAGTGTTTCTTGAAAATGACATAAAAATATAAAAAAATTAAAAATAGAGAATAAAACAGACCACAGAAGAGGTAATATGAATGCAACAATTATTATATAAACTAGTCATGGAAATGCAAATTTTAAAAACAAGGAGTTACTGTTGCCCTCAATTGGGCAATATTTTTAGAAAACTGATAACATCTAGACCAGCCCCTTGCAAACTTTCTGCACCTGGGAACGCCTGGGGAGCCTCAAACAAATACTCCAGCTACCTTGATTTAATTGGTTTGGGGTACGGACTGGGGTTCGACCTGGAGTTCTAAATTTTAAAAATTTCCTCAAGAGATTCTAATGCACCGAATTTGCACATTAATAATCTGAAAATAATTCCCATAATTTGGAAACCACTGTTGTAGATTTAGGGAGGGGATTAGGAAAAGGAGATTCTTGTCTCTACCGTGGGTGCGACTGTAAATCATCACAACTTTTTTGGAATGTAATCTGGCAGAATTTATTAAAATGTATTAAAAGTTATAATGTACATAGCTTGCGACTCAGTAATTCCACCTTCAACAATGCATCTTGGAGAAATAAAAGCAGCACTACAAAAAGATAAACATGCACATACATGCAAGTGTTTACCGCAGCATTGTTTAACAGCAAACCCCTGGAAGAAAACAGCTGTTGTAAAAAAGACACTGAGCTAGCCAATGCAGCGAAGGTGAATCTGTATGTACTGATGTGTGTGGAATGTTCTCCAGTGAAAAATGCAGGCAAGCTACAGAATAATAAAAGTAGATTCAATTTTAAAGAACACGTGTATGTTTGAATAAGAAAATCTAAAGGCATAAAAAAGTAACAAAATTGGGAGATGATCAAGAGCTATCGACAGATAGGAGACTTATTTTTTCTTTAGAAAACAAGATATTTTATAATTAAAATAGTTAATCTTTTTTAACAATTAGCCTTTAAAATAAACACACAGAAAGAAATGAGGCTTGCCTAAGATGTATTAAAACTTATAATAAAGTAAGGAATATATTATACTAGTATATTAATAGTTATAATACCTATATATTATATATTTGTATTATTTATTATATATTTTGTTGTATTTCTGTATTATACAAATATATATTAATATATTATCATTATAATCAGCTATACTCTATATTGCTATAATTAAAACAGGAATGGCCAGAGAGATCAATAGAATAGGATAGCGTTCAGGATAAATACCCAGATTTATATGGAAACCTATTGTTTGACGAAGACCATGTTAAGAGTTGGTGGGGGAGGGACGGGGAAAGTTGCTGGCCATGGTGACTAACTGGAGGGAGTTAAAGGGCCCTAAAACGGGGAAATCTGGGGCAGGTGATGGCCTGGAAACCCAGCCCTAGGGCTGAATGTGGTGCATCTCCAACAAGTCTCCAACTGGAACTGATGCTTCCAATCACAGGTGATACTGATGCTACACTTTGAAAGCCACTGGCCACTTGCAGCCCTACAGTTTCCGGTCAACCTGTAAACTGCACAGGGAGCTGTGGGCAGAGGGTAGAGGTGGGCTGTGTTGGCTTCCTGCCAAGAAATGTGGTTTGGGGTTGGCTGCCCAGAACAGCTGTTGGTGCTGGCAGATGCTTGCAACCTTCATTTTCTGAGCCCAAGAACTGCCTCAAGAACGTGTCCCCCAGGATTTAGGCCTAAGCCCAGAATACACATCCGCCAGGCCCTGACATCAGTATTCCACAGGTAGGTTGGATTTCTTCTTGCACACCTAAGGCATAGTATGCAGTCACCTCTGGCACAGCCCACAGAGGACTTTATCCTCCTGATATAATTGAGGTTTTCAAATTCAGTTATGTTCCCACTCCTTTATTAGGTAACAGGTTAAAAAATTCACAAGCCTGATTCCTTTTTCCGTGGCCTTCATACTTTAGAGAGATTATATCCAAGCCCTCAGCGGCTTGCTCGGCTCCCCAGATTAAATGCTCCTCACTGTCAGCTTGTGTTATAGCACATCACCTGCTTTTCATTAGTCACTCAACTCTCCAGCCTCCTTAGGCTGCAGGAGGCTGCTTAGTAGAGGCCATAGGAAGTGCCTCTGATTCATCTTGTTCTTGCACTTATTTATGAGAATGAAGATTCTCCCCCAAATGTAGGTCTCTCTGTGGTGGTTCCCATTGGATTCCTGAGGGATATTTTAACGCTCTGAAGGAGAGGGTAGTGAGAAGCCAGGAACTGAACAATAAATGTCCTTCCTTTCCAGTTTCATTAGGTCTGGGTTACTTAAGGTTTGATAATCAGCCACAGTTATCCCGACTTACTATTAAATCTAAAATTGAAATGACCACTCTCGGTAAAACACCTCCTCTTATCGCCCAAATTGACTCCTGCTGCTGCATCTGACGAGGGGAAAATTGCCTCCACGCTTGTAAACCACTCCAGCTGCCTCCATTTCCACAGACGAACACTCGCACTCTTCACAACGCATCTCACTATAGTATAAAGTGGGTGAGCAAGAAGCCAAAAGGAGAGGTTTGCTCACAGAAAACATAGCTCTGATAGCCTTCATCTCCCTTTCCTACTGTATCCCTGGCTTCCTTTCTAGTGTCCTCATTTGCCTTCATTCCAATTCCACTTCCGGACGTGACTGGTGCAGGGAAACACGGATTCTTCTCTTTGTTGGAGGCCGGGTGATGACTGCTTTTACTGAGTCCTAAAACAAGAAGTTGTGAGTTCCCAGTGGGACCCGACTCCCCCGCGAGCTTGGAGCAGCTTCTGCCACACAGCGGGCACTCGGCAAACACCGTGAGGTGAGTGGATGCCGCTCTCCCCAGGCGTTTCTGGACCTACTGGACACATACTCTGAGGGTATTTTAATTTCCCCACGGTTCCGTATGGCCATTTGACAACGGTGCTGGGGAACCGGTTGCATGGAGCAAAGAGCCCAATGGCTGGGCCACTCCCGGCCGCCCAGCCCAGCCCTCCCAGGCCCCGCGTTCCTGGCCGTGTTCCCTAAAGCAGCTTGCGTCACTGTTCTTTGCTTGGCCATCTCTGATGTGGCTTGTCAATTACATTTGGTAGCTATAATTTGTTAATATTTGGTGGCAGGATACAGGCTACCCATCAGTTTACGTCAGTCTGTCTTTTTTGCAGTAAATCTCAGCCCTCAGCCTGCTGAATTTCCCGCCAAGCCGTTTGAGGTCCTCCCTTCTCACTTCTTACAAAAACAAGGGAAGCTTCTGCTGCAGCGCCATCTGCCAGGAGGCACATTCCTGCTCCTCAGGCATCCTTTTCCCAGAAAACCTTTCATTCCTCCCTGGATTTCTTATTAAGTCACTACATTCAGTTCCTAACCCTTTATTTCTCCATCTTAGCTTTAAGGATTCTTTCTCTGTTCATCTTTTCCAACAATTCCTGTTTGTGCAAATCTCATTACCAACACATTATGATCCTTCCCTTCCCCACCCTTCCCAGTCAGTTGAGGGTCTCTGCCTGTGCCCTTCCTCACTCAGTTCTCCTTGGGACACTGTGCCCTCTCTCCAGGCCACACAGGGCTCCTTCTTCAATAGCCATCTCTGTCCTTCCATCCCTTTAATATTCTTGTATAAACCCCCATCCCTCCCATGAAGACTTTGAGGAACACATCTTTTCTGTTGCCGGGGTAGCTGCTGGGTGCATGTGTGGATGCCCCCAATATGACCACATTCCCACCCCCTGCCCAGGGCACTGGAGAGTGTGAGGGCTCTGGGTAGAGGCTGGCTAGGCCCTTGCTAGCCTGGTCAAACCATCATCTGGGGACAGCCATGGCCTCCTGGCTTCAGTGTTTACACTCACTGGGGTGTCCTAATTCTTCCCAGTTCCAATGTTCTGCTAAGTCTTCCAGTCAATGGAGATGGACGTCCTGCAGCCCTTTGGGTGTTTCACAGGGTTTTAGGACGGTGCACATGGGACTGTACTCTAAGATTTTTCTTAAATGAAAACCACATTTTTTTCTCAGCAACATTTAACATTTGACTCTTCAGTGATAGGAGATGCCTAGGAAGTCAGTAAGTGTGATGTGGAGAAGAAATGCCTCAGAAGCCTCTCTGCTTCCTCTTCCATGACTGTCACCTTGTACGTAACGCTGCAGACTCTGTCACAACAGCAATGTGGAGGTGGGACCCCCTACTTGCAGGGGTCCGGAGCAGGAAGTGAGGGGGAGGCCTGAAGGGTGACCCATCTCAGATGGGGGTGCAGGGCACCCTTCAACTCCAACCGCCACCACTGCTCACAGCCTCTCAGGAAGCAGGAAGATGGGGGACATCTTAAACAAAAGGCTGTTCTCTATAAAGTAACAACCTCCATCCTGTTCCCTGAGAGGGATTACAGCGGCCATAAGGCAGGAATAATCTGACGGTAGAAAGCAGAGTAGTAGAAGTCTTAAATAGCATTTAAAGATGATTGGGAAACTTTTCAAGAAGGAGGTGGCTTGTGAGCTGAGTCTTGTGAGGGAGGAGAGGAGGAATGGTAAGAACAGAAAGATGGGGTTCAGGAAGTACAGGGCAGTGCTTTTCAACAGTTAGGAGAGATACAGCCACCTCAGGCATCTGTTTAAAATGCAAGCTCCCAGGCCCTACCCCCAGAGGTTGAATTAGAAGGTCTGAAGTGAGCCAGGAATTGGAAAGCTTAATAAGCCTCAGGAACCCCAGTGGGGATGGACCCAGGCTCAGTGCGCTAAGGAAACCCAGCAAGGCAGTTTCAGCCACTTTACATACCTCTATTTGGTTTAAGCACTTGATTTAGAGCAGGATTTGTAAACTCAAACATCTCCAGGGGCTAGGCTGACACAGGCAACAAGAGAAGTTGGTAAGTTAGTAGTGCAAATGGAAAATCTGTCTCTTCCTATTCTTAAAGGGACAGGAGCCAATGAGCTCCAACAATTACTGCCAGGAAGGGATATGTGCTCAGGGCACCAGAGCTTTCTATTTTCTACAGAAGCGTGAAACCTGCGTTTTATAAACCCCCTCAATTATTATATTAAATGATGAGTTAAAATGCCATGAGCATCAAATAATTTCACGAGGGCCACTAGTTGGCAAGATCAGAGGCGCAAAATGAAATCTTATTGTATCTGGACTTGAATGATAAACTAAAATTGTATTTATCTGGTAGACAATGAACAATAGAAAGCTTTGCAGCAAAGAAGGGATCCAAACAGATGTGCGCTTTAAGAAGATGGACGTGGTTGTTGTATACTCTTGGGATGGCATGAGAAGGGGCCTCAGACAGGAGATCCTTGGAGGCTCTTCCAACTGTGCAAAGGGAATTGAGAAAAGAGTATGAAAGATGCCAGGAAGCAGGAATTCCTGAGATCTGATTGGCCGTGGAAGGAAGAGGGAAAAAGGAATCATCAGTTCTAGGGTCTTCTATGCCTAACTATGCACTATCTCTAATCATCCTGTTCTTTATATATATATATGTTCCAGCTTCGTTCATTCCACCAAAAAAAAAAAAAAAAAAAGATAACTTAGGTTGCATTCTGATCAGTGCCAGCTTAACAGTGAAATTTAGAGTCATTTGTTTAGGGGGAAAAAAAGCACAGACAAAATATTTTACAGTATCTATAATAAATGCAAAGAAATCAATACAAACAAAATTTGGCTTTAGCAAACTGTACATACATAAATATCTCTTTTTTACTATAACATTCAACTTTTTTCACATAAAGCCTTCTATGATATTATTTATTACATCTAGTTTTTCTTTATACCTTTAAAAAAGTGCCTTTTTAGATTTACAGGTTGTGCTTCTAAAGCAAAGGTTAGAACATCATGCCCAAGAGGAAAATAAGGTAAAAAGGAGGCTGCCGTATAAGCTCTTAAAAACCGTATGTTACAAGGTTCTAAAATCTCTCCAGCACTGGTTGGTGGGTAGATTGTACGATACTGACATGGTGCTTGGGAGGGTCGTTTATTGGATAAGTGGAGCAGCACCATGGGTCAGTTGCCCAGATGGTCTACTGAAGTCCTTGGCTATGCATAAAACGACCGACCAAAGGCCCAGAATTCACGAGTCCAGGGAACTTCAGAGGTCCTTATTCAACCTCTTTAGAGCCAAGGCTCAGAGTCTCCAACCAAATTCCTTCCAAACCTTCTGTGGTCTGTCTGCCCTCCTGTTATTGTTGGTCCTCCACCTCGGAAGCCAGGATCTGCACACAGGATGTGGAGGAGAGCTGAAGCTGCCACGCTGAGGGCTTCTGCCAAGATCAAGGTCCTCCTGTTGACAGTTTGGGACTGCCTTTGGCCCAATCCGCCTAACGTTCCCGGCACGTCTGCAGATGGCGTCTGCTTGGCTCAGAGCGGGGGAGGGCCGTTTGTGTATCTGAGCATGGGGTGGAATGACCGGGCAAAGTTGTTGGAGAGGGCACAGCTGTAGTCCTCCTCCGACATCGGTACGAGGCAGGCCAGCCCGATGAGGAGCAGCAAGAGAAGCTGAAGGGGAAGAGCTGCTCGGAGGACTCTCAACAGGAAGGCTCGGCCCGACCGAGCCGGCCGAGGCTCAGAAAGGGAGGAATCGGAGCCACCTTTTGTGGACCTGAGAGGAGAAGCGACATAAATAACTCCAATAACTCAACTGTTGGATGGATGCTGTTTTTTGCTTCTGCACCTTCCTGGAAGCTAAGGGCCATGCCAAGCACAACCCAACCTGGCAGTTAGCTGCCAGCCTCCCGCAGAACGCCCAGGTCACTCCCCACCACCAGATGAAGTTGTTGGAAACTGCACTGATGAAAAATAAACATTTAGTCAGTCAACTTAACTAATTCGGTTTAAATCCCACTCCTCTTATCCCTTAATTTGGTGAAACATTTTCCAGCAACAAAGATAACTGCTGTACACATATTCTACCATCATAAATTAAGTAAATCCAAGATAATTAAAATCCAAAAGTTTGATGCAGTACATTTTTGGTTGAAGAATATCAGAAATATTGTTAGGCAAATTAGTTGCTGTTAGGATCATACAAAGTATCCCATTTTAGCCATCCTGGATATGCCAAAATCCATGTAGCAAGTATAAAAACGGTCCTACTCATTTTGTACAGACCTACAAAAGCTTAATTAATCTTAGAGTTTACCCTGGTTTCATCTTGCACTGAATCAGCATCTGGCCCTGACATTACTGGGTTCCAAAGCTGGTTGAAGGAATAGCAATGGAGTTTGTCTATACAACAGTGGTGTTGGCTGATGTAGATTCTAGGCTGATCCCGTCCCCAGCTCTGTGACTTCAGAAAATTTTCTGAGGAGGACAGATTGTCATCTTGAAGCCCCATCTAGACTCAAAGTTCCAAGTTTTTCTATCTCACTTTTATCTTCCTTTTAAACAGTGCATTAGAGATTAAGCATTAGAGATTTCAGAATTCCTAAGAACGACTGCCTGTGGAATATTGAATATGAAAGTAGGTTCTGAGTTGGGTGCCACTGTTTTCTTTTTGTGAACAGCCATTAACGTTTTGTTTCGTTATGAGAAGATGAATAAGAAATGTTATTTACAAGAGGCATTCTGTGTATGCTCACACCCAGACAACACTGAATGAGCAAAAAAGAATAGATATGCCAAGGAGATACATTCCCACACACCTAGTATGAATTCCCTAATGGTTTTCGTATCACGAAGAATAAGGATGTTGAATGTGAGGCCATTGGAAAAATATGAAGATATAAAAACTGTATTGGTAACTGTAGATTTGGCTCATAAGAAAACAGTATGTTGTAGCTCCCTTATTAGCTGTTAATTTCTGAAGACGTATTACCCTAATATCAGTGGGGGATAGGGTGGCACCCGAGAAAATAAATGTTAAAATAAAAAACAGATATAATCTCCTTAAAAGAGATCAGAGGGACTACTCAAAACTCTTTTATTAAACCATCAGAGAAACATGGGAGACAAACAGACTGGTTTGCAAAACCCCCAGGCAGCCCTGCACCATGCTGGGTTTCTAATACCCTTCTTGTAGTGTAATGAAAAAACAAATCACTGGCCTAAATTGGAACTGTGTTCTTTTCTGAAGTCCACAACTAATGGCAGTGTAACCTTGAATGACTCACTTCGCCTCTGTGTGCCAACCTCCTCATTAACCTCTTCACATTAGAATAGATGGTCTTCCAACTTTTAAGTTCCATGTTTTATGTTTTCTGTCTTCTGCTAATTTGTCAGTGTAAATAGGCTCCCAACCCAGAAGCCACAAGAGTTCAATCACCATCTAGTGGTCAAACTGATTAACTGCCCTTATGCTAAGACCGATGAGTTATTCCTTAATAAACTGAAAAGGAAAAAAAAAATGTACATTTTGTGAAAATATAGAACATAAAAGAAATATGTCATATATCTTCTTAATGGAAGAGAAAAAAGAAACTTCTTGAGTTACCTGAGTATAAAATATTCATGTTTAGATAAGGCCTTAGAGAGCACCTAATCCATTTCCTAATTTTGTAGATAAGTAGCTAAGGATAGTCAACGTTTATTCTTCTAATTGCTAGGCACCACCCCAAGCATTTACCTTGGCTTCTATCATTTAATCCTCACAACATTCCTCTGAGGTGTGTGCTTATTATCTTCATTTTATAGATGACAAAGAGGAGGCTCAGAGAAGTAAAAATAACTGGCTCAAGTCTACAAAGCTAACTAACAGGTGGCAGAACTTCGATTTCAACCCTGTGATTTCAACTACTAAAACTTGGACTCTATACACAGAGTAAAGGACTTGCCTACATCCTTAAAGGAAGAGATCTAGCAGGAATTCAGGGTTCCCAAATCCCTGCCCACCACACTCTCTGCTCTGCAATGTTGTGCTGGTTGGTGATATGAATGATGGCCATGCAGCTCATGTTTATGTCACAGGCATCTCACATATAGAAGCAAAGAAGAGAACACTGTACTTATGTCTTAAAATATGTGGAAGCAAGGGGTTTCTTCATGTCTGAAATAAATGCCTCTAGTCATGAAGCCTCACAGTATCACAGATATCATCAAATCAGTGTATGGACATGAGGACATTTTGTTTTGAGGCAGTTGTATAATCATGGGCCAATAAATTAGTCACTCTGGCCTTCAGTTTTCTCATTTGCAATGATGAGGGCTGCATGGATATTCTAAAACTGTTTTGGCTCTGGCAGTTTAAGATTCAATGGTTTGCCTTAAAGTGTCTTGAGAAGGATGGGATAGCTACCCACAAACTCTGGATCGAATTTCTCTTCAATATATCCTTCCCTTGACTTGAAAATATGTCTTGGCAAAAAACAGTCACCACCTGTAGCTGGATGAGTTACAACAGAACGCCAGAAGAGAGCTCCACATTTCCTCTTGATTAAATATCTAACTAATTTTCATTAGGAAATTAGTGATGGGCAGATTTATGCATATCACTGATAATACAATCTGATAGAGCTAAATAGTCCTTTGTCAATTATTAGCTTCTTTGAGCAATTCGGTTAAAGATCAAGATCAAAACAAGGGCTGCACATTGACTAGCTTATTCCTGAGAAAAACTAGAAAGGTCACCATTTTTGGAATATGGGCTCATATGTTATAGAGTCAGTTAAAGGACATGGCACATTTAACAGCATCAGAGCACTCTTTTATTAAAATTTAATTTGCGCATGACTTCTAATGTTGAAGAATGCCGACCTAGGGAGAAGTAGCGGGCTCAGTTAGGGACAAAGGGAACACACAGTACTTCGTGACCGTCCATGCAGTTAACTGCCCTTGAAAATGTCCAACCTATCTACTGAGAAAAATGCCCACCCCCTGGGGGTAACTACCAGAGTTTCAACGTGCCCAAAGTTGCCTCTTCTTCAGGGTGAACCTGTCTAGAGATCTTATTAATAGTACCAACTGGTTAATGATCTTAGGCTAAAGGATACTTTTAGTATTTATCTACTGATCTAAAATCACCTAACTTTCAAGAGTACTGGGAAATTAGATAAGGGAAACAACAGAGGCAACTTGTTGACTAGTCACTGGTCATTCTTCCCTGGCCTTATTCTTATACTGACATAAATGGATGCCAGTTTAGATTGTTTATATAGAAAAAATTAAATGTGTGAACTTACTTCAGAAACTTAATCAAGGGAGGTATATCACATAATTCTGTTCAGGGAAAAATGTGCTTATTCCGCACAAGTGAATATATGTTTATTTTTCTCACTCCCCTCATTCCTTCAAACTTCTGGGTAAATAATTGCCCAGGGGTTGTTTCATATCTGTTCCAAAATCACATACAGTTGTGAGGGAAGGAAGATGGTGGGAGGGAGTAGTACCTAACAATACATCCCGCAAAGGAAACTGTATGTAACAAACAGATGTGAGGAGTCTGAATACCATGCACATAGAGTGTGACTCACTTTGAAAATTTTACATAATCAAGGAAAATAAAATGAGTTAATTTTGTGCATGCTTCCTAAAAGCCAAATGAAAAGAAACTTTCAATTCATTTTGTTACTTGTTGGCAAACACTGGCAGTGCGTAACAGGAATTTATTGTGCTGAAATGTCTCGGTTGTCTATGATCTCGTTGCCTGCTCTTATGTGAACTGTCTTTGAAACCCAGTGTTTCCTAGACATGTGGTTCAGAAGACAAGTTTCCAGAATCAAGTTAGGGCTCCAGACTCCTCTTATTCTAAACCAAACATTCTGGCTAATCTTAAGCTACTTCAGGCAGCCTGTGGTGGCCTCTGCCCTGGAACTGTTGTTTGAAGCATCCTACTCAACAAGAGCCCGTTAGTAGAGCGCTGTGGTCAACAAGGTAGGGTCCAGCGTCAGGTGTGACCTGGTTCAAATCCTCAATCTTTACCCCTCTAATACCCAGAGTCCTTGTCTATAAATTGGGGAATAGAGCCATATTATGGGGTCCTTGTGGAGGTTAAATGAGATAACATATATACAACGCCTAGCATAGTGCTTGGAATACATTAAGTACTAAATAAATGCCAGCAACTTCTCATTATTATCTGTATAATTATACCAAGGGTGTGCTGGGGGTTGGCTGGATTCAGTCTCCTCTCTCAGGAAAACATACCTGCTTTATACATGGTTCTTTCAAAAATGTGATGAATTTCTCAAACTGCCTGACTTGTTCCCAAAGAGACCGGGAAGGCCTCCCTCAAAAGGGTAAAGGGGAAGCCCACTGGACACTGACCCCACAGCTGTCCCTGGGGCATGGGCAGCCAACCTGCCCAAGCGGGGAGACCGCTTTGTGCTGGGGCTCTGTGAATGCTTTGAAAAAATAGATCCCCAGGATCAGAAAAGGCTTGAAAACAAATTCCACAAGAAACTGCATAGTGTTTGTAGTGAGACCCCAGTGTGCATGCAAAAAACCCACTGCACTTACTTAAATACATGTGGCCACCTTGAACAAGTTCTACAATGTGGTCTTTTTCCCTCCCTCTCAGTGTTTCAGCCAGTCATTGCCATTTCCCATTCATTCTTAGTTTTCTACAAAGAAAGTGCCAGAGACTAAAGGTGTTAGGGCAATTCTGCATTTTACAGTTCTAAGCTTTAGAAGGAAGTCATCAATTCACACTGTCTGGACTACAGAGCAATTGTTCCTTTGTTTTGTTGGAAATTGGAGTAAAATCTTCCTACCTGTCATCTTCAACTCAGCTACAGTAGAGTTTTGCAGAATTATTGGCAACAGGGCTATAAAATTTTAAGTCAGATGTAGGAAAAGGGTACCAGCTGGACCATAATAAGCATTGCTTTGAAAACATGCTTCTAAAATATGTTTAATCTCAAATAAAAATAATGAAGATAGTGATTATGAATGTATGCACAGAATTTTAAGAGGTGCTAGGGAGCTCCTTGTACTGATGTAGGGAATCTCTAGATTCTAATACACTGCAAGCCTTTTAATATGGCAGGAATCATATTGGATTCATTTTGTAGGCCCAGGGCCTAAACAGACTAGGTGTTCAGTAACTGCTGGCATCACTCCATATGTAGGTTTCAAACATCATATGAGGACACAGAATCAACTCCATCAAATCAAACTGAAATATGTATCAGACTAGTAAATTATTAACACCTGACTTTAAATGACAAAAAACTTATAAGTAGCCCTCCCTTCAAACTAATACTCAGTTTCTTCCAATTCAGCCTCTACTTCCAGGAAGAATACATGTCCAAAATTTTCCCGTTGCAGACTGCTGGGGGCAACATTCTAAACCATTTGTGCTTCTGCAATAACCTTTCAAATTTGCTGGACCAGTGCAAGATCAAACGCAAGATATCTCGAGTCTCAAAGTAAAGGAACACAGTGACAGCCTGGTCTGTGGGTGAAGTTCATTCTTCCCCAGCAGACTCTGCCATTCATTGTCGGAGCTGGGTGCACCCCAAACAGCAGTGCCAAGGAGTAAGGAAGCCCACGAATGTTCAACCACAACCTGACTGCCAAGGTGTTTGAGGAAGTTTGCCATTCAGGTGAAGATTATTTATATTCCATTCACTCTGGAGTAGCAAAGTGAACACTGTGCTGAATGCTCAGAAAAATGTTAATCAACAGTGCTGGACAGAGCAGAGCTGAGAGGCGCCTGGTGGGTGTCGCAGTAAGAACGTGGCTGTCCCAGTCGCAAAGCCCTGTTAGGAGGCACATGGAAGCACTTGCTGCCCGAAGAAACAATGCCCTTGAAGTTTTCAAAAGATCTGTGTGGCTGTCTGAAATAACTGGCGGAGCAGATAGATGCAATATTTGGGAACCCAAGGGCGACTGCTATTGGTGTTGCATGATAACATAAGAGCTATTTCCTTTCTCAACATCATCATTTGTATCAACCAAAGAATTGACCTCTGGTACCCTCAAAGGGAAGCTAGGGGGATATTCTTTATCTCTGTTCACTGCACATCAGCAATTTGTGGGGGAAAGATGGACTACATAACCAATGATCTGTCTACAGTCCACCACTGTCTTATAGGGACGGAAAAAACATCAGAGCATCTGCAGATGTTTATCACTAGCTTCCAAAGCCCTGTGAGTTTTTCTCAATATTTCATTATTGCTATTTTGTTAAGGATGAAAAAAAAAAAAAACACACAAAATTGTCTTCAAACTAAACCAAAGGGTAAAGGGACAAAAACAACATAGTGAAGGGAGGCTTAAAACCAGAAAGCATATTAAAATACATTCTGCAGGACTTCAGCTGAGTGGGAAGGACCAAACAAAAGAGCCAGTCCCTTCGGCACACAGCTGGAAAACTAAAACTATTACTCAGGGGTTGTTTACAGTTCTACATTTCTTCATCCCCACCCTCCTTCCAGGAATTTAGATTCCTGCTCATGGTGATAAGTTTCCAGAGGGGCAAACTACTTTAACAGTGAACTGCTCGGGATTGGAACGCAAAACCAGCTCCGAGGACAGTGTTTTCATTTTTAAGGAAGTTGTCTGGGGAAACATGAACTGATTGGTGAAAGGGCAGAGAGGCACAGACACCACACCAACGACAAAGAAGGCAAAGCACTGCTCACTGCAGGGGTGAGGGACTGCTGGAGGCAAGGCTGGAGCTCTGAGTGGCAGCTGTGAGTGGGCTCTGGGGAGGTGGCCGGGCGGGGGCGCTGACTGCTGTTGGTTCCAGAGTGAAAGCGCTTGCCAAGGGTTAGGAAAGTGAGTGGCTGAGTGTGCTGGCTGAAGAGTTTCAGGATAAGCAGAAGAGAGGAGGTGTTTATAGGTTTTCAGTGAAGAACACCAAATTAGGGCTTGCCGTTTTGAGAATCCAAAACCCACAATCTGGATAAAACATGAAAATAAAATAAAAAGCTGGGGATGTTAGTATATTTTATTCAGATTTGTGGGTTCTGTGAGTGGTAAAATAATTCATTGATCTATTACCTGTCTTATTGTAAAATCTAGAAATAAAGAGGATGATAAAAGTCTGCCGTGGGTCCAATGGCAGCTGTGCCACCAGTTGTAGCGAATCCTTATCGACGTGGAAAATACCATTTGATGAAAAGTGCCAGATGGGCTATGTGGGGCTAAACAAAATTTTGGTGGGGTCCAAATATTTTATGCTCTGAGATTTACTCGTACTTTCCATTTAGAAATGCCTCTTCCAGTTTCTTAGGAAAGGGTGTGGACTGAAATGAACAATTTCCCAACTACTCTGAGGCAGACCAGATACAGGCCTGTCTAAATTACGGACAATTTTCATCATCCTCTTTGAGTTCTAGAACAGTGTGGAAACCAGGAGAACGAGGTACCTGCTATGTGGACTGCTGACAGAGGGTCCAGGCTGTGAGAGACTACACTTGCCTCGTGGCTGTTTGCAATGAACAGGGGGTAAAGAAAGAAGAATGTTCAGTCCAGGCAAATAAAGACAAGCTACTAATGAAAATTAAACTAAAAGTGCAGCAAAGGAAAAATAAATCAAATGAAATGATCAGTACCCACAAATTAAGGAAACTGGCTTTTCTTTTGTTGAAGAAGTAAAATTTACATCTATATGATTAGTCATTGAAAAAAATCACAAGTTGTGGTTCTGGAGCCCACACCATGGTGGGCACATGTCCCCCCACTTTTCATAGTAGAAACTCAAGTGACTCTACACTACTCAAGAGTCTCTGTATATTCACTTATAATAAATATAAAATTCACTATGTCATATCATGTATTTCAAAGATACTTTACATATTTTTTCACCTTTTAGAACACTGAACCAGTATTAAAATTCTTGGTAGATAAAAAATAACAATGGTAACATGAGATTCTTCTTTGTAGTGATGAAACCCAACAAGTTAAATATTCAAGCGAAAGAAAAGCTAAAATTTGACTTGAAAAGCCAGTATTCCTTCACATTCTTAAACTAGGATCTATAGGAAACTAGTGAATGTAGTAAAAAACAATCCTAAAAGTGATAATACGTTTATCAGCATAGAATGTGTTTATAACAAAAATGCACAAATGAAATCAATCCTTCTACGAACTCAGGAGAAATGGAATGAATATAATCATACAGCCAGACCAAAACAAAAACCAAAAAAACCAAAACCAAAAACCAAAAACCAAAAAACAAGCTTCTAATTACACAGAGAAATCAAGGTATAGAGGGCAGCAGGGGTGAAATTTGTCTTCTCTTTCTCATTGTGTCCCAGCGAGGCAGCCCCCACCACAGGCCTGTGGGGAATTGGCTTGGGTTTTTGCCACTTTAGGGGCAGCACAATTGCCAAGATCCTTCAGGACCACCACTCGGAAGCGTCTTTGCTTGAGAGTCAACAGAACTTCCACTTGTGTCAACCATTCATCGGTCTCAAGGACATTCGTGTTTCTGTCCCCCTCCAGCGGAGGCACTGCTCTAGGGCAGCCTGCATTTTTAGGGTGGACATGGCGGTGGTGGTTTGAAGGAGCCACCAAAGGGGCAAATGAGCACCATTGTAGAAATGGCCATTTGAACAAGAAAAATAATTTTTTTCCCTGCATACCAGCCACACGTTGAGTCCTGATTCTTTTGAAAAACAGAACTGCTATTTTCCATTCCTGAGCGCATGCTGGCAGGGCACGCAGCAGGGCTGAGGAGGCGCACTACCCTGTGTGACAGCCCTCTTCTGTCTGGGGACCACTGTGGGGCGGGAGGAGAGGCTGTGGACCCTGTGGTCGGTACAAATACTGTCACTCCCCAGTGTTCCCTCCTCCAGGACAACTGAAAACGACCAGTGCAAAGTTACCGTTTTCTGTCTGTTTGGGGTGCTTCTTCCCGATGCAGGACTCACAGATCCCGAGGTGTCTAGCTCATCGGCAGAAGACCAGGAAGACAAATCCTACATGAGAGAAGATTCTTTTAACAACTCCCTGTCCCAGGGCCATGGGGCTCTGGGGCTCTGTAACGCGCAATCTACTTCCCACTCCACCTCCACCCAGCCTGACACCCCCACCATAAACACCAAACCATTCCTTAGGAAAAATAGAATCAGACAGCTCCAAGAAGAACAGGACCTAATTCTCCTAGTGTATTGGGATTTCCAGGTTGTAAGTTTGGCACTTCTGGAAAATAAAACTCTAGCTTTGTTATTGCTATGTTTCACTTATAGTTTTACTATTTCCTAGTGACATGGAAGTAAATGAGTTGACATCGACTTGGGAGGAGGAAGAAGTTTGCCTTACAGCTGCAGGTCATTCAGGCTGGAGAGAAACCAATTCATTTGACTCAGAAACAAAAGATAGTCATCCAAGAATCTGCCTTTTAGCAGCAGAGAAATCATATTATTTCTGGCACTGCTGCTATTCAGAGTGGATTGTTCTTTTGCATGCATACAGAAGGGCAAAGTGTGTATTCATGACAGGATTTCACAATCGTATGTTTGAAGTCTTACCAAGCACTGCTGTACCTGCAAAAGCATTTCTCAAAATTAACAATAATATCATGATGCAGTAGATTTAATAAAAATAAATAAAAATAAATGAATAGAGAATTTTTTAATGAATTCACTACTATATATGTAAGGCAAATTCATGCCTTAAAGGTGTTGAATACAAAACTCATATGTAGCAATTATAATAGTTTGCTCTACCATGGCTGTGTGGCTGAAAATGTGTGAATTTTTAAATAAACAGAGTGAAATAAAATGACACAGTACTGGTGGTAACAGGGTTAGTAGTAACAATTACAAGAGATCTTTAGGAATTAACAGAACCAAAAGTAGTGTCCTACTATAAAAGTTTATGAGTCTGCTTTTTTATTTTGAGATAGAACTACTTAGAGTGGTGATTCAGAGTAGATACTCCATTCTGACAAGTACTACATTCAAAGTCTTTCTGAAATGGATGAAGATGATGCTTCTCTTGTCTCCTGTAAGAAATGCTACACAATGATATTTGTTTAGAGCTTACCTGCTGACTGCTTGACATGTCTAATAACTTCTCCAGTTCCTTGATATGACGACTGACCTCCTTCAACAGAAGTTTGAGCCGATTTCCAATAACATGCACTTTTTCTTTGGCTTCTAAACAGTCTGTGCCTTCAGCATTTACCAGCAGTTGGCAAGACATGTCTTGCAATGAGGTCACTTTGAGCTGGGACTCCAACAGTTCACGCCGTATTTGCTATGTATATAATAGGAAATATTTCTCTAAGAATTTTTGGTAATCGGCCTAAGTTCTGAAAGTGTAGAATGCCATCACTTTAACTTAGTGGGCAGTTATAACACCTGAGCTTTTCCATGTGGCATTCACTCATTAAAGGATGCAGCAGCCTGTGGCCTGTGTTCTAATCCTGCCTCTGTCAAAAATATTCTACAAGACCCCTGAACCTCTCTGATCTCAGTTTTCTCATTTGATGCCTGGTCCACAGGTAAGTATTATTAGAAGGTTCAATTGGTTAAGGTATATGAAAAGTACTTAAAATATAGAGCATTATGTGAGATATAAGATATTCATTTAAAGAGAAAAATAAAACATTAATATCTAAATATAGCAAAACTCAAGTATGTATGAGTATCCTTTGATAGCTAGTCAAGATTTGAAAAAAGGTTTAGGGTGGTTCATCATTCACAACTTAATGCCAGAGGTCAATGTCAAGTAAAAATGCAGTTACATGGCTATTTTCTCTAGGTTTCTAAGATCCTTCTGGTACTCAGTTAAAAGGTACCAATTCTGTAGCTTAGATTAGTGAGTATTAAATGTTAAGAAAGGACATTTTCAAAACACAGAAAGCTACAAAATGCATAGCATTTTCTCCTAATGGAACTCAAATATGCTTTCTTATCTTCTATAAAATCACTTAAACACACTGTACATTATACCATCCAAAGATCCTTACATGAGAATCGACACAGTAAATTTCCTTTTGAATTTAGTGCTAGAAAAAGTTTCTTACTCCTTGAGAACTGGTATGTTTTTTGTCAGATAATGGAAATGAGTTAACTTATCATGTTTCCCTTTTTGTCACAGCTTCAGAAAACTTGGCACTAAGGTTGGGCACGGTGGCTCACGCCTGTAATCCTAGCACTCTGGGAGGCTGAGGTGGGAGGATTGCTTGAGCTCAGGAGTTCGAGACAAGCCCAAGCAAGAATGAGACCCCATCTCTACAAAAAATGGAAAAAATTAGCCAGGCATGGTAGTGTACACCTGTAGTCCCAGCTACTCGGGAGGCTGAGGCAGGAGGATCCCTTGAGCCCAGGAGTTTGAGGTTGCTGTGAGCTAAGCTGACTCCATGGCACTCCAGCCTGGGCAACAGAGTGAGAGTCAGACTCTGTCTCAAACAAAAAAAAAAAGAAAACTTGGCACTAAGGTTCATGTTTAATCTGATATAATTAATTCCTCTTAAAAATACTTAATTGTCTCTTTCTATTCTAATAGTTTTAATATCCTTTTACTATAAGCCTCCAAATAGACTTTGGGGACATAGATATAACATATAAAGTTTGAATTAAAAATAAGTGTAATTCACGAAAAAGCTGCCTCAATAAAGACAAGGTAATTAAGATTAAGGACATCTAAGATTTTTACAATTGAGCAATGACTTTAAAACCAGACTCTAAAGCTAGCAGATGTCATCTTTTATGCACATGTTTGCTTCACAAAGATTAGAAACCATAAGGAGTTTTTTAAAAGTGTAAAATAGAGACTATAACACAAAAGGAAAAAAAAATTACCATCTCCATTCAT
This sequence comes from Varecia variegata, assembly GCA_028533085.1. Lineage (NCBI taxonomy): Eukaryota > Metazoa > Chordata > Mammalia > Primates > Lemuridae > Varecia > Varecia variegata. Next base: position 11,408,323 of record CM052441.1, on the reverse strand, counting down.
TTTACGTAAGTGAAATGCAACCCTGCTAAAAATAACTACAGCTGCCAGAGTGTGTACATCTTACCATAAGCTGTCTGTGATGGTCCTGGAGTATCTCCACATCAAGGTTAGAATCAACAGGGACAATTTCGTTTTTCCTTCTGTCAATGTTCTCCAGCATAAGCAGCAAACCATGGCTCATTTCATGGAAATCCTACAAAAAAAACATACGGAGTTTATAACAGCTGTGGGTAATATATTTTCCTTTCCTTCACAGCTTAAATTTCTGTTCTTTCCAATTGCTACCATTTGCAAACATACATCAGTTTTAGGTCATACATACCCCTCCTTTTTGAGGAAGGCACTGGTGCTGTTACAAAGACATGATCGTGAGTTTATGTTCTTATCAAAGCATCTAATTTACTACTTGGGGAAAAATTTAGACATAAGGAAGATTGTCATCAAAATACTTTATTTCCCAAAAAAGAGTAATGCTATTATGCAGTTTAGAAGGAAGCAACTCTGCTCCCCTCTCTTCTCCATGTATTCAAATCTTTCTATCTTTTAAGGTCTAGGTCCAACCCCATGTCCCCTTCCTTCATCCATTCGTGCATTCATTTATCCAACATAAAGTTACTAAAGATCTCCTGTGTGTAAGGCACTGGGGTGCAGAGGTGAAACAATTTCTTGGGTACTTGCTTTCAAGGAGCTGTTACTCTTGGGGCACACATTAATATAAATCTGAAGAGCAGGCCTCAAATCCTTCTAGATTTTCCCATCATGCTTAGAATACGATCCAAACTCTTCTGGGATCAGGTTCCTGACCACCTCCCTCCCAGTCTTTCTCGTTACTCCCTGCCTTGCTGACCATGCTCTGGTCATAGTGGCCTCTTTTCTGTTCTTGGAGACACTAAGCCCTTTCCTGCTTTTGGGACTTCCCATTTGTTGTATCTCCTTCATAGTAACATCCTTCCAGAGTCAGCTTAAGACATGCGGAACTCCCTGACCACCGTCCCAAAGTGGCTTTTTTCAGTTACTCTTATTGCTGCCTGTAAGGATCATGGTTAACTATTTACTTGCATTTTATTGTCTTCCCCAACAAAAGTAGAGGCTATGCTGTATCCAATGGCTTTGCACTGTAGCTGCCACACGGTGGACACTCAGCAAATAATTATGGTATGAACGGATGAATAAATATTTGTAATGCTCACTCTGATGTTCAAGAACTGTCCCTATGTGCCCAGTAACTATTTGCTGAATGAATGAAATAAATGAGTCACTGGAGGACTGTCGGGGCTGAGATAAATTTGGGGAATAGTCTATTCTTAGGCTGGAGAGAAAATGAAGGCTTTGAACCCTGATCACATGTACAGTTTCTCCAGTAAAATGAAAAGTTTGGGCACAAAGTGACCTCACTCAGATACTGACTTTGGGGAGCAACTGCATCCTTCAAGAAACCACAGACTTGGCTAACGCTGGGCTCACGGTCACCTCCTGCCCAGAGCCCGACGCACCTGGCACTGCATGAGTGCGTCCTGCAGCAGGCCCCGCCACTCCTCCAGCAGACAGCACACCCGGTCCCAGCGCCCATTCATGCGGGACAAGCGGTCCTGCAGGTCCCGGCTCTCCTCGCTGTCAGCCTGGGTGAACTCGGGGCTGCAGAGATTGATGGAGAGGATGATGGCTTTGCGGTGGTCCACAGCTTTCTGGAGCTCCTGAAAAGAGAAGAAAAGAACAATTGAACAAGGACAATAATGACAAAAGCAAGTTTTAAAAAAGTAGTTTAAAACGTGTTTCTGGGCTGGGCGCGGTGGCTCACGCCTGTAATCCTAGCACGCTGGGAGGCCGACGCGGGTGGATCGCTCGAGGTCAGGAGTTCGACACCAGCCTGAGCAAGAGCGAGACCCCATCTCTACTAAAAATAGGAAGAAATTATCTGGCCAACTAAAAATATATATAGAAAACATTAGCCAGGCATGGTGGCGCATGCCTGTAGTCCTGGCTACTCGGGAGGCTGAGGCAGTAGGATTGCTTGAGCCCAGGAGTTTGAGGTTGCTGTGAGCTAGGCTGATACTACGGGACTCACTCTAGCCTGGGCAACAAAGCAAGACTCTGTCTCAACAACAACAACAACAAAAAAAATGTGTTTCTTTGTCAACCTCTTCCATTCACTGAAAGAAAACAGATTATGATCAATTTCTCAGAAAGCATGCTTACATGTGCCTGTTATTGCTGCATTTTCTATACTTGGCCTATTAGGGCCCAGTGGAAAAATAAGCATGTCACAACATTAGAAAAAGTAGTTTAAACCCTTTAAAATATTCACTCGAATGCAAAGATCCATTAATTAAAACTGTCCTTAACGGGATGGCTAGGTAGGAGATGGTGGGTGCACACCGCCGAGAACTCTGCTGCAGGTGGAAGAAATGGGTTAGACAAACACTTGACAACATGGATGGATCTCAAGAACGTATGGTGTAGAGTGAAAAAGTCGAAAGAGGATGGTATGTGGAACACAATAGCATCCACACGTGCACACTCACAAATCCACATGTTGAAAGAATACCTATGAACAATGAATGCCCATCAAATATTTCAGAATGGTTGCCATGGCTTTGGCTTTGAGGGATGGCAATAGCTGGCAATAGCTGAGGGGGAAGGATAAAGAAAGTGAACGGGAGCCTTATAGGAAAAAAAGGTGACTCTGTGCAAGGAACTAACTAAGCAGTGTCATTAACACAACTCCCTGCATGGAGGTTCAACCCCAATGAAACAAAACAAAAACTTGGCTTTGAAGGTTTTGAGCAGCAGGACACCTGTATTTTTTCCCCTAGTGTAACAATCCCAGGTCACTAGACCAACGGTGCTCAAACTTATGTGCCTGCAAATGCAGTGGTGAGCTGGCTGAACAAGCAAATTCCAGAGCCCTGGGTTCCGGATGTTCTGGATCTGCAGGCACAGTGGCCCACAGGCTGAGAACACTGCCAGTGTCACAGGCCTGTGATGGTAAAGAGAATGAACTGGGTATTTCATGAGCTAACCAGTTTAGTTTGAGTTCCTGAAAAAGTAGGCAACTGATTTTTAGTTTTATGCATTTCCAAAAAAGTCCAGAATTCAATTCTAAGAACTTGAGCACATGATTCTGTATTAACTCAGCTATAAGAAATAATGATATAGCACCTCCTATATTTTCCTGGGTAGAGCTGGAACCCATTCTATTAAGTGAAGTATCCCGAGAATGGAAAAATAAGCACCACATGTGCTCACCAGCAAATTGGTTTCACTGATCATCACCTAAGAGCACATTTAGGAATAACACTGATCCGGTGTTGGGCAGATGTGGTGGGGGGAGGGGATGGGTGCATACATACATAATGAGTGCAATGCGCACCATCTAGGGGATGGACAGGCTTGAAGCTCTGATTCGGGGGGGCGGGGAAGGGGAGGGCAATATACGTAACCTAAACTTTTGTACCCCCATACTATGCTGAAATCAAAAATTTTATATTAAAAAAAACATTGAATATCTGGGTACTGTTTAAAGATCCCTAGATCTGGTTATGGTGAATAATCCTGGAAACCACATCTGCCCAGGCTTCATTTTCTTACAGTTTCTCACTTGTCCTGTTATGTTCCAGGCTTATCTTAATTTTTCACTTTTCAATAGGTTCTTAACATGCTGTGTTATAGACTTAACCACAGAGACATCATAAGATCAGGAGATAGTGTGGAAAATTCTTGGTTATTCCACAGATTTATTCACAGAAAACATACATAGGAAAGATCAGGGAGTGGTGCAGAGGAAGGTGAATTTTTCTTATCACGTGGGCTGACTTTCAAGGTCATATTTCTCTGCCCTAATCTGGCTGAGGTCTCAGCCCCTGGCCAGCATTTGCTTCATCAATTTTAAGGAATTTGGTTATAATACAACACTGTCTAACTAGAGTAATTTAGGGACTCTAGAGAAAAATGCATTTCATAATGCAGATATTGTAAATTGCATCTCCCATCCACTGGTGCCTTGTCCTAAAACTTACGGGGCTGTTGCAGAGGCCTTGCTATAAAGATGCAACTTTTGGAGCATCTATGGAGAAGATTCATTTCTCTGTTTGAAAATTTAAAACAACACAGCCACAGAAAGCAAGCCACAAACACATCAACCCAAAATAAATAGCGTATACCAAAACCATAGAAACATAAAAGCAGCACACACTTAATCCCTGAGCCCAGAGGAGGAGCACATCTTAATGTTCTCCTAACAATAAAACAGGCCCTAAGGGGTTTCAAAAAGAACCTGAGCTCTACTAATGCACTTTAGTAGCTGTGTTAAGGAGGATTTTTAAGGTCCAGAGCTGGAGTTAAGGGAAGTTATCTCATGTAGTATACCCACCCAGGGCAAAGCAAAATCAAATGTAAATGTCAGGTGTTTCAACACAATTACAGTTTTGTTTTGTATATTTAAGACAGCAAAAAATTGCTTCTGCCACTACTGTAACCAACTCTGGACGTTTCGCTCATTGGAGAAGGTCAAATGATTTCATTAGGTCTCCCACTAATTCATGCAGATACAATCTTGGAAAGGATTTCTCTCCTGCCCTAGATATAGACTTGAAGACCCTGGTCGGATCTGTATTTCCCTTACAAAGAGGTTAAACAGGTCCCAGAGGTGCCTGGATATTTCATGAAACTTTAATGGTTATTTCTTAAAATACCATTTCATTAAATTATTTACAAGGTGGATAGTTCTACAACGTGGTCCACCTTCCTGCCCTTGAAAACACTTTATGGAACACTGGGGTTTGGGACGGCTGGGGGCCAGGAGGGCTCTCTTGCTCATTTTTGTTAGACGCCTTCCCTGCTGCTGAGTGAGAGTAAACGAGCTCGAGCTAGAGGCTCCCTCTGAAGGGTGTTCCGCGTGGTGGCTGGCTGGCTGTGCATCGTGGCAAAGGCGAGGGGCAGCTACCTTGAGCTTTTGGATTTGGTGCTCGATGGTCTGGATGTCGGTGCTGAGCTCCAGGCACCGGAGCCGTTCCAGCTCCTCCTCCGTGTCCCCCAGCCAGGCCCAGATGTTGTTCAGGTCCGCATTGAACTGCTGCCACTTCTGGAGGTTCTGCTTCATCCTCAACTCCTTGCTCAGGGCCTGGGCCTGAATAAGCTCCCACCGGTCAATGACACCTGCCAGGACATGCACACAATGGTGACGGGGCATTCTCCACAGACGAGGCTTAGGACATCCTTTAAACATACCTTGGTGGCTAACTTTAAATAGCAACTGGAAAAAAATAATTCCACTGGGCATTTCTGCTGTTGTCATCTGGAAATAACACTTATATGAGTACAATGACTGTGGTTTTCCTATTTGCATTTTTAACGATAATAGACTAAAAAAATCAGCTACATGAGATTTAACTCTGTCAAGAGTTCCATGCGGTAAGAAGTAGTCATGTGCACGAGGGTATCATTCAGGTCTTGGTTTCTTTCCGCAGTAGGACTCTGGGCACACACATATAGAATGCCTGACTAGATACATTAAAGACAGGGCATTCAAATAAACGAAACAAGGGAAACAACCACCAGGGAAGGCACTCTTTTCCTCCCTCTCCTGTCAGAGGAGATCATTATAACTTGGAGAGAAGTTCTCAGGAGCACAGTGTAGGAGGCTAAGCAGTCTAGTGGAACTTGACTATGAGGAAGTGCTTCAGGATCTCCTATTTCACGCTTTCTTGAACTGAACACCAGGCACTCACCAGCTGTTTGGGTCTCAGTACTATGCAGATTAACAAAACCAGGAAAGCTCTCTTCTTCCTCCTTCAGTTTGTGTTCCAATCTCTTCACGGAGTCTATACTGCCACTGCATTCGCCCAGGAGTTTCATCTGTTTACACATAAAAAACAGGCCCTGGTCACCAAAATTCTCATGAGTGCAAGAGTCTCTGGGAATATATCTTTGTAGTTTCTCAGCAAGAGAAGTGGCTGTTTTACTTCTCTGTGATACTCTGCTAAGAATAAGCAAAGTTCAAAAGCATGCTTTCTAAACAGGTGAAACATTCACACATACAAAAAGTGATGCCTCAAAGACATACTTTCCATGCATAATTTAGCATGAGAAGCCCTTTAAATTCATGAAACAGAACAGATTAAACCAATCTGGGATGTAAAACTCAGAGCTCTCAGCTGGCAATGCAGTCTATAATTTTTTGGCAAGTTGCTCTTTCTTCCTTTTTCTTAAACTGAAATGTGGGAAAGACAGCATTACCACAAATTTCATGGGAATATTTTTGCATTAAGTAATTAAAATACTTAAGAATATAAGGCAATATCAAAGCCAGCTGGTTTTTATGAGGAAACTCAAGAAATGTTGAATAGGTATCGAGGGACTAAATTCTAAAATAAAAAAGAAAAAGCTTCCAAATCCATTTTTAATATAATGCACAGTATTCAAAAATTAAAAGAACAAATCATTTCAAGGTACTCCTGTTATACTGAACTTTATGGTTCAAAGGTTGCAAAGCCTTTAATAAATCACAATGCTATTTAAGTTCCTTTGATTACTTTTGATTGAGGTTAAGTGTAATCCCAGTGATGTCAGCATGATCATCATAAAACGACATTCGTAGCTCTGACTCGGGCAGGGCAAAGGCGGTATATGTAACCTAAACTTTTGTACCCCTATAATATTCTAAAATTTAAAAAAAAATATTCACATTGTGAATCTTCAAAACAACACTAAAAAAAAGAGGCTTCATTGTAACAGAAGCTGGTATAACAAGCCAAACTGGGCAAGAAATAAACTCATGATTGATTACTCTTCTGTAATTGTGAGGACAGTGAAATCAATATATATGGCTAGGACAGTTCTTTTTTCTGGTTTTAAAAAGTAGCATGTGTGAGTTGTGATTAGACATAAAGAAATTAATTTTTCTTTCATTTTACTAAGAAGTCCTTTGGATGTGAAAAAACTGGGGCAGGGAAGAGATTTACTTTAAAATTCTCTTCCTTAAGTACGTGTAGCAAAACAGGTAATTCTCTGGAAAAAATTACTTGCTCAGTAACTTGAATAGGGCAAATAATGTTATGACAGACCTTAGGATACATAGCCTATAGCTACGTAAATAGAACATGTAGTCTACACAATGCCTTGCTAGCTTTTCCCCAAATCCCTCCTGCTACTCAGAATTGTTTTCTCCAGAATGAGCATACTAAGAACAGAAGATAAAAAATTCCCAAGGTCATTAAACGAATCAATAAGCCCAGGAAATGAACTTTAAAAAACTGCACGTTAGTAATCTATTAGCTAGAATCTGCTGCTCCAAGGATAACCTTGGTCCAAAAATCATTAGTTGAATTTGAAAAAATGCCTAATCACTTTTGAGAGCCAAAACATTTTTTTTTTTTTGCTTTCGATTAAAAGGATCTTCCTAAGTGCTCAGTGTGAAGGAACAGGCTGGTCATAACAACAGGTTTGTGCACCTAAAAACAGCCCAGTTCTACTCAAAAGGTAGCCTAATAACAGGGTTTTGTTTTGCACGTCCACGTTCACGAGTTCAAGGGCGGCATGGTGTTCAGAGACTTCATAAAGCCCTCGTGCTGCAGATGGACCGTTCCTTGTCACAGAACTGTGATTTCCTGGGACAGGTCAGGAGCAGGATGGTCAGGGTACTCACGTAGCCTTTGTAGCTGGTGTCTAGCTCCGGCCCCGTGGGAGTTTTGCTTCGGATGATATTTTCAGTTTGCTGCATCTGAAATCGGCTGTCATCCAGGGCTTTGCCCAGTTGTCGCATGTGTGACTCTAAGGCGCTGTGATCCCCTGGAGTGTCAACCACAACAATCTTTACTGGCCATACTGTTTGATTTATTTCAAGCTTGACATTCAAGGAAAAGTTTCAGAAATGATTTCAGCTACAGTAGCGTAGAAACGGTGTGTGTGTGGGTAATTATAAAGCCAATTTAGTGCTGTCTTAGGACTACGGTGCTGGTGGGTTAGACACTTAAATGGCCAAGCGGATGGATGTGCTTGACTATGAGCCCTAGCAGATAGGACTTTGCAAAAGGCTCTTAGCATTGCCTCTGAACAGCCCTGTGCATCTGCTCCCTCTTCCCGGGGATGCCCTGATAATCTCAACGTTGTTAACTGTGGATGGAGGGCCTTTCTAAAAGTCTGCAGTGGTGTCTACTGCATCCCCATCAGGAGGAGGCAGTTACTTCTCATGCTCTTCCTGTACATACTTAGCAAGCACAGGAAGATACGCTCTCTGATTTTTTTTTTTTTGTGAACCTCAGAAGAAGATAGTGCCACTGAAGGCCCAGCGCCTGCATCATTCACTTAAGGCATGAATTCAAATTAACCAAGAAAAGAGTAGCTTACAGTAGCTATATATAGAGATATTAATACCAAACTAGCAATGACTTGCTTTTATCTAAAATCTGAAACAAAACCAGGAGAAAGCTAAGATTTCAGCATTTCCATCGAGGTAGGCTCTTCTCCAGAGCCTAGAATTCCTGGCTCATTCTTTCAGAGTTGTAACACTATAAAATTATAGTGTGTGTATGTGTGTGTGTGTGTGTGTTTGTGTATTAAAGTCTTTGAACTGAACAGAACACTGATCATCAGAGTGGAGTGGAGCTGGCACAGGGTGAAAGCAGAACAAATATTAGTAAGCTTTATTAAATTTATTTTGAAAACAGGCCTTTGAAAGACACCTTGGAGAAGTCTCTCACTAGGAGTCACTCAGGAAATCATCCTCTCAGTAATGCTCCTTTTCTTTCTGCCCTGTTGCTTGTCTTCAAAAAACTGAAGCGTAAACCAGTAACTCCACGATTCAATATCCTATCACTGTGTTCCAACTCTGTTGTCTCCACCCTCCCCCAAATCACTGACTCGGAACTAAGTCTGTCTAGTGCAACACTAAGCAAAACTGCTTCTGTTTTTCTTTCTTTAATTTTTCTTGTTTTAGGAATAGTTCTGTCCTTAAAGAAAAACCCAGGGCTCAAGATACTGTGGAATACATTTTTTAATTCAAATTATTTGTATGAGACAAGACTTCTTAAATTAAAATTGGATGCCTTTTCAGAGCTGAAATCTGGTCTCACCCCTGTCTTACATGGGCTCCCTGAGATAAGGAGGATGGAGCAGTGGGGGTGCCCGAGGTCACTTGTGCAGACTGGGGGACCTGGGGCCAGAACCGCGTCCTGATTTGCTAGCCACAGGTAGGTCTGCAACCCAGCAAAGCTGACGCTACCACAGCCAAGCAGGACACGAGGGCACAGAGGCTGGAGACTGGGCTTTCCCTCTCGTATTGTCTGCTGCTAATGGGCATCAGAGGTCTATACTGACTGAGACCAATTGCCATTTACAAGCCGAGAAGTTATTTCATTTCACTTGATTAATGAAATCCTTTTCTTGGTGTTGATCAGCTGTTTTTTCTAGCACAGCAGTAAGAGAGGAGGGGTGTGCCTTAACATGCTCGAGCCACAACGCTGTGAGAGACCCTGCAGGTGTGCTGAGAGAGGAGGCTTGTTACAGGTGAGGGAGGGAGGACTGCTCCCGCGTTTTGTGCCTACCAGAGGTATTTTTGATTGCATTTTCTGTGAGTTTTACATAGGCCTCGGGGCTTTCGGGGATGGTTACATCTGCAAAAAGAGCACAGTCTAAGTTGACAGCTAAGTTCTGGAAACCTTGGCTCCCTTGTGGCAGGAAAATAACTTTCCTAGGGAAAAAAAGAAGTTAGTCATCCTAGAAACATAGCTCTGGAGCACACAGAGGGAGGGGTGTGAGTATGCTCACCAAAGCTTTCCTGAAATGAATTATAGTAAGAGCTCATGGTCGTTGAGAGTGTTTCATGACCAGGCACTAGTATAATCACTTATTTATCCTCACGGAAACCATACAGGGGGCCTGGAGTGTTATTCCCATTTTTTTAATAGATAAGAAAACTGGGGTCCAGAGGAATCAAGTTACTTATCCAAGTTTAAACATCCAGCAAGTGGCAGAACTGGGATTTCAACCCAGACAGCCAGACTGGAGGGCAGCACTGTCCCGTATGTTTCCATGCAAACCACATATGTAATTTCAAAGGTTTCACAGACACATTAGAAAAGTGGTAAGAAACCTATAAAATTAATCTTAATACTATATTTTACTAAACAGATATATCCTATTTATAACATGTAATCAACACAAATATTAATATTTTATGTTTTTTCTTTGTACTAAGCCTTTGAAATTCATATATTGCTGTAAATGCATTTTCCACACACAGCCCATCTCAGTCGGCACCGTCACGTTTAAGCGCTGACAATCCCCCGTGGCCAGTGGCAACATATTGGACAGTGCTGCTTCAGATGCCACATGCCTAACTAAGAGGCTCTACTGTAAAGACAACATAGAAATGAGAGACATCATTTTATTTTTAGAACAGTGTCATCTCTCGGGAATCCAGATGTGAACCATCAGAAACAAACAGAAATTATCCCAGATGTCCTTTCAGAGAATGTATGAGATGCATTTAAGAGTGCCACAAATTGGCCTCCAACTATTTATTCTATTTGTACTCCCCTTCCTTGTTCCTCTTTCTCTGGCTGTCCCTTCGCTATATGTGCTGCTTGCATTTTGGTCCTCGTCTGTCCCCTCTATACGCTCTTCCTGTGGGATTTCCTCCATTGGCTCCAGGCCAGTCACCACTGACATGTGGGTCACTACCTGATTTGTATGTCCAGGTCCTGACCTTTAGCCCTACGCATCTACTGCTGGATATCTGCGTCTGGATGTTCTACAGGTATCTCAAAATCAGGATGCACACAACCAAACCCATCACCTCCCCTGTCTCAACAGCCCTGCCTCCCTTGCCCAGCTACACCACAATGTGCCCTCCCTCAGGGTCCTCAGGGACCATCTGCATCTTTCACCAAGGTATTCAAGCCAGAAAATCACCTCCATCCCAATTCAATCAATCTCCTCCTATGGAGGAGTCTCCTCATGATTTCTCACATCTCTTCCATTCTCTCCATTCCCTGTGCTGCTTACTTAGTTTAGGCCACCATCCTACCTCTGTCCTAGGTTATAAAATGTTTCATTTGGACTCTCTCCCCCAATATGGGCTCTTTCCTATAGTATCTAGACAGATACGACATACAAAAATGCAGCTGATCACACTGCCTCCCTCTCTAGAGCCTGCTGTGGCTCCCCAGTGCCTTCAGGGTAAAAGCCAAACTTTTCCATGGTGAACAGGCT
>CM052441.1:11346707-11396615 GCA_028533085.1 Varecia variegata | reverse complement strand
TTAAAAAAAAAAAAAAAAAAAAAAAAAAAAAAATTATAAAAGCTATTTTAAAAAAAATGGCATCCTATTCTTTTATTAATGTAAAATCTCTCATTTCTATGTTTTTTTTTTTTTGTTTTTTCAGACAGAGTCTCGCTTTGTTGCCCGGGTTAGAGTGAGTGCCGTGGCATCAGCCTAGCTCACAGCAACCTCAAACTCCTGGGCTCAAGCGATCCTACTGCCTCAGCCTCCCGGGTAGCTGAGACTAACAAGCATGTGCCACCATACCTGGCTAATTTTTTCTATATATATGTTTATGGTTGGCCAGATAATTTCTTTCTATTTTTAGTAGAGACGGGGTCTCGCTCTTGCTCAGGCTGGTCTCGAACTCCTGACCTTGAGCGATCCACCCGCCTCGGCCTCCCAGAGTGCTAGGATTACAGGCGTGAGCCACCGCACCCGGCCTTGTTTTCGTTTTTTTAAGTTTTCTTCCCCTCTCTGCAATGTGTTTTCTCAGATTCTTCCTTTCTGTTTTCTTCCCCTCTGTTTATTTCAGTCTTTCCTTGAATGGTAGAAACTTCATGTGGTGGGGATTCTTGCTTCTCCACACACGTGTCGGAGTGAGTCGGCCATCGGACGCTGTGCATGCTCTAAAGCTTGCCAGCCAGGAGGCTTCACTGTGGCGAGCTAGGCAGGGGTCTGGCCTTTTGTTGGGTTCCCTTAAGCCTCACTCCCTGAAGGTATTTTCTCTCATCCGGTCAGTTTCTCCAGAGAGGACTGCTCCAGTCTCCTGGCTGGGTACAATCCTGGCTACTGACATCGTGGGAGCCAAGCTAGGGGAGTGGGGTGGGAGCCACACCGCTTGGTACAGAGCCACTCACTTCATCTCCCTGTTTTTAATAGAGAAAATCGAGCCTTGATGGTGACCCAAAGTCCTTCTGGTTTCCCTTCTCCAGAGAACAGTGCTCTGTTCTTCTACCAGGGTAAAGGAAGCAGAGTGGCCTGGCTACCTGGGCTTGGGGGGCATCTGCCAGTACCACTCCTTATTCACACTTTCCAGCCATCTTCCATTTTATAACGCAGCTCTGTGGACAACCTAACTTTCAGCTTCACCTGATCTCCACTTTCCGAGTCTTGGAACTCTGTGGCATGAGTCAACTTCCTCCAACCTCCATCCTGTTAACACCATCACTGATTTATCTACTTCCTATCTTCCAAAATTCTGTGGGATATCCATCATCTCTATATTTTCTCTCTTGTTATCTTTGCCATTGTGGGTGTGACCTTTTTCCCCTATCATTTTATTGAGGTTTTAGTAGTAAGTGGGGCTATAAATTCATAAGATCAATTTGTCATATTTAAGTAGATACTTTTTTGATTTTTGTACGTTTGCTAAATTACAGTACTGGCCATCAGCATGTTAACTCTTATCACTGCACGCATCATTACCATGTTCACCACAAGAATTTGGGGAGCCGGAAGCCAAGAATGACCCCCACAGTCCAATCATCAGAATTTCAAACATTAGCATCCATCAGAAAATTTTAATTTCATAAAACCTGAAAAATGTGTGGCTAACAAAATTTTTTTAAAAGCAATGCAATGTAGTGCATATTTTAAGATAACTAGAAAATTCTGAATGTTGTCACCACAAAGAAATGATAAATGTTTAAAGTGATGGATATGGGAATTACCCAATTTAATTATTATAATATATATACATACAATGTAACATCACATTGTGCCCCATAAATATGTACAATTATGTGTCAATTTTAAATAAAAAATTTTAAATGCTAATTTTAATATTTTAAAAAAGCCCAACACTTAAAACTGTATGTTAACACCTATTTCATGGGCTTAAATAGTCTGTAAAATAAAGTAAGTACATAAACTGTTTCATAGAATTTTAAAAATAGATGCTACTTACATTTTATAGCTATTAAGCAACTTGGCTACAATGGCCTAAATTTCATGGAAGGGACCAGGTCTAGACAGAATATTCAAAGATAATCTAAAGGCAAGGAACAACTTTTTCTTTCTTTTTTTTTTTAAGAGACAGGGGCACACTCTGCCCCCCAAGCTGGAGTGCAGTGGCATGATCATAGCTCAACGTAACCTCAAACTCCCGAGCTCAAGTGATGCTTCCGCCTCAACCTCCCAAGTAGCTAGGACTACAGGCCTACGCCACCACACTTGGCTCACTTTAAAAAAAAAAAAAATTTGTACAGATAGGGTCTCACTATATTGCTCAAGCTGGTCTTGAACTCCTGGCCTCAAGCAATTTTCCCACCTTGGCCTCCCAAGCATGAGCCACTGCACCTGGGCTGGAGTAACAATACTTCTAATGGTGAATTTGTGGTGTTTACTACAGGCAACTGGAGTCTGATATACTTAGTAAGAACAAACAAGGGGAGTGGGAGCTGAAAATTTCTTCTGTATGCATTTTTTAGGGTCGTCCTCTGTTGCTTTGTTGGGTCGTCCACTGTATGCCAGTGAGACATGCTGTCTTTGCTACACACATGAAGGTGAAATTACAAGTGTGTGGTCTGCAGGTCATGCGATCCTCCTAGCAAAACAAAATTTTTTTAAAACTCTAAAAATTCTAAGCATGCACCAAACACCATACCCAGAAAAAAAAGGGCTCCTTTCTAAGTCTATGGTAATGGGCTGGTGAGCCACAAATAAATAAGCAAATCTGTCAACACTGTTTTGGATACATCATTGCAACTCAACCTGACCTACCACCTTAGAATGGCTTCTTGGTGGATCAATGACACCACTCCATGATGGCATAAGCCTCTATTTAAGTCAACTCTGTGATGACGTGGAACCTATTTGCCCCAAACACCTCCCTAGACAAAGCTCCCCTTCCTCACCAGTCCTGCCTAGCTTCCTCCTGACCTTCCATCAAAAGCCGCCATCTTGCACCCACCTGCCACCCTGGCCAGGAGGACAGGCATTCCACAGCTTATTGACTTCAATGCTAGGTCTTACCTGCTGCTCGTTGAGCTTTCTCTGTATTTCTTCCGAGTTGCAGGAATCGTAGACTATCGGCTTGGCCAGCTCTGACTCGATGTGAGCCAGCCAAGTCCTCAGGCTGCTCATGTTCTTATCGAGCTGCTGCACGGCCACCAGGGTCTCCTTCAGCTTCTTCACCCTGCGGACAAAGACCATGAACGTAACAGCTCCAGCGAGAGCCCGTCTCACGCTTCCCTCACGTGCAGAAGCGAGCGCTGGGTCTAAAGCCAAATTGCCCTGGTCCGTCCTGGCTCTCTCACATGCTGGCTGTGAGACTTTGTGCAGGTTGCACAACCTCCCTGGGTCTCTATTTCCTCAGCTATAAAATGGGGATTTTACAGCCTACAAGAGTACTAGTGAGATTTATATAAGTCGAATAATGTGGAGTGCCCAGTGCATGGGAAATATTCAATAAATATCAGTGAATATTACATGCCACACAACTCTGAATGTAATACTGTAACAGTGACAGAAATCTCATGGTTGCCACAAGATTATTTTCATAAATAACATAATTTATACGCCTATGAGTAATACCTGGGAGAAAAAAACATTTTTTAAACATTTTCAACATATTGTCAACAAACAGATTACACAGCGACGGTTCTGATATTGACCAAGCATAATGTCAGCCCTGTTGAGTTCTATTTCAGCACCTTTGTGACAGAAACTCCGTTAAAAGAAGAAAGCACACATAAGATAAACCACCAGTGAGATGTCACACGCACTCAAGCAATGTGAGAGCTTACCAGTGAGATTACATTAAAGGCAACTGAGGTCCTGTTGGGTTGTAGGCAACAGAGAGCAGATCCAAGGTCTGTACACATCCAGTTTTCTACCTTTGGAGCCTAGATTAGTATTCACTACATGGCATGCTTTCAAAGGAAGACTTTTCCCATTTTTTTTCCCAGGAAGCAGGAAAAAATGTTTTCTTTAAGACTGTCATTTGTCTAACAATCATTTGTGGACGTGTTACGTGTGACATGCCAAGAAGACAAAGATAAATAAGACTCGCTTCTTTCTCTTATGAAGTGTACAATCTGACTGGAAATCTGGACACGGAAACAACGAAATGCAACACGATATGGTAGGAACCTGACTAAAGAAATGAACCCAGTCTCTGGTTAACAAACAAGCAGTGATAAATTCTGTCTGGCCACATTTGGGTAGCCCTTCATTCATTTATTCTTTTCCCATTTGTTGATTTCTTTATTCCTTCTACAGATATTTATGGTGCTAGGTAGACATGGTTCCAGGTAACAAAAATACAGAGACAACTGAAGTTTCCTCCTTGCCACTGAGGAGTTTCGACTCTGATGAAAAGGAAATGAAGGGATAACGTTTGAACTGCATCTGGAGAGCTGGATGGCAGCCAAGAGGAACGCTTCTGGTCCAGGAAGCAGAAAGAAGAAATGCGGAGATTTTGCATCAAATAATGTCATAGTGCTGGGGAGGCTGGGGGCAGGGAGGATGAGGAAGAGAAGCAGAAGAGAGATGAAGAGGTGCGGAGAGATAAGAAGGGTGGGTAGGCGGAGTTCGATTATAAAGATGCTCTAAGGAGGAGACAATGGGTTTGTATGCAGTTTCCGACACAGGGGACCTTCTCCAAGGTTTATCAGCAGAGGAATGATAAGATCAGCTCTGACACAGAGTATGCAAGTTTGAAATGGGGATGTCATGGGAGTCAAGTAAGTAGAAGCATCCCAGCAGCTTACATAAAAAGCCTACACTAGAAACACAGCAGGAAGAGAGGTGAGGATAGAATTGCTAAATTCATGAATTGTCAGGATGTGAGGCTGAGTTAAAAATGATGTATTTTCCAGTCAGGTGACTCATTGGATGCTGCAGCCTCAGAGTATGTAGAAGAGCAGCAAGTTCTAGGATTGATGCTGATTAAGTTTGGGACATGCTGAGGCTGAGAGGCCAGGTAGAAACATACAGAAATGTAGTTCAAGGTCCAGAAGAGAGAAGGAGTTTACAACATCTGCCTAGGTATTGTCCGCATAGAGTTGAAGCCCTGTGAATGGATGAATTTCCTCCTGAGAGGGTGTGGTCTAAGAAGAATGCATTTTAAAAGGCTTGCTAAAGAAGTAGGAATCACGGACTAAGAAAAAATAATCAGAAAGGAAAGAAGAGGACCGGCATAAAGTTAAAGGCAGGAAGTTTTGAAAAGGAAGTGTTGGTCAGAGTGTGTTCTCAAGGCCACCTGCACCAGATTCACCTGGTTTACCTCCTACAAACACAAATTCCTAGACCCCAATCCAGTCCTACTGAATCAGAACCTCTGAAGGTGTGGCCAGGGCATGTGAACTTTTAGCAAGCACTCCAGGTGATTCTTGTGCATTCTAAAATTTGGGAATTACTGGTCTACTTTGTCAAATACAGAGCAGTATAGTAGAATGAGGCCTAAAAAGGGGACCTATGGTCTGGCAACTGGAAGGGCTCTGCCATTTCTAAGTGAGCAGTTTAGCAAGGCCTGAGGACACAGAAAGCAGAGTGCATTTAGGCCAAGTAAGACACTTATGCTAAGGAAGCGGAGTTCATTCTTTCAAGAAAATAGGCAACAAAGGTGAGCAAATACAGTATGGAACCTCTGCAATGACCCGGCTTCAAAGAAAGATTGATTTTTTGTTTGTTTTCTTTGTTTAATGTAGTTTATTGTTTGGTAGCCTGATAATGGTTTTGGGGAGAAAATTAGGAATTCACGTGGAGGAAGCCAAAGAAAGTGGAAAAAGGACAGAAATCCTAGATGAATATAGATGATGGAGCTTGGTAAAGAGCAGGGGTCAAGGGCAGATAAAGGAGTTTTGAAACCCAATGTGGGCAGGGTGTGAGCAGGAGTTTGGGAGGGACACTGGTAGTATTTCTCAACTCCATTATTATCAAGTAAGAGCAAAAAATCAATTACAGAGTCCCTGCTAAGGGCCTGACATGGCTGAGTATACATAGATTGCTCTAAAAAGAAAGGTCAAGGTGACAAAAAGCATATGATCAATGAGCTGTTACAGTCCTTATTTAGAATGCAGTTCTGCTTTTAGACCATGTGTCCTGCATTTTGGTTCTGGAAATATGGTCACCTAATTGGCACTGCTCATCTTAGAGGTAAACAGAAAAGCAGCAAAATACTTCAATCTCTCGGGGTGTCAATTTGGTCCAACTGAGGAAGTATCTTCTTGGAAAAGGTGTCAAGAGCAATATGATTTTTAAGACTGTAGGGATGTGATTTATTTAAAGGCAGGGATCTGCAATAGTATGTTGTCAAAGATTGACAACTCACACTCAGAGTCATTGGGTATGTCCCAACTCTATTACTTTCAGATGTCAAAGAAGTTAAGTTTCAGGCTGGGTTACAGAACCAGCTGAGGGTGCTTTCAAACCACAGATGATTCTGATATGCTCCTTGGGTCAAGAGTCACTGGTATGAAGAAAATGCCTCACAATCCAAGTATTTTGATGTATTTTTAGTTGCTTAAAATTGTTATCCCTTTTAATAAATCAGTGTTTCTTCTTGTCATTTTCCTCAAAGCACTGTCATACAAATAAATACTCTTTCACTATGGTCAACTGTTAATAATTATATCTCTATTTGATTAATTATAATTAATAATGATATTTATATTAACATTTTCAGTTTGTAAAAGCACTCTTAGGTACATCATTTTGTTTTGAAAAAAATGTGTATTTAAAAATTATGTTCATATTCCATAATATATTCTATTGATAGGGAAAGAAAATGTGTTGCGATGTTTATCATGATTTATATTTCCACTCAAGATAAGACCTCTCTGATTATTAACAGCTTTATAAGTACAAATTGTATACTATCCCCTAGGTACTTCAAAGCATTGGCCTTGAACAGTATTTCCAAGAACTTTAACATACAACCCATTCGCATTTCTCTCATATATAAGACAAAATTCATATGGGTGTCAGTCAGTAAATGACAGTTTTACAATGGCTCGTGGGTGCAGAGCTCGGGGAACACATTTCACTAATGACCAAGGCATGGACAGAGAATTTAACATGGTCCTAGCTGTAACGCCCTAGACTGAAAGGACAGCCTACAATCAATAAACCCACTGGAACAGGACTGAAGAATGGCACATAGCACCGAGGTGCCTGTCCTGGTTTCACCCCTGCAAGAGTGTCCTCTCAGCAACCTCTTCCCACTTCACCATCTTCCTGCCTTCAGATTTGGTAGGATCCTAATGCTGACTACACGTCAAGATGGGGTTTTATAGCAACCTCATAATATCATTAGGGTTTCACTAGAGGGTAGTGGGCTTGTTTCCTTCCTACCCTTACTTTAACTCCCTGGTATTATTTATGCACAAGTTGGTCTCCTTCATGGTAAGTTCCTTGGAAAGCTGGAACTGTGAATTTCCGCATTTCGATTTTTTTCCTCCCCTGGCCATACTAAGCTCAGTGCTTTGCACTAAGTGGGCACTATTTAAATGCCTGCTAAACATTAACAATTAGTATTCTAAGTAAAATATTTTTATTTAATTAATGTTTTAATTTTAAAAAATTTATCTGATATTAAATGTGTACTTAAATTTTTCTTGTAGGTCCAACATTCTTCAGAAATGGTCTATTTGTCAAGTACTAAAATTCATTTATTTTCTTGGTTCAAAACTTACGAATATGATCAAAAGATCCAAAGCACAAAGGAATGTGAGTAAACATTGTCCCATTGGATTGGCTACACTAGCAAAATAAATTACAGGATATCTTCTATAATATTGAATGAGTTCCAAGTCAGAGTGGTTAGTGTGCAATATGTCAAGGGCATCGTGACATGGAAATGCTTGTTCATATAGTGCATTAGGGACAAGTTCCTCTTTCAAACTAATGTGTAGATTTAGTAAAGTAGTGGGGGTGAACGTTTAAGTGGCTCTCCTTTCTCATTTTTTAAAAAGTATATTTTACAACAAGTAGCGTAATGTATTATGTGTGTATATGTGTGCATGTATGTGTGTGCTGTGGGGGAGGTGGGTAATAGAGGTCCCCATAGATTTGCCTTGGCCTATTAAACTTGATCCATGTGCTGGACATGGATCATTCTTTTTTAGGAGAAATGTCCATGTTTTTTCCATTATTTCTTTGAAGGAAATCCTTGGGTAAAAAATATTTTTTATTTATCTACCATTGTAAGGAGTTTAAGCAACATCCCTTTGGGTAGCGTCCAGGATTATAATTCAAAATAGATGCCTGCAGATGTCACATGTCTGAGTAAGTTTAGCAAGCCTGATAAATCTGAAAGTCTCTGCAGCTTACAGTTCTCCTTTCACTGTCCAGTGTGTATCACGGGCATTTGACCTTTCTTGAGAAGGATTCCACTCTCAAATCCGATTGTCCAGCTTCTTAACACTGTCACATGAAAACACACACACACACACACACACACACACACACACACACACATGTACTTACCTAACTACAAATATATATTATATTTATATTTCACTACTTCCCTTCAAAGTAATTTAGTATATCCATAACCCAAAATAAAACAAAAAATCCAAATTCTAAATATAATACAACCAAAGTACCACTGATAAATCTTACTCATTTGTAGGAATTTATTTGGGAAATAATATGGTAAAAGAAAAATATTTTTAAAAATTCAAAATGAAAATCCCTGTCATATTTTTATTACAACTGAAAAATATGAACTAAACTTTAGCATAATGCAATGAAATTACTATTTATGACATACATGTGTAGATTTTGCACATATATTTTATAAGCTTTATATGAGTTCGTGACTAAAATTCACTTACAAACAGAAACACAACTTTCTCACACGCACGAAATCCTCCAGGCCCCTGAAATCTGATTTTTATGTAATAAAGGGAAAGCTTTCAACTACAAAGCTGTGAACTGGCTAAGGCTGAATTTCAGTTTCATCAGAAGCCTATCCTTTAAATAGCAGATGACACACTAACTGGGTCTTTTTTTGAATCTCCTTCCTGTGTCTCAGCCTCTCTACTGTAGCCATACTCCTTGCATGATGCACACGGGCCAGAGACAACTGGAATACCGAGTCAGAATAAAGTCCATTAACCTTTTCATCCCGCTCTGCATGCCTAGTAGGGGACAAGAAAGCAAAGCAACAAATAACTGTTAGGAGTCCACGGCCAACAACCTCCTAACACCCATCATCTTCACTCAACGCTGGCAAAAACGATTCTGGATTAAAGTTTCCAGCATCTACCCTATAACCCCCACGTAACATGAAAGCTATGCACAATGGAAGAAACTCAAGGAGATGCCTGCCTTGTGACATCGCAGTTACAATCTGGGAGATCTGCGTCCACGCAGCCGTCCTCTGCCATCCTCAGGGCACGCAGGTCCTCTGCCACCACCATGAAGCTTCCACTTGCAAAAGTTAGGCTCTGCAGAGCAAAAGGCTAAATCTTGCGTGGGGATGAAAGTTTCCCCTTGTCTGTGTATAGAAGTATGCAAATGCTCACTCTAGACAAGTGTTGGTTGTCTCTGCCTGATAACATGACACTGGGCAGTGACAAGTGGTCATGTTTCTAAATAAAACCTACATTCATTAACATGTGCCAGGCTTGATCTCCTGGAATGTAGGCCACAGGGTGTAAGAAGGGGAAAAAGCTCAGTGTAATCTGCAAGGAGGAGGAAGCAACAGGTCTAAAGAAAGGATAGCAAAAATAATGCTGGCTGCAGACAACTCCGCTCTTCTGCAGGGATGGTCAACTTTTCTTGAGGGCTGTTTGTTACACTGGGAAAGCTATTTGACAAAAACAAATCATTCCAATGCAAACAAATAAACAAAACCTCCACAAGTGGCAGTAATAAAATGAGCAACTTCTTTTGTCCTTGGGTTTAATATGCCAGCTCACTCATGTAAGTAGTTTTGGGGGTTGTTTGGGAAGGTGGGAGGGAAAAGTACCTGGTCTTTATCTTTGAATAGATTATTTGAGCATGAAAAATAATGAAGAAATATTATTCTCTCCTTACATATTGAAAACCTTTGTCCTTTGAAACAAATGATGTAAGGTGACAAAAATAATATGTTCATTTTAGGATAATAAAAAAAATGTATCTATTCATTTGCTTGGTGGGATTTCAGATAAATATTTTTCTTTTGTGAATTTCAAGAGTTTTCCAATTTTCCTGTGCTAATATAACTAAGTTCATAATTTAAACTTTTAAAGGCAAGTCTCCAAATTATTAATTACTAATAATGTAATAAAATATAACTAATGCTGGTTGCTTGAAGTCTTTTTTTAAGTATACACACAAATAAATTGTAAATAAATAAATCATTAACATTTGATAAGTTCTTTTTAAAAAGGCCTATATGATGAATTATAACTAAAATAAAGCATTTTGTTCTGGTCATGTGATTTTATTGTTTTTAAAACAGAATACTGGAGGAAATGCATTTTCTTTATAAAAGAAATAAAGAAATTTTGTATAAGAAATATACTCCAGAAAACTCAGTACTCAAAGATAACCTGTTGTGAATTCTTTTATAAAACAATCACTCCTCTGATATATTATTTTTCATAATCAGAAATGGAAATATGTAAGCTTTGATCAAAGGAATATATTGGTCATTATTTCATCAGAGTAAGTTTGTTTTTTCTTGATTATGATTAACATTTTAAAAAACTTGAGATCTTCAAAAAATTGAGTCAAAATTTCCTTAGTTTAATTCCTTTTTACCTTATTTAGTTTTCCTCACGGGGTTAAAAATGTTTTACTTTATTTTCATGCTCATTATTGTTAGCACAGTATATTTATTCCAGTGAACTAAATACGAGGCAAGGCAGAGCAAGGCATTAAAGACACGATTATTGTGATAGCAAAAACTGACAACAACACTGATGTTTGTAAACAAAGAAAACACTGGGTAAGTCATAGTATATTTGCACTACGGAATACTCTGTAGCTATCTAAAGAATGAGATTGGCATACATAGTATTTTATAGTATAGGCAGTCCTTTCCTTTGCATTGTCTCATTGGTGATGTGGCAGTTAGTTTCATGACCATTTTGAAAATGAGGAATCTGGGGCTCAGGCTCAGAGAAGTTATTCAGTAGGCCCTAGGTCACACAGCAGAACCACAAAAGAAGTGGATAAACTCTGGCATCTTGATTAGTTCTGTGCTGTTTCCATACTTGCTGCATCAATGCATTCCTCATCCTGACAAGGCACCTTCTGGCTTGACCACTTTTAGGTAATAACACTAGACATAAGTTCCCAGGATTAAGTTTCCTTTGACCTCCAATGTGGGTAGAACTCCATTTAGTTTGAAACGCCTCCTGAGAGCAGCCGCTATGGACTCCACAACACCGTCCTTGCACTGCATGTGCGGTGTTTTAAACTCCCTCTGGGATGAAAGCTGACCTTGATTGAGCACATTGTGTGCTAAGGGGTTTACAGGTCCCATCTCATTTAATCCTCCTAATAACCTTGCGAGTTAGCTACTCTTCTTACGCCCCCTTTACACACGTGGTAACCGAGGTACTGAGAAGATAGGCAGCTCGGTGAAGCAGAGACACTTCAGGACGAAGGCAGTCGACCCCCGGAGCCCGTGCTGCTCAGCTCACCTGCCTTTGTGGCACTTTCACCCTCTGTCTTAGATTGAGAAACCCAACAAATACTGGTGGAACCACTATGTGCACAGAACTCCATTAGGTTCTGGGATCACTACGGAGATTAGATTCATGCACATTTTAGTAGAGAGAACAGACTGTAAACAATTGATCACACAAGATCCCACACAGTGCAGGGCAATGCCATGAAGGAGAAGCACAGAAAGCCCGCTGAGCAGGTAGGAAGACTCTGCTCTAACTTGAAGAAAAGGAAGAGCATGAAGAACACCAGGAGCTGGCCAGGCCACGGGCAGGAGAGTGGCAGGAGGAGACAGCACAGCGGGAAAAGCCCTGTGGACGCAGCCACTGGGGACTCTGCCTTATCACCCTTACTTCATTAGGGACCATTTTCTTTTTCATCGTTACATCCCTGGAGCAAGTGCCAGCAAACTACAGCTGGCCACCTGTTTTGGTAAATAAAATTTTATGGGAGTACACCCACGGTTTTCTATTTACATATTTATTTTCCGTGGCTGCTTTCACTCTACAGTGGCAGAGTGGTTGCAACAGAGACTATCTGGCCCCCAAAGCCAAAAATATTTGTTACCTGGTCCTGTACAGAAAACACTTGCCAACCTCTGCCCCATAGCAATGGGCACAGTACTTCCTACATAGTAGACATTCAATAACTTTTTAAATTATGTTTGTTTTTACTTTATTTCTACAAAATGTTGAAGGGTATTATAATAAATACACAGATTAAAAACAACCAGTCACAAAGACCACAAATCGTATGATCTGTGTACATGAACTATCCAGAACAGGTAAGCAGAGAGACAGTAGATTTGTGGCTTCCCAGGGCTGTGAGAAGTGGGGAGGACAGAGAGGAAGAAAGAGTGACTGCTAATGGGTAGGAGGGTTTTTATTTGGGGGTGATGAAAATGTTTTAAAATTGTGAAAATAGATGCACAGCTCTATAAATACACAAGATATCTATGAATTATACATTTTAGATAGGTGAGTTATATGGCATGTAAATTGTGTCTCAACAAAGTTGTGATTGAAAAAACCAAAACCAAAAGAGCCAAATAACTGCCATGTGCTTTTGTTTTGGTGATGGGGATTTAGGTTTTGTAGAGGGAAGATAAAGTTACTTTATTAGAAGTTCCAGTAAACAACAACAACAAATTATAACAGAACAAACAAGCCGAATCTGACCTTCCTAGATACTACGGTAGGAAATGTTAAATTCATTATACACCATAAGGAGCACTGAACAATTAATGCTAAAGACAAATGTCCTGTTAGTCCCGAGCTCTAGAGAAATCACTATGTGGCTTTTTGTATAGGGGTCACAGACAAAAATGAGAGCCAGTATCCTCAAAGGCAGTTTTACAAAAATTAGAGTGATGCTTCACCAGTAGCAGTTTATGTTGACTCTTAATGAAGGCCAAGGGCTCAGAAATATTTTTAGTTGTCTAGGCCAGCGCTAAACAATAGAACTTTCTGAGATGACAAAAATGTTCTGTGTCTTCAGTGTCCAGTAAGGTAGCCACTATCCTCATGTGGTTATTGAGCACTGAAAATGTGGCTAGTGCAACTAACTATAATTAAAATTAAAGTGTTAATTGAATTTTATTCAATTTATTCAATTAATTTAAATAGCCACCTGTAGCTAGTGACTGCTGTACTGGGCAGAGCAAATCTAGAAAGTAGGAAATGAATACTAGAACATTATCTATTGAGCCCTAAACGTTACCGAGCAAGTTTGGTTGTCCTAAAAAACTGACAATGCTTGATGATACAGTTAGTCTAAAAACTCAGTGCAAAACATATCTATTTTGTACTCAGAATGGTCTAAGCTAATCCAATGGTGATATGACATTGATTCTAAAGTATGTATTCTATTTGCATGTAAGTAATAGGTTTTTTACCAGTTTATCCTTATCTTTTTTCTTTCTTTGCTTCTGTGATCAAAAATTGGAAGATAGAGTTCATGTTTTATATTAGCGGGGAAGATGTTCACTCAGAAATATGATCATCACCAAAAATAACCTTTCCATTCCCACAAGAGTACCCAAATAGCACAGAAATATCAAAAGGCACACACTAGGTTATGTTCTGCTTTAATGAATCAGTGTGAAAAAAAGTTGGAAGAGGGAAGAGTCGTGAATGAGACTGAATCATGAAACCTAATACCAGCGGGCAGTTCACAGTTGGAGATGGGTGTGGGAATATCATCGAGTCTGTGCACTAATCGATAAACAAAGAAATGGAACACGAATGTGATGGCCAAGTGTCTTTTGGGAGAGGCTGCAAGGGAGACTGTGAATCCAAAGTGGCATTAAACTCCAGGACAACCTAATGATCAGAAGGTCATGTTCTAATCTGGAAAGACACAATTACAAATGGACAATACATATACAATTCCCATTCCCATGGGAATTATATCTCTGTATGATGAGACTCTTCGTAAGTGGAAACATATGTGAGCACTTTAGTGGCTATAGTGCAAAGCATGTGTACCTTATAAATATATAACTGATTCAAGATTGTTAATGTATCTTTTGGGAAGGTAAACTAAATAGCATCTAGAAAATTCTCACCTGAACAGCCAGGCAAAAATGTTATAAATAAATACGACTTTGAGGAGAAAGTACCAAACGCATTTGCTGTAATGATGGCTAATAGCTGGAAATACACTAAGCTACCATTAACAACTAAATTACATTAAATTTAATTTAAAATATCTTTGACATAGTGCCTCCCCATTCTCTACACCATTGAGCCACTAAGAGTTAAAGAAGAATATTAACTAGCTCAACTGGATTACATGGAAACGTAAATCAATCCATGAGTCATAATTTGGCAGAAAAAAATCCCAGGGGTGTTTACCAAGTGGGCAGTTTCCCTAAGGATATTTATAGCACCAATGGCTTCAATTTCTTCTTTGGAAACAAGATTTTGTTATCATTTTAGCGACTGGGAAGTGAGACTGAACATAGCATTAGATTTCTAAAACCTACATCTATCTAAAACTTAGAGTAACTGAAGCTAAAACGTTGTTTCCATGTCTTCCATAGTGCCTTTACCAGAGCACGCACTTAGCTCATTGTTTGACTTCATTTTCTTGCATGTTTATAGTCCTACCCTCGAACGAAGGGGTCTCTGTCATTACATCCCCATAGTCTCTCACAGTCGCTGTCACACTGTAAGTACTTCACAAAGGATCTTGAAATTGGATTATCAAGATCAATAACAGAACCTATCTTCCACTGTATTCTAAGAGGAAAAAGGAATCCCAAACCTGACAGGCAGGAGAGCACAATGGACTTATGAGTCAGAGAGTGCGGGCTCTGCCACTCAACACATGCCTGTCCCTGGGCAAGCCCCAGCCTCAGCCTCTGCATCTGTGAGATGGTATTATAACAACAAGGCCACCTCAACACCGCCCACCTGCTATGAACAACACATGAGAAGAAGCATATGACGCCTGCAGCCTGGTCACCGGCACAAACGAACTGTTCAATAAATGCGAGCTAGTACAGTGCTATTGTTAAACATTTTAAAAGTTATTATATACTTATTCCATTTTTGTTTCATTACCATTAAAATAAATTATAATCTCACCTTCTTCAGTTACTTTTTGATAACTCTCTTACAGAAAAAAATATACAAAATATTTTTAAAATCAGCTTACAGAATTGTCATGCCCATGTGCAGTTTTAGTGCACACAGTATGCAAAGGGCACTATTTCATGTCCACCTTTATGTAGCATGGCTAAGGAAAGAAACCCAGACTTCAAAAATGGATTGTGGGATAAACCCAAAACAGCTGTGAATCAGCAGCATTTGTAACAGTCCGACTCTCCTGACTGCCATGAAGAACATCCACTCAAATATTTAAGTATGCATTCATTTATTCATTGAAATATATATATATATATTTTTGAGATAGAATCTTGCTCTGTTGCCCTGGCTAGAGTGCCATAGCGTCAGCCTAGCTCACTGCAACCTCAAACTCCTGGGCTCAAGGATCCTCTTGCCTCAGCCTCCTGAATAGCTGAGACTACAGGCGCGCACCACCCACGCCCAGCTAATGTTTTTCTATTTTTAGTAGAGACGGGTCTTGCTCTTGTTCAGGCTCATCTCCAACTCCTGACCTCAAGTAATCCTCCTGCCTTGGCCTCCCACAATGCTAGGATTATAGGCGTGAGCCACTGCGCCCGGTCTCATTGAAATATTTATTGATGCCACATTACATTTAGGCACTGTTCTTGGTGCTTCTGACATACGGTGAATAAAATGGATAAAGCTGCCTGACCTCAGGGTACCTACATTCCAACATGAAGCAAAGTTCACCTAAAACAAAGGGTCTATTTAGTCATTCCTTCTTCTAACAGTAAATAACATAGTGCATCATTCAACATATCAGACTTTCATATTGCTCGTAAACATCCTCGAATATTTTTCTTTTTAACTTTTATCCTGTTTACTCACGCTGCCCTTCTATGGCAGAAACTAAATGTAACATTTCCTCTCAGATGTGAGGCAGATGCTTATCATTTGTTATTGCTAAAGCTGAGCACAAAATTACGATAATGCAGCAGCCAATTTGTACGGCTGAGCAGAGTGACAATAGTCGGATTTATTCCCACAACTTATTAACCAAAAATAGAGTAGGAATTTTGTAATATATATGTTTTGCCACTGCAGACAACACCACCCCCCACAAAGACCGGTCGGCAGTATCTCTTTCTTCCTGATAGGAGGCTGAATACTCACGAAGCCCTGAAATAATTTTCTCTTGAAAATGGATTTTGTTTGGATATGTATTAATATGACTCTCTCTCTCTCTCTCAGCTACATGCAAACACTAGATTTATGAAATAAGAAGGAGAATTTTCAAGTTAACGAAAGTGCCAATTATGAAGACAGCATGAACATTTTTCAAATGGTGAGATAACCCAGGAAGAGAGAGTGATTTATAGGATCATCTTTACCTGAAATGAAAGGTGAACTGAAAGGTAAATGAAACATTTAAAATGTTGCCCACACGTGACCTGTTGACTTGGGTCCTCTTTACCTGGCTGCAATGAGGTCTAGGAGATGCTGCCACCGGTCGTTGACCTTTCCAAGCTTGTATTCAATCTCGGATGCTTTGCTTTCGTGGCTGGCTTTAGCAAGACGTTCTCCCATTTGCTGGAGCTGTATTTTGTTCTCTTGGGCAATAGCAATTTCTTCTTGATAATCCTGTGTAACAAATAGCAATCACAGAGGTCAGAAAGCATATTCTCAATGGATTCAGTCCCGCCTCTACTAGAATCATGGTAATTATAGTTTTCTACTGCTTGGAAATAGTGCGAGCATGAGAACACCATGTAAACTTCAGTCCATGTGCATGAGAATAAGTAGTACCCATTATTTTCAGGTTGTATGCAGAGTCAGGATTAAATTTTTATATAGGTGTTCTTGAAGGAAATGGGAGAATAATCTCTACTTCAAATGGACATTAAAAAACAATAAAAGTACATACATAGATACAAAAAATAAAATTTGAAGGATTTTAACACTAGGAAATTATACCTTATTGCTCTAATCACTAACCTGATATTATATTTAAAATAAATTCTAATACAAATAGTTGCCATATATACACACAAACACCTATTCAATCGACATATGCAATGTATATATGTAAATGTGTATACGTGTGTGGTGTGTGTCAAGTATGTTATTTGTGCAGAGTATCTTACAAGAGCTCCTTCATTTTAAAGAGATATCATACACGCAATGCCAATTATCTTGCAACACATAAATCAATGATAAATTAACTTTCAAGAATAATAGCGATTAATTTTAGAGAATCAATGGGCTTCAAACCTTCTTGATTTACCCAGCTTCTGTGTAGCTTCCCTTAAAATTATTTTAGTTTTCAGAGAACAGACTCCATGTGGTTTATATGCAAGAGATAGGCACTACATGGTGTGATTTAAGTGACAATGAAAGGACATTTCCTACCTCCATGTCCAGTGACCTGCTGACTCTCTGACACAGAGACAAGATCCAATCTTTAGGACCAACTCTTTCATTTTTGGCTTAAGCTCCTGTTATATAGCAAATATTTTCTCAGCAAAATAATATATGAAGACAGGTATTATACGAGCACGAATATTTTAACCTTCTCTTCCTCTAAAGTTGGTGTGGGAACAGGGCTACCCTCCCAAGTCATTTACCTAAGCAAAAAGGGCCCCAGAGGAAGGAGAAGGGCCAAGGAAATGTTATTCCAGTCCAGTGTTTAGTGCTTTCCTAATGCCCTCCTTTTTATGTTATTTCAACACAATGGGAATCAAAGACTACTACATTGGATGCATTTATTAATAGTTACCATATTTCATCACACATTTGAGGTGGTCTTATGGAGCAATGTTTATTTCAAAGGAATTACTCCAAGCCTTAAAAAGTATTTATAGTAAAGTAATCCTCTTGGGTTGTCTTTAAAATTAAACTGTTTTTGAGTGTTAATACCGGTAAACATTAATATCTTTGCTTCCCTTTTTTTTTATCAATTGCTTTTTTCTATGTTGTCAAAATTACCAAACCTTGATGTTATTTTTCTTTATAAAAAGAGACACCACAAATAACACCCAGCAACTAGCAAAACACAATTAATTGTTAGCAGATGCTAAAATGAAATCTGTGTCATTTCAGGCCACATTTGATAGGTTTACAGTATCAAATAAATATGCATAGAATTTGCAATCTTCTATAACATTAATATTTCATGTTGGCTTTGAAAGTTTTACTTTTCTCTCTATATATGTATATAGACAAAGATATTTTTTCCTAATAACCATTTATATTTCTTTTCAGAAAGAATGAAACCATAATTCATTGACTCAGTAAATACCGAGTGCCTCTGAGAAGTTAGGCATTGCTTTGGGTACAGGGGATGTAGCAATGAACAAAAGAGACAAAGTCTACATTTCCTTGAAGTTTATAGACCAGTGGGACTTCCATTTGGACAGACAATGAATAAGTAAATGCGAGATATACATTGTGTATTAGATGGTAATAGGTATGTTAATGAGAAACACAAACATTAAGATGATTAAGTATTCAAAAACGATGTGGAAACCACCCTGAAATTATCAAAAACTTTTTAAATGCCAGTAAATTTGATCAGCTCTATATAGACATGAGAAACGTTCTGGATCCAACTGAATATATAAAACAATTTAATAACACATACCAACTTGAAGATAATATAAAGCCAAAATTTTCAGGAAAGTCTTCATTCCTATCTATGATCTATAAACTATGTTTTGGAGAGAAAATGTCAGTTACCATTTATCATCAGAATTTTTTCTTTTAGTTCCTCTATTGACTTTATCTCTTTAAAAACAAAAACAGAAAAACAAAATAAAAGAAACCTAATACACAAAAAATGATTCCTACTGAACAGGTAGCTAAAACTCCAAAATATTGAACATTATCGGCAGATAATCTATTTCATCACAAATTGAAAGTATTTTATGTATTTTGTATGTAAAGCAGTCCTTCCCATGCAAGCTTATTTTAAATTAAAAGATAAAACCTTTAAAATATAGTGCTCCTTTGACAGGAAAGTAATTATGAGTAAAGCCATCTTCTGTACCTGTTAGAAGTGTACCTAAGCATTACGAAGGGTGGAACGTAAGTAGCCGCGCATTCTGTACCTTCCTGAGCTTCTCGATCATTTCCTCAATGAGGATGTCTCCATTCTGGGACACTTTGCTTTCCATCTGAGTCAACCACTCACAAAGCTCCTTGTTCTTTTCACCGAAGACTGCCCACTCGTTCAGTCTTTCACTTACTTGCTGCCGCCTCAAAGAGAGCTGAAAAGTTTAAAAATAGGCAAAAAGACAATTAGAGAGGAGCCCATAACCCTGAGGAAAATAGAAAATAAACTAGGACTAAAATGAACAATAGTTGTATTAATATATCTTTTTAGTCCACTGTTTCCTGAAGTCTAGAATTTGCCATTAAATACAGCGGAGGCCGCTGAACCCTATGGTTCTTTCCTTAAGAGTCACGTGCACATTAGCTTATTAAAGGTTCTGAATAATCCATCTTCAAACAACAATTCTTTCAGCTTAGCTATGATACATCATCAGTGAGTGTACTCCTTCCCCTCAAACACCCCGAGTGCCTTCTGAAAGAAATTTAAAAGAAAAGGGAAAGATGGAAGAAAAGAATGGTAGAGAAGGAAGGATAAAGAAAAAAAAAGAAAGAAAACAGAAGGACAAAGGAAAAAGAAAGAAACGAAAAAGGAAAAAGAAGATCAGGTAAAGAAGGGAAGGAAGCAAAGCAGGAAGAATGATAGAGCCTCAGGCATGTAGAGAGCAGGGCAGGGGAGGCAGGGACAGTGGCTGGCAGTGGGGACACATTCCCGTGGCTCAGCTCCATACTGACAATTTTGCTTTTTGCAAGTTCCTTCATTTCTCTGTTGTTTTCATTTTTATTTATTTATTTTTGTTTCTTTTCCTTCTTTTTTCCCCTACATAATAGCTTTACTGAGATATATTTCCCATACCATACAATTCACCTGTTTAAAGTGTACAATTCAGGGGTTTTAGTATATTAACAGAGTTATGCAATCAATAAATTTTAGAACATTTTCATCACTCTAAAAAAAATAAAAATTGCTGTAGCCATCAGTGGCCATCCTCCTGCTTCTCTCCACCCACTCCCGGCTCCAGTGTCTTCTGTCTCTATGGATGTGCCTGTTCTGGACATTTCATAGAAATGGAATCAGACAATATGTGGCCTTTTGTGACTAGCTTCTTTCACTTAGCATATTTTAAAGATTCATCCATGTTGTAGCACATACCAATACTTCATTCCTTTTTATTGTTGAATATATTCCATTGTATGAATATACCACATTTTATTTATTAATTCCTCTGCTGAAAGACATTTGGGTTGCTTCCACCTTTTGTCTACTAGGAATAATGCTGTTACAAACATCTGCACACAAGTGTTTGTATGGATACATGTTTTCATTTCTCTTGAGTATGTACCTAGGAGTGGATTTGCTGATGCTGGGTCATATGATAACACTACAGATTGTTTTCCAAAGTGGTTGCACCATTTTACATTCCCACCAGCAGTAGGGTTCCAATTTTTCTATGTCTTCATCCAATTTTTTATTATTGCCAACACAATCAGTATGAAGTGGTATCTCACTGTGGTTTTGATTTGAATGTGCCTAATGGCTAATAATGTGGAGAATCTTTTCATATATTTCTTTGCCATTTGTATATTTTCTTTGATAACTATCTAGTCAAATTCTTTGCTTGCTTTTTAATTGGATTGTCTTTTTATTATTGAGTTGTGAGAGTTCCTTATATATTACAGATACAATGGGCTTGTTTTCTTATCACTAGGTCTAGAATGATCCTTTTCAGAATTCTACAATTCTCTGACTTCATAATACAGCAGTCTTGTTTTTACAGTGCTGGCTGAGATACTAAGGAATGTTTCTAGTTGAACTACACTACAGATTAGCAAAACATAATATTGATTTGAGTGGTGAGAAGGTTTAAAGATGTTCTTCCACACAGTCTTGCTGACAACGCCATTCCACTACCATTGGAATTAAACACCTTCCCGTCAGTTTTCTTTCCTCCCCAACATTTTATTATCAAAAATTTCAAACACAGAAAAGCTGGAAGAATTTTCTGGTAAGCACTTACGATATATACCTAGACCCTGAAATTGTTAACATTTTGTTATATTTTGCTTTAATACATATATTGTTCTATCAATCCATTTACTTTTTATATACTTCAAATGAAGTTCTTTTTGAAGATGAAAATGAAAATATTTTTAAGGTGCCATATACTTCCTAATTATCAATTCTGCCTAGGATTGGCTCTATTAATGATTAGGTGGATAATATTTAAAATCTCACATGACCCCAAATATTTGTGATTCTGTATTCAAGAAAACAGGTGGGAATTAGGCCATGAGCCCAGGATACCGACCTTTCTCAAGGCCAGCCTCAGGCAGAGCAAGCTGCCTAGATAGTGAGCACCATAACCTATCTTAGTTGAAATGCCACCCTTAGAAAATCATTCTTTTGAGTTATGATCTTCTAAAATAAAAATTTCTCTGGGTTGGGTGACAATGATGAATCCATTAATCATTTCCCCATTAGTATAATTCTGTTTTCCACTTAGCTGTTTTTGTTTTTTTGGCAGAAGAATACAGAACAGCCAAAAGGCAGTGAACACACTAGGGGCGGGTACTGCTAGGAATGCAAAAGCTAAGGAAACACAGGCTAAAAAGATTTGGAGACAAATTTTGCCTACTTGAAGCTGTACCCAAGACAGTGCCTACGCGCACAATCCTTCAAGCATCCCTTTCTTCTCTAACTTGGAGGGCAGAGTGCACTCTGATCTTCTGCAGGGTCTCTAAACTTTTAAATCCTCTGGTGACTATGACCTTTTCCCTTTCATTCACAGAGCATCAGAGGCAGGAGTCTGGCTGATAGTTAGAATTCTGGTTCAACTGATGTCCAAGCTGAAACTATATTTGCACAATTGGGTTCTCAAAGTAACTGTTTTCTAAGAAAAGGTTAGAAAGCCCTGCCCTTCTGACTTAAGATGAACAAGGCTTGCTGTGAATAGCGCCTCACCTACTCTTGGCCATGAGCCAAAAATGAATTCTAGGGCTTTACTCCCAGCAGATGCTGGGAAGATGACCATGTAATGGAAAATATTACCTATTACTTTGAGAGGTAGGTATTTTTATTCCCATTCCAGAGACAAGGAGAGTGAAAGTTGGACACATTTGAGACATCTGTTTACAGTCAGTACGAGATAGAACTTGCAAAATTCAAGTCTTTTGATACAGGTTGCCATATGATATTATGATTAAATATCCAAAAGTAGCTGAAATTCAAAACTTGTTTCCATCTCTTAATGATATGACCAGGACAAGGTTACTCATCTTCTCTAACCCTTATTCTCCCCACTTGTAAATTAATCTTATGTTTGTTCCAAAATTCATTAAACAAATGTTTATTGTTAGTGGTAAACAAGTGTCTACAATGTGCTAAGCACTGTCCTATGTACAGTTAATACAATATAAACCAGAAAGTAAGCTAAGAAAGTGATTGGTATACACTGCAGACCTAACAAAAGATCTCCATTACTATGCTGTTGCTGCTGCTACTACTACTATTATACATGACTACAGGGCAGCATTTAAAATTTTAATCTTTTTCTTCTTGACACTCACATGTTCAATATGTCCACTAAACAGCTTGAATATACATTCCTAGTGTTTATCACACACCACGAAAGCGGGCTTTCCTTTGGTTACTGTGGAGCTATACCTAAAACAGCTAGGCTACAAGCTGGGGGCAAAGCCAGGCCAAAAGCTTTGCAAAAGACAAAAATTCACCAGGAGGATGGTATTTTCCTTTTGGCTTGTAAACGATGAGTTAACCTGACCATCTCTTTATTTGGACTCAGCCGAAACCCTCAAATCATTTCTCAGTTAGTATATATTTATGTTTTCGCAAGGACACAAATACACTGCATTGCCAACAGCTGACAGGTCCCGGCTAAAACGTCCAAAGTGTGAGGCAGCTGAACAGGAAATACATCTTTTTCTACTTCAATTATTTTTACCATGACATTTTGAAAAAAACGAGCAATTACGATGATGATATATGTTTATATTTCAACTAGAATTACTCCCAGATCTACAAACCAAAGCAGGAATGAGAGCACGGGCTGCACACAGGCACGACACATGACTAGGGGAGTCCACTTGAAACAGGAGACTTTTACGCATCGACTCCACCCTACAACGTTTCCTTACAGCCTGTTTTCCTCATTCTCACTGCTGTTCCAATTACTCCTGACTCCTCATCAACGGCTTCCGTCAGAATAGGAGTGGACTACTTGCTCCTTAGCATGGATAATACCAGGTTTAACTCAAGTTTTTTGACTTTTACAATGAAACATGGGTGCAAGCTCATTTCCTTTTGTGGTTTCATACTTGACAGAATGTTCACCAGAAACAACTAACTCAAGAACTAGAAACTAATCTCTTTCTCTCCTTAGAGTTATATCCTGGCACCTGGAGCAAACCCATGACTAAATTCTCACTGGTTTAAATACTTCTATTTAAATGGAGGTAATATGAGAGAAATATGCTTTAGCTTCATGCCTTAAGACACTTCAACATAGAAAGTTTCTAGAAACACTATATATTCAATTGCCTTGCTCTTTTTAATGTCTTAGTCTACTCACAAGAGCAAGGTATTAATCTCTTCATAACATATATAATCCACAGCAGATGTTTTTCCCCCCAGATCTCATGTTGAAATTTGGCCCCCAGTGTTGGAGGTGGGGCCTGGTGGGAGGTGTCTGAGTCATGGGGGCAGATCCCTCATGAATTGCCTGGTGCCCTCCCAATGGTGATTAGTGAGTTCTCACTCTGGTAGTTCACACAAGAGCTGGTTGTTTAAATGACCCTGGTACCTCCTCCCCTCTCTCTTGCTCCTTCTCTCACCATGTGACACACTTGCTCCTCCTTCCCCGTCAGCCTTGACTGGAATCTCCCTGAAGCTCTCACCAGAAGCAGATGCTGGTGCCATGCTTCTTGTACAGTCTGCAGAACTGTGAGCCAAATAAACTTCTTTTCTTTATAAATTATGCAGCCTCTAGTATTTCCTTTGTAGCAACACAAAATGGACTAAGATATACGAGATAAGGATGCTTTCGCTTCATGCCTTAAGACACTCCAATACACGAAGTTTCTATATTTAGTTGGCTTCCTCTTTTTAACTTCTTACTCTACTAGGTGCAAGGTATTAATCTCTTCACAGCATATCATATAATCAACAGCAGCTTTCGAAATGTATTTACAAACAGACTGTTGCCCAGATATATCTAAGTCTGGCGAATAATTTTATGACATATAAACCTATAATTTCACAACTAATAATAATAATAATAACTCCATGGCATTTTTATACAAATTTTCCTAAATCAAAAAGTATTGCATAGCCATAATCTTCTTAACCTTCAAAATATTCACTGAGAACATGGAACTCTGTGAAAAGGAGCTAAATTCATTTTGAACTCAAATCAGTAACATGTTGGTGAAAGTCATCTCTTCATATCCCCTTTTTAAAAGCATAAAAGCATATATTCACAGGAAACTGTCCGCACATCTACCAAGTGTGCTCCAGAGTTTGCCCTTGATCCGTGGTCTGAGAAAAATCTGGGTTTTAATCAAAGCATACACACAGAAATTTTCCTAAGAACACACTTCTTGTTTATGTCACAAAAACTAAAAGACTTTGAGCCTCTTAAACTATTTAACAGTTCCTGAAGCGTGAGGAAAAGCATCCCTAAAGTCGGAGAGAGTGGTGGGATGAGAGAAGAGATTTTAGGACCGCACAGGTGGCATGGGCACACAGGCATGAGGGTAGGAGGGCAGAGGAGGCCTCTTCTCAACAGCCTCTTCCTCAGCCTCCCCACACCCACTTCACCCACCCAGGCCCTCTGCTTCCCGCCTTCGCTCCAGCTGCAACCTTGTCGTCAAACAAATCTGTTTGTTTCCTCCCATTCTATCTCCACCACTTCCCATCTCAGAACTCATTTCAAGATCCATCCTCTCCGACTGGGCTCACACCTGTAATCCTAGCACTCTGGGAGGCCGAGGCAGGAGGATTGCTTGAGCTCAGGAGTTCGAGACCAGCCTGAGCAAGAGTGAGACCCCCGTCTCAAAAAAAAAAAAAAAAACAAAACTTAATTATATTAAGAAAAAAATATTTATCCATTTCAAGAAACATTTCATTTATTCTGTGCAATCCCCACTGCCCTTAGCTTGCTTGCATCTTTTTTTCTTTTTTAAAATAGATATAAGGTCTTGCTCTGTCGCCCAGGCTAGACCTCCTGGGCTCAAGCAATCCTCCTACCTCTGCCTCCCAAGTAGCTGGGATTACTGGTACATACCACTATGCCCAGGTTATTTTTCTTTTCTTTTCTTTTTTTTTCCTAGAAACAGGATCTCACTATGTTGCCCAGGCTGGTCTTGAACTCCTAGGCTAAAGCAATCCTCCTGCCTTGGCCTCCCAAAGTGCTGGGATGACAGGTGTGAGTCACCATGCCTGGCCAGCTTGCCTACATCTTTATGTACTCTCATACATTATTTTTCCTTATTTATTTCTGGTTTTCTTCTTTCTACACTGATTTCAGTCTCAGCTCAATTGTAAAACTGATGGCAGACAAATGTATTACAGTTTGTTAAATTCACAATAATTAATACAACAGACCCATTTAACAAATATTTAATATGTATTATAACGTATTATGTGCCAGGCATGGTACTCAGGATACACAAGTAACGAGACAGACACAGCCCCTACTCAAGGCACTGAGGCAGCCACCTGCTCTTAACTTGTGAGCCTTTTAATCTGTTATTTTTTTTGCCTAGAGTGTCTTCTTGCTGCCTTTCCACCAATATTTTCCCCTTCATTTCCAACTCAAAACCTACCGTGGGATCTCTCTTAAGGTATGGTGCACATAGAAGGTACTTAATAAATGAATAAAGTATAACTAAAAATGCCATATCCTCATGAATTACTAGGCAACAACTACAGTAAATCAAGAGTAACAATGGATGTTCCATGAACAAAACCAGCTCCACAGTATAACCTGAAATTGCACACACAATGGTTTTTCACGTGTTTAAATGATACCAACCTAACAAAACCACACCTGTGAACCACAACATTGTGCTTTCTCTTAAAAATATTATGCCAGTTAGCAAAAGTGAAAGGAAGATAAGTGAATCTAAAATGTAATATTAAATATAGTTGTAATAAACTGAAATATTCTGGTAATAACCACAGGGTTCTTTCCTCATCCATACTATGAGTTACAGGATGGGTCCAGATCTGGGTAAAGTCATTTGACATGCTGATTCATTTCCCAGTTCTCCATTGTTTTGAGGTAATTCCATCTTTAGAACTTATCTTACCTGGTGGCATAGTTCTTCCCACTGTCTTTGCAGAAGTTCTATGCGTTCATTAAGGATGGAGATGTCATCGGCACTGATGTACACAGAGAGGGTGTCCTTCAGCAGTGTCAGCTGTGTCAAGTCATCTGTCCAGCTCCCAACTGCATTCTCTAATTCCTAAATTAAAAAAAAAATTAAATACCCATGAACATCTACTGTCAACAATTTCTGAAATGTTTTTGAATCCCCTCTTGATATAATTTCCTTCCATATCACTCTATTTGAACAGGCATACCTTGGAGATACTGCATGTTTGGTTTGGTTCCAGACCATTTCAATAAAGTGCATATTGCACTAAAGAGAGTTTTTTGGTTTCCTAATGCATATAAAAATTATGTTCACACTATACTGTAGCCTATTAAGTGTATACAGCATTATGTCTAAAACTGTACACACCTTAATTTAAAAATACTTTATTGTTAAAAAATGCTAATGATAATCTGAGCCTTCAGTGAGTTGTAATCTTTTTCATGGTGGAGGGTCTTGCCTTGATGTTGGTGGCTGCTGACTGATCAGGGTGGTGGTTGCTGATGGCTGGGGTGGCTGTGGCAATTTCTTAAAATAAGACAATAAAGTTTGCCATGTAGATCGACTTTTCCTCTCAAGAGCAATTTCTCTGCAGCATGCCATGCTGTTTGATAGCATTTTATCCACAGTAGAACTTCTTTCAAAATTGGAGTTAATCCTCTCAAACCCTGCTGCTGCTTTATTAACCAAATTTATGTAATATTTTAAATTCTCTGTTGCCATTTCAACAGTGTTTGCAGCATCTTCACTAGGAGTAGATTCCATATCAAGAAGTCATTTTCTTTGTTCATCTAGAAGACGCAACTCCTCATCCATTCAAGTTCCATCATGAGATTGCAGCAATTCAGCCACATCTTCAGGCTTCACTTGTAATTCTAGTTCTTTTGCTATTTCTACCACTTCTGCCGTGAATTCCTCCACTGAAGTTTTGAACTCTTTAAAGTCATCCGTGAGGGTTGGAATAAACTTCTTCCAAACTCCCACTAACGTTGATATTTTGACCTCTGCCCATGAATCACAAATGTTCTGAGTGGCATCTAGAATGATTCCTTTCCTGAAGGTTTTCAGTTTACTTTGCCCAGATCCATCAGAAGAATCACTATCCATGGCAGCATTAGCCTTACAAAGCATATTTCTTCAGTGATAAGGCTCAAAATTCAAAATTACTCCTTGATCCATGGGCTGCAGAATAGATGTTGTGTTAGCAGGTAGGAAAACAATATCACTCTCCATCAGAGCTCTTGAGTGACTAGGTGCATTGTCAATGAACAGTAGTATTTTGAAAGGCGTCTTTTTTTTCTGAGCAGTAGGCCTCAAAAGTGGGCTTAAAATATTCAGTAAACCATACTGTAAACAGAAGTGTTGCCGTCCAGGTTTTGTTGTTTCACTGACAGAGCATGGGCAGAGTATATTTAACATAATTCTTAAGAGCCCTAGGATTTTCAGAATGGTAAGTATTGGCTTCAACTTAAAGTCACCAGCTGCATTAGCCCCTAACAAGAGAGTCGGCCTGTCCTTTGAAGCTTTGAAGTCTCTCTGACTATAAAAGTCCTAGATGGCATCTTCTTCCAATAAAAGGCTGTTTCATTTACATGGAAAATCTGCTGTTTTGTGTAGCCACCTCCAGCAGTTATCTTAGCTCGACCTTTGGCTAACTTGCTGCAGTTTCTCCAGCAGCCTTGCTGCTTCACCTCACACTTTTATGTTATAGAGATGGCTTCTTTCCTTAAACCTCATGAACCAACCTCTGCTAGCTTTAAACTTTTCTTCTGCAGCTGCCTCCCCTCTCCAGCCTTCATAAAATTGAAGGGAATGAGGGCTTTTCTCGGGATTAGGCTTTGGCTTAAGGGAATGTTGTGGCTGGTTTGATCTTCTATCCAGACCACTCAAACTTTCTTCTCTTAGCAATAAGGCTGTTTCACTTTATCATTCGTGTGTTCACTAGAGTAGCACTTTTAATTTCCTTCTAGAACTTCTCCTTTGCACTCACGACTAGGCTAACTGTTTGGCACAAGAAGCCTAGCTTTTGGCCTATCCTGGCCTGCAATAGCTCTTCCCCACTGAACTTAATCATTTCTAGCTTTTTATTTAAAGTGAGAGATGTGTAATTCTTCCCTTCACTTGAACATTTAGGGGCCACTGTAGGGTTGTCACTTTGCCTAATGTCAACATCGCTGTGTCTCAGGGAATAGGGAAGCCTGAGGAGAGGGAGAGAGGTGGGGGAATGGCCGGTTGGAGGAGCAGTCAGAACACATGCAACATCTGATTAATTTCACCATTTTATATATGGACGCAGTTCATCATGCTCCCACACAATTACAACAATAACATGAAAGATCAT
Organism: Varecia variegata; assembly: GCA_028533085.1. Classification (NCBI taxonomy): domain Eukaryota; kingdom Metazoa; phylum Chordata; class Mammalia; order Primates; family Lemuridae; genus Varecia; species Varecia variegata. Next base: position 11,367,587 of record CM052441.1, on the reverse strand, counting down.
GGATCACAGGTCACCATAAAAGATATAATAATAGTAAAAAGTTTGGAATATTGTGAGAATTACCAAAATGTGACACAGAAACATAAAGCGAGCACATGCTGTTGGAAAAATGGTGCTGATAGACTTGCTCCACGCAGAGCAAGTAAAAACACAATATCTGCACAGTGCAATAAAGCAAAGCACAATAAACGGAGGTTTGCTCGTACTTTACTTTGTATGCAATTTGATTCTGATAAAATATGATTGCTTGTAGACTCTTCCTGCGGTATATTTACCATTTCATTGATCTTTTTCTGATGTTTATTTTTAAATTGAAGTTTCATCACTGCATTGATCTTCTTTACTTTAAACTGACTTCGTAAGTCCTAACTCATCCATTCTTCTTTCCCTGAGTTATGGATCACACTGATAAAATATTTTTCTTTAAAAAAGACACCTAAATTTAACTTTCATTTCCAAACATGATGAGTTGCTGTATTCTGTGATCTATACTTATAACGTAATAGCTGAGAAGATCTGTTGCTGTTATTACTCAATTTAAAATAATGCACTGAATACATTTTCTGCAGGATCAGAGATTTCTTTAAGTTAGTAAAAAAGGAATATGTACCCTGTCCCTTTGGGGAGTGATTAAAGAAAAAAATCCATATAACAATATTTGAATGAGTTGACATTAGTTTTTGGAATGCTTTGACCAATGAACGGTTTTGCAATTTGTATAACCACTTGTTGTTTTTAGATTCTAGATGATTTCATGTATGAATAGAACATTTCACGTGGCATTTTCCTCCCTTTATGTTTCTTCATACAGGAGAAAGGTTTTCAAAGGCACAGGCAATTAACGACGCTGTCTGAGGCTAACTTCCCAGGCAATTTAGGCAAACAAGGTTTTAGCCTAAATTTTCCAGGTAATTGCTTTGTTTTGCTGTTGAGCATGGTTTGGGGAAGAGTAGCAGAGAACTAGACTGAAATAATTTTTTTTAATCTACAAATTCAGGAGCAGGGTGTGTTTATAACTGTCATGTATTTTGGGAGATGAAAAATGAGGTTCCATGGCAACAGTATTTGGCTGAAAAACCAAACCATCTAGGTGAATTAAATACGTGACATTTCTGTTTATAGCCTTAGACATATTAAATTGTTATATCGATGTAAAGATTTCCCTCTTTTTATACCAATTTCTAGCTCCCAACTCAGATTTGGTATATTGATTAAAAAGGAAGCAGTAACACCCCCAACAACTAACTGTTTCAGACTCAGTACATCTATCCATTAGATGAGTCAGTGTGGTAAAAATAGAGCCTGTAGACTCAGGCAACCCTGATACTTACTAACTTTGAAAAGTTATTAAACTTCAAGAAGCCTCAGTTTTCTCATCTGCAAAAGGGTATAATAGAATGCTTTCACGAGCTTGTTGTGTTCATGCTAACTGAGATAACACTAGTACAGCCACTGGAACATAGGAGAAGCCTAATAAATGCACTTTCCTGCTCTGTAAAAATTTTTGTTAATACTTTTTAATAAATTTACAATTGCAGGTTTGAAATAAACTCTTTACTCTTTGCCACCGTTGCATAGTTTGAATGTAAAATCTGAATATAGTATTTCACTCACTTCCCATCAATGATATATACTACCTTTTAATTTTCCTAAGTCTGTCTTTTTCAAGTTTCAAAGAATACCCCTGAATTTTAATGTGAAAGGAAAACTTCTTATATCTATACTTGTCATGAGTTCTAGACTTCTTTAACAATTAGTTCCTCTTAAATACTTAGGAATCCTTAGCCAAAGTGAAGCAAAGAACTTCTGATTACAATCTAAGTGAAGGAGCTCAGGAAGTTTCACCCCAAAACATGACTCCTTGGCATAATGAGTATTTTGAATTAAAGATCAACAGGTGCTGGAAGGGGCTCTCCCTCTGTCTTCACAAAACCACACTCATCAGAAAGAACAATTGACTTCCCTTCCTCCCTGTTATCTCAATATATTGCAATATACTGAAGCTCTGATTCAGGTGGAGCAAGAGCAATACACGTAACCTAAACATTTGTACCCCATAATATGCTGAAATGCAAAAACAAAATAAATAAATAAAATTACCCTAGAGCAATAATTTGCAAATGCCTGGGGAACCTAAGGACATGTTTAATTTGGAAGAAAAGCATTTTTTTTTTTTTTTTTTGCTTTCCATTAGCTATAGAGTAAAACAGAAAAGGATTTTTAAAGGTACTTTTGCCATGGTTGGCCTAGCTCTGCAGGGAATTGCTGTTTGGGCACTCCACTTGGCTACAGGGGTATGAATGGAAGGAATCTTACAGCCACTAAATCTTGTTGGTCTTCGTGAGCTCATAATGCGGGGAGTGGTCTGTATTAGCTGCTGATTTGCTTCCAAGTACCATTTGAGGTGTTAATCATAATCTTTAAGTAGTTAGAGCTCTGATTAATTTAAGGATTGTGTGTCTCCATGCAATAACTGAGATCAGCTATTTTTCCCTCTTCCTTGTAGAATGGCCTGGAGGGCAGGGTGTGTTCCTCCGAGGGCCACTGTCTACAGATGTTCCAGGCTGCTGATCCTTATTCTTCTTGCTGTAAACTAGACTCTTCTGTTAGAATGACTCCCCAGTGTTGATGCTTCAAAAAGATTTCTTTTATTGCTGTTGACACAGCTTTTCAATATCTTTTAATGTTGTGCTTTAAATTTTCATTTGCTTCCTCGGAGTAATCCATAAACTAGTCTATAATTTCATCAACTGTCATAAATCAGCAGTGCAAGTTTTGCCAGAGTTGCCTGCCCTTATGTCATGCACCAATGCACCAGGGTCTTGTATGTGCATGTCGACAGCCATGGGAGTCTGACTGGATTACAGCCTCAAAGACATTGTTCCAGCAGAGGCACACAGATGGAAGACAGTGAAAATCTCAATCCAGTAATTTACCTTGCAACGTGTTTGTTCTGTGTGGAGCTCTTCGTGGTGATCTGGCAGAGGCTGAGAAAGCTTCTTTTTGAAAGTTCGTAGTTTCTCCAGAGAATCAGCTATTCCTTTCTCACATTTTTCCCAGTCCTAGCATGGGAAGAGAAAGAAATGGCATAAATTTCTTTGATGTAGGAAATTGGGGAAAAGGAAAGAAAAGAAGAAAAGAAAAGAAAAGAGAAGAAAAAAGAAAAGGACTTTCCTTAATTTCCTGAGAAAGCATTAAAGTCACAGCCATGAGCAGTGTGAGAGTGTGCCCACACCCATTGCCAGGGTAGGCAGCACGCCATGGTCATCAGAGCGGGATTCAAAACTGATTCTGTTACCTACTATCTGTGTGGCTTTAAACAGATAATGCTCTATGTTTCAGTTTTCCCTATGAAAATGGAAATAATGTAAAGTCTCTACATTTGTTGGAGGCCAGAGGAGGAAATGGGTGTCAAAGCACCAAGCACAAAGCCCAGAATATCACGGGCATGCAAAAATGCTATCTGAATCCCAGCCTGCGTGTAGAGGCAGGAGTGCAATCCCAGTACTTTGCCTGTTTCCTAACCCTCCCCACAACTGCATCCAGTGTTCCCCTCTCCTGAATGCACTATAAGGGACATAAAGGAGGATGTGGAATCTCATTCAGAATGAAAATACATTTGGGTAAGAGGAGAGAGATGGAATGTACAAATAATAGAGCCTTGACTCTAATTTAATGAGATATATAAATAATATTAGCCACATAGATTTCAATTGTTACAGAAGAGGAAACACACTACAAAAGGCACGGCATTTGACTGGCCTTATGTGGTTAGTATTGAAACATATGTAGCAAAGGATTAAACGTATAATACATGAAAAGCCACACAAATCAAAAAGTGGAAGAAGAGCGAATGCACAATTTAAGAAATGTATCTCTACTATGTGAAGTGGCGATAAGTGCTCTGGAGAGAACACAGCTGGGTGGGTGGCAGAGAGTGGCTGTACCCAATGCAGTAGGTCTCCGTGTACTGACAAAAGAAAACCTACATTCTGTGGTTGGGTTTTGAAAGCTTACATGCCAAACTGGTAGCAACGGTGACCTGGAGAAAATAGTAGAATTTGGGTGGTAGTGTAACAGAAATGTCATTTTTTACTCCACATACTTCAGTTATTACTGAATTTTTTTGTTAGACACGTATTTCTTGGTAATTAAAAAAAAGTAAAAGAAAAAAATTGAAAGGAATCACAGTAGAGATTGATTCTTCACACCACCCTACCTACACATTAACTCATATTAGTGTCTTAGTGCCAATGAAAATTAAATTCAACTAAACAAGTCTCACTCTTTTTGTCCAATACCATCCATTTGTCCTATTGTCATTTCCTGGCCTCCTCCTCCTCAGGGCCCCTCCCAAGTGGCCATTCCCCACACCATGAATTGCTGAGTTCCACAGAAAGACAACTAGAATCACAGCTGGGATCACTGTTACCAGGTAGCCTGGTGTGAGAGCACCTTGCATCTTTCCTCACAATCTCTCTTTCATCATCACCAGCATTTTCTTGTCTGGATTCTTTCCGTCTTCTCTTCTGACACCTTTTTTTCAGCATAACACCCCGTAGGTACTATTACCACAACTGTCTCTGGAAGCAGGGCTGACTTACATACCTCCTTACTCAAAATTTCTTTTGGTTTCTAATAAACTGAGAGTTTCGCCCAGGAGTCTCTTTTCTCTTTAAAATTCCTTCATGGAACTTCCTCGAGTGTGTGACTACATTCCCTCTTCCCAAATACCAGCAAAAAAAAAAAAAAAAAAAGCCTTAAAAAACTTTTGTCTATCATGGACAGATTTGTTCCAATTCCCTTTTATTTTAAAATATCTTTGTGTTTCCAGACTACACTTAGTTCATCAGTGCTAAGCAGAGTGAGGGTAGATGAAAAGACCCTCTTTCTGTGTAAATGGAACAACATTCTTAAAAGAAATCATCACACATTGTGAAATACGTCAATATGCATTCCATAAATGTTTATTGATCTAAAAGAGATAGGGTCAGCTTCCTATTTTTCATAACAAAATTAAGAGATGACAGTGTAGAAGATGAATGTGCATGGCATGGAATGATAATGGCTGTATTTTGACATATTTACTTAGAGCATTAAGAGCTAAAAATAGGTAAGTGTTATAGCTGCAGTGAAAAGATACACTAAATTGAGGCTGGATAAATATTAAAATTTAGATTCATAAAGTCCTTCTCAGGCAAACAGGATGGTAGTGTATGATTCAAAATGAAATGAACTTTAACAAGAGAAGAATGAGGATTCTTCTTTGTAAGCATTACTTAGATTCTGAAGCTATAACCAAGTCTTTTTACTACATGAATTATAAGGAAATAACTTAATGTCATGGCCTGCAAACATGTATCAAAGTGGATGTTTTATACACCAACAAACAGACAGATAAGAAAAGCAATGCAGTGACTCAGACATCACGCTTTATTAAGTCTTGGGAGTATCTCCAAAAATCACATCACAAATTTAAAAAAATATATGATTAACATGTTCTCTACAGAATGAATTACAATGTTTTAAATTCTTTCCTAAAAGCAAAAGGAAGAAAAAAGAATCAGGCATATTATATTACTGATGAATTGTGCTGTGTGCAAATAATAGTTCTTTATTTCAGTGGCATTTGTTATTGATTGCTTCTTACACTGAAGGTAATATATTATTAAATAAAATTCAGTAGAATAAACCCAATGGGTGTGCATTCTTTAAGCATTAAAAAAAAAACCCCAAATCCCTTCCATTAATTTTCTTAGTAGTTATTACCTTTGATTCAAACATGCAACAGGCCAAATTTAATAATCTCATTGAAGTGCTGGTGATTATCAATATACATAAGACCTTAGCATTTAGCTGTGTTCACTTTTTAAAATGATAATAACCTCAACCATGATAATTACTATCATTTATTTAGTGCTCAATATGTGCCAGATATGGTACCACATGATTTATCTTCATTATTTCATTAAATTCTCACAATGGCCACAGGGAGTAGGTGAAATTATACCCACTCTACAGATGTGGAAATTGACGCTTAGGTAGGTTGAGTTAACCAGGTCACTTGGTTTACTATGTTTTTAACTTGAGTTTATCTGAATGCAGAGCCCATGTCCTTTTTAAACTGTTGATTTAATTATGTCTTAGACATGGAATTGGAGAGTGAGGGATAAAAGCATATTGTGGGAGGTCTGGATAAATCTACATTTTCCAGATTAACTGTCTGATCAGTATGCAATCTGTATCCAATGAAGGGCTTAATATACCTCCTGGAGATTTTATCTCAAGGCAACTGGCTTGGATAAGCTAAGCTAAATCAAGAGTATCTTTTTGGGTTGGTTTTCCCCTGCTATAAAAGAAGAGATATCAATCTTGAAAACCACTTTAGAGTCTTAGATTAGGGAGCAGAATCCACTCTTTGAATTTCTGTATGGATTTATAAAGTCATACATGGCTAAGGCTTCACACTGGCCATTAATCAGAATTCATAGTTTGGACAGTCTTATTAGACTTTAAATTACTTTTGTTGGAGGATTTTCCGGAAAGATGAAATGCTGAAAATTGAGAAACTTTTCCAGTTCATGCAAGACTGGACAAAGTCTTAAATAAAACACAGGGGAGCAAAATACCACAAGGTATTACTTAATGATCTTTGCATTATTTGATTTTCAGGATAACAATGGGAGGAAAAAGCAGTATAAGTATTAAAAGGTTTTTTTTTTTTTTTTTTTAGAGGAACTTACTTTCAACAAGAAGGCCAGTTTTTTCTTCTGTTCCTCCAGACTCATGCTGGCTGATTTCCATTTCTCTTGGATTTCAGTGAGTTCCACCTGCAAAGCGGCCTCAGCTCCGCTATCTGCAGAGAGCAGGAGCTGCTTGCCGGCCTCCACAGTTAGGATATAACTGCCTTGCTGTCGCAGGAACACTTTTTCTTTGAACTGAAAGGAACCAGAGCTTGTTACTTTCTCCTTCTTTTCTTTGCGATTTCCCTATCACAAGTATTTTTAAGTGGCCCTAAATTTTAGCATACATAGCATGTCCTCTTTCATCCAACAAGCATTTACTGAGGTGATACTTTGTACATGAATGCACCAATGTATAAATGAATGAGAGTGCCATGGGGAGAGGCTTAGTTTCTGTCCCAAGTGAAATACCATCAGGATGCAATATGGAAATTCCTCTATGAGACTGGTAACTGGAATACAGAGGGATACCGGGCCCAGAAGGGAGTGCACAGAGAGTCAGAGAGGCTTCTTCAAAGTGGTAAAGGCCGAATGAATCTTGAAAGACATATGAACTCTCCCAGATGAAGAAGGACCTGGTGTGGTGAGATAAGTGTGACCAGGAGCGGAGGAGAGGTTGTTTCCCACAGAGAAATGAGGATGGGCACATAAATTCACTATACGAAAGAAATACGATGAATTCAGGAAGCTGGACATAGTTTTCAGTGGCTGGAGTAGGAAGTGCATGTAAGAGAGGGGCAGAAGATGAGGAAAGACCATGTCTTGCATGGGAATTTGGATTTTTATAATCAAAGTAACTGAGATTCATAGAAGAATATTAAGCAGGGAAGTAATGTGTTTGGATTAAAGTTTTCATAAAAGCACTCAGCATCAGAGTGAAAGTAGAATGGAAGAAAGACATATGTCGGACATACTAAGACAGGTTAGGAAGCTATCGTCCATCTAGGCAACACATCACGAGCACCCAGCCAAGGCAGTGGCAGCAGGAAAGGAAACTTGGGGCAGATTAGACATGGGGGGAGGTGAGAGACAAGGAAGTACAGCTCTTAAATGACTCTAGGATTCCTACACTGATAGACCGGTGATGACACTTCCCCAAATTGGGTACATGGGAAAGAGAATGGTTGGTCCAGAGATCACAGGCTCTGCTGGGACCCATAGGGTGCATTACATCTGCGGAGCACATAGCTAGAAATCCAAATGTTGGTCGGATACGAGTTGAAAGCTCAGCAGATGAATGTGACCAGAAGATACAAATTTGCCCCTTGTCTGCTGGTAGGGGCAGTTGAAGCCACGTGTGTGGATGAGGTCTGTCAGAGAAATCTGGAGGAGAAAGGAACCAGAGAACAGCGTCTTTCAAGGAAGAGGAGCTTGTGAGACACTGAAAAGGACTGGCTAGAGTGCTGGGAGGTATCTGTGTAGGGTGCTGGGGAAAGTAACGGGCTCCCCGGGAAGGGACAGAGCTCAAATAGGACAGGGCATTTTACCTTCTCTGGTACTTAAGTTACATGTTTAAATCACTCACGAGTAAAATACACATAATCAATACAAAGTTTTCCTCTCCTCGCCGTTGCCTGTCCATCCGTGCTGGGACTCAGCGAGCGGCTGCAGGCCTTGCTGTGTGAAGGCTCGCTGTCATTTCATCACTAAATGAGGGCTTTGCAACACAATCATTTTGTATATTCCTGTTGACATTTGAGAACAATGTTTGCCCCAATTCCAATGTCACTCCAGAGTCCTTCTGAGGAACCAAGGCCAAGGTAAAGTGTGCAGTGGAAATGCATAAGAGGTTTGAGAACAGTGTGTTTGCACCTTACCTGCACTTCATCAAAGAGGGTCCTCGCTTGTTGCAGTGGTATTGGGACACTTCCGAGGCCACTCACGGGGAGGTAGGACACTTCAACCAGCCATTTACGAAGCTTTTCTGCCATCTCCCTGTAGCGTTGCCACTGGCGGATCTGGCTGTCGATGATGCCCCGCCTCTGCTGGGCCCTGCGGATCACTCCCTGCCACTGGTTACTGAGGAGCGTCAACTTCAGGTTGAACTCATCCCTGGCAAAGAAATAATGACGTGGTGAAAAACACCAATCTCTTGGATGCAGTTACATAATCAGCCAATGTGTACACTTTGCACGACCTTAAATCTCTGAGAAGTGACCCAAGGCAGAGGTCTTCAAATGTCATGATGTGATCTATTATTGGGTCTACTGGAAGTAATTTTAAAAATTAAACTACCAGTGTTTGCAAATGGTGAGAATTATCAAGTCTCAGCACAGGTTGAAGGAAAATTTACAATAAGGTCATTGTCATTTACTCCCTTCCTGAGAGCATGGGAGGGGAGGAGTAGAAAGTCACAGGTGCAATGAGAGTAGCTCCAAACCCTGAGCACCGCATGGCAATGTGCACAGAACATGACAAGGTCTTGTGGGCCCCCTGCAGGAAAGTATGTGGAGCAAAGCTGATGTAGAACCTCTGTCTTCAGCTAAAATCATAAGCCACTTTGGCTGGGCAAAACTGTGTTACCTTAGCTAGAATCATAAGCCACTTCAATCAAACTACGTAGTTTAAAAAGATTTTTAAAAACTGCACTCCATAAACTCTCTCAGTATTCCCTCACAATGAACAGCCCTAATCTTTAGCAAATTATTCCACACATTAATCTAAATCATCCCTTTTACATTTTAGGCTGACTTCACTTTGTTATTAGGAAAATTAAAACTAGTCATCACGATCTGTTTAAATGCCATTCACATATTTGGAAATATTAAATGTTACTTAAGCTTTCTCAATTGTAGGCTAAAGAATCTCAGATCTTCTAATGTGTTCTTCCTACCTCTGTGTTTTCTACCTTTAAAAAACATTGGTAGTCCTTTATTAAGTTTTATTTAATATTCAATTTGTGGCTCCAGAACTGGTTAGTAAGGGTTTGTCCAGCATCAAATAGAATGAGTTTCTTTGTTGATTATAGTGTCATTCGCATGTTTTTGTATTAAAGTGTAACATTACTTGTGTTTTGTCTATTACATTCATTTTGCTTTTCTTCCTCAGACACCCTATTCTCTTCTCTTGAGGGTGGCACCAAATCTGAATGCGACTTTCTATCCTAGAATATTCTCGACTGCCTCCTATTATCTAGACCCACTAACAATTTTGATTTTATAACCAAATGTGCTATAAGTCCCAACACTTATTTAATAATTCAACTTAAACAAAAGATGAATAATACATAGTCACACTCAACACAGTCAGCATTAAAAACAAAAAGTACTGAATAAAGCCCCAGCAAAAATTTTCTTATGTTCTCTCATTTTAAAAATAGATCCATATGATAACTAGTTAGGCTTTGATGATGACTTTCAGTTTTGAAAGGTAATTCTGATCTATCTATCTATCTATATGTATAGATGAATGATCAATCGCAGTAGAATTCAAATGTGATGAATTAAGTTCATGATATTTCCCCAAAAGTTGTAAGTATCTGTCAACTCAGAAAACGTGTAACTTCAGGACTTGAGAATATTCTATAACATGAAAAGGCCCTTGCACGTTGCTTTACCTACCAGGTAACAATCCAAGACCTCTTCGGGGCCCTCAACCTCACTCTGCACAGCCAAGCTGTCCTGAACTACCTGCCAGCATGAGGAATGACTTAAAACGTGACATTGTTCCCAGTGCTAAAACTCATCAATTAACATTTAGAACACAACAGATTTGTAAGCTGGGGCCTTCCTATTGTCAGCAGGTTCTAATCTGATTTTTTCACTTGCAACTTTCAAAATTCTTTATCCTTCGGTCCAGCTTCCCATTTTCATCTTGTTGGTGTTTTTTCCTAAATGTTAGCATTTAAAATTTAATAGATGTTGGCTTGCATGTGAATATTAAATTTTATTTTACTTAACGACTTGAACGTTTATAATATTGCTATAGAGTTGGCTACGAGATGACAAAGCAAAAGATAAAAGTTAATTGCATTTGAATTTGTTTTATTCTCAAGAAAGCTCACATTCAAGTTTGGCTTACTTAGAATAGAATAAATATGACATCACATTTTGTTGTTCCAAGCTTAACCATGAAAATCTTTCATGTACTTCCAAAGAAATATCCACTTAAATCTGAAATGGCTTCTAAAACGTTAAAAACAAAACTCTCAATAAAAATGATTTATTTTGTAATTTTTTGAAAAAATACTAACAAGTATAACCACCACTACTGGTCCTAAATATGGGAAAGATGTACAAATGTAATAAAACAAGTGAAGTTCATACTCCAAATATCACCATGAAAAGTAGAAGGGATAAAATAAACATTGTTCCTAAGACATGTAAATATAGTATAAAATTGTCAATTCCCAAGCTAGATTTTTACCTCTGTATTTTTAATAAAGAGATAATTTGGTACATAAATGAAAAGGAAGAAGTATTCCAGGTTGAATGTAATCTGATTTAAGGCACTAAACCATTTTCAAACAAATTACCATGGGATGAAAAAGCTTCCCAGTATAAACCAGTGCTGTCTAAAAACCAGACACTGGAGCTCCAGCCCTGAATGTGCCACTAGTTAGTCTCAATAACCTTGGTCAAATCAGTTCACATTTGTGGGTCTCAGGTTTTTCATCTGTAAGTAAGAGAGATGGACTAGTGATCTCTATGTTCCTTTTACAAATAAAATTTCTGTAATTGTATAAGAATATTAGAAACATCTGTTTACAAACCATTGCTACATCACCGATACAATCATTCTGATCTATTCATTAATTCCAGTCCCTACAGATGACCAGCTGAGGTTGGCTAGGTGATTTCCAATTACTCTATGTCCTTCATATAATATAACAGCAGTTCTCTAAAAAGATACAATACTCAGTAATTTCAGAGATTCAGACAAGCCTCTCTTCCTATTACTGAGGCTCCACTGTTGTACAATTGCCTTAGGAAGATTGGATATATGCCCTCTAATCTGCTCATTAAAAAGAAAATGACTAATTTGAGGAAACTGTCTTCATAATAATTTGCCAAAGATCCTACCTGTCATCAACTTGACCTTGTTCAAGAAGACGTTGCCCATCAATAATGATCGAGTGCAAAATCTGCTGACGACTGAACATCTCGGCTTGAAACAACTATAATTTAAAGAAGAGCATACTTTAGAGTTCCTAATTTTAGTGACCAGTTCTATGATAACTTTCTAAATATTCTGGTTTTAGCAAGACTATGAAAAGTATCTCCAGCTGAATCAGGAAATGTGTGAAATCCTGTAGTGCAGGAATGATTTATTTTTAAATCATCAATTCAGATATGCTTAAAGATAAGGTTCAGTTTTCGGTTTACTAAAACTAAATGACTAAAAGTAGAATTATGTTTCCTTCATTTTTTTAAAAGCATCTAAGACAGTAAGTTAATGCACAATTTGTTTTCTGGTTTATTCTGTGTGGAAAATGTGGTCTATTTTCAGACATAGAGAATAGCGTTGGACCTTTGAAAAAGTTGAAGGAAAAAAAGGCCCTTCTTTTTCTGGTCTTTTTGAACTCACTGTTTTTCAATAGAAGATCTTTCAAATTATATCCACTGTTTTTAAATAGCTTTATTGAGATATAATTCACATGCCACATAATTCACTCATTAAAATGCTCAATTTAATAACTTTTATTTTATTTAAAGACTTGTACAACCATTACCACAATCAATTTTAGAACATTTTCATCACCCCAAAAAGAAACTCCACAGCATTAGCAATCATTCCCCATTTTCTCCCAATCCTCCAGCCTTAAGCAACCACTAATGTATTTCATATCTAAGCATTGCCTATTCTGGACATTTTAGATAAAATAGAATTATGCAACATGTGGTCTTTTGTGACTGGTGTCTTTCCCTTAGCATACTGTTTTCAAGGTTCATCCATGTTGCACCATGTATCAGGACTTTATTTCTTTTTATTGCTGAGTAGTATTCTATTATATGAATATATCACATTTTACTTATCCATTCATCAGTTGATGGACTGATGGGCAGTTTCCACTTTTTGGCTGTTGTGAATACTGCCACCATGAACAATGTACTTGTACACGTTCTTGTGTGGACACATATTTTCATTTATCTTGGGTGTATACTTAGGAGTGGGATTACTGGGTTATGTAGTGACTCTATGTTTAACATTTTGAGGAACTGCAAAACTGTTTTCCAAAGCAGCTTCACCATTTTACATTCCCATCAGCAATGTAAGAGGGTTCCAATTTCTCTACACCCTCACCAACACTATTATCTTTTTCATTGTAGCCAACGTAGTGGGTACAAAATAGTATCTAGCTCATTGTAGTTTTGTTCCATTGTCTTTTTTTTTTTTTTCTGTGTGCCTGGTGATTGCATCTTGGCTGAGAGTGTTGATTAATGTCTTTTTTTTTACTTATTTCACCTTATTATGGGGGTACAAAAGTTCTGGTTATATATATTTCACCATCTGTCAACTCAGTAGAACTGAATTTAAAAATACCTTATACATCTTTAAATTCTATATTTTTATAATTTCAGCAAAATGCTTTAAAATTATTTTCATTTTCTTTTAAGCTATGAATTAAGCTTTTCTCTGCCTTTAGGTAAGTCTCATCTCTCCATGTGTATAAACACACAAAACAACTTAGTTATATCAGCAAATAGCAAAATAGGGACTAATTGTTAGCAAATTAATTAATTTGCTTTTTGCATATATTAATAGTTCTCTCTTTGTGTTTCTTGAGAAATATTATAATGCAATTTGACCAAGAGGTACACTTGGAGATCATTGATAGCTTAATTTCCTCTTATAAAATTCATGTATACTTTTTAAAGAACACATAATTTTTATAGACTTTTGACAAAAGTATAGTCCCTTAAGCAATTAGCCTTGGCAATATTAATGTTGTAGTCTCTAACCCAATTTGCAAATTGTCTAACTGTCTGCACTCTTTCTACTAGCCCCATGCAACCCCCAGCAAGTAGTCTTTAGCCATAATTCTGGCATTATACATTGCAAGGTACTGAAGCCTGACACATGCTTATAACCATCTACGGAGCAGAGAAATAGACAAGATTTTTGTAACTAAGATATCAAACCCCAATCTTAAAAAAGAAGGCAAAAGTGACACATGCATTTGGGAGGACTCAGTAAAAGGTACAGGATTTTAATTCTCCCACATGGCATTTTGTAGCATTTTTCAAAGGTCTAAAACTTTTTTATTTCCCAAAAATCTACTGGCATAACCTACCTCATGTGCTCTCTGCTGTTCCAAAAGATGCTGATAATTGCCTGAAATCTCTACTGCTAACTTTTGTTCCGTTTGAACCAGGAATTCCATCCATGTTTCACATTTTTCCAGGAAAGTCTGATGTTGTAGCAAAAATGACTGCAACTTACTGACAGAACGAAGGATAAGGAATAATAATTACTTTGCTCTTTATTTTTATATTTCTAGCATATGAAACTAGATTAAATAATCTCTGCCTCCAATTCTAATTGGACCATCACAAAGCTTTCATGTTAGGAGGTAAAATAAAAAAAAAAAAGAAAGAAAGAAATTTTTTTAAAAAGTGAAAGTTTAAAAATGTTAAATTTTTCAAAATGATCAAAATTATACATGTACCTTTAATATATTATTACTTAAAAGAGTATTCTTATTAAAGACTATTTAGTACATCAAACATGGAAAACTACTTTGCAGTTTACATTTCCTACTTTTAGTGCAAATTTTGTCAGTATTGTTGGAAAGACCAGAATTCATACATATACACAAATCATGAACTTGTATTCTATTAATACATTGGTGCTATGGTTTGAATGGGTCCCTTCCAAAATTCAGGTGTTCAAACTCAATGGCCAATGTGATAGTATTACAAGGTGGGGCCTTTAAGAGGTGATTAGGCCATGAGGGCTCCTCCCTCGTGAATGGGATCAGGGCCCCCATAAAAGGAGATTCGCGGAGGGTTCAGCACTCTTGCCCTTGCACCTTCCTCCTCGGTGTGAGGACATTGCATCACTCCTCTCCTAAGGATACGGCAAGAAGGGGCCACCTTGAAAGCAGAGAGCAGCCCCTACCAAACAACTGAACCTGCTAGCACCTTGATCTCGGACTTCTTAGCCTCCAGAACTGTGAGAAAATCAATATCTATTCTTTATAAATTGCCCAGTCTCTGGTATTTTTTTATAGCAGCACAAAACGGACCAAGACCGGAACATCTCTCGTTTACTGTACCTGAATCTTTCTGTAGTCTGAGAGGAGATCAGGGACCAATGGCGGTTCAGATTCTGCAGCCTTTTGATTTCCTTATCATTCAGAGGTAACCTATATCCGAGCTCATTTAGACGGTCTAAATCTGGAGCCATGCTGCTGAATTTTAACATCTGTCCCTGAAAGCAAGATTTAAAAGAAAGTTTAGCACCATGGTCAAAAAACGGCAGAGGTTTTCCAAAGAGCACAGTGAACTTCTGATTTCAGGAAGAAGCTGGTCTTTGGTCTACTATGCGTTTCTGGAAATTTACTTGCAATCTCCAGAGGTACAGATAGAAAAAAGCTGAATCTCCTATTCAGATTGAACTGCTGCAGATGCTATTGCTACTACAGCTCCTCATTACCCTTTATTGAATACTTAGTAGGTTACGTGCATTACCTTATTTACTTGATTTATTTACTCATAGGTAATTCTTGATAGAACTGACACAGGATGAAAATTATGCTGATGAGTAGAAAGGCTTTATTCTTACCCTTAGTATATAATGTGTTCGTGCTAATCTGATCCTTTATTATTCAATAATAATAGTTGTAACAGTAATAGCTAACATTAATTGAGCACTTACTATGAATTGCCATTAAAAGCTTTACAAGTAAGAACTCATTTCATCCTTAAAACAACCCCATGAAGTAAGTACCACTGCTATTCCCTCTTTACAAATGAGGAGAGAGAGGCACAGAAACTAAGAAAATTGCTCAAGGCCACCCAGCTAGTAAGCGGTAGAGCTGCGTAAACAAAAGGTGTTGGGTCTTGCTAAAGAGAATGCAGGCTCACTTGAGCTATGAAATGACCACACGTTGCCCTACGACCCCACCCTCAGAGTTGGTAAGAATCAACCAAAAGAGCAGCCTTTGGTTTCAGATCTCTTTCCTCTCTCAAACACAGGACAAAGGTGCCTATTCTGGCCTTCCACAGGCATTGCTTTTTTTTTTTTATGACAGGGTTTTGCTGTGTCACCCAGGCTAGAGTGCAGTGGCGTCATTATAGCTCACTGCAACCTCAAACTCCTAGGCTCAAGTGATCCTCCTGGCTCAGTCTCCTGAGTAGCTGGCACTACAGGCATGTGCCTCCACACCCAGCTAATTTTTCTTATTTAGAGATAGGGTCTCACTATGTTGCCCAGGCTGATTTCAAGCTCCTGGCCTCAAGTGATCCTCCTGCCTCCCAATGTGCATAATCCACTGTGCCCGGCCCCATGGGCATTCTTATCTCCATCTAGGAAATTGGTTACAGAAAGGAGAAAATGTCAGGACACCTTTGCCCATGTGTGTGTTTTTTCTTTGTATGATCTGCAAAAGGCTCATGATTCCTGAAGAAAGCACAAATCTTCCCAAGTATTAAAACCAAAGCATAACTACTAAATGACAGAATTTCCATGGGTATACATCAGCACTGAACAAAATTGACATGACACAGTCTTTCCCCTCATGGCACTTAGAGGGAGTAAGACACT
Organism: Varecia variegata; assembly: GCA_028533085.1. Lineage (NCBI taxonomy): Eukaryota > Metazoa > Chordata > Mammalia > Primates > Lemuridae > Varecia > Varecia variegata. Next base: position 11,351,136 of record CM052441.1, on the reverse strand, counting down.
ACTGCAACAGTAGAGGGCCCAAAATAATAATCACCTGCTCACATGAAAGTAATTAAATGACATGACGGAGCATGGAAGAAAAAGACGTGTGCATTATGAAAGCGTGCCATTGGGAGCCGAGCCCTGGATGGGCAGCGGAGGCTTTCATTGAAGAAAATGACCAGGACTTTACTCTTTTTGGTGGGGAGGAAGTCGGTAGGGACAAAAAAAGAATCCAGGAAGGGGACACATCACACGCACAGACACAGGCAAGCACCTTGGCTCCCGAGTGGCTGGAGGGGAAGGTGGGCAGTAGTGCAGGAGGAGACACTCAGGACAGGTGGCAGCCAGTTATGCTGGCCTTGATAAGCACATAGTCTTCAGCCTAAGAGCAGTGCGAACCCACTGAGGGTTTTAACCAGAGGAATTATATGACAAAATTTGCACGTCTATGATATTATTTTATTTACTTGACTGAATGTTTAAAATAGCTCATAATTAAGTAAAACCATTTTTTAAAAACGATTATTATTTTTGATTGACAAATCATGATTTGGGGTACATTTCGGGGTATAATGTGATGTTTCGATATATACACACACACATACAAGTGGAGTGATTAAATCAAACTAATTGACTAAAATCATTTTGCTAAATGAAGGTCATTCTGGCAGCCAGGGGGACTGCCAGCCAGACTAGGTTGGGGGGTGGATGCAGATCTGTGTGAGGTCACCGCCGTGGCCCCAGAGAGATTGGGGTAGCTGGAAGTAGGAGTGGAGGATGTCAGGGGTGGAGATGGGAGACTCACAAGCTATTAAGGAGCTGATGGACTGGGACAGGGAGGGACTCAAGGTGGGAAGGAGTGAGGAGGTCTCCTAGGACTGGTCCTGGCTGGCTCCCATTATGGGCTGGGAAATCAGGCCATGCCCGTTGCCAACACAGTTCACCCCTTGCAGGACAGCAAGAAGGCAGAACCCATGAGCGTCTCACAGGGAGCTCGGAATTAAGAGTAGGTCTATGTCAGTTTTGAGTTTTCCTTAACATTTTGAGGACAGAAAATAAAAGATCTGGGAATCAGATCTGAACACACTTGCCTTAAGTTCCTCCATCCTCTCCTGGATGGTGGAGAGGTCAGACGAGTGGCTGGGGTCCTGTCCTTGTAGGAGGTCTTCAGCTTCCACTATCCAGGCCTCCAAAGCTTCTAAACTCTTGGCAAAGGTTTCATAGTCAAGAACTCCAGCCTTGTTTTCACAAAAGAAATAGGTATTTTAGTTAAAAATATTGGTGTTTTAATGAAATCTAGCAAGAAGGCAAGTAGATATTGAAATTAATTTTCATATTCTTGTATCAAATTGTCATTCTCAAGATGCCACTCCTAAAACAAGGCTACGATTTAAATTTTCTTCTCTTGATGTAATTTTTCTAAAAAGTAGAATTATTTCTCTATGTACCTTTAGTCATAATCTATTAAAGTTATTCTTTAAATACATTATTAAACAACATGTGTGAAAAAATGTTGCGATGCTTGTAAAAGCCTGTCATATACACATGAATAGTAATTAGCAGCTTGCCTCCTCAACTAATTTTATAATTACTTTGTAGAGAACAACGTAAAATTCCCACCTTCCTTTGTCCCCAGTGAAACTTCCAAGATTGTTTATTTTTTACTTCTACTCTTGAAGGAGGCATTGCCTCCATGATGAAAATTCTTTTCCTATGTTTATGCCCAGACATTATAGAACGCTCCATTTGTAACACATGGTGAACATGAGCTCTGTACCTGTAACATAGTCTGCTGTTTGCAAAGAGCCTGCTCTAGGGCACATAAGTGTTGACTCAGAGAGAGTTGATCAGATTGAATGGCTGATGCAGCCGAAGCATCCACTTGTTGCTTGAGTTGCTCTCCCAGCTCATGGAGAACAAAAAGGGAATCCTTAACTGTCCCCAATCCTTTGAGGAGGTCCTATGGAAGGTGAAAATATGTCCATAGTGAAACAACATGTCGAGTGTACTCCTTATCATAAACAACAATCGGCAAAGGGCCGCACATTCAGAAACATGCAATTCTTATTTATCATATGATTGTACTAAATAACCTTCACCTGCAGACAATGATCAAGAATTGAATCCAACTTTTAAAAATATCATGTGTTTTAATATCTTACATATATATTATATATATAAATATAGATATTTAATTACTCCTCTGTTAATAAAAGCCACATAGGTTCATGATAGGACATTAGGGAAATGCAGGAAAATAAACATAAACAAGGAAAAAAAAACCCAACATGATCCACAAGTAAGAGCCAATAAATGGAAACATTTTGGCAGATTTGTCTTACTTCTTTATATAACTGATATCAAATTGAAAACACAGTGCTATATTTTACCTTTTTCTACTTATTATTATTATACCCATCACAAGTTGACCCACCAGTTTGTCAATGGTATCTTCTCTATGTGTGGTCACGTTATTGTAGTTACAACCACCTTCCTGTCTCAGTGGGATATAGAACCCAGTGATGATTTTGGTGAGCAGAGGTAAGATTAGTCTGTATCTCCATTCTTTTCCATGGCATCTGTTAACTCCACTTTTTGTGGAACCTTCTTATATGCTCAAAATATAAGCCAGTGGAAATTCCTCTGGTTTCTAGCCACTATTAAGAGATAATAAGTGGCTGTTTCTTCTACCTGTTGCTGGTGCGCCATCCAGACATGGTGGAGACTACAGAGCCTGCCATGCCTACGCATGCCAGTGACTACTGTGAGAGAAAGAAAAACAAAGGGCAGCTGGGTGCAGTGGCTCTTGCCTATAATCCTAGCACTTTTGGAGGCCAAGACAGGAGCATCCTTGAGGCCAAGAGTTCAAGACTAGCCTGAGCGACATAGCGAGATCCTGTCTCTATCAAAAATACTAAAAACAGCTGGGTGGGGTGGCATGCCCCTATAGTCCTAGCTATTTGGGAGGCTGAGGCAAAGGATGACTTGAGCCCAGAAGCTGGAGGTTGCAGTGAGCTATGATGACACCACTGCACTCTAGCCAGGGCAACAGAGTGAGACCTTGTCTCAAAAAAAAAAAAGGGATCCTTAACCCTTAACACCTTGACATGACATAGACAACAGACAAGGTGTCTTTCAGTTTAGTAGTATTGAAAATAAGAGCTCTTGCAAGGATAAACTATATGGCCAAAAAAAAAAAAAAAAAAAAAAAAAGCATTGTATTATCATTATTGCAAATATTCACCTTTAACTTTAAGGTGATTATTCAGGTTGAAGGTATTAGAATAGATTAAACTTTTATTCATGTAATTTTTTAACTTGTCTAATTCTAAATAAACTAATTGAGGAAAGAAGATCCTTGTAAGAAGTTCATGAAAATAAAGACAAATAAGGACAAATAGTGAGAGTCATGTAATGGATGAAACAAGAGAAGAGCTGTTCCTACAAACCTTAAGTAGGTTATTGGCAGCTACAGTGAAAAAGAGAATTATTAAAAAGTAAATTTGGAGAGAAAGATTTCTTTCTACCATTAAAATCTTAGATGAAACTAATATGTAGATGTTTACATAGGAGGTAATGAATCTAAATGGATGATATCTTTAATAGTAGATTTTTTTAAAGATATAACATTATTCCCCACATGGTCATTTCTTACAATGACCATCTCAGTAAAAACAGAGAGCCTAAATCTTTCTCATGTGGATTATATTCCATTAGGAAAAATGGGAAAACAACTCATCTCTTAAATGAAACAATGGGAGGGGACCTCTTAATCAGATGCATGTGCAACTGTGTTCTGAAAATCAGGCAGGCTCTTTGATACTAACACAATTATTTCATAGAAAATTGTCTCACATGCTGAGATATACCAAAAGCTTACCCACATCAGCACTAGCCTTGCTAAACCTGGGAAGTCTAAGAATGGCAAGCTGGGGACACACCACAGCTCCTGAACATACGTTGCAGTCTTGAATCCACGTAGCAACTTCATCATCAGGGATGTCTTTGTTAGTGGCTGCCTTCAAGAGCTCGTTGGTTCGATCCTCCTGCTGCTGCACCGTCGAAGCACACTGTTTGGAGTAGTCCTTGTATCTTTGCCAAAGCTGAAGGAGGGCCTTGCTGGAGTGCAGCTGCTCAGCAATCTCTTCCAACAAGTTATTCCATCTGGAAATAATAGCCAACACTTCATGGGCAGATCACCACCTCTCATCAAATGCCAGTATTTCCTATTTTATTTTCCATGATCCTGGTTCATGTGAATATGTGCATAATACAAGGATGACTCATTTCTATTTAACATAACAAAAAGTAACACTTCATATTTCAAGGGGCGTAGATAATGAGGATGAGGGCAATCTGGGTATACAGCAGTTCTAATTCTTTGTAAATATCTCAACCACATTTATCATTAACTCCATTTTGGAAAAACCAAAACTTCAATGGAATA
>CM052441.1:11272726-11346207 GCA_028533085.1 Varecia variegata | reverse complement strand
GTCAAAGCCTAGGGACTTAGCAGTAAATAAAACATGCAAAAACCCCTGCCATCGTGGACTTCACAGACCAGCAAGCAACAATAAACAATACATTGAAATACAAACACTACGTGTTATGGTATATTAGAGAGTTCTTGAGCTGTGGGGGAATAAAATAGAACTGAGCAGGGGAGGGAGGGAGTGCTCGGTGTGTGTGTGGTGGGACTCAGCTTAAATGGTGTGGTCATGTAGTTTCACTGAAAAGCACACATTTCAGGCTGTGAAGTCAGACAGACGAGGGTGTGATCGCTGACTCTGCCACCAAATAATCGTGTGCCTTGGCAAGACATTGCTCCCAGACTCCTTCCTGAAACAGGGATTCGCGATACCGTCTCCGAGAGTTAGGGCGAAGAGTAGATAGATCCATAAATGTGAGAAGCCTAGCCAGGGCCCGACAGATCAATAAGTAGTAACTGTTATTACAGAGATTTCAAATGTGAAAGATAAGTTTCTCTCCAAAATATAGTACACTGGGGAATTTTGGGTTTAGCTAGCTATGATAATGTTGGCTCCAGGAAGAAGACAAGATTTAGAAAAATGTAAATATGACCTGCAGGCAATCCAGGTAAGGTTGGTAATGTTGGGGCAGTGGGTGGAAAGAGAGGAAAGGAGAGAGAGACTATAATCCCTAAAACTTTCGTGGGCAAGAGGAAGCATGAGAAAGCAGGAACAGTTTAGGGCAACTGATGTAGTTACTGGAAAGAGGAGGGGACTGGGTCTACCATTGATGTCCTACATTGCCACAAGGTCCTACAGCTGATCAGTAAGCCTCTATGAGAGCCTGTCATGGGTACCAGGTCATATTCTTGTGGTGAAGCTGGAACTCGAGTCCAGGTCCGCCTGACTCCAGTGCAGGAGCCCACAGGCTTTCTCTGTAATGGGCCAGACAGTAAATATTTTCAGCTTTGTAGACCATACGGTGTCTGTCACAACTACTCATGTCTGCCCTTGTAGTGTAAAAGCAGCTGTAGACAACATACAAACTGATAAAACTTTGTATGTTCCAACAAAACTTTATTTACAAAAAGAGGCAGTGGGCCACATTTAGCCCATGGACAATCTCTGCTCCAGGTATGGGTCTTGGTTACAGAAGGCATCTCTCTTTCTTATTATCTATAAGATCTAATGTACAAAACACTGTTTTCTTCTCTAAAAAGACTTATATTGTATTCTGACTGTCCCTCACTTGCCTGCTGCCCCGCTAGACGCTGAAGTCACTGAAGGCAGAGTCCTGGCCATATTAAAATTTTTGTGTTCCCAGTGCCTGGAAACTAGTGGCAGGTTGGTTAATGCTGAATGAATGGCTGATATGACAATGATTGTGACTGAAGGAGAGCGACTAAATGAATGACAGAATGAAATTTCACAGTCTCCTTCTGTGACAGGCAGGACAAATACACCCTGCGTTAGAGGTCTACTTTGCAGCAAAGAGTTTGCAGTGGGGATGATGCTACCTCAGTGGTCTCACCTCTAGAATGTACTCCAGCTCCACGCCCCTCTTGTGAGCCTGTTTCAGAACAGCGGAAGCCTGAGCCATCAGTTCCGTATGGAATTGGGTTTCCTTTGGGACTGCAAAGCTGATGATCTTCCTGAAGAGTGTTTCAGTCAAGATCATGTGAGACTCCAGGCCCTGAAAGTATTCCTGTAATTTTTCAGGTAGAAAGAAGTCAGCAACTCATCCACAGACTGCCTTAGGATCAAAATTGCTTCAACTGTTAAAGCGGCAGAACTCAGTTAATACATGAGCGATATCCCCCCTCACCTCCCCTTAGCCCAGACACTGGTGGAGTCCTGCAGAGACGGGACTCTAGGCTTTTAACTGGCCTCTCTTGTCTCCCAATTCAAATGCATCCTACACACTGACCCCAACAAAGCTCTTCATATGTGCCAGCTGTGGAAAAATCTTCTCTGCCCTCTTAATACCTCATGCATGTGCAGTCTGGCCTCCTTCCTGTCCTGGCACGGTCTCTCACTAACCCCACAGCACACTGGCCTCCGGTGTGCTCGGACACATTAGCTCCCACTCCCCCACCGTTGGGCTCTGCTCTGACTCTGTTCTTCTCGAGATGTTCTCACTTGACATCTTCAGTGACTTTCCTTGCTCTAGCTGGATTTGAGCAATACTTCCTGAACTTCCAGAGGGTGTGCTGTGCTTAAAGCTTAGCTGATTGGTATTAAATAGTTTTTATTTTCCCCGTAATATACCTATAGAGAACAGAATTGTAGGCCTTGCACCAGCCTACAAATGTTTTTGAAATGTTACTTTTTTTGTGTAATAGACCTTAGAGGATGGAGGTGGAGCCTATCCCATTTCCTGTTCCTAGCTCCATGATGGAATCAAAGAACTGGGAATTGATAATAACAGCTAACATTAATTGAGTTCTTACTATTTGCTGGGCATGGCATAAACACATTACCTGACTCTTTTCCTCCTTATAACCACTCTATATATCTATGCCATAGGTAGTTTTATTTCCCATTTTATAGAGGAGAACACTGAGCCACCCACTCTGTGTAGCTCGCCCAAGGTCACACATGCTAGCAGTGGTGGAGCTGGGGGTTGAACCTGGGCAGCATGAGTCTATCTGTGCTCCTCACCAATACTGCAGAACTTTCCTGCAGAAAATGGTCTGGTCAGTAGAAGCCAGAATCATCATTTTTAACTGACAATTACTGTATCATAGAATCTTCAAGTTGGAAGAGACCTTGAAGTTCATCTGCTCCAACAATCAATGAAAGCGGAGATTCCTTTAACAAGCCCATCTCCCCTGAAAGCCTTGGCTAGACTTTTCATGGCTAGGAGGGCTGTCTGTTCAATGGCAGCCTACTCACTTTAGAATTCTTCTTCTATTGAGCTTTATTTCTCTGTTATTTATACTCATTGATCCTAGCTTCCCCTCTGGAATAACTCAGAATGATCTTTTATTGCTATAGTCAACAATTTGAGAAAGACCAGCTGTGAACTTTAAAGCAATGTTTTCAAAGCCAAATGATAAGGCTTTAATAAATCATAAAGTTTTGGGAAAAAAGCTCTGGGAAAAAATACCGAGAAGTACAGTTTCAAAAAGAAAAAAAAAAATTCACCTTTGTAAGCCACCAGAAAGCTACACAACGGTAGATTTAACCTTCTATAACCCAATAGGATTTTTTTCAGTTTTCTTACAGGAAATTCCCACAGAGTGAGAGGCTGAGTTTGTGGATTGGCAAAACTGCTCTTTCCGTAATCACTGCTAACAATTCAAGAGCTATGTCTCTGTGTGTGTGTGTGTGTGTGTGTGTGTGTGTGTGTGTGTTAAACAGGCACTCCTTTACTAACAGGTAGTGTCCAACCTGAGCTTGGTTACGGCATACATTGATGGAGGGATCTCAGGCCTACCAAGTCTGATTATGTAGTAAAAGGCCTCGCTATCCACAGGAAGAAAGTCTGATGTCTATGACAACCAGAAGAGCATGTGGCCAAGGGCTGGAAAAGCTGAATGATGCATGTAAAAGACACCAACACAGCCCTGGAGCTGAGTGGGCTGCTCTGCATCGCTAGAACACAGCAAGGAGTCCTTGGCCAGGATGCAGGAGGGCAGAGAGAGCAGCCAGGACTAGGTGGACAAATGGGCACAAAGGACATTTAGGAAAAGTAGAGGTAAGAACAAAGGTGGGCTCCTTTGAAGAGAGCCCATTTCCCCTTGAATGCAGTTCATGTAGGGAGAAAGTCTGGCTAATACTAGTGAGGAACTGGTAATGCTGGTTTTCCTTTGTAATTTACAAAATTATGGAAATCTATCCCCTATAATTTCTCTGTGCTATTGAATGCCAGTGGGTGCGAATACACATTAGTTGACCATTTTAAAGGATAATTTATACAAGGTAGAACTCACAAAAGAATGAAATATTAAGTATCACTAAATATATATATCTTGGCTTGAGAACATGCTTTCACAATTAGGTTTTCTTTCTCTCTCTCTCTTTTTTTTTACCTTATGTTTGTCAAGCAGTTGTTGGATTTCCTCTTTGGAAGACACGATGATTTTCTGGTCCCCTGCCATCTTCTCCTGACCAGTTTCCAGCAGGTCAGCCAGATCCTGCAGGGCCCTTTCATACTGACTCCTGAGTGTGAGGTTCTGGTTCAGGCCACTGCGCCGGGAGCCAATGATCATCGTCAGCTCATCGTACATGTCCTGAGAAACGGAGACAGCAACACTCACTCTCGATTCAAATGCTGGCACCTCTCTAGAAGCATGTTAACCGGCCAGGACCATGACCCAACCAAGAAAGCTCCTCCAGGGATGTGACCTGTGGGAATCCTCTGCCTCTAGGTCATCTGCCTGTCATTCTTATGACACTTACTTTGAAAACTTCTTTCAAAGAAGATAAACTTTGGACCTCTATTCCCACGCCTATATATTTTACATGATTGCAACTTTATAATGTTTTGATATCTGGTGGTTCAAGGTCTCTCATTAATCTTGTTCAGTGTTCTTATCTTTTTTTCTTTTACAATTTATTTCATTTTTAATTGACAAATAATAAAGTACAACAGAGAAAATGAAAAAAAAAAAAGAACCGTATTCATAAGAATTTAAAGTATGGAGTCACCGGGGGAAAAGATGAAATAAATATGCAATAAGTATAATGTGAAAACAATTCAACTATTCGGGGAAAAGTAAAGTTAGAGTCTTATCACATGCCATATACCAAGATGCAATTTAGATTGATTAAAAAATAAAAATGTAAATAAAGAAAAAAGGAAAGTTAAAAATCTAAAAGGAAATAAAAATGTGTTTACAAAAACAAGCTTAGTATTTTAAGATTCCAAAGGATATGCAAAAGTGTTTCCTAGAAATGATATATGAGGTAGTTTTAAAAACTATCTTCTCAGGACATCAATAGTTTGTGATGAGATATGGGGTTAAAATATTGAAAAATTATACATGTGGCTGAGGAGGTGTCATAGAAAATGCAATTCCAATTTTTATAATGTTCTCAATGTTTATATACTTTTAGAGTAATTGAGTACAATACTCTTAATATTTTTTTCTGCTAAATAACAATCAGATTTGAAAGTATCCCTCAAACAAAGAGCTAGAGAAACAGGACAATTTGATGTGAGCAGAAAGACTTTAAGACTTAAGAAGACAATGTTTTTGCCAAACGTGGTGGGGTAAATAACTATTTAAACTGGAAAGACATTTTAAGAGATGATGACACACCAAACACAAATTTATTTGAGGCATGTGGACCTGATTAATGTATGACATTAAGGTTTAGCAGGCCAAAATGGTTCAATCTGGAAAAATTCAACTTTAATGCCTATTTACAGCTATGACGTTTGACTCTTACACCTGATGCTTAAGTGCTGTTGGAAAAGCGTCTCCCAAGGTACAAAGTGGGGGTGGTGGGCTTAAGACATTATGAACTATTAGGTAAAAGAACGAGATAGTTACTGGACTTGTGCCACTAATCCTCAGTAGCTCTGTAATAAGGCACAGAGACAAACTCTAACGTGTGTGTGTGTATGTGTGTGTGTGTGTGTGTGACTATAGATAATTGTACACAATTTTTTTCTTAATATGATGTAATTGTGTTGCCTATCAGATGCTAAATTTTGCTGGTCAAATATCTCAGTATCTTTCTCCCACTCCAATATCAGATTCTTGAGTAAGTGTCAGATCTAGGAAAGCAAATTAACCCAAAGTGTTATTCTCTATTCCTGAAAGATGCCAAGAAGCCTGTTTAGATTTCAACTACCTTCTAGTTTAATTTTTGTTGTTGTTGTTCTAGAATTGAAACAATGTCTCTATTCCATTCAAACATGTATAATAAACCATAGTTTTTGAACACCTTAAAAAAACCACTTTCCAAAAAGTATTACCTTGAGTATTTGTTTTCTTAAATAGTTTTGGGGAAGATAATGTAATACAGGGTAGATATCCCTCTTTTAGGTAGGATTGACAATTATCATATTTTCTATGGTAGAAAATAATATGATACAATTAAACTATACCACAGTATTTAACTATCAGAATAACAACAAAGTAAATGTCAGAAAAAAATATTACTCTTAGAAGCATGAAAACATAACTCATTTCATTGTATTAAATATATTGAAAGTTTCTGAAAATTTTCTAAGTTACTTGAAAGAAAGGTTAGGACCTAAATAACATGAATTTTATAAAAAAAGCCAAGACAATAAAGAAAATAATTTTTCTTGACTTCAAGTTCGGATGTACCAGTGAGGCTGAATACTACTGGCTGGAGACTGTACCTGCAGTTTGGAGAGTTCTTGTACGGAAGGCTGCTCGATCTGTAACTTGTCCCCACGCCTTTTCAATTCAATGATCCCTGCATCCAATTCCTTTAGTCCCTCTTCAGCCTGTTGTATTGCCTATGGAAGATTTATGACATTTCATTAAAACTCCTGAGAACAATTTCCCCACAGAAAATGTGATTGTTGCGTTTCTTTATGTGTTCCTCCTCCCTCCACATAAAACCTTTTCAATACATACAAAAGGAGTCACTTCAAAAAAACATAAAAAAATGCTAAGATATTATATAGAAAAAGAGAAGGCAGCCCTTTATTATACTACAGATCAGTTACCTTAAACGTAAGGAGGTAGGAGGGATTTAGGGTAGAGGGTTGGGAGAAGGACGGCTTCCTTAAGCCACAAAGGGAGTCTGTGATTAGCAATGTGATTAGCAACACTTACCAAAGAAGCATGACTGAAGACAAAGTCAGCAAAAGGTATTTGCCTGAGATTTTCTAGGGAACCATGTTCTGGTGTCTTGAAATGTAGTTGTGAGCATCTTTGAAGAAGAATCAATGAGGCAACAAGCAAATATGTTACAGCATGGTCAAGGAATGCCTGCTCATAGCTGTGAAGTGGAAAGTCAGCCTTATTGCTAAGCCTTGCCTTCCCAGTGTGAGGTCTGTAAGAAGCTGAATCTCATCCTGGCCTTCAAGGAGCTGATGGTTAGGAAACCAGAGTAAACAGAAGAAAACAAAGCAAGGCTGAGTACAATTAAGTACTAAACCTGATAATGCAACTCATTCCCCTTCCTGGGACCAGGAACCCTGGAGCAGTCTAAGTAGGCTTTTGGAAGAAGGACAACCTCAGTTGCCCTGGATGGATGACAAGAACATAGACTCCAGATGGCAGATGAAACATATGTATCCAATTTTCTCATTTTTGAAACCCCCTATGACCAGAGCAAATATTGTTTGCTTGTTTTTTGGTACTTTTTTTCTCCATAAATCTACGAGGACATGAAAACAAGAAAGAATACAGTGCCAACAAAATTGTAGAAGTTGGAGATCAGAAGGATACATGATATTTGACTTAGGAAATCCGCGGAAGCTGAATCCTAAGCTAGCAGAGGGTCTACACCACCAAATTCAGAGAAACAGAACTCTCTGGAACTCTGGGTGAAGTGGGATGGGGTGTGAAGTTAGGAAGGTTAGAGAAAAGCTGCCCAAAGAGTAGTTAAGTTCCCAAATCCCCGTCCTTATTCCATATTGTCCCTTTCCTTCCCTGCTGAGAGACTGAACGTTTGTTTTCTGGAGAAGGTAGAACAGACTGAGCGGCTGCCGACACAGCTGTGGGTGTGAGCGCTCGCCTGAAAACAGGGGCCGTCAGTGGATGCCCACGGAACGCTGACCGCGGGGCCCCTGAGTCTTCTCTCCCTGTCGCAGCTAGGCCTCTACTCTCCAGACAGGAGGAGGAAAAATATCTGAAAAGACTAGCAGGCCTGAAAATTTGACACAAGGATCCTCTAACACATGGTCTACGCAGGCCACCCTGTAATAAACCCTGCAATTGTCAAGCTCCATTCACACACGAAGTTCCCTTTCAGCATTCCCAAACATGGGCAGACAACAAAGGACTTCAATACACCTGTCAGCAATATGAAAGAGACCAGCACAAGCAAATAAACAAAAGCAACTTAGAGGGAAACAGATTATATAGGAAAAAATAAAACTTTAATAAAAAATCATTAATATACCCAAAGAGATTATAAAAGATAATGCATTCATTTAAAAAAGAGCAAAATACTATAAAAAAAGGATCATTCAGAGAACCAAAATGAGCTCTGGGGGAATTAAACACATGAGAACAGAAGTGCAAGACTGAGTAGCAAAGTCTGGAGTTGACATTGAGGCAGTTCCAGAAAGTGGAACAAAAAGACAAAGAGAGAAAGGTCTCTTGACAAGAACATTAGAGGACTGGACCAGAATAGCCAATATCTGATTAATAGGAGTTCTCCAGAATGGGAGACAGATACAATGGAGGAATGAAAACTATTAAATAAATCAGTAGAAAATTTTCAAGAATGGAAAGATGAGAGCAACCAAATCAAAAGATCCCATTGAGCTCCCAGCCCAGCGGTTAAAAATAGATCCTCCCCAAGGCACGTGATTGTGAAATTTCAGAACACTGGAGAACTTTGAGAATTAGAATGGTTTTTTAGTTTCCTCAAGCCAACACTGGAATCTAGAAAATAGGGTAAAGGCCTCCAAACTCTGAAAGAATTGATTTCCCACCAGGAAGTCTATAAAGAGCCAAGCTATCAAAAAAACATGGCATAAGAACATTTTCAGACACACAACATCTTGAAAAATGTACCTTCATTCTTTCGTCCCTTAGGAAGGATATGCACTAGCCAAGCAAGGAAGCAATGTATTAAAGAGAAAGACTTGGGGCTCAGAAAAGGGAAGAGCCAACATAGGAAGGAATGAAGGGATTCTCAGGAGAGTGGAGAAGGGAGATCCGAGGAAGACAACTGTGCACACGGCTTATGACGCAACAGGTCTGTTCCAGATTGAGACAACATGGCTCAAGAGATGAACATATTGAGTGAGGGTGTCACCCCTATGCCTTCTACTATTACTGCCTTTTTAATACAAGTGGGGTATGAGTGGGATTAGCACATTCATTAGTTGCTTTTCATTATTCAAAGAAAAAAATATAATTATTTATTTATCTGTGACATTTTTTTAAATCATATATATTATAACCCCCCCACAAAAAGGTCCTTTAATGTGGAAGATATGGCATCAAAAATTATTTTTAAATGGTGAGAAATGAGGAATCTCTTTAAAAAGCAGTTGAAATTATAGTCAAGAAAGATGGCATTCACATATGATTTTGCAAACTAATTGAGGTGACCCTCTCTCTTTTACACATATATAATACATAAACACACACACACATGCACACACACATATATATATATATATACACACAGATATAACAGGTCATCTATATTTCAGATGATTCTCTATAGTCTACTCATAGATCCCTTAGGAGTCCACTGAAATTAGGTTAAGAAATTCTATTAAAACACACACTTTCCATAATTACTTAGCTTATGAAACAAGAAATATTCTACCATCCCTCCCACTTCTTTGCTCCTTGTTTTCATTGCCATTATGCTAGTTCAAGTTCATGCACTGTCACACAGTGCAGCTACATGAAACCTCAGGATGGATCCCTTTCCTGACCCTGGTGCTGTCACGTAAACCGCCCAGAAGCAGGATGTGGAACCCACATTCATTCCTGCCCTCAAACATCCCCAGTGACAGTCCACGGCCAGGGATCTCCAACACGAGTACATGTACCCAAAAGTGCACAGGATGATCTATCAGGATGAAAGACTACATTTTGCATTTATATTCAACCTCATTCATTTTGAATTTTCATTTGTGTGTATGTTTTATGAGATAACATACTATTAATACTTATAATTTATAAATAAGTAAATATACATACATTTGTGGTGTGTGCTTATTTTTTTTTTTTTTAGCCAGTTGGGTATGTAATCAATAAAGTGTGGAGACCAAACTCTCTGATATTCAACAGACCCTAGAAACTACTGCAAATTTACATATCCAATCTTATTCCCCCTCAATCACTCTCATTCATCCTAAATTCAGCTAAATAGGATCACCTACAGCTCTCCCTAAGTGGTCAGAATTGTCTAACATTTATGCTTTTGTTCTTGCTGCCCACTTGATCCTGAGACTTTTCTTCCCAGTTGCCGTGTGTCCACACTTCCAAGTTCAGTTCAGATCTCCCTCTATGAAGCGTTCCCTGGTCATCCCCTCCTGGAGGCAAGCCACCCCCTTTTGAATGTCTATGGTGCTTTGTACCTCTCCCAGGACAGTCGACTTTCTGCCTCTGTTATTGAGGTTCATGTCTAATCTCATCATTAGGAGGCAAACTCCTTCAGGTCAGCATCTGTCACAGACACCTTTTCCTATCTCACATTTCCCAATTCTGTGAATGTCACCTGGCCTGTTACTCAAACCAAGTACTCAAAATGAAAAATATGACAAACAAAAATGCTATAGTAAGCCATTAATCTTTCAAAAAATATTTAAAATGTCATAGTCAATCATATCTCCTCTATGCACTTGCTATTGTAGGAAAAGGCAGCTCTGTAAATACCTCTATTTGTTCTGCCACAGGCTGGTCAAACACATTTGCCAGTTTCTGCAGAATGATGTATTTGTTGTCAGCCAGTGATGTAAATAGCACCTTCAGATCATTCTGAGGAGGAAAGCAACAGGAAGAATTAACATGTGTACCAGGGAATTCAAGATACTTGTAAAGATAATACAGATTCTTAAAAATAATATGTAGGCATAGAAATTTAGTTTCCAGGATAAACAATACTGTGCTATGGCAAAGTAAAAGGAACAGGTAACAATTTACTTAGGTGCTAAGATAACTTTTGAAGACTTTGCTACCCAAAGAGTTTTCTACATAATACAAATGGAGATGAAGCACATAAGTAAAAGGCAATATTGGTCATCCTAATCTTGTTACATCTGAAATAAATGGGCACATTCAAACATTGTAGCAGAAATATTATGCTAATGAATTTTATTTAGGAAAACAACCTATAGGTGTTACCCTGACTTGGGAAATAATATGATTCTTAAGAATAATATGATTCCCTATTTCCTCTTTCCTCCCTTCCTTCCCTCCGTTTCTTCTCCTATATTCAAAGAATTTGCACAAGCTTATAAAAAGCCATTCAGAAGTTTAGAAAATAAATATTATCCATGATGACCAAAGACATATGAAAAGACAACCAAAAAAAGATCTTAGCTAAGTATTTGTTTATAAACTCATTTAAGTGTTCAAATATACTGAGAGACTAGTACAAAGAAGAAGAAAACATCAGAATTTCGGTGTTCAATTCCAAAAAGACTAAAAAGCTGGAACAATATTTAAATGATAAAAAATTTAATTTTCCCCCTGAAATAACAGCAAATAAGCTCTATTCATTAATAATAAGCAAACGTATAGATGGGCTGGTCGTTCAGCAGAAATTGAAGCTCATCTTCTTTGCCGGGGGCTGATCATGCACGAGTGCACATCACCAACATGCAAAAATTCTGACTATCTCATGGGGAGAGCGATAATCACGCAAAGGGAGAAAAACACATCCTTAAGGATGTATGAAGGCATCATAAAACAAATGCAGGCTAAAAAGAAAATAACAGATGAATTATGCAGTCAAAAAAAATAAAAATGAAAATATAGTGCTGACCATGAGAACTAGAATAATGGTCATTAACCAAAATGCAAACTAATCTGCAAGCCTGGTGGCTAGCCAATTAAATAAGACATTATAATAACAACACTGGAAAAATGATGCCAGAAACAAGAGTTCTGTACATGAGCAATGATCATCTTTGTATCATTCAACTGCGTTCACGGGGAGTTCATGTGGGGCATGAGAACTATCACACATCCATCTGTTTGTAAGCCTGGTAAAAGATGTTTCTCATTCATTTGAACAGATTCAAAAGAAATAAAGTCTCCATTATCTACATATATTTATAACAACATCAGTTCAATTAATCTAAATGAGTAGATATAAAAATAACATAACATGGGTTAGAAATGAAGACTGTGTATTTCCTGTATACCATCTTCATTTTTTTTTTTTTTTTTGAGACAGACTCCCACTCCGTCACCCTGGATAGAGTGCAGTGGCATCAGCCTAGCTCATAGCGACCTCGAACTCCTGGGCTCAAGTGATCCTTGTGTCTCAGTCTTCAGAGTAGCTGGGACTACAGGTGCACGCCACCACACCCAGCTAATTCTTCTATCTTTAGTAGAGATGGGTCTCACTCTTGTTCAGACTGGTCTCAAACTCCTGAGCTCAAGCGATCCTCCCACCTCGGCCTCCCAGAGTGCTAGGATTACAGGTGTGAGCTACCATGTCCAGCCCATCTTTATATTTTTAATAGTGTATTTTTTCTCTCTTACTTATATTCTACTCAAGATAATAGAAAACAGAGTTCACATTCCTGGAAGCCACACTAATTATTGGGAGAGGCTAGACAGGAAGACAATAAAGCAGGGAAAATGATTGATTTAAAAATTACGGAATAAAAGACTTTAAGAGGTGCTAATAATCATATGGAGGTTGACATTCTCTTAAAAATAAAAATTCAAAGGATTTAACAATTTTTTATTACTGTACTTGTGATATGGCAGGATAACTAAGGTATCTGATGTATTACACACAAGAGAGACGTCAGTATTTTTTTTCTTATAGTCACTGGAATTAAGGGGCAGGATTCTAGCTGTTGAGAAACAGATCCATAGAAAGTTTCCAACTTTAAAATCGGTTGTGCTGCCTCATTCATTTATTAAAGAATTCTTCCATTCCTTTTCCACTTTTTAAAATAACTTAAAATACTCCATTACACGTTTGGGAAATTTATTTGGGGTTAAGTCTATGGGTAAAAATATTTTAAAACACAGAACAGTTGATAATTGACTTCATTGTGATTCCATATATATAACATACATCTATATAACATCTATGCATCCTTCCAGGTAATCTTTTGGGTGTGCAATAATGTTAGCAGTCTGGCAAAAGCTAACATTCAAAGGTTAAATGCAGAATGAAGACACACCGTTCCAATAGCTATCGAGCACTGACAGCATACCAGGTGCTTGGTACAAAGTAAAATAAAATGGTTTGTGACTTGACTTTTAATTATGTTAACATTGGAACTCTGTCTCTCAATTAAACTGGAACACAAACATTTTGAAATGTCAGTTTTTGTTCATGAGCTGGCCATCAACAAGTAGAAACTTGTTGGCAGAAGAGAAATAGAGAATGTGATTTAGAGAGACTTTCCCAATTACATGTTCTCTTAGTCCTCTACAACAAAATAAGTTCCAGAGTATTCGTGCTTGGTTCATGTTTTACTGTGACTGGTGATAATTACCAATAAAATTTAAAAGTACTAAAGTACTAAAGACACTAATATAGTAAATACAATTCATAAAGGGGAAATATGCTTCTGAGTGAGACACACATTTGCACTTTTAACCCACCTCATTCATGGCTGATAGACTAGAATGCTGTTATAACTCCATGTATTATTTTAGGAAAGATAAATTGCAGAGTAATGAAACAAGTTTCCATAAGTTACATAAGTATCTTCCTGGGATCTTGCATCCTAAACTAAATACCCAAATCATCAACCCCTGCTTTTCTGACTCTAAGAGAAATGCTCTTTCCTCTCTATGTACTGTACAACCTAACAGATACAGATGCAAAAATCCAGTTCAGGTCATCCCTTTAAACCACAGATTTGCAAACCCAAATGTCTACTGTGGCCTTCGTCGGAGTATCTTCAATTCTCTTCCATATCCTTTGCCATGCATGGTACCACTGGGGACTCAGTCTTGTCCATGGGTCAATGGCCCCGCTACCCACCATTTTCCCTGTCAGTCACTGTCCCCCAGATGCTCAAGTCAGAATCCCTGGAGTTGCTCAGCTGTCCCCCTCTCTCTCATTCCTCATAGTCAAACCATCAACAAACATGTCCTCTTGATTGATACACAGTAACATCTTGAGTAGGTCTAGTAGTTTCCATTTCCCCTGCTAACACCCTAATACTATAAAATACAAAATTATTCTTTGAGTCAAAATCCTGTCTCTAGTTCTTAATGGTTGAATAACCTTGGGGAAGAAATCTAACTTTTTTCTTGGTTTCAGGTCCTATATCTCTTATAACACTATTTATTATTAATAGCAACAACAATAATGAAACTTGGTGAGTGCTTACTATGTATCAGACACTGTTCTGATTATTTTACACATCTGGACTCATTTCTTCCTCATACATTCTATGAGGCAATTACTATGGGTGTGATTTAATAGCCAGGGACACTAAGGCTCAGCGAAGTTAAGCAGCTAAGGTGATACAGCAATAAATGACAAAACCACAATTTGAAACCAAGAGTGTTGGCTTCAGAGACCATGTTTTTAATTTTTACTCTTCTGACTTTGCAAATTTAATATTAGAACAATGTTTACCTAACAGGTATGTTGCAAAGAGTAAAGACAATGACACATGTGAAATTTTTTTGTGACTATAAACATGAATATCATGTGAATATAAACGTTTTTGATAATTTTACTCTGTAGTTTTAAGAATGTAGGCTACTGGAAGCCATGGGTAATTAATCTTTCCAGACAAACATCTAGAAAGTTCCATGTTTCTTGGTTAATGCTGCATTTGGCACTTTGCAATTTTTTTTTTTTACAAATCAAAATTTTACATTAAACTCTTCACCCTAATTATCTATATCTATTTTATAAATCTTCCATCTTTGTTAAAAATAGCATTCAATTAAAACTTAATTATTTCCAAAGGGTGCTTTTTTTTTTTTAAGGAATGAAAAATCAACACTAAAAGTTTGGCAGCAGCTTTTGCATTTGTTTCAGGGACCAGTCATGAGAAAAATTTCCTAAGCCCACAATTATTTAGTTGGCAACAGAATTATAATATAGGGCTATAAGGCAATAAATCTAAGGAGTTAGGATTAAAAGGTAATACATTTTCACACAGGTAGTATGTACACTACAGGTACTTTCAAAAACTTGTAGGTATTGGAGTCTATGGTTCTTTCTATATTCCAGCACTTACTGCATGTCTTTTGGTAACATGTTTTAAACTCTATTATCAACTAGATTATAATTATAATGAGCCATAAATTTTACTTTTATTGGTGGAATTTAAAATTCTATTCAGCCCTTTGTCATTTTAAAAAGTTTTAATTTTTATAGCCGGGCATGGTGGTGCATGCCTGTAGTCCCAGCTACTCGGGAGGCAGTAGGATTGCTTGAACCCAGGAGTTTGAGGTTGCTGTGAGCTAGGCTGACGCCACGGCACTCTAGCCTGGGCAACAGAGTGAGACTCTGTCTCAAAAAAAAAAAAAAAAAAAAAAAGTTTTAATTTTTAATTATTATGGGTACACAATAGTTGTATATATTTTTAGGGTACATGTGATATTTTGATACAGGCATACAATATGAATTAATCAAATCAGGGTAATTGGGGTATCCATCACTTCTGGAATTTATCATTTCTTTGTCTAACACAATTGTTCATTACAGTCATTTTGTTGTCCTATCAAATATTGTTCATTCTATCTAACAGTATTTTTGTATCCATTAACCATCCCCACTTTATCCCCCACTCCCTGCTGCCCTTCCCAGCCTTTGTTAACTATCATGCTACTGTGTCTCCATTAGATCAATTGTTTTAATATTTAGCTCTCACATGAATGAGAACATGTGAGATTTGTTTTTCCTTTCAGCCCTTAGTTTAATTAGGTGGTTTTCTCAACCTTCCATTTCTAGGAGCATGAAACTTTTAGTTTTCTAACACTTTATTCCAATACCCTTGATTTCTGCAATGCTCTTGCTCATCATTGTACATTCGGGAAAAAAATAGTTTTGTAACATACCTCAATAAAATGCCCTGTTGATTATTATTGAATATACCTAGAGAATGGTCAAAATTCTTTAATAGTGTCTTACTTACCTGGAAACTTAGTATCTGCTGAAGTCTTTCCTTCATCTGACAACAACGCTGATTCACTACTGAGTCTAGCAAAGACAGCCTGCCCAAAAGACAACCCAAGGTATCTTCAATAACATTTCTATTATCACCATTCTCTGGAAAGGCTTGTGCAAACAAGTTCTTGTTCTTATCCATTTCTTCAGACATTTCCTTAATGTCTTTGGCAAGAGTCTAGGGTTGATAAAAGAAGAGCCTCATTTCAGTGTTTAGATGCATGAATTGATATGCATATCAAATCATTTCCTCATAGAAAGTCAAATAAATCTCTTATTGCTTAGTAATAATTACACCTAAGGCAAGTTGAACCTCTTTCATATATACTTTTATACATTACAGGCAAGTTGCTCTTAAAGAGAAATATTTTTCTCAGAAACTTTACATCACTAGCTAATAATAATATACATTGGCTAAAAAATGAGTTTTGTAAAAGGTTATTTAAGAATTCAGTACATTTTTTAGCCTAGGTTTCGTATGTGGAAGATTTATGATAATCAACATTGTTTCTACAAAAAGTTCTCCATTTTTTCCTCCTCTTACA
The DNA here is from genome assembly GCA_028533085.1 of Varecia variegata. Classification (NCBI taxonomy): domain Eukaryota; kingdom Metazoa; phylum Chordata; class Mammalia; order Primates; family Lemuridae; genus Varecia; species Varecia variegata. The sequence goes on along the minus strand of CM052441.1, from coordinate 11,329,732 downwards.
TACACAAGATAAAGAATAAAAACACAAAACATAAATGTCTTTGAGAGTATTTTGTATTTAAGCAATTCTGTTCTGCAGGACGCTGCACGGAAATACACCCAATTTGTTCTCTATTAAAAATTATTTTATGCTTGACCTTCTTTATACATAAACTAAGTATCCAATATCAAAATTTCACGTGCTCTGTAATGTCACACATGCACAGACAGAAACTGCCAGACTTACCTCTTGGTTGAAGAGACAAGTTTCTGCTTCTTCTGGTAAAAGTGCTGTGGCAACAAATAAACGTTCTTCAACATCGTCCAACCAAGTAGAGGTAGCTGAGACCCCATCATATAACTTCTGTTCCAAATGTATACTCTGCCTCTTTGTCCCTCCACCCTGGAAAACAAACACACACCAAAAAAAGGGTGAATCAATTATAGTGTTTTGAGGAACCAAAGAAGAATACTAGGATGAGACTTCAGGTCTAGTGGCTCTTTGTTTAGGCCTCATCACTAGTGTTGGGTCTCAACAGTGCATGTACATGGGTGGAACAACTTTCCAGAGGCCAAGGAAACCAACACAAGCAAGAGAAGACCCTACAAACCAAGACAAGCACACCGACAGCACAGCCCTACCTGGGATGAAACCTCCTCGAAGGCCTGGTTCAGTCCATCCAGCAAAGATGTGACTGCAGACTTATCTTGGGTCTGCCCGTCCCCTTTGTACAGTGGCACACCAGACAAGAGTCGATTTGGTCTGCTGTAAAGCTATAGGCAAACAGAGGCAGCTTATTTAAGAGCATATGACCTATGTCCCAGTTTTCTCATTTAGAAATACACATGGAAGTAGATGCTGGAAAAATTGTCCTTATGAAAACCTCTTTGGGAGAAATACAACTTCTACAACACACCATGCCCACTAAACACGGTGGCTAGCTTTAGCAATGGCACTGTCTTCACTGATGGATAAAAAAAAAAAAAAGTAGTGGAAAAAAGTGCCTGACAGATAATAAGTTCTGGTATTTTATTACACAGTAGGGTGAATATAGTTACCAATAATGTTTTATATATTTCAAAATAGCTAGAAGAGAGGATTTTGAATGTTCTCATCACAAAGAAATAATCAAGATTTGAGATGATGGATATGCTAATTACCCTGATTTGATCATTACACAGCATATACACGTATTGAAATATCAACCCCATAAATAAGTACAATTATGTGTCAACTAAAAATAAACTAACAAAAAATAAAGTCAATAAAATGAAAGCTCAAAGGTGGGATTATAAAACAAGAAAATAAAATTAAAAGGTAGCTTATAAACTTTATGAAATAAATAAAACTAAAACATAAATAAATTAGAAACAGAAAGCATAAGAACAGACATTGCTGAATATGGAATTACTGGCATATAGAAAAATCTTGCAGTAATCAGATGAAAAGTGAACATAAATTTAAAAAATACAAAGATCAATGCAACTAAAGAGAAGTCAATAGATACAGGAAAAAGATAAAAGATAATCTAACATAAGGATAGTTGATATCCCTGAAGCAGAGATATAACAAATCTAACACAAAATAAATTTAAATTATATAAGAAAAATTCCCTAAAATAAGTAAAAAAGCAAATCTTGATTCTTGTATATAAAAAAGAAGATATTGTGTTACAAGAATAATATGATAACAGAACACTTAACACCAGATATAACCTAGATAAGCTACTGAAACTTAAAGAAAAAGAAATAATTCTTCTGGTATCCAGACAGAGGACCAAAAAAATTAAGGGGAAAAATAGTAGATTGATCTTACATTTTTCTAAAGCTTCATTCAATGCTAGAAGACAGTAACACACACACACACATGTGCACACACTTAAATATATATACATTCTGAAGGAATAAAAGCATGACAGAAGAATATTACAGCAAAATGTCCATCAAATATACAGGGCAACTAGCTGATATTCCCCAACATAATAGAATCGGAGTTCTTGAAAAAAAAATTACTTGATAATGAAACATAGATATTTAAGAGCTGAATCAAAACTTAAAAATTTAAGAATTAAAGAGATATGCTAAAAGGACTGGTCATGAGCATTGATAACTTTAAAGATTAAGTTGATTTACAGACTGTGGGACTTGTTATAATTACTGTTCTTTTTAATTTTCACTTTTGTACTTGGCTGCATAATGTGAATTCATTGTAATGAGTGTATGCGATTTTTCAAAACCAGTAGAGTGATTTTTCTCAAAGATAGACTACATAAATTAGAAAATTATTAGCAATCATTTTTTTTAAAATGCCTGAAATCTTATTATAGCCACCTTCTCAATTTGTCTTCTCTGTTTTAGCACTACCTATAGTGAAATAACCCATCCAAACACCACACCTAGACTGATCTCTTCATTCTCATTATTAACCTTATCTCCCCTAAACTCTTCTAGGCATACTTATGGTTCCCCAGTAAGAATCATACTATGGCCCAGCATTCAAACTTTTTGATAATGTCTCCAGTCAAACTCAGTTGCCTATGATTTTTCAAAACACCTCCTCCTCACCTTTCAGGCTGATTACTCATGGTCCTGAAAAATCACAGGACACAGAAAAATCATAGGAAACGTTCCCCACTGCAGCTGGGATGTCCACTCTCCAGCATCCTTTAAAAATCTGCTACTTTTAATTCCACACCTCTTATACTGACTTTCTTCTTTTTTAAATTTTTTTACATCTGTTTTCTCAGAATTCCTGCTTATGATGGTTGCTTAATTTTTCAGAAATGTGTGAAATATTTCCTTGTTTGGGTTATAGGTTCCCCGAAGCATGAGCTGTATCTCCTCCTGAAGCCATGCAGGATGTTCTGCATAGATGCAGTAAATACATTGGAAGTGCGTAGATGAAGAAAAATTGCTCGGAGAGATTAATGCCCTTTGACCTAGTGAACTTTAGGCCAAAAAAATTGTGCCTGTTATTACACTTGAGAGTAGTAAATATATCCACTATACAAAATTGCCAGTAAGGTAGCATGAAAAAGAAGGGACTTTAGGGATCAGATAGGTCTGCATCCCAATTCCAGAGCAGCCTCTTAGTCACGAGACCCTGAGAAGTTATCTGACCTCTGCAAGCCTCAGTTTATAGGCTTACAAAGTGGAGACAATGTCCACCTCACCACCATGTGGTTAGATAGGTTAACACCTAGAACTTAAAATGTGCTTATTAAATGATCACTTCCTTTCTTCTTGGGAACTCTGACAGCTAAACTGCTTCTTCCCTACCTTTTCCCTCACCTCTTCACACCACACAAAGGAAAACAACCTGTGAAATGACCAGTGATTCCTAAAAGAAAAGACTCAAATGCAAAAATGTCATTAAAAAAAAAAGAACATTCAGCACTTTCCATTTCTAGTCCTGAAGGCAAGTGATATATGAACAAGAACCTAAACTTTAATGGTCCAGGTGTCATGTGGAAATGTCAGCAGCAGCAGGACAAAGTTGGTTCAGTAAGCCCAGCATGGAGGATGTAGGGGTGCTGGCCCTGACTGAGAGAAAAAGTAGCTCTCCAAGATCGTAGCAGGTAGTGGACACCCAGGAGGTCTGCAGATGCTGGATGAATCATGCAGGTGCTTTAAGTCGAATGGACAATCGGTAGAATCTTGGGGTTGGATGTCTAATGAGTGGAGAATGGTAAGTAAGCATAGAATTACATGGTTACATAGAATAAGTAACCACGAAATCCAGAAATGTCCTGGATTTATCTGACTTAGGATAGTCAGAAAAGACTGCAGTCTGATTCAGGACTGCACATACCCCTTATATTCAAAGGAACAAGAGAATACTACAACAGGAAGGTGAACTAGCAGTCAAGTCTGGGAGATCTACAGCAAAAATCAAGAATTCAAGCTATGAATCTGAGGGATGTTTGGTTAGGGATTTAAGGGTTAGCCCAAACACAGTTAGAAGGTCCATGTAAAAAATACAGGGCACCATTTGCCAGGTTGGAGTACGATTCTGGAAGAACTGCCTCCAGAAGTGGAGTGCTTTAAATTTCCCAGAGCCGAAGCTGGTGACTGTTCCCGTAGACAGCGGCAAAGAAGGCTCCTGGCCAGATACGGAGAGTGGAGGGCAGGAAGTGTGGCAGGCCATGCGGTTTTGTAAAATGGGATAGAAAGAATGGCTTTGGAGAGAACTGGGCATGGCTCCCCATAGCCTGCGGGGACACGTTATGACCTTTAGACGATCTCCTCCTTTCAGTTAGTCCTGGCAGTCTGCTTTGTAGCGCCTGCTTTGGCCGCCCCTGCCTGCCCTCAGATGTACTGCAGTCGCTGAGACCCTTAGGTTCGGGTTCAACCCCTCCCAGCCCCTAAGCTAGTCCTGGCCAGAGCAGAGAGAGTAGCAGCTTCCTCAGTAAAGGTTCTAGAATTTATCCTAGTAAGACCACTGTCCTGGAATGAGCCCAGACGGGCATTGCTGGTCCAGGACATAGGACTGATCTTCTATCTTCAGAATCCTTCTGGGCCACAGCTGTAGGAGGCATCCCAGACATTTTGGGTTCCTGGCTCATACATTGGCCCTCTTAACTTTCGAATTCCTCTGATTTCCAGTTGTTCCCTGGCTTGCTTAGAGTGAACTAAGAGCGATTACCTGGTACTGCCTGTTGCTATATTCAATTCCCGTGGATTTGGCATGTTCGATGGAACCAAGCCCAACATCACACAGTATCCATCCCAGGAACCAGCCTTACGCTTGGGTCAGTAACCAACCCAGCTAACCACTGGCTTCCTTCCCTTCAGACCCACCAAGGTCCCAATATGTTTCTCATTAAGATCTCCCGAAATTATTAAACACTGGAAGTAGCAATGGAAAATAAGATGACCTGACAATTTAGTTCCAGATATGAGGAATTCCTTTTGTCCTAGATGTGTATATTCTTGATTTGCATTCTTAATTTTCAAGGTTGCAAAATTTTTAAAAAATAGGGCACTTGAAACTTAATGGTTTATGCCAATGAGGAATTAGATATTAATCATATTTGAGAAAAAATATTATCCAGAAATCAAATAAATTTTCAGGTACAAATATATAATTATTAAGGAAAATACGAAACAGGTTAAGAAAAATGTAGAATGAAAAATTTGTTTCAAGTCTTAGTTTGGAATTGATTATGAAAATATAGATTATTGCACAGTTATATTCCTTCAGCATGAGCTGTAGATCCTCTACATTAGTTAACATGTAAAAGAAAAATGTTCGATACCACTTGTTCTTGTTCCTGTTCCAGAACATTCTGTAGTAGTTTCTGCTTGGTACTAAATTCCTGATGAAGGCTTTCCCATTTCATCCTCATCTGGTCTTCCGTGGATGATTTCTCCCCTTCCATTCCCAACTCCTGGGATAACACATCAGGTTTTTCACTATTAGAAGAATAAATAATCTAAATTTACAATGTGTACAAAAAAGCAAAGTGAAGGCAAGTCTCAATTCAATCAATGAAGGAACAGAGTGTCTCATTTGGGGTTTACTACAGATACACATTTATGGCCTTATTAGAATTTTTAAACATGATAGACAATAGAGATTTTTTAAACCCTTTATATTTTTAAGATAATTTTTATAGTTTTAGGGTTATTTAAATGCAATCCCAGACCATAGATATCATAAGAATACTCATTCTTGCTTTTTTAAATTTATATTTGTTAGCTGTGCCAATACTTTCACAGTTTCCTATTTTATTTTTCTTTTCTTGATGGTTTCCTATTTCCTACATAGTTTGTCATAATATTAATGTACCTGCTGCAATTGCATTTTAGTTTGCCTTCTCCTATCATTTGTCCTCAAAATTCAGCATTGATTAAACTGTAAAAAAGTTTTTTTTAAAAGCTCCCACATCTGTTACCTCCAAAGTTAGTTTTGATTATCTACATTCTATTCTAGTTCTTATCTACACACATACTGTACTTTCAATTTTATATTTGTATTTAGCTTCCTATATACATTTTCTGATATTGTTATATAATTTTAAGATTATTAATGCATATAAATTTTTCAGCTTCTTTTACACAAGTGAGCATTTCTGCCTTTTTAATTATTTGGTGTTACATATAATATTTTTCAAATCATCTCCATAGTACATATTTCCTTCTTTATGTTATTTCTCTTGAAAAGAAGTTCAGATATGGAGTTAAAGGTATTTGCCAAAGGATACTACCAAACTGCAACCTTTAGCAATACACGAACACAGGTTTCATGACAAGTTTTTTTTTAATGTTTTAGATTTTAAAAACAGTTTTCTTACATATCCTCTCAGTTGACATTTACAATTTTCACAGCACTTCTGTGATTATAGTAAGGGATTATGATTCTAATTCTACAGAGGAGCAAACTGAGGCTCAGAGTTATGTGACTTTTCCAAATTGATGGTTGTGAAACTAGAATAAAACTCAGACCTGACTCAAAATATAGTGATACTTCTACTCTATTACAATTCCATTACCTTCCTGCCATTTAAATCAAAATCTTCAACTTGAAAATTCTCCAACTTCCTTAATTTTTCTTTTAATATTTTACTTTTCTGTGTATAAGACTTCCAAAGTCTCAACTCTAAACCAAGATCCCAAGCTTACTGACCTTACATGTAGGAATTACAGAAATAGACCCATCAAGAACAGTCAAGATATTTACCAGGCACATACATTTATTTTTTAGAATAGCATTAGGGGAAGAGCAGCTCTTGCAGGAAAATGCTTTGCACTTAGATAGAACTATTCAGTCGGAGACATCATGGATCTAATTTTACAATAATTTCTTATTTGATTAAAAAAATGAGCTCATGAGCATCTTCTCTGGACCAATATGCTGAACATATTGGAAGGAAGGCAAACAAGTTAACTATTATGTTTTATTATAGTTATCAGCACTGCTCATGCTATGCAAGAAAATGTTCAAAATGCAGGTAAAATTGAAAAACATGATTAAGTTTTTCATAAGATGTTTAAAATAAAATTTTAAGTGAGATGTTTACATTTCTTCAAATGTCAGGGAAACTGTGAAGAGAAAGTTAAGTGTTTCAGAACATACCCAGCGCCACCAGAGGTCTCTGCAGCCGAATGCTGGGTTAGAATCTCCTCTCCTCGGCTGGCGACTGAGCGGAGGAGGCTCTTCTGCTCGGCCAATTCCTGTTCTAACTCCTGCTCCAGGAAAAGGACAAATGCAAACATCCGTGTTACTTTATGATTATTGTCTACAATCGGGTTCTACGTCTATAAAATTCTCAGAGAACTTCGGTAGAAAGCTTTTAAGTTTGTACATTGCATAAAAGGTGTGGTGTGGGTAAATACTCAAATGTGTTTTCAGAGTACCCCATAGCTTTCTTTTGCTTTGATAAAGAATATCTCTGAAAAATCTGGGTGAGGGGAGGGAGAATCAATGGGAAAAGAAAATCTTGCTGGGCAATGGTGCCCTCAAGTGGTACAACATGCACTTTCCCTTTTCAAAATCAGTATTGTGCAAGCCAGGATGCACCCTTGAGAGCAGCAGCTTGTTTAATTTTCCACTTAACTTGATAAACTGGATTATCAATGGATTTGGTCTTACTCCTTCATTATTTGTAATAAATATTCTTGCTCTTTGAGAAAATAAAATATTTTAATAGTCCCTTTGCACACAGTTAAGGTATCAATGAGGAATCATTCTTATTCATCAAAGCTCATTTGTTTCATTAAGCAACAATGTGCCATCCTACTTTGTGATGGTATCTGCTTGAAAGTAAAAAATAAATTGCATTTATTAAAAAAAACATGTAATGCACACATTCACCAATTCTCAAAGACCTTCCTGAGATTTTTATTATCATCAAACAGACTCAAATGAGGGCAAATCTGAAAATAGAGTAAGGTATCCAAGATAAGGCGGATTGTATTTGCATTACACTATTTGTAAACCTAAACACAAGCTCTTCTTAAACCCTGGACTTTAAAATGACCAATCATTCCAGTGGTCATGAGTCAGTGCATTGACAGGGTCAGCCACATCTTGCTTCATTCAAAGAGAAGATAAAGGGACACTCTGTCTTTAGTACAAGAAGCAACTTGTCTTTCTAAAGCATTTCATTCGAGTTCTTCCCTCGAACATCTGCAGGCTAGCGAGAGGTAGAGAGCACTTTACTTTTTGTTGCTGGAGACTGCTCTGCCGCTGGTGGGTCCGCGTGGAGCGGGCTTGGGCCAGCCATTCCTGGACGCCGGGGCTCTGGGTGGCCGTTAGGTCGATGTCGCTCTCCTCTTTCTCTTGTGCTGCTCCCTGCTTTTAATGAGGCAGAAATCAAGCGTCACGGTACCCACAGAAAAACCTTAACCGAAATGTAGAGACAGCTATTTTGATGTGATCTGTATAACGCTACCAAAGTGGCTCCACTTGGACATGAAACCACATTTTTTTTAAAAGGCAGTAACAGAAAACCCATCTAAGTTATGGCATTTCCAGGAGCAAGAACAATAAACAGATGGCCACACACTGAAATATTTGAGGGGGAACCCGTCTATTTAGAGGTTAGCTAATCGATGTTTTACCAGATACTATTCCAGAATTTTCTCCACAAAAACATAACTCTAGATCTTTTATGAGTTTTTTTTTTGAATGTCACACAAAGTAAAATGTTTCTCAAACGATCATTCCCCATCATAATTTACTGTGTCCCTCCTGTGAAAGCATTACCCTGCCCTATGCCACCTTCTCGACCCAAGTCTGTGCAATGAATGCATGAAGCATGTACTTGCTTCTCAAAGATTTCCCTAAAAGGTTACCAACCAAAGAGATTTCAGGGTCTTTAAGAAGCAGTAAGTCCACAGTTCTGTAAGGCATCACAATCTCTAGAATTCAGTAAGAGCTTAAACTTGACTTTTTGTTCATATGAAAGAAAATTTACTGTATGTAGAATAGAGGCAAGCACTTCCCAGGGTGTCTGGGCATCCTCTGTCCCACCTTTCCCGGCCCAGGTCCAGACCTCTTGTCTCACAGGCCTGTAGGATGTGATCAACCACAGGTAACTCAAATCCCAAGACACTGAAGTGGGCAGAAAGCCTCGTCCCTGAAATCGGTCTTTATAAACCTTCCATGTCCACCCCACTAGAGCTCTAGATTTGAATTATTCCCAGAATTCTCTATTTTTGAGGGTGTGCTATTTATATATTAATAGCTATGTTTATAGACTGCTCTACATAATGAAGAGACTCTACTCAAATATGAGAAACCTTTAAAGGTTTAAACCCTTAAAATTAGCACATTAAAAAATATCATTTAACTGTGGGCACATGTGGTTACCATTCCACAATTCAAAAGATTAACTGAGCCTTCAGAGGTCAGTGGTAATCAAAGGTGACAGCTCTGGAAAAGTGCTGTTTCCTCCCTCTATTGCCATCAGCAGGAGCTCCTAGCTACCATGCCAGCTTTGATAAAGTTTGGCTGAAGGAGAAAGACAAATGCAATGACTTAGCACATAGGCAAGTTTATCCCTGCTGGCTGATTATTCTAATAAGATTTGAAAGGCTCTGAAATGCTGCATAGCAAATGGGATTAGTTCTGAATGAGAGCCTTTCTACTCACATATATTCATATGTCAAAGGATAAATAGACGATTTCAATAACACTCATTCACTTAAATATTTATCAAACACCCACTAAGTGTGAGAAACTGTTCTAGGAGCTGGATGTATTCTGCAAAGAAAAAGGCAGGCCAGGGCCCTGGCAGGGAGTCAGACAATAAACAAATAAGATAAACTGAGCTAGTGATAAGGGCTACAAAGAAAGTGAAACTAGGTAATTGGATAGAAAATTCTTAGGGTGGTCTGAGAAAGCATCTTTAAGAAGAGACAGTTGTGCTCTGCAAGATGAGAAAGCCTCAGCCTGGCGAAGATCCAGGGGAGGGCAGGCCAGCCTAGGGAGCAGCTGGCACAAAGACCCCCCAATGTGAAAGCAGTTTGGCATTTCAGAGTTAACAGCAGCAGTGAGGCCAGCGGAGTACCATGGGGCAGAGAGGGACAGTTTCCTCGCTGCTTCCAGAGGAGTCATCCTGCCATCTAGTTCTGGAGCTCCCTGCCCCGTGGGTCTTTGCCAAGTGGGACCATGCAATGGAATCCAGACATTCCAACTCAACTGGTCCGACTGCCCACAGAGACCTTTCTCTGCCTCTTATTTTCAGCATTTTACACTCACCATTACAGGGAAATAGATGGGGCCTGTTTACCCTTTTGTTTCTCATTAGAATATCATAATTCAATTGTGGAATGTTGGAGATAATGGACTGTACCTGTATCTCTGCAACATTGTATCAGTGCTTGAAGCTGAATGAACTGAAGCAAACAGTAAAACCCACAGGTAGTACACATAATCCGCTCCGAGATCTGAGACCACCTTAGCTCACAGGCACGCCCTCTCCTTTAAGATGAGCCAGTTCCCAGCCAGGGAGTGTGGTATAGGAAGAACAACTGGTTTAAAATACACTATTTACATTTTGCAAGACCTTCAAAATGGGCGACTAGTGACACCCGGTTAACTAAATTCTCCCCCATCCCAGAAATGTCTCTAAAAGATAAGCAGTGATTTTCCTGAAAGTAGGAGGTTTGGGATTCTTGGCATTCTTCTAGGACTGGAGCCCAAGATTTTCTGCGTGGAACAGATTTTCCCCCATCTAAGAATCTACCATCTTCCAAGAATAAGCTCTAAAAGATCTTGGTTCTTCCAGGTGAGGATGAGACAGCAGGTCAAAAGGGACCTATAGAGAATGGCCTCAAGAAGTCAGCACATAAGATTGAAAGTTGTCCCCAGTTAGTCTGTCCAGCTGACAAAATAGTGGTCCTGGCCATGACCTGCTGACTCTCTTTTGTGGGATCCAGGCCACTTCCTCTCTGCTTTTCTCTTCAGCTAAAAGTTTGTTTTTCAGAGCCGGCCCGAAGACGGCCTTGGTAACTTCTCACAGACCTCGGCACCAACTCACTCTTCTATGAGAGTGTTTCTTTCTGATTCCTCACACTACATTTGTGCTTGGAACAATGACAATTGAAGTATCAGGTCTTAAGAACAACTAACTTACTTTTACATGCACAGACATATATTCAGATTCTATGTGGTTAGGTTCAGTTTTTCAGTTAGTGAATTTTTCTCTGACTCATTTAGTCATTTTGAAACTTAAGACTTGGACCACAGGAAGCAAGAAATGATTTAGAATCAAGCTCAAATTTTATCCTCTTGCCCCTTGGGAAGAGAAGGCACTGCCAAAGGGAACACAATTATGGTAATTACTTTCTCTGAGTTGTGATAACAGTTTTCTCTCATATCTAGGGATAGGCGGGGAAAGTGGCTTCTGTCACCTGAGTCACCACTGGGTGAGGCTACATAAGCTGTTTATTTTGGAAATACTAGAACAGTAAACACTTTTGCCAGGAACATTCTTTGGAAGATGAAATGAGGATTGGGAAATGCTAAATATTAAATGAAACATTTCTTTAAAAGCACTTTATTATTTTTATGGGGCAAATTCTCTGCCCCTTCAATGGATGATAATGTGTAAACACGACCTAAGCTTCTTACGAAGAAAGATATTATGTGATTCAAGAGCTATTATTCCTGCCCTTCAAATCTGTATCTCTTCATATAGAGAAGCAGTCTACTTAGTGGTGGTGAGGAACAAAAGAGATTAGTTATTCACTGATATCTGTACAAGTCCAATTGGTTAAAAAGAATGGAGGTAATAGGTATTGACAGTTTACAGATATGACAGCTCTAAGAAAGTGTGTGCTTATAGCCACAAAAGTCTTAGGAAGGTATTCCAGCCCTCCTGAATCCTCCAAGCCCCAATTAAAGGGCACTAATATTACTGATATCTTCATCTAATGGAAGATTTTTTCCCCAATTAACTTTAATTTCAGATCAACTCTGAAATATTTTTAGTTTCCTACATAAAGGGAAATGATCCTTTTCATGGCAATAATAATGTAAACAAGTCTCCTTTTATTCCTACAGATAGAAAAATAATTTCTCAGAAAGCTTTAATTATTAAAAAAATCAGTATCTTATATGCCAAGAACTTCATTAGACATAAGATGATGGAATTTATAGATATTTGAAAGATAAACAATGACCAATTTTAATGCAGTAAAACACTACAACGTTTTTCTGTATTTACACTTCACACAATGGCGTCCTCAGGAAACCTTACCCTTGAGGGCAGAGTCAGGACTTCGCTCAATGTAAACAATTCCTGTGGCCCTTGGCAGGATCTGCTAGGTATGGCACCTCGCAAGGATATGTGTCTGCTCAGCCCCACCTGGTAAGTCTGGAACCCGGCCTTTCAGCCTGTCAGGAATTCTTCTCCTCCCCAAAAATGTGGCTTAGAAACAGTTATTGTTATTAATTATTATACTTGCTTTTGAGTGTTTGTTGTAAGCATTACTTGCATTGAAATCCTCAGGATATGTTTTTAAGTTAAGTATTATTTTTCTCTATTTTAAAGATGAGGAAACTGATTTGTAAGAAAGTTGTGGGAAATTCAAGGATCTTGCCCCAGATCATCTAGTCCATAACTGGCGGGAGGGACCAAGACGGGGAGACTGCAATCCCGGTGTGTGAATGGGCTTTATGTGGCACACAAATTATTTAAAAATTCTGGAATTAAATGTCAATGTTTAAAAATTGGGAGATTTTAGAAATAAATCCAAATTTCCTATCTCTTGAGAGACTGGAAGATCTAGCAATGCTGCCTGCAAATTCTTGTATGGCAACAGCTCGCGCTGAGTAACAGCTGCCAGGGCCTGACGGGGCCTGCTTCACTCACTGGGACACCCCCCTGACCCCCCCCCCCAGGCTCTGAGGCCTTGTTTAATCCCTAGGTGTGCATGGGCGGATCAAGCTACCTCTTCCTCTACCCCTGGAGGCAGAGCAGAATCAGGGTGTAATAAGAGCTTTATAAATGATTGCTATCCCACATGTGAAATTTTGAAGGATTTCCCTTAGTTTTAGTTTCTTTAGAGATCAGTTCATTCACAGACCACCACTGAAAAAAGAAAAAAGGCAATATGTGTTAGACTGACAATACCTGCTTATAAAACTAAGTGGATTCTTGTCTACTTTTACAGTTAGAAAATCATTCTGGTTATGTTCAATTTTAACATTTTTAACCTTTTTCTTTTTGCTTTAATTATAAAGTCAGACTATATGTGCATTTTCAAGTGTGTAAATTTAAAGTGAAAAGTTGTTTTTTGTTTTAATTTGCATTTATTTATCCAATAAGGAGTTCAAACGTCTTTTCATATGCTCATTATCCATTTGTATTTCTTTTTCTGTGAATTATCTCTTCATATCTTTTGTCCATGTTTCTGTCAGGTGATCTTTTCTTATTGATTTACAAAAGATTTGTGAATTGTATAGTTTCTTCTCTCTCTCTGTCTTTCAAGTTAGCCAACTTTTTTTCTTTTTGTCATACAGAACTTTTTATTTTTGTGTAGTAGTTTTAAAGTATTTTCTAAGCCACATTTTTTGGGAGGAAAAGAACTCCTGACAGGCTGAAAGGCCAGGTTCCAGACTTACCAGGGCCGGGCTGAGCATATCCATGTGGTGCCATACCTAGCAGATCCTGCTGAGGGGCACAGGAATTGTTTAAATTGAGTAAAGTCCTGACTCTTCCCTCAAGTGTTATTGGGCTTCTGGGCTACCTGGTCCCTGGTTTAGCAGGAAAGGAAGGAGAGACCAACCCCTCCACTTCCGGTCTAAGTTCTAAGACCAAACCCTCCACTTTTGAGCCTACCCTCTACCTCCTACACAAGAAGATTGCCTTTGCAATCTCACTCCTTTTTCATCAATTTTTCCTCTACTGAGTTATTTCCATCTACATGTAAACACGCCATTATTTTTCTGATCTTAAAGCTACATACAATTTTCTTGACCTACCTCTTATAGCTTATCCCATTCCTCTGCAGACCCCTTTACAGCAAAACTCCTGCAGTAGTCTGTACTCTCTCCCTCCAATGCCTCTCCTCTCACTGCTACTTTCACTTCAGGGTGCTTTTTGCCTCCTGCACTCTACTGAACCAATGGTTGGTTAGGTCATGAGTGATGTGCATGTTGCTACATCCAGTGGGCAGTTCTCAGTCTTCATCTTACCTCACTTCCCAACAGTATCTATCCGATGGTCTTCAAAATGCTTTGAGGAACTAAACTCTCAGTCTTCCTACTGGCTTCTCCTTTTAACTCTCTTTTGGGTGCACCTGCACATCTCCCAAGCTCTTCATGATGGAGTACCACAGGGCCTGGTCTAGGACCCTAGTTTTTACCCATCTTCCTTCCCCTGGTGAGCTCCTTAAATCTCATGCCTTAAAGTACCATCTACAAACTGATGACTCCAGTCTACGTCTCTCCCATGAATTCCAACTGCTAGTTGACATTTAATAGGCATCTCAAAGTTAACCTGTCCAAAACTAAACTACTGCCCTAACTATTCCTTTTTTTGCAAAATCCGTTCCTCAGGTGGTCTCCATCTTTTCAATTATCCAGAATCTGGTAAGTTCTCATCACCTCTGCCACTGTGCTATTATTGCTTCTTCACTGGTCCCCTCAGCCTCCACCCTCGTCTTCCTACAGTGTTAAAATCTCACCCTGCCACTCTTCTGTTCCCAAACACTCCAATGGCTTCTCATCTCCCCCAGAGTCTCCAAGTCAAAGTCCATATGATGCCTACAAGGTCCTTTAGTCCCTGGGCCCCTTGTTACCCATCGCTACAGTCTGAAGGTTTGTTCCCCCACTAAATTCACACTTTGAAACCTAATCCCCAATGTGATAATATTAGGAGGAAGGACCATTGAAAAGTGACTAGGTCATGAGGATTGAGCCCTCATGAATGAGATTAGTACCCTTCTAAAAGAGACCCCAGAAAGCTAGCTAGCCCTTTCTACCGTGTGAGGACACAGCAAGAAGATGCCATCTATGAATCAGAGAGAGATCTCTCACCAGACACTGAATCTGTTGAAAACTTGATCTTGGACTTCCTAGCTTCCAGAACTGTGAGTAATAAATTTCTGTTGTTTATAAGCCACCCAGTTCCTGGCATTTTTGTTATAAAGCCTGAACAGACTAAGACACCATCTGACCTCATTTGCCACCACTCTCCTCTTGCTCACGCCACTCCTGTCACACTGGTCTTCTTGAATGGGCCAGGTATGATCCCACCTGGGAGCCTTTGTACTTGCTTCCCCCTTTGCCTGGAACTCTCTTCCCTCACGAACATGTGGTTGACATGTGCCTTCAATGTAACCTTAGTGAAGACTCCCTGGCCACCCTGTTTAGAACTGCAAATCCTCCTATCCGTGCCTTTTCCTAGCTACTTGTCTTGTGTCATGTCACCTATAGCTCTTAACCATCTTCTAATTTGGTATGTAATAATGCATTCTAATTGTATTTATTATCTGTCTCCCATAACCATAATCCCTTGAAGATAGGAACATACAGATATATATAGATAGTTGTTTTCCATGCTCCTTCAATCTATTGCATAGAACATTAGCTGACACATAGTAGCTTTTCAATAAATACTTGCTTAATTTTTGAATAGGATGATAACAGTAATATCTAATTTGTGGAGGTTAAAAAACAGAATTAAAGTAGTAGGTAATAGGTATGTAAGATGCATGGGGAGGAACTGAGTGAAAGTGTTCTAAGATATATTGATTTGGAGAGGGATAAAGATATTAGCACATGAGTAGTCACAATAAATTTAAATGGACTAAACTTGTCCTTTAAGAGTCAGAGATCTGCTAATTACATAAATGTTTGAAACCAATGCAATATAGCTAAATGTTCTTTATAAGAAACAAACCTAAAACACAAGGACAAAGAAAGGTTGAAATCAAAGAAAAGTTAAAATGCATGTCAGGCAAATATTACCCAAAAACGCTCTCACAATAGAAAACAAAAATCCCTATTAGGGAACACTAAGGTCATTACACGATAGTAAAAAGCTCAATTCACCTGGAATCTATGACAATTCTAAAGTTGTAGGCACTAATAAAAGTCTGAGTATATCTAAAAGGTAGAATGTAAGAGAAATAAAAGAGAAATGGGAAAGTGTCTGCGTATCTTCACCCATGACCTGCATTTAAAGTTTTGGGGTAATTATTTTCATTTCATTTCTTTTCTCCCTCACTGTAGTCCTCAGGTCTATGGACTCAAGTAGTCCTTATGAAGTCTATTTGAAAGTATATGCCAAAGTCAAAGAGTGGAAAATTAAAATGTCATGCTAAAACGTTTGTGTAAAACAGATACATACGTGAGTGTGCATCACCCTCCCACCTGCTCCTTCATGTGTCACATGCTTAGGTGAGGTGTGCAAACAACGTGCCAAGTTTCGCTGTGGCCGGGCCGGAGCCCTCACCTGCATGTGGAGCTGCTTGTCGTGCAGGGCTCTCTGAAGCTCCAGCAGGCTCCCCTTGAGCTGCCTCAGCTTCCCGGCCAGCTGCTCAGCCTCCTCCTTGGTGTGTGCCTTGCCCTCCAGCAGCAGGTTCTCGTTGTGCACCGAGAGCTCTGACAAGGCCACCACCTTCTGCTCTATTTCCACCAGCATGTTCTGGAGCAACAGAAATAAGGGTGAAACTCACACACCCTGCCAGCCTCTGCAAAGACTGTTTCCCACAGCGAAACACAACCCTCTGTAGTCTTGCACCAAACGAATAGGCTCTTATTGTTTTGGGGGGGTTTTCCCACAGCCTTCAACAGTAGTATATGCAATTCTTTTTTTAATTGCCTGAGCTTCTCAATTTTTTTCTTTTTTAAGATTAGATATTACATAATGGAAAACACACTGGAAAAAACACATGGAAAGCACATTTGTATATAGACAACAGATAAGGAGAAAAGGCCACTGCCTTAATGTTATGCCATTATTATTATTATTTTATTATTTCTGTGCTAGATTATGACACTTATGGCTAATAATAGTGAAAACATCACATAATCAACCCTTTCCTTGTCAATGTAAGGAAGATCCTCTTTCAAAAGTGCCTTTTTGGGGTTTTTTTTTCTTTTTCTTCTTCCATATTTCCAAACATAAAACTTCTTTGGGTTGATTAATTTTTTTTGGTTGCTGCTTTTTAATTTGATATATGTTTAACCTTACAGTTTCAAAAGGTTTCCTTAAAGTTTTAGTTTCACTTTCTGTAACTGCTCTCTAGTGCTACAGGGTTTTCCTCTAAAATGGAGACTAAATCCAGATAAGCAGCAAAGTAGTCTCCCTTCTTCCAAGGTAAGACTTAAATCAAAAGAATACTAAGAAAAAGTCAAACAGAAAAAACAGCATGTTTAATTTCTGCAGAAATCATTCTGTTTTTATATTCTCTAACTCTGATCTCTTTGAAATGTACTTTCTAATTTATATTAAATAAAGTAATTTATTAATGAGAAAAGATATTTTACTTCCCTGTACAAAATCAGGTTATTACCACCCCATCCATTTTAAGAATATAATTTCAAACCAAAAAACTAGAACAAAGGGAAACTTTGACTGAAATGGGGATTAAAGGGTGATTTCCTGAGGATTGTTTGAGAAATTAGTATAATTCTGTGCAGAGCTGATTTTTCCATATACTGAGGGCCCATAACACTTTCAGAGGACTGAGAAAAAGTTTTACTTTTAATTTATTTTAAAATCAGAAGAAAAAAATGAATGTAATAATATGGAATATGTAATAATGAATCCACCCAGGATTATAGTAGTCTTCGTACCATAGTAGTTGCAATATAATTTTTAGTATTTTTTAGGAGGGAAAGGGTCTCTGAAAGCAAAGTGCCCAGGCCCACCGAAGTCATCATGTGGCTCCCATTCTGTACAGCAGCCATAGCTATAATTATCACACACTGGTTAATACTTGATTTCAATTGAATAGGTTTTAGCTGGCTTAAATGCCAGATTTTAATTGATTTTAATTTTAATTAAAAATATAATTAATTTAACATAGTAATTAATTAAATATTAGATTTTAATAAACTGTTGTTTACTTGTGTGATTTCATATGCTTCTAGTTTCTTAAAGTGTGGTCAAAACACTATTTTAATACTTTGTAAAAGTCCTGAAATACTAATAGATTATCTGAATTATGGACTTTATGCAATTACTATAAAAAGATATCTCCTAAAGGGCAGAATGGCAGTAATGACAAAACATAACTTTGAAATTCCAGTTCGAGTGCTAATTTCAAGTGCTAAAAGGGAATGCTAAAAATAGATACCTCTTCTCAGAAAAGAAATGTTAGAAAGAAGATATAAAGAATGGAAATCACTGGCATGTAGCGCTCTGATTAATCTCTATCAGCAAGGCAGAGAATAACAGTGCTTTGAACACACATAGGTAAGTTTCCTAAGGTATTAAAAAATCCAAATAATAATGACCAATATTATGAATCTCAAATCACAAACAGGAATGACCAAAATGGTGTACTATATATTAAGAAAAAAGTTAGTATTCATTAATTAAAGATTTTAATGTATGTCCTCTGATTCTAAATAGGAGAAATATGAAGTTGTGTGAACTGATATTTAACCCTGCACATTAGGTAGGGCTTTCTGGACAGTTCCTATTTAATTAAATGAAAAAGCTTTTTAAGGCGTACTTCACCCGTGTGTGAAGTCTAATATGCTGATGATCACTGAAGTTCAATCATGGGTACATGCCAGTTCCTTATCTATTCTCTACCCTTATATGTGTGTTCGGAAATTTCCATAATAAAGAGGTAAGAAAATATCAGAATAAACACCTTAATGCAATTACCCATCATATTAATTCCTAGATAGCTAACATGGGAGGAAACAAATTCTATGCTCCCAAAGACGACATTCCCATGTTTAGTCTGTCTGCCTAAAACTGACAGTGGGAAAAGTTTTCCAAATAATCTATCTGGATTAGAACCAATATTGCAACAGAGCATCTAGGGACACTTCCTCCATGTTCATTCAGTCTGACTCACTGATACTAACTGTTTTCGTTGGGTTTGCATTCCCTGTTAGCCACTAAATACAGATACCATGGTATTTTGGTATCTATAGTATTTTAAAACACCCTTTAGTAAGCTGAAGATTTTCTAAAGAGCAGATACTATTGGTAAATTTTTTTCAAAAACTAAATTCAAGTTTGGATTTCATTTAAGCTTTTATAATGTATTGCTTTTCTACTCTTTAAATATATAAAGTCTATGGGTTGTGAAAAATCACATATCCATACCAAGGCCTTTTATCAGTATGTTTTCTGTAGTTAAAAAATATGCTTTGTGATGTTGGCATAGCCTTTTGAGACCATTTTTGTACCTGGCAGTCCACAAGCTGGGCCTCCATGTCCATGGGCTCCGTGAGTGCACCCAGTGCAGTGTCCAGGGTGGCCTTGGTACTCAGGAGCCAGTGGTCCAGCTCGTCGGCTTCACAGCGATATCTCTGCAGGGCCTGTTCCTGCCTCTGCTCCTCCAGCTGATCGTTCAACTTCTCCTAATGAATTAAGTAGAATGTAGCACAGATCACCCTAAGACAAAATCTTCAAAATTCAATACAGCAGAGCAATTTTCCTAAGCTCTGGCTGTACATAACCATCACCTGTGAAGCTTTTTAAAAATACCCTTGCTTAAGGCCACAATAATCAGAATTTCTGAAAATCAGTATTTTCTAAAAGACTCAGTGATTCTAATGTGCACCTAGAGTTGAACAAGGCGTTCTTAAATACTATACCTACAGGACCACGCTGTAATGTGAAGATGGAAACAGCCCAGGATTAGAAGAAATCAATGTCAGAAAGCAGTGGTGAATGGCAACAGACACTTGACCTCAGTGTCTGGGAATCTGTAGGGAGTGCTGGGGACTGTGGCAAACTGAAGAACATGTGGCCCACCTAAAAGGGTGGCCTCCATGCAGTTTCAGGCCCAGTGTTACTTGTAACTCAAGAAATGGTAGATATCCAAATTTTAGGTAGATCTCTGAGTTTTTCCAATTATTGTAAATAATTCATGTTAAAAAAAATTCAGTCCAATCACTTCATTTTGAAACTCCACAAGTTTTTCATAGAGTGAGGACAGTATGAACAAATTAAATTAACTGTTGAGGTACTTTAAATACCTTATTTTAAAAATTATTAATAATTCATTATTATTTTTAAATTAAATTTTTATTAAATAGTTTAAAATGGAGGTTAGTAATTAGGGAAGACACATTGATTTTAAATTTCTCCAATATAAGAAATACATAGATCATTTAACTACTCTTATAATAGGTAAAACTAGAAAGAACCTATACTACACCCAATAGGGCCATGATAAATGAACTTATAGTATAATCATAGCTAAATTAAATAATATTTAGTTCATATAATAAGAAATCTATTGAGAACCTATTATTTGCCAGAGAAGGTGCTAAGAGATACAAGGAGACAGACACTACAAAGGTTTTTATGGACCAAATTATAGGACCAACAATATGAACATCCTATACGCACACTTAGGGCCAAGAATTGTAAGATAACAAATAAAAAGGAAAATAGTTGATTTTTAACACATCTATTATTGCTGCCAAAATTTCTCTCTATATTAAATAATATTTAAGTAGCATGGGAACCATAATTGTAAAAGTATTTTCATGAATGACTATGTTTGAATTGGCTAACAGTGACTAAATGGGATTTATCCTTTATAGTATTATTGTCATTCATCAAACACTCTTATTTAAACATAGCAGACCATTATGTAAACCTTCTACGATTACTCTTCACAAGGCTCATATCTACCAAGTATTTGCTTTCCACATTCTTAATAAAGGAAGGGATAAGAGAACATATTCACGGCTACAACTGACTCATGCTCTGTTCATGAGACTGTTCTAGAACACAATACCAGCTTCTCAGGAGAGGAAAACAATGAAAATGTAGATCATGTACGTAACCCAGCTGCTTGTTAACACAACGATAAGAGTGAATTCAGAAGTGAGGGGGCAACTTCAGAATTACTTGTTACCTCCAAAAGCTGCCGTTTCCCCGAGGCTTTCATCCTGATGGTGGACATTCGCTCGGCTAAGACGGTGAGCGTGGACTGCAAGGCCAGCTGCTCCGCGGGGTCCGACTCACGAGACTCGGACAGCAGCTCCTCTGCGAGAGAGGACTGGAGCTCATTGATTTCATCTTGGAGCATGAGAATCTCATCCATCAATGCCTGGAGGAAAGACTATGGAATCACACTCATGTATTCACTTTCTTGACTGAGGAATCACATCACTCGCTGAGCCTCACCTCCATGGGGGTTAGTGGAAGACATTTCACTTGGAAGTCACTGAACCAGCAAATGGGCCTACTCACCTAAGTTTCAAAAGGAAAGTACCAGACTGAATGCCAGGACATGTCTGATTTTAATACTATACATGTCACTAACCTAAGCACTTTGAAGTAGTTAACTAATCTTTCTGGTTTTCCATAAGCACATCTGTAATACAAGAGGGGGTATGCTCAATTATTTCTAAGAGTCTCCAGTTCTGTGCTGAAAATAAAATTCATCACTTTCTTCCCTAATATGATTTTCCCACTCTGACTTTCCCCAAGTCTGAAACAGCACTGCATTCTATTCCCAAACTCACATTATTTCTCACAAGACGGGAGAAATCTGTGACCTGTTTCTGTGGGATTACGCCTGCTCATTCTTCCTCCTCTATCCTACTCTAAAATATGAAGTCTTTCCCAGGTGATGTCGTCCACTCCAGGGCTTCAAAGGCTTTCTAATGCTGAGCACTTCCAAAGGGACATCCCTAACCCAGACATCTGTTCTAAATTTCAGGCTGTGTATTCAACTTACCTAGTTCATGGGTGCCTCCGTCGTATTAAATCTAAACCTGCTTGCAATCCCGTCTTATATCACTGATCCTCACTGCTCAAGCTGGAGACCTGGGAGTCCTTCTTCACACCTTCCTTTCCACCACTCACCATCTCCAATCCCTCACTCAATCCTATTGCTTTTATCTCCAAAACGTACCTTGTACATCTGCATATCTCCACTGCCCCCACTCGAAGTCAAAGTTAACTTCCTCTCTTGTCTGAATTGCTATAATGGTCCAGTCTACCTGCTCACGCTCTTGTGGCTCCAGTCTCCTCTTTACAAAGCAATCACAGCGACCTTTTAACATGTAAATTAGAATGGGATCAGTAACAGCAGGCAAGAGGCCAGGCCTACTGCCCGACCTTGAGGGGTGAATTCGGTGTCCAGGCATCTCTGAGCCCACTGCATAGACGCTAGGAGCAAAGCTCACCGTCCCGAGTTGAAAAAATTTATTGACAAGAACTTATCATTGAAATTAAACGGTGGCAGACATGTCCAGGGAACATTGCAGGGATTTGATCCCTTTACGAATCGTGATAGATGAATGTGTGGACATGGCAACTACTGGGCAACAGAGCAATACAACAATGGTGGTGATACAAGCAAACAGTATCACCATGTTAGAAGCATTAGAACGAGCATAAATAATGGCTGTCCTGCAGAAAAATCCATGTCCTCTCTCCATTTTTGCCATGATGTTGTTAACGTACAATAAGCCAAACTCTGTAAAATAATTTAAAGAGGTTTATTCTGAGCCAAGTGTGAGGGCCATGTCCTGGAGCCTCACCCAAGAAGCCTTGAACAGTGGTCTCGCCCTGGTTGGGTTACAGTTTGGTTTTATACATTTCAGAGAAGCAGGAATTACATATCGAAGTCATAAATCAATACGTGGAAGATGTACATTGGTTTGCCCTGAAAAGGCAGGACATCTCAAAGGGTGTGGGATTGTGGGGGTGGGGGACTTACAGGTTATAGGTGGGTTTAAAAATTCTTTGATTTATAATTGGTTAAAGAAATGAAGCTTTGTCTAAAGGCTTGGAATGATTGAAGTTAACATAAGGAAGTCTGCTAATCAGAGACAAGCCACCAGATATATACTCAGACTCACAAGATCTGTTGGGTAAATTGAAGACCTGCAGGTGTGGTTCAAGCTTTGTCTTGCATGGCCTTGGGCCCGGTAATGAGTTACAAAGGATATCTCCAAGAAGGGAAGGGGGCATGATGAGGTGTGTCTGACCTCCCTTCTAATGGACATCAACTCAGCTTTAGGGTATTTCTGGGGTCCCCTTGGCCAAGAGGGGTCCATTCAATCAGCTGCCGGAGCAGGGGTGGGGTAGTCCTTAAGATTTTATTTTAATTCACAATGTAAAAATCAGGTCATGTACATTTTCATATTAAACTTTTTGTTAAATAAACTTTTGTAATAGTAAAACAGAAATGTGAATTATATTCTCTTACTCTCCTCCTTTAAAATATGTACTGGCTTTTTGCCTGTAAAATAAAATCCAAACGTCTTACCATGCTTGGGTAGTCTCACCCTTCTGTCTCTTGTACCATACCCTCTTCCCTCTCCCTACATTCCTGCCTTCTTCAGTCCCTCCAGTACCGCAAGCTCTTCCTGGCTGCAGGGCCTTTGCACATGCTATTCCCTCAAGCTAGAACCTCTTCTTCCTGCCCTGTGTGTGATGGCTCTATTCATCCTTCAGCCTTAGGTTAATTGTCTTATCTTTAGAGAGGCCTTTCCTGACAACCTGATCTAAAGAAAATCCCTATGAGTCTCTCTCAACAGCTCCCTGTTTTCCTGTTCAACATCTGAAACAGTTATACATGGTTTTTATTTCTCATTTTTTTTTTGTATTTTATAATTTGCTCTTTAGATGGAATGTTCACAGGAGAAGTTTGTACTTAGGATTTGAATGACATGTTAGGAAAACAGGCACTACCACTGGAGAGGCAACCATGATTGCAAATAACATGGGCTTTATAATTTGCTACTATTTCAGTTTCCAATGTGCCCTTATTTGCATAATTCCTACCTTTTCCATAGGACTATAGGCTTTACTGTAAGCACATGGCTCATTGGAGTGGACTCTCAATAAATATTAAACAACAAAAACCCTTCTATTTTCCTAATATCAAGTGTTACCATGTTCAATTTATTTTTATAAAATATTATATTGACATTATTTTACACTCTAGAAAAGCGCACAGACCATAAGCACACAAACAACACATATCTATGCCGCTGCCACCCAGATCAACAAACAGAACATTTCCAGGATTCTATGAGCCCCTTTGACCTCCTCCCAGTTGCTACTGCTGTCCTCAGAAATAACCACCACGTTGACGTGTAAACATAAATGAGCCTGGCCTGTACTTTAGCTTTAGAGAAATGGAATCATAAACCATGCATTTCTTTGTGTCTTTATCCTTTACTCTCTACCATAATTGTGAGAGTTGTTCATTTTCATCATCATATTGTATTACTCTGTCACCTGGCTTGTGAATCTTTCTCATCTAAGTCATTCCGATGGGTTCACAGTGGAATCTCATTGTAGTTTTAATTTGCACTTCCCTGATGACTAATGAGATTGAGCACTTTTTCATATGCTTTTTGGCCATCTTTTGTGACTTCCTGCCAAAAATCTTTTGCTCATTTTCTAGTGGAGTTTTCCCATTTCTTACTGATGGGTGTTTGCATATTCTGGATAGGAGTGCCTGTATTGCTTTTGGTTCTGTGTATTGCAAATATCTGCTCCCACTTTGTGGCATGGATTTTCTCTTAATAGGAAAAGACTTCCTTCATGGTATCTTTTGATGAAACTAGGTTCTTAATTTATTATTGTCTAACAAATCAATATTTTCCTTTATAGGTAGGGCTTTTAGTGTCCTATTTAGGAAATTTTTGCCTAACCTAAGGTCATGAATGGAATATATTCTTGTATGTCTTCTATAAGAATGCTACTCAAAGTATGGTCCTTGGAATGGTGCCAATCTGTAAGATGATTGTTACAAGTTTGTAATGAGATAAAGATATTGAGAATAAGCACCAAGAAACTTTCATAGTAAATTGACACTGTCATGACATCAAAGCAACATTTGATTTGATTTAATTTTACTAAATTATTGGTCCATGATGGATTAGAATTTTTTTTAAAAAAAGATTATTTGCCACAGATAATTTGAGAAACACTATTTTAAAACTTTTTTTTTTTTTTTTGGTGGTTGTTATAACTTCACATTTAGATCTACAATCCACCTAAACTTAATTTCTGTGTCCAGTGTAGGTAGGGGTGAAATTTATTTTCTTTTTTTTCACTCATTGTTTTGCAGAATAATTTTTGCCATAAGCCAGGTGTCTGCTTCTGGCCTTAAATTCTGTTCCATTAACCCATTTGGCTATCTGTGCAAATACCACACAATCTTAATTATTATTGCTTTTTAAGTCTTACTAACTTGCAGGATATATCCTTCAACTTTATTCATCTTTTTCAAGGTTGTCTTGGCTATTTTTGACCTTTTGCATTTTCAATATATATTTTTGACACATTTGCAGTAAGTTAGAATTAGCTTGTCAACCTCCACCAAAAACCTTGCTGGAATTTTTTTAATGTGATTGCATTGAATTCACAGACTGATACTGTTTATTATAAATTCAAAGTATTTTTTTTCCAGTAAATTATTTTCTGTTATTTTATAATCACTGTTTGGTACCTAATTGCTAAAGGTATAAAACTGATATTATTTGGTCTAATGTTAAAAGTTCCTCCATAATTAGACTGCCCTCATTATGTCTTTCTTTTTTTGCACTGATCCTCCTGTACAAGCAGGATGAGCCTCCTCAAGATTTCACAGCATATTCATTCTCAGTCTCTCCTCCGTGCCTTTCCACACAGTTACATTTATAGTGCCTCCTGCCCACTCCTGTTGTCAGTCCAGATTTCCAAACTCTGTGTCTCCCCAAAGTCCTGGCTAGATCTCACTTAACCTACTTCCCACCACTCTAGTCTACAATCAGGTCTCTGTTTTCTGTCCAATGTGTTGGTAATTTACACCAGCACTACCTCATTTAATCTCGATGGATGTGACCAGTCAGGTGTGCAATGAAGTTATCAGCTTCTAATTCAAACTCACAATGTTCTAAAATAGCTCTCTGGATGCTCTGTAGTAAATAATCAAGGAATTAGGAACTCTAAAACTGTTGGCTTAAATCCTGTTAGAGGCAGGCATCTCTATCCAGGCTTGAGTTTACTCCTAAGCGAGAGAGGGTATTTTGGGGAGGTTGCTAGAGCTTTTAACTCCAAGATCCAGCGGCTAAGCTCAATGGGTATGAGATTCTCTTTTGGGGTCATGAAAATGTTCTGGAACCAGACAGAGGTAATAGTTGTATGACATTGTGAATGTACTAAAGGCCACTGAATTGTACAATTTAAAATGGCTAATTTTCTGTCATGTGAATTTCAACTCAATTTAAAAAAAATCAATAGTCAAATACATCTTCAGTCCCACATCTGAGTATAGGAGCTGGTGGTCGGTTTAACACCAAAGGTAAACATTAGTTTCATGTGACTTTCAGAATTATCTACAAGAACACAGTTCTTTTCACACTCTATCTGAGTTAGTTTAGACATTAAAAAACAAAAACAAAATAACCTCAGAGTTCTGTCTACTATCTATCACTGAGCTTAGTGTGGCAACACATGCCCCCAAAGCATCAGATCCTGTAATAAAGGAGGTCCCAATTACAGAGGCTTAACACTCAGAACAACAGCCGTTAAGTCAGCTGACGAACTCATTAAAGCCTTAAAATTAAATCGGTCATAAAATTTAGAGAGGATAACAGGAAACGCACAGCACTCTACCCAAATCCAGCAGTTTAGACAAGTGTTTAGAGGAAAAATGTAGGAGTTATGTCAGCTGTTTAAAGAAACATTAATACTTCAAAGAGAGAGTTGGGAAAGAAAAAACAAAGTATTTCTATTAATTTTTAGGAAATATAAAAAGCATACTGGATTTTCTCACCCCCAGTCAGTTGAAATTTAAAAATAGTAATTCTACAGTATTGCTCAGATATTTTTAAATACCATTCCAGAAGCTAAGAACAAATTTAGATACTGCCATACCATTAGCTTTGCATGTGGGCAGCTCTGTTCCAGAATTTGTGGAACTTAGGCACAGACGGCAAAAGTTAGCAAAAATAGCTTCAGATGGAAAACGTTATATGGGTGATGATATTCAAAATTATACTGAATTATGCATTATTTATATATTCTCTCTCTCTCCCATTATAACATTAATATAACTGTCAAGCCCCAGTGACAGGTAATCATCATTAAATTATTTATAGCCCCTTACTGCTATGATGGCCAACACTATTGCTCCAACTTAGAAAGGGACAAAAAAGTCATGTGGTTGGCCTTAAGCATAAGTAAAGTCACAGATTCACTTCTAATTTCTAATTCTTAGAATTAATGTGCAATTTTGAGTTTTCTCCATTAAGTCTTTTGAACAAAATAATAATTTTGCTCTACGTTCAGTTTATGTGTGTTTTCACTCGAATGACTGAGATGCAGGCTGGTGGTGCTGATTGGAGGATAACTTCCATTTTCAATTAGCAACTCTGACTATCAGGGCAGGCCACCAGGACCCTGTTTTCATGCGGTTCCTAAATCCTGCAGAGGCAGTGGCGGGTCTTTGGGAGCTGTGGCCAGTCACCCGGGCCACAGGAATGAAGGGCCTTGAGCAAAGGCGGAGATGACCTGAAGCTAGAGGGAAAGGCTCAGACACTGAAACCTTCTCCTGGAACACTGGCTCCTGATACTCTGAGTGAGTGACCCTCAAGTTCACTCTAATCCAGCCTGTGGATAATCGATGCTCTGTTTCTTTTGAATGCTTAAAGGAAGTGGCCTTGTATAGGACAGCCCATCAAAGTGGCCTGAGGAGCCTGTAATCAACTTGAAGGGAGCTCTCGGGCCCCTCTCAGTCCAGCGAAGCAAAGGTGTGAGAACAGTAGGACGGACAGAAAAGCAAAGAGCCCCAGGGAACGTGCTGGGGCAACCCCTTCCGATGAGAAGGAGGTGGCTGCTAGCAATCAGGAAACCGGAGTACCAGTTTAAAAGCACTGTGAGACACTGAGGCCCCTCTAGAAAAGAGAGGGGCTTGGGAGCTTAGTGGTCTAGCGAAAAAACAGGGCCTGGGTGGGGGGAGCTCAGAGGAAAACAGCATTGTAATAAACTGTCCTAATGATGGGTTAGGCCTAGGCAAACAAGGGTTAATTTTAATTTCATGCCTTTACAGCATCCTCTGCAAACCTGGCTGATGATGGGTGACTTTAGGATAGCACAAAGAGCTGCAGAAGGTAGTTTTACCTAAATAATGCCTAAACGTGGGTGCTATGCACTTTGATCTCTCTTCAGAAGTTACAAGAGTGTCCAAAACCTGAAACCACTATTTCTCAATATGTCTCTAGATGAAATGTTCTCATTTTTGTGTTATACTGAAAGGTCCTATGTTGCAAAAGAATGCAATTTTATCTGACTCCTCATTTGAACAAGCAATGTATTCCAAGGTTCTCCTGCTTCCAAAACCAGAAAGATGTAAAGCAGAGAAAAGACAAAGTACAGTGTTTTACTCTTGAAGCTGATGAATTTCCCTATTCTTGATAAACACACTTACCACGTCTTGCTTTCATAGCTCTTAATTAACATCTAAAAATATGTTTCCTTCCCCCTGCCTTTTGCAGGGTTGTCACATGCTCTTGGGTTCTGGTGGGGAGCAGGCAGCATTTCCCATATCATGGTGACTGAATATGTAGGAGAATCTATGCCTCAGTATCTTTAGATCCCAGTTATAACATATAAATATGATTGTGCATTAACAGCATACCTCATAAGACAGTTAAAGTATTAACCAGATTTTAATGTATGACTATTTCTTAGCATGCATTTTAAATTGATGCATTTTTAACATAATCTTTTTGAGTTAGGTTAATGTAATCATCTCTGTTTCTCAAGTAAAGCTGACGTTTTGCCTAGTTTATATAAACTTTTTAAGAAATGATTCAAGTCAAGGACAATGGCAAAATAACTTAGAACGCCTTATCCCTCAACTGCTTCTTTGTCCCTGAAGTCTGAGATCTTCTCTTATGTAATAAAGGGGAAGGGCTGGGCACAGTGGCTCACGCCTGTAATCCTGACATTCTGGGAGGCTAAGATGGAAGGATCGCTTGAGGTCAGGAGTTTGAGACTAGCCTGAACAAGAGTGAGATCCAGTCTCTACTAAAGAAATAGAAAAAAAAATTAGCCAGGCAACTAAAAATAGAAAAAATTAGCCAGCGTGCTGGCATGTGCCTGTAGTCCCAGCTACTCGGGAAGCTGGGCAGGAGGATTGATTGAGCCCAGGAATTTGAGGTTGCTGTGAGCTATGACGACACCACGGCACTCTAGCCTGGGCAATAGAGTGAGACTCTGTTTCAAAAAAAAAAAGTAATAAACGGGAGGTGCTGGGCATACACCAGAGAAGGTAGATTTGTGGTACATTTTATTCTTACAACAAAATCAAAATAATCTAACAACTGTAAGGAAACACCGTTTTGTGTAATAAAAGTTAAAAAGCAACATCAATGCATGTAGCTTTCTTCAATTAGATTCAAAGTCTGACTTTATTTATTTTTTCCTTAGATCCCTCTCCGAAGTGGTGATGGAAATGTTGTTTACTCTGTAAGAACTGATAAAGTAAAAAAAAAAAAAAAAAGTCAACCTGTTGTCCCAAACACATGCCTGACAGGCCAGACGGTCACAAGAGTGTAGCTATCTAATCATGAGGAGGCTGAAAGCATGGCTCTATTTATTTACCTGATGTTCAGCCATCTGGCTTTCCGGACTCCTGTCGGGCTCGAGACTCTCACTGAGTTTCAGCTCCACGGCCTCCATCTTCGTGGAGATGGACTGGAGCGAGTCCTGGTACCTCTGCTGGCGTTCCAGAGCTTCATAGAGTGTGCGCTGCTTCTCACTGATCTAAACAAGGAAAGGGATATTACCAAATGTTTCCCAGCCCCTTATCTTCCAGATTATGACACTGCTTTCCTCACTGCTTTATCGCTGTGGCCCAACAGAGGGTATTCAACTGCAAACTGGATGTGTAAACTCTCTGCATGTATTTCATAAGACAATCGCTTAAGGTAATTGGTGTCTGGTGGGCTTAAACAATTCTACGTTTTAAAGACTTACCACATTCTTTAAGGTTTCCCAAGAACGCTGCAAATCACCCAGTTTAGCAGTAGCAGATGGCTCCAGTCCCGGTTCATAGAACTCCTGGGATGTCGATGTGCTGGGGGAAATCCTTGCAGCATCCGTCTGCAACTTCTCAGCAGACAAGGCTTGGAAATATGCAATGTCCTGTGAGTACAAAGCGCAGTGTTGGATTCAAAATAAAGGCAAAGATTCATATGCTCTGGGTACTATTTGTCATGTGGAGGAAAGGCTTAAGATTTGCACCTTTCACTGGGCACAAGAAAGTAGTAAAGTTAGTAAATTCTTATGACAAGAAGAATTTTTTTTTTTTGGCCGTGCTAATCTTCTCTGTAACGTTCCAATTTTAGTATATGTGCAGCTGAAGCGAACACTTTTTTTTTTGACAAAAAGAATTTAAAAATCATATCAAAGCACATTAAAATTGCCCCAGAATTTTGGTTTATATATTAAAAAAACTCTACCAATATTTCAAATTCATTTCATATTTGGTAAAGCGGAAATACAAAGGATTTAAGTAGTACACATATATTTAAAGATTAACCAGTGTAGCAAAAAAGAAAATCTCAGTGATCTAGTTTCTAAAATGCTGCTTAGGTATTGATTAAAGTTTTAAATAATTAAAAAAAAATTTAATTTAAATAAAATTAAATCTATAGATAATTTTTCATATGTAGCCAGATCTTCACTATTTGTGAGTTCATTATTTATAGAAATTAATTTAAATATTTTAATATTAAATAAGAGAAAATACAACAAGGAAGTTAAAACTACTCTTAGAAACACATAATAAAAAGATTTCTATTCATTTCCTGGAAGTGCGTAAGAAAACATCAAAGTAAACCATAAATAATCATACTATTGATTTTTTTAATCTCTTGGGTTATAAGTAATATTAGTATTATATTAGTATTGATAATGAAATTTACTATATCAAGAGGTAATTGATGTCTTTTCAGTTGTTTCTATGGGTATTTATCTGTATTTCAATGGAAATTAAATTGGAGGAGTAATGTTTATATTTTGTGAATTGCTATTATAAAGCTTTTGTAGTTGTACTGTTGAAGATAATTATATTAACTTAAAATACCTGAGCCTTATTAATCATATATTGGTTAAAAGTGTAGAAGGCTCCAGCCACCTGAGATATGACGATAATAGCAGGAAGGAGTCTGGTGTTTGGGGGGGCTTTATAAGGGGCAGAAGCAGGGTCATGAATAGCATGTGTTCAGACTGGAAGTTGGGACACCTGAGATTCTAACTGAAATTCTCCTTCCGAGTACCTATGTAATTGGAGCAAATAATCTACATCTTGTGCATCGGTTCACTCATTGGTTCAACATTAGGTGGCTTTGAGAATTAAATGAAGTAATATTTGAGTGACTATGACACCTTCTGCCCATTTTTCTGTGGTTGTTGCCGAGGCTTCCAGAGAAGACCCCAACATCGCTGATGGCATTGGAACACGGAAACCAGCTCCTCCTCATTCCTGACCTGTCACCATCTCGCGTGGGTTACCTGGATATCCTCAAGTCCTCGATAGGCTCATACCCGTTGATCCTCACTTACTTCCACCCACTTCAGTCCTCCACATCCCTGAATACGGTCATCACTCAACTGGACTTGTAGCTATTAATAATTCTTTTTTGTTTTTTTTTAAAGCTGCTCAGTCATAGAATAGACATGTAGCTATTTCTAAAGTTACTTAAACCACTTTCTTACCAACACTCTTGTCTCTCTTGCCCCTTTAACCTTTGCTTTACCCACTTGGAAAACCTGAACCGTGGCGCAATCCAACTTTACTTTCCAGAGTTCATGTGCATTAGGGTGTGTCACACACACAATCGAAGCCGTCAAACAGATACTCCTGCAACTTCTTACATTTTCAAAAGTCTGTTAATATTCAGACTCACCTTATCTCACGCTTGCCAGTTTCACTGCTTAAGTAAGATTCTCCCACCAACTCCCAGAATCCGGTAAACTGCTTTTCCAAGGACTTTGATCCATTAATACCTCCTCCCTCTCTGTTGACTTTCTACTCAGCACGTAAGTAGAGTCAACTCTCTTCTATCCGAAAACACACACACACTTTTCTCTTTTGATTTTGTTTCCTGAAGGATCTCACATGTTAGAAAAGTCCACAAATCGCAATGTGATGGATCATCACACGTGAATACACTTGCACACACACAGTCCTCCTTTCTTTCTCTGCTCCCTTTCACTTCACAATCCAGCTTCTTTCAGAAGGGTGATTTACACATGGCATTTTCATTGTTTCACCCTCAATCCACTTCTAAACTCCCCCCTGGGCTTCAATCCTGGTGACTATGCCGAGATTGCTCTCACCAGTCATCAACGGCTTCTTTTCTACGAAACGAAATGGTCACTTTACAGCCCTTCCGTGGCTGACCTCTCAGTAGTGTCCAATAGCACCAGCCATCCCTTTTTAGAAACACTTTCCTTTTAATCTGTTCCCAGCTCTCTAGTCAGTCCAACTTTCTCTTTTGTAGTTTGTTTTCCACTCACTCTTCAACCCTGGTGAATTTACAACCTCTAGGCTCACACATCCTGGTGCTCATGTATATACCACAGGCTCTTCAAACTCAACATTTCCAAAAAAAAAGAAAAGAAAACATAGGATGAGAAATGGACTTAGGAAAAAAAAATAGCAATATCTATCTTTCAATAAATAGAACTTCTACCCACCTAAGCTATAGATTTGGGATTTTTTCTCAATTTCCCCTCTCCATTACCACCCACTGCTTATGCAAGGACAAATTGCTATTTGATGAATAACTTTGCCATGACCTTCGTTCAAGTTCTCATTAAAGCCACAACTTCCTAATTCAAAGGTTGCAGACAGGCAGCCTCTGACCTCCATACATTCAGCTTGGCTTATACAGTGTTTTCAACTGTTTCAAATCTCTCTTCAATAACATAAGGAGATTTCGTAAAAATCGAGATTCATGGCTTCTCCTGCAGACCAGAAGGTGGGTAACCCTGGGTCCCATGTCTGTACGGATGTAGTAACTCTACCAGAGAAGACATGGCCTCATTTACGGGGAGCAGCTGTCCAGGTCCCTGCGGTCCCTCCTGGCCTGTTTTTCTTGTTTATGTCACCAGGGTGGACCAAGAATGAGAGTGTGCAACTTCTGTACCTAACACCTTCCTGGTTCTGAATTTGCCCAGTTCCATTCTCCTGCCCACATTGGTCCAGAATGATCTGTTCTAAAACCCAGATCTGTACATAGCTGCTAGTTAAATTTCCTCAATGGTTAACTATCAGCTTCTCGAGGAAGTTCAAATTCTTTTGTGTGGCATTCAGAGTGCCTTCTGATGTGGTTCCTGCATCCCTCTGAGTCTCATTTCTCCCCCTTCTCCTCCAAACCTATGTTTCTCTAAGGACACTGAAACTCTCTGCAGTTGCCTTGATGGGCCATTTTTCTTCCTGAGTCCACAGCCTTCCAGAAGTGGTTCCTTCTGCCTGAAATGCTTCCTCTCACACCACCCTAGTGCACTCTGGCTGCCTAACTTGTGCTCCTCCCTTAAAACTAGAGGGGGCCAACCGTGGCCTTTGTCAGAAGGCACCCTGGTTAGGTGCTCACTCCCCATCCCTCTGCCGGCATCCCGCCTCCACCCTCTATGGTAATCATTTGCCTGTTCGCACCCATGATGTGAGCTCCCTGAGGGCTGGCTGGGACGGACTTTTAGTCTGTCATCCTGTGCACATTGTGGAATGTTTGGAAAATAACAGGCAGGCCTGTATGTTCACAATGAATCATGCATGTAAAAGCACTTTGTAAACTCTATTATTTTATATACATGAGAGGTAATACTACTACTGTCCACAAGGAAAAGAAAAAAATGGCTTTAAATAGTGTAAACATTTTAACTTACTCTATTATAAATAAAAAGGTCTCCAAAAGAGCTAGAATAAATCTGTTATAAAAAATCCTTTTGCTGGCTCTGTGTGTGTGTGTGTGTCCGTGCACGGCTCAGGTCTATAGACAGAAACGACAACTCCTGGTTTCTTAAAGGGATTTGAAAACACATCACCTTTTATAGATGAATAATTTGGATCTATTTGAGGACTACATAAATTCGATAAAATAAATCAATCAGTACTAGAAATAACTAAACAAAGTCAATACTTGGTGTAATGAGAAATTGCCGTTAGAAATACGTCTCTCATTGCTTATGTGTCTAAGTTACGAGAGTTATTACAAGCAGATTCCTAAGGAAATAAGTTTTGACAACTGTAGCTATTCGATTGGCATTTTCCAATTGAAGTACTTTCATGATTCACGTCACATTTCATTTGCACAATTTTGAATTAAGTCGTACAGCTTCCCACTCACAAAAGAGGAGGTCAAGGGACTTCCCAGCTGCACTCGGCTTGGAGGAGGAAGAGCTGTGACCCAGGGTAAGCTTTTCATTTGGAGGCCAGTGATTTAGCCATTACACTCTTTCCAAACCTAACTTCTCTAAACTTTTCTGTGATGTCTAAGTCTTGGCTTGCTTCTGTGGGGAATCAAGAAGCCTGGGGCAAATTATGGGGCTTTCTCATTATTTCTAGCCTCCAGTAGCTAAATTGTTATTATATTGTAGTCAGTAGCTATTGTCAGATAAGAGACACACTGTGAGTGGGATCAGGTAGCTATATAATGGAGATCGACTTGCAGGAACAGCAAGCACAAAACCTTTTGTAACAGCTGTGATTTTATAAAGCAGTTATATTTGGCTGCTCCCTGAAACAGCGGTGCACATTTTGTACAGGGTGCTGAGCCTGAAAACTGAAATTTTGGGGATGCTAAATGTCCTCCTCAGTTTCAAGAGACAATTTTGAAAAGCCAATGCATCATTGGTCACATTGTTGTTTTTTCAATGTCCTGTGACTTACATTACTGTACAAGAATAACAGTGGCTATTATGATGGGGTTGATTTGTTTGAGTGACATCAAGCATAATACATTTGTTTTTTAACAGCTTCCTCTGAGTAAAACTATCTGACTCCACTAACTTGCAATATCACATAAAAGTATTTTAGGTTAACAATGTTATTTAATTGATGTTTTCCTGTGAGTAGGGGAGAGAAGAGGGATTAAAACAAAGTATAATGTCACTCAGTTTTAGGATTGATTAAGCTTCACGGTTAATGCCAAGTAATAATAATAACAATGTTTGCATGTTTTATCATTTACGGGCACTCTCACCTGTACATGGACAGTTTAACTCTCCAAGAAGTAGCATGGAGAGTTAAAATTTTAGAAAAGCTGTATTTTTTCCACAGTATTAGTCTCAAGGTCGGTATTTATTCCATTTGAAGATTTTTAAGAACACTAAGCATATTATATAAGATAAATTTTTCTATATGACAATCTGCTGACTATAGCCCAATTTTTCTGACTCTAGTAACATCTGTAACCACAAGGAAGAACCTATCATCAAAAAATGAGTAATACATATTTTTAAATTAGAATTTGGAGAACAGTTTCCCAAATCCCCCAGGGCGCCCTGAACTTCTCCTTTTTTGTTGTTGTTTTTCATTTCCTCTTGTCGCTTTGTTATTATTTGTTCCACGTCAACCTTTCCCTCTAGATTGTAAGGTCCTAGCAGGCAGGGCCACTGCTGTCTCCTCAGTTCCATCCCCAGGACCCAGAACAAAGTTTCGTGCCAGTAGGTGCTCAGAATGTGTTTGATGAATAGATGAGTTGAAAACTTCCCTAGAGCTACATTGATTTTTACTAAGACAATTGTATGATTGTATTATCTAAAGGTTTTGTCATTTTCATATTCCTTTTTCTTTTTCAATGAGGGGGATTCTCCTTATCACAGAATCCTATTTTGAATGCTTCTACTTTAAAATAAAAGTAATATAATTGATTTATAATATAGCTTATAAAGCATTTGCTCTGTTTAATGCTTCTTCCTTGCTAGTATATCTCGACTTCTCTGAACACTTACATATAGTAACATAATTTAAATGTTTTCATTGTTTTGATTTAAAAAAGTATTATTTAACATGCATTAAAAGTTTTTAGTTATTGTAAAAATACCTTTTTGATTTTTATCCAATGTTTTCAATGAAAACTTTTTGACATTTAACTTAATATAATCTATATTTAGTATAATGCATGGTATTATAAAAAAGACATTACAAAAAGGTATTATCCTCATTTTATAGAAAATAAAATTTAAGATTATTGAAAGATAAGTGAAAAACTCAAATATAGTAGGCATTCCAGGAAATACACTAGCAGACATTCCTTAAATTGATTTACAAATAGTAAATAAAGAAAAAGTATGATATAATAAACAGCAGTTTCCCATCTTCAAAATCTGAGCTGGTAAATATCAACACATGTTCAAGGAATGTTAAAATAGCTATAGAATCATGTCATTTTACAATGGTGACACAGAACTTTCATTCTCTGCCAGGACGCAGAACCCCATTCTAGATGATTGCTAGAAAGTAAAGCCATTATATCTTAAAACAGGGCCTTCTTGGGCTATAATTCCCATGACCTAATTTTTGCTCATCTCATTGTCAGCAGCCCAGGATGGAGGATGACATCCTGAGCCAGTGGTCTCACATGGCAATCATAGTTTGTGCAACCACAACACCTAATGGTGTGTCTTTGGAACCAAATGCAACAAAATCTAAGATCCATACACACAGCTAATGACAACAAAGAGAATGGAGTCCTGCATCCGCCCAGAGATCATTCATTGCCAGAGGAACGTCAAGTGGGAGGTACCTGGTTAACAGAAGCATCTGTATGAGCCACAGGTGAAGGAGAACGACAGGCTGGTGGAGAAGAAATCTCACTGCTGGTTCCCTCCTCCCCAGACTCCTCAGTGACAGGTGACAGCAAAGTGTGACAGCGACCTGCAGTCATCTGCCACGTAAAATGTAGCCCAAAGGACATGAAAATCAGTTAGCTATGTTAACAAAACACTTGGCCAGGCACAGGTCAAAACAGAGATCGTTATATTAAAACAAAGGTTAGAATTACTGAGACTCAAATTCACATACTAATTCTGTGTTAGTATTGAGAAGTTTCATCTTCAAGAGAATATGTTCTAGAAATCATTTGTAAAACAGTCAGGGATGTGAGTACATATGACATTTAAGAGTTTTTGGTGTTGATTAAATACTTCTTTTATTTTCCTTTTTTAATTGTATCTTTGAAAATAACTAGAAAAATCATTAATCATACAAATAAAAAAGGGGTCTATGAAATAAAGCTTGGTCTTTTGTGGACCCAAAGTAATAGCGTATTGTCAAATGGGCCCAGGTATGGTTATACATTATCTGAGGCATAGAACATACGAGGGAAAACACACAGCACTGGAAAACATTCTAGTTACCAAAATACTCAATACATTTTAAATGTCAAGTGTATGGGGAGATAATGGTGCAGAATAGAAAATAACGAAGTTTATTTTAATCCAAAGCTAAACTTTGGATTGTGTATTTTCTTAGTTTTCTAACAATAGCTTTTCTTCTAAATTTTATTAAACATTTACACAGCAGAGTACATGCACAAATGTGATTAGCTAGTTAGCTTGGAAAACACAACTCAATATGTGTACCACGATTCTCTCATCCCCCAGAAAACTAAAACACTGTGCAAAGGAATTTTTCTTTAAAGCTCAGAGCCTCTCAGTATTATTTCTAAATTCTGAACAAAAGCGGGACTTGCTCAGCAATTCAGCAGTCAGAGGCAAATAGTTTCATTTCACCTGTCACTGTTTACAGTGTCAAAGATTGGCTCCTGCCCAAACGTAGTCAGAGAGTTAAGGAAACTGTTCCACAATCTGAATGTGCAAAATCCAAGGCTGATCTCTGAAATCAACCGTGGAGAGGGAACGTGGAGCCACTGGCCGGCTCGGGTCGGAGGAGCAGAGCGGCCAGGACTGGCTCGAGCCTTACCATGACCACGGAGGGGTGGGCCGAGGGCGCGGGGAGGAGCTCCCCATCCAGGTCCTCCGTGCCTCCCGCCAGCCCCCCGACCTCGGTCACCGTCAGAAGCATGGTGGCGTGTTTGGCTTTCATCGTCAGCATCTTGCACTTGGAATTCAAAGAGGCGATCTGCTCCTGGTAGCCCTTGATTTTCTGCGCCAGCTCCTGAGGAAACATCCCCCCGCCCGCGGGGTGTCAGAGCAGCATCAAAAGGAAACAGAAGTAGCAGCGTTCACCTTCCTGCAGGGCCGGCCAATGGGAGCGCAGAGCCGCGCGGGCGGCGGCCGCGGCTCCGCCGGGGAGGCAGGATGTGGCGGAGCAGGCGGCGACTGGGCCGACCCCCGCGCCGCAGCCGCCCGGCCCGCCCGACCCGCACGAGTGCGGGAAGCTGGCGGCGCCAAGGAAAGAGAAACCGTGCGATGCAAGTGAGAGATGCCCCATATTGAACCACGAACATTAAGAACTGGCAACTTTCATGCAAACGCGAAAGCATCTGAAATTTACCAGATGGTTCATGCCATGGAAATTAGGTCATGTGATGACTAAAGCTACAACAAAATGCAATGCTCAGCTCTTACCATGCTGAGTACATCCAACATAGATGACAGTCAGTTATTACAGATAGAGTCATACAGTAAACTGCCTGTCTGTTCCTGTTCCTGGTTTCCCTTTTTCTAGGTAAGTTATATATTGCATAGGAAACTTTAATTTCTTATGCAGATTACCCCCCAAATAAATTCTGTACATTCATCAGATTTTCCTTCATGTGCTCCATCATGTCTCAAATGTTGCTGATGCTTCAAACTAGAGCTCTGAATTTCACGTGCAGTTCAAATTGAATGGCTTTCAATTCCATTTGCCTTTGGAAAAAAATTATTGTGAGAGATACAGATTTTTAAATTTTTACTAAAAGCTTATAGGAAATATATTCTGGACAGCACATAGCTCTTAAGAAGGTAACTACAGATTCATTTTAGGAGTATGGTAATTCTAAAATATTAAAGTTATACTTTTTGCCTAAATATTAAATGTAATAAATATTAAATGCTGAAGTTATACTTTCTTGCATCTTTAAAATATGAAAATGTATATTCCAAAACATGAATCCTGAAAGTATAAAACTATTACCATTTTTTATCCCTTTCATCTGGCCCTTTGCCTAAGAAGCTTTTATTTAGTGACAGAGACATTAAATGTCATTGTATAGAACACATTTTTTGACAGAGACACTAAATGTCATTGTCTTTAAAATGATTGCATGTGTATGTATATCTATATATGTACATATTTGTGTATATATATCTATATATACAGTCATCCCTCTGTATCTGAAGGGAAGTGGTTCTCCTTGGATACCAAAATCCACGGATGCTTAAGTCCCTGATATGAAATGGCATAGTATTTGCATATAACCTATGCACATCCTCCCGAATACTTTAAATCATCTCTAGATTACTTATAATACCTAATACACGGTAAATGCTATGTAAATAGGTATTATACTGTATTGTTTAGGAAATAATGACAAGAAAACAAACCTGAATAGG
Organism: Varecia variegata; assembly: GCA_028533085.1. NCBI lineage: Eukaryota > Metazoa > Chordata > Mammalia > Primates > Lemuridae > Varecia > Varecia variegata. The sequence goes on along the minus strand of CM052441.1, from coordinate 11,290,125 downwards.
TACAGATTCAACCATCCATTCTTTTTCAAATATTTTCCATCCATTGTCAGTTGAATCTATGGATGTGGAACTCACAGATATGAAGGGCCAACTATATATGTGTATAAAACACACACACACGCACGCACACACACTATATATATATGTGTATATCTTGTTATTATTGTTGTTTTGCTTGTTTTTTCTCTCCCAATAAAAACTTACTGGAGGGGAAAACAGTCCAGCAGAACCCAGCCAGCAGCCTGTTTTCTTGACTTCTAATATCTTAAGAATTTTTAAAACAAGGATTTAAAAAAGTAGAAATCATTATTTCTTTACCTCTGAGGATACGGACACTTAATTAAACCTCCTAGGGCTCTTTAAGGAAAAAATAGTGATAAAATAGCTACTTACTACATCTTTCTAGTGGCTAGCACATGGACACTCAAAAATGATACTTCTTATATTTAGTTAACATGCACATGTAGAAGACATCTAGCAACCTACTGGACTCCTTAAATTCCAAGTCTCTAAGCTTTCTTACCATGGCTTGCAGCATTAGGGGAAATCTGAGGACTCTTTGTGAAGACAGAGTTAGTCTGAGCCCTTGTACCCTTTGTAACCATATACCTGGGCATAGCTCCCTACTGCAGTACCCTGCAAAGGTGTACGGACAGCAAGCCCAGTTTCCTAAGCTGGAATTCTCAACTTTATTGTGTATAAAACTCATTTGGGTTGTTTGTTAAAAATGCAATTTTGGTCACCACTTCCAAAGATTTTGATTTACTTAGTTTATAAGAATCTGCATTTCATAGTTAGCCCATCTGACTCTAATGTACGCAACTCTTGTTGAGAAATAGTACTCTAGAACTTTCTTCTCTAAGTGTAAACCTGCTTGTATCTCATTACCTTCATGTGTTGGTTGTTCATCTGTGATCAAATCCACTAAAATAAAATGAAGCACTGGGTTAATGTATTACCCATTCTCAGGAAGCACATACACATAGGTATTTAAATTTTTACCAGGTAATTCTGAAAATGTTTATAAAGGTGGGAATTTCAGAGACAGTGGCCACTCTAAGAAAAGTCGCCCTCTGTGGGCAGCAGGCTCCTGGCAGGCCGCCTGTGTCAGGTGGAGAGCAAAGAGGGGTGAGTATTCTCTCCTATGATTTAAAAGTGGCCAGATAATTTTTTCAAATTAAATGCAACCTTTCAAAAATTACAGAAAATAAAATGTAAGTTCCTTACAAATAATAAATTATTAGTTATTTTTATGAATTAAATGGAAATCAGATTCACCTTAAGATTGAAATTCAATTAAATGCAGACTGAAAATACAGGAAAAAACCCTCTTCCTAATTTTTATGTGATCATCAGTCAGGCTTTCTCTACTGGACACTTTCCTTCCTGCGTTTGTTTTACGCATACAATGAACCTCACAGAGGACTGCATCATGTTTTACATGAAAATGTGTTCTAAATTACATGACAGAACTAACAAATGTCAACACTAATGTTCAGAATTGTAAGGAGTAAATGGAACAAAATAAATAGATCACTGAAATAGGAGCCAGGAAGGCACAGTTTGCGGCTGACTATGTTGAAAGCTCACTCTACAACCTTGGGTGAGTCGTTTATTTTCCTGGGACTTCATTATTCTCTTTTGTACAATGAAGTAGCCCAAATAGTTTCTGCTACAGTGGAAAAATCACAGAATTTGGAGCCAAAGATACTGGGTTTAAGTCCACTTTTCAATCAGTTTCTAGATTTGGGAGCTCTGGAAGTCACTTGAAAAAAATCAGTTTTCCTATCAGTAAAATGGAGAATGACAAAAAAATTCTTACTTCATAGTGTTGTTATAAAAATGATGTAAAACATTGTAAATTATTTTTAAAAACATAAAACAAAAAACTTTAGTAATTATCATTATTATTCCAGACAAGATTTAAAAAAAATATTTTCTGTACCATGAGAGGAAGAGTTATTACAACAAAATTCTGGATCTTATGAAATGTGATTAAAAATAGTTTCAAAATAAATATGTAATATATAGTCTAATATATGTGTTACATAAACAGTGGTTTCAAAATTTGCACAACATATTTTCATTTAACCAATGCCTAAGAGAAATTGTTAACATAGATGTCTACAGTTGTAAGAGTAAATGTGGGTGGGATATTTAAATTATTTTGTAAATAAGATATAAATATAAGTGATTCGTGTATTGTATATGTCAAGAAATTAAAGAATTAATTGCATTTGGAGAATGGGGGGTCAGCTTTTCTATCTTTAAAAGGCTACACTTGAATCTTCTGAGAACGTAATTATGATATTTGGTTTGGAAAAATAATTCATTGCTCTCATAGCAAAGTTAAAATAGAGCAGATGGAAGGGTAAACTAAATGTCTATCCTTGGAACAGAGAAATAAGATGCCTCCTTCCCAGTTACTTACCAAAATTCATGGTGTTACGAACCAGCTCCCGAGAGAAAGAGTGTACTTGACTTATACAGAATTGACAAGTTAGGAAAGGAAATTCACTGCTCAGTTACTGGAGAGCTACGATCTTTGAGAACAGGTCTGCGCAAGGAGTATCCATGTCCTAAGGTCATAATGATGCCAATGGAACAAGGAAGGAGGAACATTTGAAAATGGGGGAAATGCTAACAGGCCCAATCTGAAAATTAGTAAAGTAAAAACATGGACCATCCTCTGATTTTGGTGAAAGGGACCAAAATGACTTAATATTTGAAAGAACAAATTTTCTTTTTACTATGAAATACTCCTTTGTTAAGAGGGCGATCAATGTAGCAAAGCTTTGAGCGTTGCTGTTTCTTGTAGGTTTTAAAAACAGGAAGTAGACTGTGTTTTAGTGTATTAATCATGAGAATTCTGGGTTCAGGAGACAATCAGTGGGTCCCAGTGGAGATTTTTTTTCTTTTTTTTTTTTTAGTCTCACTCTGTTGCCCAGGCTAGAGTGCCATGGCGTCAGCCTAGCTCACAACAACCTGAAACTCCTGCAATCCTCCTGCCTCAGCCTCCCGAGTAGCTGGGACTACAGGCACACGCCACCATGCCCGGCTAATTTTTTCTATATATATTTTTAGTTGTCCAAATAATTTCTTTCTATTTTTAGTAGAGATGGGGGTCTCACTCTTGCTCAGGCTGGTCTTGAACTCCTGACCTTAAGTGATCCTCCCACCTCAGCCTCCCAGAGTGCTAGGATTACAGGCGTGAGCCACCGCACCCGGCCCTGGAGATGTTTTAAGAGGTTGTAAAATCAAGAGAAAGACTCATGTTACTGGATCAGCAAAAATTACACTCAAGATGCAAAGATAGTCAAAGAGGCTGCCCAAGAGCTGAACACACTACATGCAAGAAAGGGGAAACTTTTCTCTTTCATTTACTAGAAATCAACCATACATTCTAATCAAGCCATGCAGGACAGGGGAAAATTTCCTCTTTTATTTACCAGAAACCAACATATATTCTAATCAAGCCAGTTTCCTGCGCTGGGTATTCTGCCTACATTCTGGTCTCACCTCATGCCGAGAAATCTGGGCTTGCAGCTCCTGGATGTTACTGGTGGCCACGGGTTTATCCTCAATTTCCCTGTGAGCTCCTTCTATCAGTTGCTGGAGATGTTTCATTTCTTGCTCATATTGTTCATACTGCACCACAGCCTCCTTTGGAAAAACACACACACACACACACACATAATTTTATTTCTCTATCAGTAAATGGGTAAGTGATTCTGTACCATGTCTGCTAAACTGTAATGTTAACTCCTACTCACCTGTGTGTCTAGGGAATAAAGAAATGATGGGTAAAATCCCTAGATAGCTTAAATTCTTAACTTTACTTAGATATTTCAGAGATTTCTAAAATATTGTAGCAAAATTATGGATGGAATCAAAAATAGTTAAGTGGTTAGGATTCTCTCTTCTCCATCCTGAGGATGGAACATAATGGTCAGAAGGTGGGAAGCAGTATGGAAAACATGATTATTTCATTTTTCCATTCAAGAAATACTGAATATATAAATAAGACACTCGACTGAGCACTATAGTAGGGGATAAAAACATGAATTACCCATGACTTCTAGACCCACGAATTTACTGTCTAACAAATTACAAGATATCATGAGAAACAAGGATAGTTGGCCAAATGCACCACTAGCGATTTTAATCAGAAGCTATTTATGCAATTTTTTGGATAAAGGAGGAAATATTACTTGAAAGGAGATGTAAGGCAAATGGTGCCTTTCCTTCATGGTAAATGATTTTCTCTTATTAGGTGAAGAGACTAAGAGTTAAACTTGAGTTCACTTTTTAGACGCTCAAAAGAAAATGAATTTAATACCTCAATAAGTTGAAATGAAAAAAAATGTCTGTAACGTAGGATAACAGTTAACCCATATTACCAGGTTCTAGATGATCCTCAGGTGAATAATAAGAGATAGAAATATATAATTGCATATGAAATTAACCTTTGCGAGTTGTTCTTTATAGAAAATATCACTACAAGGTAGTTTCACCCAAAGGATATTTTTTATATAGCTTTCCCAAGGCTTTTGAGGGTGATCCGAATGACAGTATTTTAATCTCCTTATTTTATAAAACCACAACAGCCTGTCAAATGTAACACTCTGGATGTGTTTTGATGGCTGAGCCCACACAGTGCTAAGAAAAGAAGCCCATGACTCATGTGCAATTGCTCTGCCGCCTGGGCCCCGCAGCACCTGCCTGCATGATGTTGCACTGCTGGATGGCCGTGTGCTGCAGCCGGCTGGCCTCCTCCTGCAGGTGCAGAGCAGCGTGGCACAGCGGTAAGCTGGCGACCACGTCCTCAGGGATCCGGAGGGCACTCTGGCAGAGCTGCACAGCTTGCACCTTTGGCTTCAGTGACTCCATCTCAGACAACAAATGCTGAAAATGGGATTTTATAGTTCAAAGATTTAATATTTTAATCATTTCCTTCATAAGCAAAAGACATTTACTAAATCATAGCTATGTTACAAGTTATGAATATTTTGCAAGGAATATTTTTTAAACATTGCCAAGATTAAGAAGTAGTTTTCTTTGTTATATTCTTTTTAAAATAAAGGTCCCCACCCACTCACCCTAAGTTATTTTTGTTTACCTGTCGATGGGAGAGTTGCTCCTTGAGACTAAGACGTCCAACTTCTGGAGAAGTCAGGGTTGTCTGGGCTTGCTCCAAAGCAGCTTGTAAGTTTCTTAGCTCTGCTTCAAATTTTTTCATATCCTGGAGTGTAAAAACCACTTGATTATCAATAGATTGCGCTTGAAGACCAAAGTCATAGATGAAGAAAAACATCACAGTCAAGAAACCATATTACAGGTGAACATTGTGTTTCCATAGTGGCATTGCCATTTTCTTTTAATGACAGACTTTCTTTTTCACTTTCTTTCTTTTTCTTTTTCTTTTTTTACCTTAGCTGCATCGTGGAGGTTCTGCAAACGAATTTTGATCATCTGTCTCAACTCCTCAGTCTCTCGTCCCAGTTCTGCCACTTGCTGGGACATTTTTTCTGTACAGTACACGCTAGTGAGGCACTGTAATTTCTCAGTCATTGCTTCCAGGTCACTGTGAATTTCTTCAGATTCTTCCAGCAGGGTCTAGAGTGAATTGCCAATATTTGTGACATTGACAGGTAGACAGAGAGGTATAGGTATTCAATATGGTGAGGTATAAAGTGCTCTGTGTAGGTTCTGTGTGTACGTTACTGTGTTTAACGTTTACACCCCTGTGCCCCCTCCCCACTTGGAAGGCACCTACTGTTATCCCTTTCTCACAAAAAACCAAACCATAGTTCAGGAACTATAGACATTGTGCAGAGGCCACGTGTTATTAAGTGTGGGGCCGTGAGGCTCAGGCTCCGTCTACCCCAAGCTGTCCCCTTGTGAGAATCGGGACATGAGCATTGCACCAGTGGCAAAGCTCGAACACCTTGGGTGTCTTAATCATGTCTCTGGGTCTAATTTTTCCCATATTTAAACTAAAGAAGTACTTTTCAGCTCCCCTATTCTATATCTAAGACCTAAGTGCATATTAATCTAAGAAAAGAAAATTAAGAGCATTACAAACAAAAACCATGGATCACTTGCTTTAAGTGAGACAAAGGAGTAGAAGCTACCTACAATACCAAGAGAAGAAGAAACACAGCCCTCGCCACTCAGAACGCTGTCATCAACTGGGTCTAGCAGTAATACAAATGGATAAATAACCAGCATTATACAAAACACAAAGTCAAAGAGAAGGAAGGCAGTGTTAAGGGATGACACAGGTGAGATGTGCTCCAACTTGCTGGAAGGTTGGGAGGGGGGCCCTTGGAAGAGTCACATCTGAGCTCAGTCAGAAGGATGTTTGCAATTTGACAGACAGGGAGAAAGAGGAAAGATATTTCACACTGAGGGAATAGCATATGGAAAGGCAAAGAGGTGGGTGAGCACCGAATGTGCAGTTAGTGGGGTATGTGATGTTTAAACAGCAGAAATGGGAGATGGGAGATTAGTCTTAAGCAATAGACCCTATTTTAAAAAATAAAGTACTATCTTTTCTCACAATGGATGTAATATATATGTATTATAGAAAATATATATCTTAGAAAATATTGAAAATATAAAGAAGAAAATAAAAATATCCCATCGTTTCATAACCCAGAGATGACTTTAAGAGATAACTGCTGATACATTTGGGCATAGTTTTAGGTAATAGAGATCATAACATACCTATTATGGTTTTCCATCTTTCTTTTTCACCTGATATTAGAACACAGACTTTCTCACTGTGTACTCTTTTTGAATAAACTCAGGCAGCTTTAATCCCTAAAGGAGGCAAATGAAAACGCCCCGAACAATGTCTGTAGGCTGTGTTCTCTCCTGAGTGTCTGCGCCAGATGACCCCATTACCTGAAGCCCCTTCCCCTGTGCCCACCCACCTGCCAAGTCCTAAAAACTTGGGAATCATCCTTGACGCTTCCCTCTCTCTCACCCATGTTCAAAAGTCTCCAAATCGGGGAATTCTAGCTCCTTAATATCTCTTGATTTTGTCTTCTCCTCTCAATCTCCAAACAGAGGCATTTTCACCTGAAATATCGAAACCACCTCTTGCATTGTCTCACCTTCAGCAATCTGTAGTCCACGGGCTGCTAAGTTAGCTTTCTTAAGATGCAAGTCTGAACTGTCACTTGCCAGAATATCTGTTTCAAAGGCTTATGACTTTAGAATAAAGTCCAAATTCCTAACAGGCTATCAGGATCTGTCTTATCTCTCTATTCTTATCTCTTATCCCTCTTCCGGCACCAAAAAGAGCCCCAGGGCACCAAAAAGAGCACCCTGCACTCTTACTTCTAGGATTTCTCCAGAGGGCATTATCTAAAACACATTCCACAACAAGTAGGCTGTGGGGTTTTTCTGGACTCAGCCCAGTATCACCTTCTCCTAAACAGCCTTCCTTCCCCTTCCTCTTTAGCCCTGGTGGTCTGGGTTGAGCACCTTCCTGTGGGCTCCATCAGTGCCCTGGGCTCTCTCTCCCTGTATTTATCACACTGTATTCTAATTGTCTCCTTTTCTTCTGTCCCCTCCTCTAAATGATTGACTCCTTGAAGCAGCAACAGAGAATTTTCTTTGTATTCCAAATGCCTACCAAAATTCCTACTTTGGGAAAGTATTCTATATGTGTTTGTTGAGTAAATGAATGCAGAAGCCATTGGAAAAAAGTCTTCATGATCACTTTAAGGACCATGTTATATTCCATTATATGCAAACATTTACTCAGAAAAATTATTTGACATTTAAGTTTTCTTTAAAATTTTACCACAGTTATTAATACCGCACAAAATATTTTCCACATTTTGGATTACTAGCCTAATAATGACTCCGAAAATGATAATCAACATATCAGAGTGGTAACATTTCTGACGACCACTATATATTTGCCAATTGTTTTTCAAAACCATTTTACCAGGTTACCAGCAGTGTTTGAGAGTTCTCACTTCCTTAAATATGAATTTGAAAAAAACAGTTTTAACTTGAAAGTTAAAATTTTCTCTCTCCCTCTCTTTTTTGCTTAAATGTTGCATTTCTAGATTTCTAATGAGGTTAGATATCTTTTCATTGTCTCCAAGTCAATTGTTACTTGTCTGTTAACATATATAAGCATATCTTAAAGCAAAGGAGTGAAGTTGTTTAAGAAAGGTATCTTGAGAGGATTGTGCAAGATTGATCAGAGAAGGAAGATAGTGGATTCAGGAAAAAATGAGGAGCTGTTAAAGTATTCCAAAAAGGAGACAAAGAGGCTTTGATCTATAACCCTGTAAACTATAGAATGGAAAAGAGGATTAATTTAAAAGCTACAAGTATACATAAATCATATAAGAGAAAAAATCTAGAATACATGAGGATATCCACGTAACTTATATTAAAGTCATTCTATATTTCATTGCAAGATAACCAGCTTGTTAAATATCTACATCTAATTCAAGCCTAAGTTATGAAAGGGTGACAGAATTTCCTGGATGATGTGAGTGAGAGGAAAGGAACATTTTTGTCACATAATTTCAGAGGAAATGAAGTAATGCAGCCTGCATGTGATGTGGCCTCATGGCTTCTTCCCAGCTGACCCGCACCTCCTGGGTGAGGCCGGATGGCAGAGCAGGCAGAAGGCTGAGGGAAGGAGACGTGAGAGCTCCTATTGAGCACCTGCACCTGCCAGGTAGATACTTTCACATACGTTAAACTGTATGATCATCATGAAAAGTTTGAAATATGAATGTTATTTACATCTTTATGTAAATGATGAGAAGATAGAATTCAGAGAGGCAACGTATGCTGCTCCAATCACACAACCCTAAATGGCAGAGCTTTCTTGTCAATCCAAGTGTGAGCCTAGAATCTTTCCACACTTCGCTACAACTCTTCATGGGGAAGAATTGCCTGCTGTATCCCTGCGTAGAATTATTTCAAAGAGGATGCAAAAAAAAAAAAAAAAAAAAGAATCCTACAGGGCTGACTGTTTTGGGTCTTGGAGAAAAGGAGATCTTGGTAACACAGAGGACATTTATTTATATAATCTCATGAAATCTCATGGGTAGCTACTTCCTGTCAAACCACTGGACAACACATTAGGGCTACCTTAGCATTCTTTTAATCTGGTACCTACAATAATTTTTCATCATGGCCTTCTAAATCTTTTGTCAGTCTAGCAGTTAAACCAAATTGCTCTTTGTTACTCTTTGAAAATTACTTTTCCTAAAGTTACCTGATGCAAAATGTATTGCTCCCGAAGCTGGCTTGCAGAATTCCATGCAATATTTCCATGTACCAAGACTTTAGCTTTCTCAATCCACTTCAAAATTAATTCAAGCATTTCATTGTATTCTTCTAAATGTGATGCAGCCTGAAAAATCATTAACATTCAGTTAATAAATGGAAACTCTGCTTCTTGTGCTAGAAATCAGTCTTCTGTCTCTTTGGATGCAATGATCCTCAGGGTTGACTGTTATAATTTCTTTTCCACTTAAAGGTGTTATAAAAAAATCATTTCCCTGTTGAAAATCTGTCAAAGTTTTCTCAGTGACTTTAAGATAAAGCCCAAATCCTTAATCTGCTTGCATAATCCCTCTTTTTCTCATCTCCTGTTCCTCTATCTAGCTCTCTGCCCCTTCTTCCACACTCCACTGGGTAAGGAGGTGGCAGGGGGAATTAGAGCATGGCAAGTTTTAATACTATAATTCCTTGGTTACCAACTCCTGGTTTTAACTTGTCCCTGATTAAACAAACAATACTTAATCGATTTGCGAAAGTCCAGTCTATACTTAATAATTATGATGGGTGTGTGACCTAAACCTATTAAGTAAATGCCAGCTAATATCTATGTAGCTTACTTAAATATATGTGAATGCACCCCAAATTAATTTTATAAAATATGTGCAGCATGGATGAATATTCACTTTACAAAATACTTCTCCAATTTACAAAATATTCACCCCAAAGTCTATTTATATGATCACCATTGTCAGTGAATTTATAGTATGGTTGGATATGAAATAAACTCAGGTTTACATATAAATCTTAGGAACACAAGTGTGGTAGGTAATAAGCTACACCTAAGGTACTCACATTGCCGTCAATATTTTTTTTTAATTTATTTTCAAGAGAGAAAAGCAGAACATTGAAGTTTCTGCCTTAGAGAATTTTGATTAGTGGCCTGGAAAACATACCTGACTGAGCTTGCAGAGCCGATTCTCCGCCTGTCTAATGGTCTGCTGGTGAAGTTCCGTCAGTTTTCCTATCTTCTTGGCCAATGGCTTACCCAGCTGGCCATTCTGTTCTGAGAATTTTTGTACCGCTGCATGTAATTCCGTTAACTTTGAATTACAGCCATCTAATTCCTCTCCCAGCACCTACATGGTCACCAAAATGAAAGAACATTAGACTACGGAAATAAATTTCTCTAGGTTTTCCGAGATCAGACTGATTTTTGTCCAAGCCAAATATTATAAAGAATAATTCTACTATGATCAGGCCATTTATGTTTCTTCGGTTGGAAAGGGAGAGCAGGATGTGTTGGAATCCTGGTGTTTACTTCCTGTGAGGCCGAGTGGGAGGGCTAACATTTTCCTTCTGCCCCACCCAAAAAGGATTCAAGTTGTTTAACTCATCAACAAAATGAGAACACAGGTTTAACCACCAAGAACTTAATTTACTTTGGAGTTTACAGATCTGTATTCCTAAATCATTGTTTAGTTTTTTGACATTCTTCTCTCTTATACATACATGCATATGTATTTATTATAATCATATAGTTCAATCATAAGTATAAGTGGGTCTGTGCTATTACAGTTACAAAATTTCTTTACTGCCTGCTTTTACTAACTGGTTTCAACAAAGAGTGATAATAAAGATTCTTTTTTCTACATCCCCAAATAACACTGACTCCAAAAAAGATATTTAACTCATTCAGTAGCACCTCTTATATTTCCACTTATCCTTTCTTACCTTTTGGTCAGTTTTAGCTTGAGCTAAATTATCTGTCTTTGTTTTCAGCTTGGTTAGAATAGTTGTGAGATCTTTAGCTATCTTCTGAATTTGCTGGCTGAATTCCTGGCTCATGGCCTTGCTTTGCTCAACTTCTTTTATTTTGTCTTGGATCTAAATAATCAATGGCAAGAACAGCGGCAACCATGGTTAAAATTGGATAATGACACAAAAATCTCAGATGATGTGGATGAGATACATTTAGGCTGTGGCTTTGATGTGCTTGGTGCAATCAGCCACGTGCAGTAAGTTACCAGCTTTCTTGGCTTTCTACGATGCCTGACTTCCCACCATCTTCATGCATTGCCCACAAAAAGTATGGCGCACACATATGAATTTTATAGTTCCTGCTGCCGTTTCAGCAAAGGAATAAGCAATGCATTTACAGCAATTCATTTATCAAATATTTCCAGAATACTTATTGTAGATGCCTGCATAGACACCTGAGTTTGAATACCATCTTCTCCATTTACTAACGTTGTGACTTTGAGCACACAAACTCCTCTAAGGCTTTTTCTTCATAAAATGGAAAACCCTCCCAAATAGTTGGAAGCACATGGATTGTTTCCAAGAACCTTCTAATAAGAAGCTGTTAATGATCAGTTAAGTCTTTTCATAACTTTCCAACTGCCTCCCTGTAGTGTGCCAACAAAGCATTAAGCACAGCCAATGGAAAGGAAGATGCAAAAAGATGAGTTAACATTTACAAACCCTAGTGGCTTTGGTTTGATAACAAACATTCACACTGTTGCTTAGCATAAAATGCTGCAGAGAAGATGGAAAAGAGGAGAAATGTTTCTTTATATAAATGAAAGGCCTTAAATAAAAACCTTCTTTGGTAGGAGGAAGCACACCATTAGAAGATTACTTTTTGGTCTTCATTATTTTGAGTGCCAAAGTAAATGGAATGCATATGAAAACTCTATTATAGGGAAATGTATCCAGAGAAAAAGAAAACTTAAATTTGAACCCCATTTTTTTAAAGATCTAAACTTGCCAAATCATCCTTCCAAATGGACCTTCCAATGTCTAAGAAGGAAAGCGAAATAGGTCAATTAAATACTTAAAATAGAAAACAGCATTTATTAGTTTAGACAAAATCATGGTGCAGTAGAATTGGATTTTGATGAGATTTTTGAAACACTTTTCAATATACATTGGCCATCCCGAAAAGTATGGCACACTCACATGAATTATGTAGTTCATACAACATGATACTACTTTTCATGTAGCAGTTTAGAATTAGTATATCTGTTCTTTGTCCCATATAGCATGGTTTTAACTAAACTTTAATGGCTTTAGAATTAAGCCACCAAGAAAGTCCTAAAAACCTATTATATTTCCATTTCTTACTTTGATTTTCCCTTTCCTCAAATATCTTCACCCACTTAACCTATATCTTGCTGAACTGCTGAAATGACATAACAGCTAGAAGAATGCCTGGCAGATTCTGTGTACTCAATCAATATTTGTTGAGCATACATAATATAATATATTATATTAAAAGATAAATATAATTTATCTTTTATTATAAAAGATAAATATAAAAGATAAATATAATTATATTAAAAGATAATATATCTTTGTTTGTTTCTTGAAGTCATTTTGTAAAGGTGAGGGGAAGCAGATAAATTATCTTTAATTATATGGCATTACTGTTCATATCTATGATCATCTCATGTGTTTCTTGCCCACAAATAAGATCTCTAGTTCAATGTTACTGTTTTATAGTGATCTATTTTTTAACTCTGTTTCCAAGAAGACATGGTTGTGAAAGTCAAACATTCTCATACAAAAGGATTAACCCTGCAGAAGAATAGAAAGATACTCTGTCTTAATCATGGGTTTACCTGATCACGGATCTTTAGGTCCAATGCGACTTCAGCTAACTGAAGGGAGAGTTCAGAAGGCAATATCGTATAAAGACCCAGGTACTTATTTTTCTGTTCTTCAGCCATTTTCTCAATGTTCTGTCGGTGACTTGTGGCTTCTGTTAGGAGAATCTGAAGAAAAGATCAAAATAAAAAATTTCTGGGAGCCAATTTTTACAGGTATAGGAAAAAGGCTGTATATTGTTCATCAATATATGATTAAGTGTGGAATTAGAGAAACTTATTAAAAGAAAACCAAACTTTTCTTTAGTGTCTGAATATGAAGCATGTCTACTTTATACAAACAAAAGAAAACCCCATGAAGTAATACTAAATGTCTTTTATATAACACATTTCTGAAATGTTTTAATTCAGTATTCATTAAATGTAAACAAGTGTGTCTAATGAAAATAACAGAAATTTTTTTTAAATGATGGGTATAGAGAAAGGAGATTTTTGTACCTGAAGTTCTTCAAGTTGAGCATCTATTTCTATTGTGGGATTCCCTAAATATTCCTTCGTTTCCTGAACCCAACATTTCACAGCATTGACTTGAGTCTCCACTATTTCTCGGTCCTTCAGTTCCTGCTTTACCAACTTTCTGTTATTTTTCACTTTCTCCTGCATGCTTCAGAAACATTAAAGGGAAAAAAAGAAGCTGATTTGAAATGAAAGGAATCCCCTAACACACAACATCATTTTATACAAAACATATACAGAAAGGGAAACCTAGCATTTTTTTCCAAGTGAAGTCACTTCCCCAAAACCGTCAAATAATTTTCAGTAAAACATCAGTTCAAGCATAACAGAAAAATATATGTCATATGAAATGAGTAATTTATCCCTGAAAAATTGAGAGTTGACTTTCTCCCATGCCACTAAATTGCAATTAATTTTCTTATCTAAAGTAGCTCAGAGATTGAGTATTTATTTACTTTATCTTTGGAAGTCTACTCAAATGGTGTAGAATCACCAGCATTTAAAAGTAATGTGTAATTGGAATATTTGTGCTATTAGAAAACAGTCTTTTAAAGAAAGAATCAAGCTTCAGAAATTTCACAAATTAATAATGTTAATAATGTCCAAATTTCAAGTCTTTGAATTAATGTAACTTTGGTTAAAAGGTTTAAATAAGTGGTGTCAGATTACCCTGACATCATCTATAACTGAAAGATATAAATGTGGCACATGTATAAACTAATGTTAGTTAATATATGAATTAAATGATCTAATGACTTTTTTCCTCTGGCCCAGGAAGTGAATCAGGCTGGCTAGATATTATTAAAATTAACTTTCTTTTTCTACTAAATTCATTGCCATTCAATGGCTATTATTTACCTGGACTCTGGTGCCACCCTTGCTCCTATGTCCCTGTCATCCATTATAGCCAATGGCTTACCCAGCTTTATCAAACCCAAGTTCTAAACAGCTCTCAGTCGTTTCCCTCTCAAGCTTCATTTCTCCCGCATCACCCTTCTTCTCCCCCACCACCCAAGGAGCTCCTGGACGGTGACCTGCTCACTCCTAAGCTTCCTTACATGTCTTTCCCTTGTTTGCAACACTCTCCTCCCACCACAATGCCTCGCTCCAGCCTGCTCTGTCTTCTGCTCAAATCCCTCTTTTGAAGGGATGCTTTCTTTGCGTCCTCTCCTCCATCAGTTGTCTCTGCTTAGGATTCCCTGAGCTCCCTGTTGACACCTGACTGAAATGCTTCTTTAGCGGCCCTATCTCTGCTGCTTGACTGTAAACTGCATGAAGGTAGATAATGGGTTTATTTGGTTCATCATTGTATGTCTAAGCTCTACCAGATATATTAACATATTTGTCAGGTAAACGATCGAAGAGTTAAGAAAACTGAAAAGCTCGGATGATGGGAACAGATCCCCACATTTTTAGAGTGGCATGATAGAGCACCCCCATACCCAAGTACCACACTGGTCCTTTTGGCTCAAGGCCAGGTTAGTAACGGAGAATGAAAGCTGGTGTATAATTACTTGAGGCACCGATCCTGCATTGATGTGATTTCCTGCATGAACGGTGGCTCCTCTCCAGGGGAAGGGACGGCCCCATCCTGGAGCATGCTCAGCGCTTGCTGCCGTAGCATGCCCAGCGTCGACTGTAGCTGTTCCAGCTCCAGAAGGAATGTGTCATGATATTCAAGAAGAGCTAAGAGTTCTGCTTTTGAGGCTTTCTCCACTGAACTCTCAGGTAGTTTATCTTGCAGGTGATCAATCGTTTCAGTGGCTTTTTTAACCTGGTGACAAATGTACATACCATGAAGTCAAACAATAAAAAAACTGAAAAAAAAAAAAAAAACAGGGCAATTCCAATAAATGCCACAATTGATGATGGTATAAATGCTAAATTTCAGGAAATTAAATATGAGCAATTTCCTTAATGTGAAAGGGAAGACCACCTCTATAACTCTGGGTTTAAAGCTTTAATCTCAAAATAATATCAGGGCAATCAAAGACTATGTATAATATAGAAAAAAGGATTTTTTGAATTTTTTATTTTTATTTCAGAATATTATGGGGGTACAAATGTTTAGGTTACATATATTGCCTTTTCCTTGCCTGAGTCAGAGCTACAAGCAAAGATTTTTTTTAAACTAAACAAATGAAAAACTTTTTTCAATATTTAAGTTAACATAAATATGTGTGTTTGAGTCATAAAGGAAGATGTGGCTTAAAATATTGGATCCTTAAAAGATGGAAGAAACTAAATATAAGATTTGGGAAATTAGTTAAATGTCTACACATTTGCATGATAAAGGAAAAGTATTTTGTACTTTTTCAACACCAGGTGAGAAAACAAATGGAGCAAAATGGGCTTGTCCTTTTTTCAAAATGTAATTGCTTGGTTTTCTAATTAAAATCATTTGACCCTGACTTGGGACTAAATTGCCCATTGTGTGTTGTATTTTGTTTCATAATTTACTTTTCATTGAAATAAATATTTTTTTTTTTTTGTGACAGAGTCTTGCTGTGTTGTTGCCCAGACTGGAGTACAGTCGCGTCAGCCTAGCTCAACCTCAACTCCTGGGCTCAAGTGATCCTCCTGCTTCAGCCTCTGGAGTAGCTCGGACTACAGGCATGTGCCACCACATCTGGATAATTTTTTCTATTTTTAATAGAGGTGGGGTCTCACTCTTATTCAGGCTGGTCTCAGACTCCTGACCTCAAGCGATCCTCCTGCCTCAGCCTCCCAGAGTTGAAATAGAGATTTTAAAAAGCCTTTTTACTTTCAAAAGTCTGATTTAAAAAAGGAGCAAAATTCTGTTTTTCAAAATACATTATATCCAATGAGGAAAAACATTACTTGAGCCCATCAATAATGGAAACTACCTTATTGTTAAAGCCCTTCCACTCATCCACTGCATCTTCCAGTATCTTCTGCTGGTCCTGGGCCACAGCACGGAGACGTGTCCAGCGCTGCCAGACAGTGGTCATCGACCTGCTTAAGGTGCCTTTGCTTGCGTCATTTCCAGTTTTCTCCAGTTGTGAAGCTTTTTCCTCTAGGGCCACAATTTTCTCACGGAAAGAGTTAACTACTGACACTAAAGCCTGGGGTGAAGGGTCGGGGGAGGAAGAAAGATGAGAGAGGAGAGACTGATTTTTTTTAAAGTTCTGTGGATTTGGGTAAAGTCCAAAATTACTTACAAAAAAAAAAAAATGTTTCCACATAAATTTATTCTCCTCTGGTAACTCTCACTTTAACATTTATTTATTTATTTATTTTTTTGAGACAGTCTTGCTCTGTCACTCTGGCTAGAGTGTCATCATAGCTCACTGCAACCTCAAACTCCTTGGCTCAAGCGATCCTCCTGCCTCAGCCTCCTGAGTATGTGGGACCACAGACACGTACCACCACACCGGGCTAATTTTTCTATTTTTTGTAGAGACGGGTCTCACTCTTGCCCAAGCTGGTCTCAAGTTCCTGAGTTCAAACAATTCTCCCACCTCTGCCTCCCAGAGTGCTAGGATGACAGGTGTGAGCCACTGCGCCCAGCCAACATTTACTTTTTAACAGAGTTAGGCTTAGATTTTTTAAAGAGGTAAGGTGAATATTATTTATTAAATTATTTATTTATTAAAAACAAAAGTTTATTTGCTACTTGATGTTGTCCCATTTTTAAAAAACAGAAATATAAGTGAACCATATTTGACATTTCAGTATGTTATATTCTTCCTTATATTGCTATGATATATGAGAGAGACTCAGTTATTAATTTTGAGTTTTATCTGAATTAATCAGTTATCAATAGAAAGTATTTACTGACCTTTACTTGTGCCACACCTTATCAGAAGCAAATTGCTCTGAATGTCTTTTTCTTTTTTTTTTTTTTATTTCAGCTTATTATGGGGGTACAAAAGTTCTGCATAGATATATTGCCCATGTCCCTCCCAATCCCCCGAGTCCGAGCCTCAAGCGTGACCATTCCCCAGACAGTGCACATCTCACTCCTCCTGTAGGTATACACCCATCCCC
>CM052441.1:11243330-11272226 GCA_028533085.1 Varecia variegata | reverse complement strand
GATGCGGAGAGACAGGAACTCTCATACACTGCTGGTGGGACTGTAAACTAGTACAGCCCCTATGGAAAGCAATATGGAGATTCCTTAAACAGATTCAAGTAGACCTTCCATTTGATCCAGCAATCCCATTATTGGGCATCTACCCAGAAGAACATAAGTCATTCTACAATAAAGACACCTGCACCCGAATGTTTATAGCTTTTTCTTTTTTTGATACAAAGTCTCTGTCACCCCACGTGAAGTGTAGTGGTGTTCATCATAGCCCACTACAACCTCAAACTCCTGGGCTTAAGTGATCCTCCTGCCTCAGCCTCCCAAGTAGCTGGGACTGCAGGTGTGTACTACCACGCCTGGCTAATTTTTTCTATTTTTTATAGAGAGGGGGTCTTGCTCTTGCTCAGGCTGGTGTCAAACTCCTGACCTCAAGGGATCCTCCCACCTGGGCCTCCTAGAGTGCTAAGATTACAGGCGTGAGCCACCATGCCCAGCCTGAATGTCTTTTTTAAACTTAAGCTATGCATTGCCAGTGAGAAACCTAAAAAGGTAATAGCATTTAAACTAACTTAAAACTTCTATAAAATGTGGTTAAATGTATTATTATCATATTTAGAGAACCTAGGTAGAAATTAAGATTTATTGATTTATTTCTGGAACCATCACATTGCAAAGATTAATTACAATGACAATTAAAAGATATTAAAAAAATACAACTGACCTTGTGTTCTGACAATTTTTTTTCTGCTTCATGACTAGAAGAAGTCTTCAACAAAGAAAACTCAGACAATCTCTTTTCTGCATCATTCATCAATTCAATAATCTCTTCCCTTGCTTTCTGGTAATCCTGCCATTGAGTTGTACATCTTGAAAGAGTCCAACAGAAACCAGTAAGCGACATGACGTTCTGGTGTCAATATGTCTAATGATATACTAGACAATATATCTAGAGATGTATTAACCTAGACACATCTTGAGATGTATTGACTTAATAAGTCAATAGAAAATGACGATGCATATAGAGAAGAATGAATTTACATGCTAATGTATATCACTATTTTCTACGTAGAAATTCATTTCACTGAAATATAAAGTACAAAACAACTTTAAACACCTCTGCAAGAGATCTAACTGGGCACGTGAGTCCTGGATGATTCTCTGGCTCCTGTCTCCCAGGGACACGGTCTTCTGTGCCAGGTCTTCTTTGCCAGCCGGCTTGATGAGTGGGTCCAGGCTGGCTACCAGGCCTTGGAGCTCCTGCAGGTTACTGTGGAATTGATCCTCTGTAGTGAAAAATTCCATGTGGCTTTTGAGATTTTCCTCTGTGCTCTCCACATCTAAGCCATTGCCTGCCAGCTGTAACATTTCTTGGGCATCCTCAAGCCAGTCATTAGCTGCTTGAAATACTTGATAATACCTTTGACACTGACTGTATATTTCAATCAAGGTGGCCTGAAAAATAGTAATTGCAAGCATAATCAACTCTCAGTTGCAATGTGTTTATAGGAAATACTTTTGTTTTTCTATTTCTTTTCCAGTTTCAGTCTCACAGACGTATAAGTGAATTGATAAATTGGTATAATTATTTTGTGGTACAGTTCATTATTCTCTTTTGTAAAAAGGATAATTCTGCTATTCCTGTTATAATTTTATGATTGCAGTTAAATAAATAATGATAGAAATGGAATAAAAATTTATGTTGATATCTTGAGTAATTCTGAAACGTCCCTCCCTCTCTAAAGAATGTGATGCTTAGTGATACGTGGCAGACTGAATGTTTGCCAAGGGGCAGTAATGCCTCAGTTGGTTAGAAGTATAATAACACCAGACTTCCAAACTGGCATTTACGAGACCAAATAGCCATTTCTGGAAAGAAAACAGTAGTCCATGAGTCTTGAATAGAAACTAAAGTAGAAAAGTTTAAGTCTGGGAGGCTGGCCCCTTCCAACCCAGAAGGAAAAGAAACACTGTAACCGGCCAGGACAGTGCAAGCAGAGAGGCGGAGAAGTAGCAGAGAAGGTACAGGTGACATCAGCACTGAGTAAGGAGAGAATGGGATGGCAGAGCGAAGAATCAGTGGAGGAGACCAGAAATGCCCCAGACCCACGACCTTCAGTTACTTGGGCAGAGACAACTGATAAGACAAGATGGCAGAAGTAGAGACATCTCAATAGATTTAAAAATGATTTTGGTTCAAAAATCACCACATCTAAAGAAGCAAGCTTACCTGGCAGATGTTTTTCAAGAATAAAAATTCCAGGTAACTTCTGTTCTTATTCTACGCTCTAGGTTATATATACTATCTCTATTTATATTAATAGCTATAGGAAAATAGTTTAATTTTTTTAACAAAGACCTTGAATCAATATTAAAAGTTCAAAGTGTACTAAATGGACTTTAGTTTAAGAAGTCATCAACTATATATGATGAAGTTTATTAAGATTTTACTCATATATTGAGATAAAATTTTTACTAGTTAAAGTATTAACTTTAATCTATGCAGAAAATAAAGCTAACACAGCTAACATTCATGGGGCCTACCTCACATCAGGCCGTATGCTAAGCAGATAAACCTAATAATGAAGGAGGCATTAATATCCCTCTTCCACAAAAAGAAAACAGAGACTTAAAGGATGTAAGTGATTTGCCTAAGATCGAATAGCTGCTATTAAAACGCAGACGTACCTTCCTCCAAGATTTTAGCTATTGTATTATCCAGAGGAAAGCTATCTTTTACCTAAACGGTTGGTTGAAATCTCGTGGATTCAGAGGGACTGAAGACATAGAGAAAAGCGGCGAAGGAATTAGAGGAGGTAATCCCCTGCGCACTGCTTATCTCTTCTTATTGCTGAATGCACAGAACTTGCAAGCTACAGAGCGAGCCGCAATTAGGAGGCCAATCTGGGAGACTGTACCGGCTCCCATTTCTTTTTGTTACCCTCAAGTCAAGTCATTATGAATATTCCAGTCTTGCCTCTGCTGTGCTACAGGGAAGGGAGGTGCCTCTCCCTGAAAAGAAGGAGTGAAGACATGACGCAACTAATGGGAGACCCCACAAACAAAGAGGCTTATTGCCAGGTCCAGGGCTGCAATGTTTCCAATCTACCTCTCTCCATTTGGAGACTCTTTACTCAGCCTTTGTCTCAGAAAGGCCGGGTTTCGCATTGTTTAAAAAGGGCATCATTAACTATTCATTGTTAATCAATTTTATTATTACTATACTAACATATAGTATTAATTATATTATTAATATCATTTATTATCTCTCCTACAGGTGAGAGATCATGGAGGTATTGCACTATTAGAAGAAAAGTGGAGTCAACATGGAAAACACATAAAACGAATACCATGTGCATAAGCAATTAAAGCACCCTTTTATGTCACTGTTGAAGGTGATTCTACGTGGTATCAAAAAAGAAATATTTAAAGAAGCAATTCTAACCAACCAACCAACCAACCAACCAAATTTCTCGTACCTGCTTACAGGTAAGCAGAATGAAAACAAGAAAAGCCAAGTCCTGTCACACTAACCTGTCTGGTGCGTAAAGCTTCCTGAATGTCTTCATCGAGCTCTGAGAGTTCAGCGAGGGTGTGTTCTAAATCAGCAGAGATCAGTTCCTTGGCTTTCGTGAATTTCTCCTTCTCCTTATTACTCAGGGCACTCATGATTCTCAAGCTGGACTGGACCTCTTCCTGATGAATCTGGGTCTTTCTGATTTCCTCCTGGATGTCCCGTAGGTTGAGGTCCAGGCACACTGGCCCACTGAGTTCCGCCTTCACTCTCCTCAGCCAGTCCAGGGAGTGGCTCATCTCAGTCTGGAAGTCTCTGCTCTGCACCATCCGGCTCTCACACTCTGCCACCGTCTCGCCGATGGCAGAAGTCAACAGTTTTAACTCCTCTTGCCAGGACTGGATCTGATGCTCGGCTTTCTCATATGCCGAGGGATCCAGGTGTGGAGCGACATCTTCAAGATGCACGGTCACTCGTTTGAGTAGGATTCCCGAGTCCTGGAGACTGCCTGCCAGGGAGTGATACATTTTGAGCTTCTCCTCTGCAGGCAGCGTTTCCTCATTCACGTTGGACTGCTCTGCTTTTACAGACTCCAGCTGTCTCTCTAGCTGCTGGCACATCTTTTCGTGCTCTTGGTAAGCACTCGTGGTGTCTTCTAACCAGCTAACCCTTTGTTCTGTTTGTCGCTTCAGCCTGTGATACAAGGTGACGAGGTGCAGCATCTTGTCTGGTTGCCAGGGCTGACCTGTGCTGCGAAAACTTTCTTTTTTCTGGTTCAGTTCATCCACTGCTTCCCCGAGGCTCAGCACCTCGCCCAGCAGAGCTCTGCAACCATCCTGAAGAGACAGAGCCTCTTCCACGATCAGACTGGTGGGGACTTTGCCCATCCTCGAGAATTGGGCTTCGAGTTCACTCAGAGACTGGGCTGTCAACTCAATCAAGGAAGCATATTCTTTCCGCGCAAGAATTGCTTCTTGGACTTTATAGAACTTATCTTTAGCCAAGGCAACAATGACATTAAATTGCTGGGGCAAAGCATTTAGCTTTTCACTGAGGTAGGAATGATCGACTTCATTCAGCGAAGGTAATATGGCCTGTCCAGTTCTTTGTAACGTAAGTAGAAGATTTTCATATTCTGGAGATTGCTCAAGAATGTGTTGGTATTTGGCCAGTTGTGTATGAAGGTCAGTACTCTCATTCATTAGGTTGATTTCAGGAAATGTAACAATATCTGCTTGTTTTAGCCAATGACAAGCTTTATCAAAGTCTTCCTTAAAATGCTTCCTAGAAACTAAATTTTTCTCTAGTTCTTGTAACCGATGACCACACTTTTGTAAAACGGTGTCATAGACACTCTGCAATTCCTGAAGCTTACCGAGCACTTCACTCTTCTCCTGCTCCGTGATTCCCTTCATTAATTCACGACCTTGGGCCCAAAGTCCAGTGACCTCATTTTGGTAGGTCTTGAGGCTGGCTTGTGCACTCTTACACGTTTTAACTTGTTTGCTCACGTCATCTGGTAACAGGCAGATATGTTCACGGAACATTATCTTTCGCTCGTGTTGCTGAATTTGGCTGGTCGCCTGGAACACTGCCATGAGAAACTGGGTTTTCTCGGACAAGGCCTTGTTTAAGTACTTCCTTCGCTGGCCCACTAAGTCACTGAGACAGTTCACGTGCCTTTGCGCATCGGAGAGTGCCTTCTGGATGACCTGGCGCTCATTTAGGCCGAGGTCAGCCATCACCCTGTCAGCGTCCTTCATGAGCGATTTCAGGAGCATCTGTTTGGCCTCCAGTTCACTGCAAATGGCCAGGTGATCCATGAGAAGGTTCTGAGCCATATCAGGAGGGGGGCTCTGCTTAAGGGCCTCCGCGATGTTGGGTTGTTGCTCTTGCGCCCATTCCATCAGCTCCTGAAATCTGGACTGCACCACATTTAACTCCTCCAAGTTGGTGACCGACACTTGGATTTTCCTTTTAACAAGGTCCTCAAGCTGAAACCAGCGTTGCTCAAAGTGACTTGTCTGTTCTTTGACTAACTCCTTGTCATCTAAATTCAGATGCTCTATCATTTTCTGCTTTTTCTCTTTCAGATCCTCAATAGCATACTTTCTCTCCTGCAATGCCAGTGCTAACTTTTTCAAAGCTTCCAAGTGGACAGCCGTACTCTCTGCATCAGATCTGAAAATATATGGAAAGATGTAAGAGCAAATTAGCGTTATAGTTAATATTGATGTTTGTTCATACCATGTTAAATTGCACTTCACCATTTCTTTAAGTGGATGTTCTTAGTTGAGAGTAGTTCAATTCATGGTTTAATAAGAGAGGTGCTGCAACTATTAAGGGATACAGTTCCCATCAGAAGTCTGTATCAGAAGTTGCATCAAACCAAGTTGCCTATGTTCCTCTCTAGTTGCCTTTCTCTGGCTAATACTGCCCTCCAATCACATCTGACTACACTTTTAACTTCCTCTGGCCCTATATATATATATATAGAGAGAGAGAGAGAGAGAGAGAGAGGGAGAGAGAGAAAGAGAGACACAGGGTCCCACTCTTGCTCAGGTTGGTCTTGAACACCTGAGCTCAAGCAATCCTCCCCCCTCGGCCTCCCAGAGTGCTAGGATTACAGGCGTGAGCCACTCTGCCAGGCCCTTCTGGCCCTTAACTGAGCAGAATGTGCAGTTTCAAGATCCCTGGATGATCTGAGTAACATTAATCACTGAGAAGCACTAATCTACTGCATCCTTGAAAATGATGGTGAAAGAAATTAGTAAGTGATTTGTGCTTTATGTGCTTTCTTTAGGAAGGATCCCATAAACCATATAGTGTTAGATAGTACAATCTGCAAGGTATAATCAATGGCTCTAACAGCTACTCAATTACATACTTTGATTTCTTTTTGTTTATCATTAGAAAGCTTTAGAAATAAGTGTGAAATGCAAAGAATTCTCATCCCTTTGCCTACCAAGCATGCTTGAGAAAGTAGAATCTTATAGTCTCTTTCACTTATAAAACAGTCAGTTCTGAAGTATGAGAAGGAGAGTTGGGAGGCAGTATGATGAATTCTGTTTTCGACACAATAGGTCTGAAGTGACTGTGGGCCTAGTACAAGCCAGAAATATGAGTTTTTGCTCATATTGACTGTGTTTATTCCAAACACCAGCAAAATATTGAGCATCAAGGAAAAGCAAACAAAGTGGAAGACAGTATACCCAAACAAAAATCCCCACCGTGAGATTTAACTAGTCTAGAATAACGTTTTCAGTTTTCATTGCTGCAAGCTAATAAACCTGAGCAGAGGAAGTACAGATTTTTACAATTACAGTGATCAAAAGTCTGGGAAGGTTTTCATATGATGACCCTGTGTGTGTGTGTGTGTGTGTGTGTGCACGCGTATCCTTATTTTCAAGAAGAAAGCTAAGAGGGGTTCAATTGTAGTGATCGGTGATCCATTAGAGAATTTCTGTTACCTGGCCAAGTTATCCCATTCTGTAGTAAACTTTTCTAAGAATGCTTCAACGACATTCATACAGTCATGGTAATCCCTTGTTCTCTGAAGGTCCTCTTCCCTTTGCAAGCACAGGTTGTCAGACTGAAGGCACAGATCTAGCCACTGATCGTTTAAATGACTTATTTCCTTGTGTTCAGGAGACTCCTGATTCTTAGTCAACTCATTCACCTTTTCTATGATAGCGTTCACCGATGCCTGTTTGCACTGTAGTTTCTTGACAAAGTCCTAAAGCATACCAACAACAAGAATTAGGTGATGTGTGACGAACCCCTCAAAGAAATATAGAGTGAAACACAGACATAACATCTCTAAACACTTTAAGTTCCTTAATATGAAAAAATTGACGACTATATAATAGGTCAAGAGGAACGAAGAGAAAATCTAAAGGTCACCATACCTCTTTATGAACATCAATTCCCAAGTGTATAAGAATCAGAGCCGCTATGGTATTTTCCTTTATTGTGTTATTTTGAGGAGTATAAAGAAAAACTGATAAATGTGAAACAACATTACAATCTCTAAAGAAAAAAGTCATTATCTTATCCTGAAGTATGGCCTTAGTTTTCTAAACATTTTTAGAGTTTATGCTTCTGAGAAAAAAAAAATCTAATTTATGTTGTCCCTACCTAGTCTTTTTTTTTTTTTTTTTGAGACAGAGTCATGCTCTGTTGCCCGGGCTAGAGTGAGTGCCGTGGCATCAGCCAAGCTCACAGCAACCTCAAACTCCTGGGCTTAAGCAATCCTCCTGCCTCAGCCTCCTGAGTAGCTGGGACTACAGGCATGTGCCACCATGCCTGGCTAATTTTTTCTATATATATTTTTTTAGTTGGCCAGATAATTTCTTTCTGTTTTTAGTAGAGATGGGGTCTCGCTCTTGCTCAGGCTGGTCTCGAATTCCTGACCTCGAGCAATCCACCCGCCTCAGCCTCCCAGAGTGCTAGGATTACAGGCGTGAGCCACCGCGCCTGGTCCCTACCTAGTCTTTTTTTCTGAATTTGCAAACAATACTCCAGTAGAAAACACATCATTATTGACTCCTTATCACAGAGAAAAAATAAATCTTAAACTTTGTTAAAAATTTGACCCAATTACAATCAAGTTAACATACGTATTATAATTTTCTATTATATTTTAAAATATCTATAAATACAACCGATTCCCACCTTGACCTGGGCAGCCATGTTCTGAGCAATGTTCAGTTCCAGTTCAGAGTGTCTCCTCTTCATATTCTGGAGTTGCTGGTCGGCATCCTGCAGGTAAATCCACAGCTCAGCCTTCAGGTGCTTGATCTCCTCCCAGCCTTGAGTCAAGTTCTGTGCCTGGGCAAGCCTTTGCTCAACCTTGAGAGAGTACAGGATAGACATTAGCGGCCATAGATGGAAACATTTATGGTCAAAGCCTGAGAGATGCAACTCTTCAGCTGCTCTGCGTGCTCAGACTGACACATTAGCAAGTGCACACACAGACACACACAGCCGTAAATCCAAAAGCACTTCTTTATTTGCTTCAAGAAATGTGAATTTCCTTTTATATTTAGTGTTTCTAAAGACTTTAAAAGTCTAAGAGTTATGCCGCATGATTTTAATCAGTATTGTGAAGCCCTAATAAGTGTTAACAATCCATCAGGTCAAAAGTTGCCCTCACGGTTTTCACACTGTGCGTTTCAGTAGACACATCTGTGTGACTGCCTCATGAATTTGGAATTGGGGTTAACTCAAAAGACTTATATTTTTCTCTATTGTACACTTATTTATCCATCTTTTAAAATGCAGAGTTATTAATGTTTTGGAGATATCTTTAGATCTGCTTGCTGGCTCTTGAAGCTGTATAATTTGTTTCAATAAATCATTTCTGTTAAAAAACATGGATCATATTATCTTTCGTAAGGATTTAAAGATAGGTTTGTTTTGAAATTTTAATATAAAAGAGAAAAACCTGTGTTCTTAGAATAAAGTAAGCAATAAAAAAAAAAAGAAAAAAAAAAGAAAAGAGAAAAACCTTATTATTTTAAGACATTTTTGTTTGGATCATTTTATTTACGTGAATATTCAATAAATTGAATACCAAAACCAAGTCTTATTTTCTTTTTAAACCCAAATGTGTTTTTCACTATAGAGTGTAAGGCTGCAGCAGCAGTGGTGGTGAGCACACAGCCCCTGTGCTGCCACCTTCTGGTGGGGACAGGTACTGCTAACTCATCGCAGCACTTTCCGCTAAGCCCAGATACAGTTTCAGAATCTTTCCCAACACCACACCAGACAGCCACTACCAACGAATTTGAAGGATCATGACAGATGGCACGCTCTTTGGCATCCTGATATCATACAGCAAGGATCAAGATCCCCTTTCATGTTCAGTATTACTAAGGAAGGAGAAAAGAACAAACGAAGTGTGGGAAAAAATAGGAAAATAGGAAAAGAGAGTGGTAATTAAGGAGAAAAGAGGAAAAAGTGCTAATGGGTAGCAGTTGAATGGGACCAAATGATTCAGTTTCAATTTAGTGTCATCACTGTCAGAGAATGCTTACTTTTCTATGACTTAGTTGAAATTCAAATATCTATTTATTATAATGGCCATAGAAGCATTAGAGGAAGAATAAGTCAAGGGATATTTTCTTCAACCTCATATATAACATTTAAGCAAGAGAATATAATAAAACAGACAAATTCAATGTGATCATTAATTTTTTTTTTTACCGTATGCTCTGTTTGTTGAATGTCTTTTGCTGTGGTTTTCACTGAAGCATTCGACAAGTCACACATGGAGCAAAGAAGATCTAGGTAGGTCCTTGCTTGCTCTTGCAAAGCTCTGAAGTGTTTAACCTGAAAAAGGGCAATTATCAGAGTGAAAGAGATGCACTGTATATTTAGATAGCAAATATTTGTGCCGTTTGTAATATTTTAGTGACATTTCAAAAATAATCCTGCTATGCTCAGTGTTTCCACCATTGTCGTAAAGCGACATGTATCAGTGACTCACAGGAAAGAATTTGAAACACACTGACAGGGATCTATTTGTCCACCATCTGCTTCTCATTGTAATTAAAGTCATCTGTA
The DNA here is from genome assembly GCA_028533085.1 of Varecia variegata. Lineage (NCBI taxonomy): Eukaryota > Metazoa > Chordata > Mammalia > Primates > Lemuridae > Varecia > Varecia variegata. The sequence continues at coordinate 11,262,154 of CM052441.1, read as the reverse complement.
TGGTCTGGGAAAGAGGAAAACCCAAGAAACTTCTATAATTTTCCCAGATCCTGTACTCTCATGCTAGCAGATTGTCCATTTCATAGAAAGAATTTGTAGCCTACTCTGGTCTGCTTCTTGACATGCTTGTGCATATCTTAGAGACATAAGGGCAAAGGTCAGAGTGAGTCTGTGGGCTTTACTGGAGTGGGGAAATGACAGATGGCTGGGCTTCTTTTCTCTGCAGAAAGCTCATCTAGTGTTCTTCCCTTTCCACAATCCCAAGAAAGCCTTCTCCAGGTGCATCTTTAATCTATTCACAGAAACACAGAAAAATGTGTTTCTTTGCAGACGCTCAGAGTCTATGCAGATTCCGTTTTAGATACCAGGCATAAAGCAATCCACAAAACCCTTGCTCCGATGGCACACACATTCTTACGAGAGAGACAGATGATATATAAACAAACAAATATGCTGTGCAATGTTTGGTTGTGCTAAATACCACGTAGAAAAGTCAAAGTGCTAAGGGATACAGTTTGAGGAAGCAGCACCGGGGCTACGTACTTCAGGGAGCACGTGTCTTCAAGACCTCTCTGAGGAAAAGAACTGCATGTGTCACATGTCATGGGGTAAGAACATTGCAGGAGGGTAGACATGGAGGGGAGAGAGCAAAGGCAAAGCCCTGAGGCCACAGCAGAGTGAACCAGGTGGGAGCAGAGGTCAGAGGGGTGGACAGGGGCCTTGTCATGGCAGTCCTTACAACAGAGCTGACTATAAGTCCCAATTGCTGGGTTTATGCCTCTGGTCCAGAGTTTCTTAACCTCAGAGCTATTGACAGGTGAGGCCAAATAACTTTTGTTGTGGGAGCTGCCTATACATTGCAGGATGTTCAGCAGTATCCTTGGCTTCATCTACTAGATGCCAGCAGCATCCCCACCACTTCCAGTTGGGACAACCAAAAATGTGTTCAGACATTGCAAAATGTCCCTGGCTGGGGGGAAGGGGGGGAGTCACCATCTCTCTACCAGTTCCATTGGATTATGAAAAGCAGACTCTTTATTATCAAAAAGGTTTCTTATTGGAAAACAAATTATATGTATGACCAGCCTATTCATAGGCCCTGGTAAGAAATCTGGAATTTACTCTAAGTGAGATGGGAAGATATTGGGAACATCACGATCTGACACGGGCTTTCAAAGTATCCCTCTTAGCCTCGTGTGGAGAATATCTGCAGAGGCCAGCAGGCAGCAATAGAAGCAGGTGACCAGGTGTTAGGCTATGCGGGGATCTGATGAAAAGTGACGGTGGCCTGACCAGGGTGCTGAGAAGTGGTTCTTAATTACTACATACAGAGGGATGAATAAGGAAGGTGGTATCGACTGCAAGTTGCATGGGATAAAGACGACCTACAGAAACATTAGGGGGTTTTCCAAAATCATAATGACAATATTGGAGCCTAATTTTTTTAAACTCTTATCTCAGTCTCTTTTCCTCTGCATTGTATAGATTCCCTAAACACCCCACTTTCCCGCAGATATAATAAATACAGATTAATTTCCCATTAAGTAGAAGTAGCAACTTTCTTTCAACGTACAAACTAACTGGTTTTTCACTTCCAATTAGTAACATTAGTCACTAGTCAGCGTATAAAAGCACCATCTCATGCATCCATAACCCAGAGAAAGTTATCTCTGTCTCAAACACCTTTTGGAAAGGAGAAGAAGATGTGGGAGTTTTTATTTTATAAATATATTTAATTTAAAGGAATAATGATTTATTTTGAGATTTATGTAGTTGGCCAGATTCTAAACGCATTGGAAGCAGCAATATAATCAGTGACCAAATAGTTGCAAAGATTTTTGCTAAAATCAATTTTAAAGGAAACTCTGATAGTACTTTTTCCCATTCCCCAACATTCACATTTAATGCCTCATAAAAACATATGACACTCTGAATAGAATCAAATCATTGTGCCATTTTCTTGTGATTCTATGGAGTACATTATCATTATATATTTATCAGGTGTTTACTACATAGCAGGTGCTGGGGACACACCAGTGCATCTTGGGACCATGACCATTGTAACCACAACCGGTCAAAGCCTGACCTCAAGCTGACACTGGCTGAAGTCATCAGGAGTGGAATTCTGCAGTCACATATCCAAACTAGCCAGCCACTAAGGGCCTGCTCAGTTACACATGAACACAGCACCGTAAGTTCTCACTTAGGGTCCTCGATAGGTTCTTCAAAACTTCGACTTTAAGCAAAAAACCTACAGCAGGTCTTCAAATGACACCATTTCCTTCAACATAATTTTGTCATTTTACTTAAAGTTACAGTTTCTGAGAACCTATTGAGGATGTTAAGTGAAGACTTAACGTACTTGCCAAAGGAAAAAGTAACTAGTTAAAGCAAAGAAATGAAACAAAACAAAACAAAACCCATTCCCTTCAGAGATACTTCAGCCCAGATGTCTTCACCATCTCTAATTCCCTTCTCTGGGAGACCTCTTTGAGAGACATAAGGGGCAGAAATAGTCACATAATCTGGAATCCAAGGAGGGTCCATATCTCCTGAGATTACAGCCTATTCTGGTAAGTGCAGTAAACCTTTTCCTGCACTAGCAAAAGGTCATTGGGATTAATACTTTTGTCTCCTCCCACTCCTTTTATTTCTTTTTTGGCAGCAAACAAAGGAGAAAAATTAAGCCTTGTTCTGGTTTGTTCTGAACAAAATACATTGGAAACAAACAGCCACAAGACAAGGAACGACTGAAGAAAGCTCACAGTCTAACAAAAAAGCAGAATATAGACAGTTTTTAATTTATTTTTTTTTGATTCAAGGCGGACCATGTTTCATTTGCCCCAATCCTATTCTTTTAAAGTGTAATATATACAACTTTTGTGAACCATTTAATGGCTTGAATAATGTAAATCATTTAAGCCTTTAGAAAGTATACTTTGGGGGATAATTAGACACATTCCTTATGTGAACTAAATGAACAAGTGTATTATATGAATCTCAGTTTGTGGTAAAAAATTCAGTTATTTATTTAATACTATTAATTCATGTCTGGCAACAATAACCTTTACAACTAAATTCCTCTGAAATATTTTCCCACACAGTTAATGCTGCATATAAAAGCTGCTTAGTACAATAGTTTTAAAAATATTTCTCACATATGCTGATTAAGTCTTGGCAGCAAAATTGTGAGCTTGGGGATGTCAAATTAATATGCAATAGGTCCCTTTCACATGAGAACAACTAACACTTCATTCATCATTCATTCAATAATTATTTGTTAAGCATCTTGTTTGAGCTCCAAAACTGTGGGAGAGCTAGTATTACTTTTCCCTTTACAAATCATGTTCATTTTGGTACGATATTTGAATTTCATCATAACTTTTAGAAGTATGATCATAATTACCACTTTACATAGTAGGAAACTGAGACACAGAGAAATTAAGTGACTTCTCCATGGTTCCCCCACCACTTAGGTGTTAGCGTTGATGTTTTGGTTACAGCACCCATTCTCTTTCTGTTCTACCAGGTTTATACCTTAGAGTCACGTCTGTTTTCCCTGCTGGAACATGAACTTGATTTAAGCCAAGCTCAGACTTTATTTATACTTTTAGGTTCCCAGGAGCCAGCACAATGTGGCACATCATAGGAGCTTCACATGCTTTCATCGACTGTCTGAATGACTCACAAGAATGACACAAACTTTCAAGAGTCTACTACCTGCTTAACGGCTTCTGCCCTGCTAAGAGGTGGCTGAGGGCTTGACTCCAAATCTGGCTGGACTGCAGAAAGCCAGGCCTGGCATTGCTGCACGGTGTCTTGCCGGCTGACGTGCTTTTGAAGTTCGTGTTCCAAACTTCGGTACACCTGAGGCAAAACAACCACGCTGAGGTTACGAAAGCTGCTTTCTACCTCTATGAAGGTCGCTGGAATTCAATCAAACACAACAAGTCCACTTAAATGGATTGACCCCCACGATTCTCCACCACCACACACATATCTAAGGTGGTTTCATATGCCCCAAAATGTTGCAAAATGTAAAGGCCATCCCCCAGTTGATAACTTCTCACTCAGTCCACACATCACAGCATAATATCCGGATTAGGGGAAGAGAACATGAGCAGGGTTAATATAACTGTAGGAAGGTGTTAGAATACATAAAAGTAAATTGTTATAAGTCAGAGATTTTTGCAGCTTTACTCCCTATGGTATAAATATTGCACTTTTTGTTTCAGCTGAAAACTAAAAGTGAAACACCATCTCAAGAAAAGATAACTAATATTTCTCTAACAGCAATATTTCTGCTTTAATGGTAGGGGTAAATGGGAAATAAATTATAATATAGGGGAGGGGAGAGCTTGATGCCCTCATTTCATCTTAGAAGTTATGTTCCAAAACAACAATAATCCAAAATAATTTATATGTTTTCTGATATGTCTAGTCAATTAATCCCTAGCCAGTAAATCAATTTCCATTTTATCCATAAAGACATATTGAGAAACATTGTGTTTCCTTGAGATCAAGATGAAATACTTCTATGACGTTTCCTGAGCAAATTATTTCATTTAGAAAGAGAAAAAGAAAAGAAAGAAGGAAATGAGTTTAATTAGGCAATTTTTTCATTACCGAGGCAATAAAAGTAATAATTCTGCTTTTCTCTGTCATCTGTTAAATTCATCATTTTTATCTGACATTGGGTCTATCCCTTACTTATTCTTACTCCACGCAGAACTAAAAAAAAGGAAGTTGTTTTGTTCTGTTTGTCATTTTTGTATACTTTAATTATGAGGTTCTGACTATGTCCATAGAGTTTCATTGACTTTTTTAATTTTTAAAAATTATGTTGGTCTTTCCAACATTTATCATTTTTAATAAAAATTTAAGCTGTATCCCTAATGCAAATAAAATGCCCATTATGAAGGAAGTCAGCGTGCAGTAACTCTCTGTGTAAAGAGCGAAGGAAGGATCTCATTAGAAAGCTTCTGGTGCAGCCTTGGTTTTCTCTCTTCTCTCTTCCGTTTTTCCTTTTCTCATCATTTGCAATTACTTATTAGATTCCTTTAACTCTCTTTTTTATTAATTTTTTTCAAAGTTAATTTTTCAAGTCTGGGGAGTCAACTAATGTCACCTAGCATTTTTTTTTTTAATCATGGTGAACATAGACCAGTCCCCTGCGTCACTGGTGTATCACCAGTTCTTATCGGCTAGGACAGTGACAAAAATACACGGAAGACCTTCAAAGACTTATAAAATCTTTTTGCAGTGCCATTTAAAAAATTCTAGAATAATAGAATTCACTTATTTCACTAAGTTTTTATTAAAAGAGCAATTCTTATCCATCTTGGACTTCTTTCTATAACATTAAGGATTCTGTTTTCATGGACGTACACCCGTTTAAGAAAAAGTCAAAATTGGTACTTATTCCTTTTCTCAATGTCTATGTGAATGCATAAAAATATTGAATTAGATTAGAACTGAGGCTGCACACAGTTAAAAAAATGACTGTCAAAATTATGAAACTTATTTTGGTGTTATAGAATAAAAGGCAAATTAGAAGTATCAATGGTGTGCAAATAAAAATAAATGAAACAACTTTTAACAATTTTTTTGTAATCAATTCATGGAATAAAGAGATTGGGTAAAACTAAATGTCTGAAATTCACTGCTTAGTAGCATCAATTGAACATACAACATGTTAGTTTCGTGTTCACACAGGACTATAAAAACTACCCTCCAATTTGTTGTCAGGCAACACACCGAGACCATCCCAAAGATTTAAGCATCGATCCTATTTGTAAAAAAAAATCTCTGGATTGCACAGTCATTTTCCATAATTCATCATCACCATGGAATATTCTGGTGGTACTCACCCTCTGAGCTGTGCTGCAGATTGCTGAGTAACTATCCTTTGTGCCCTGCAGATGACCCTGCACATTTTGTTTAAGTTTCACCTGCAGGTGGTCTGCACACTGGCCGATCAAAGTGTCACCTTTAATTTTAAGGTTGTTCAAACGGTCTTCAAAACCAGCAATTTCTTCCATCATTGCCTGCAAAAATGAAACAAAGAGAGTTCTCATAATTCTAGTTTTAGTTTTAAATAACTTATTCATCAAACAGATCGATAATTTCATTGTCTAATAAAGTTTTTGAAAGAGCTCTGTAATTTATGGTGGTTACATATTAAATGGAAAAAACAGCACATGTATGTTTTCAGGGATACTCTAATGGGAAAAGTTAATGAGTTTAAGGGATTAGTTAACATAGGGAATCATGAAGTAACCTTCAAGACTAGAGCATATTCATGGCAGGTCTCAGAAAGATATCTGCTCCATAGTGTTATTACCAGAGAAAAAGATATCCATACATTTTTCAGCTCTATAAATTATAATTCTGGTATAATTTTTTATCTAAAACAATCTAATTACTATTCAATATAATTTACCTAACATCTACTTTCTGTAATAATCTAATATCTGATTTTTAATTTATATAATATCTGATTTATATCTAATAATATTATAAAATAACATTTATGCTTACCATTTATTAAGCACCTGCTATAATCCAGGAATTACATATAAGCCCTGATAAACGTGTGTTATCATTGTTTTACGGATGAGGAGACTAAAGCACAGAGAGGTTATATAACATAGTCAAGGTCATACAACTAGTACATGGCAGAGGCCCCAGGGTTTGGACACAGCTCTGCCTGCTTTCAGCTCATACCACGGTACCCACACGTGTTCTCTAGTGACCGGTTTCCTAGATTACTCAGGGAGGAGGAACCAACTTTTCAAATCAGGTTTTAATTTCCCTGCTGCTATTTGATGCTAATGACAAGTGACACATTCCAACACAGGGCTGCCAGGGTTGAAACGTCATCATATCTGAGGGAAACTTGGGAGGTCCCTCAGCAATTCGGGCTCCATCACTTTTTCTAGCAGTGCTGGGTTAGCGGTTATTGTATACACTCAACTGATGGGTTAGCGGTTATTATATACACTCAACTGATGGGTTAGCGGTTATTGTATACACTCAACTGAAAAGACCCATTTCATCTTTGAGTTTGACTAGGACCCTACATCGTGAGGTTATTGATGGGACAGACTACCTACTGGGTTGGTATATCCTTAGTATCATGCAGTTGCTTTTCTATTTATATTTGTTAGATATTAATAAGATCTTTTCCTACAGACACAGATGCTGAAGCCCAGGGAGTTTAACTGTCTTTCCCAGTTAAGGTACACTGTCAACACTGACCACATCATGATGAAAATTGCTCCATAAAATTGTGACCATATGACACCTGTCATCTAGTATGTATATGATTACTAAAAATTCATATTAATAAAGATAAGAATTCTTCACATCAGAGTTGTACTTTGTGGTTCACAAAATGCCTTCACAAACATTATCTCCTGTGACCATCACAACAGTTATTAGATGGGCTGGTATTGTCACCATCCTTTACAGAGGAGAAAAAAAGACTCAGGCTAAGTTCCCTCTGCTAGGAAGGGGAAGATTCTGGCCTAGAATCCAGACTTTCTGATTACTAGTCCTGTGTTCTGTCTTTGAATGCACTTTTCTAAAACAGACTCCATCAGGACTAAATTCTGGGATAAAAACTATTAGCCGGAAAAAAAAATCCGACTAGTTCAGAAGTGGAATGCCAGGATACAACTGTGTGTTATTCACTTGAATATCAAGTTCAACTGTTCTCAATTGTCAGAGGTGCTTGAGTCTCAGACCTGATCATTTAGGTACAATCATTATAATCGAAAGATGCTGCTGTACACATACACATACACACACACACAGTGCACACACACACACAGAGGCAGGGCTGGCAAAGCTGTCCCACAGTCAGCTCTTTAGAGAGCAGGTGTACCTTGTGGTGGGCCAGTTGCTGGGTAATTGTCTCCAGGCTGCTTGTCTCGAGGAGGTCGGGTGCCACCAGCCTGCCGGACATCTGCAGCAGCCACTTTTCGACCTCTTGGAGCTCACTGTTGTAGTCCTCATGGTCTTTGACCTTCGCCTCCAGACTAACGACGTGCTCCTGTAAAACCAGGGACCCCTTAGAGGTGACTTCCAACTGAAAAACCTACTAAAACTGTTTTGTGTTTCAAAAAACTCAGTGCAACTCACACGACAGGTAGAGTTACTTATATCAGAAAACTACTAGAAATGGAAAAAACAGAGTGACTATGCCATTTAAATATCTATCTGAATAAAAGGAAAAATACTGACCTATACCAGCCCTTAAAATTATCTGACAGAGAGAAAAGACTTAGGGCCCATAGTTTGGCAAATAAACAATTACTGAATCTCTGATCTCTCCTTACCTTTGCTACACTGGAAAGGTCCTGGTAATCACTTTGAAGTTTGTCTATTTTGTCCTTTAAAGTAACATCCTGCACCAATTCCAGAAGAGCGTCACCTTTCTCTCTCACTGACTTTACTGTTGGTTCATGGGACAGCACCATTTGTTGAAGTGACTTGAATTACATAGAAGAAAAGAAGAGCCAGCTTATCTATGTGCACAAGATGAATACATACATATGCCTGTGGCATGCATGAGACTCCAACTCAAAGAAAGCTCTGGGACATATCTTATGAATCAACAAGTGTAAAACATTAATGACAGAATGACTTATAATGGCTAACACAGTTTTTAAATACAGAAGAAGCATAACACATCAAATAGCCCTTCAGTTGTGGAGAAGAAAGAATGGAAAAGAATTACATTCGGCTAAATTTAACATAGTTCCTATTTCTGGCTTCTACCTTACTCCTTTCAACAGAGAAAAAAAACCTCAATATAAAATGAAGAGGAGTAAGGCTAAGGCTACTATCTTTTGATTTTGAGGACATGAAATCAGTTCCGACTTGAGCCAGATGTGGAGTTAGGGAGAAAAATTCCAGTTGCCACCTTGTTGAGACAGACTGAAATACATTAATGTATTAAACTCTATTTAAATACATCAAAAGTTCAGTGGGGGTGGGGTGAGGAAGAAGAGGTTGTGATTCTTATGTGGCATCTTCAAAGACAAGCTGTCAGGCTTGGCAGAAAAACCAAGGCTAGAAATAGACATAGTGGTTGGAGGAGGTGCTCACTAAAGTTTCAAACAGGGAAACCTTTGGGGTAACCCACCACACTGTAATTCTTGAAGACTATCACTAACTCATCTAGATCAAATTATTCCATATATAAGCTTCAAAACTTGCTTCAAAAATTTGAGCAGGTGAAATACCTGTATCTATAGCATGGATAGCTATATCTACACTCTATTCTTTCAAAAATTAATTTCTCAGGTGTTTAGTTATAGTTTATTAATTAGAACTTATTTTCTTACAACTATATCTCATTTTCCTATAGGTCAGCTTCTAGGCCCTGGGAACCAGAAGGTGAAGGGAAGCCCTCTACATGGGTCAGGTAAAATCTGTAGGTATGGGATCCTGGTGCCAGCAAGGTTTAAAAGGACGATCCATATACCTGGATCACACTGTCAGAAAAGATCTCTATTGATGGATTAATTAATTAATACATACAGCCAATACATTTATTGATACAATATGTGGCTATCAGATTCCCAAATGGAAAAATAACTCCGAGGTAGTGTATTTAACAAAATAAATCTACATAGGGTCATGACATCACTGGTCACCAACAGAACAGACAAGTGCAGGATGTTTTCCAGCTCCCATCATGGGTGACATACACCAGGAATCACCTCCCTCCCATGCAGTCCTTGCATGCCCTCTGCATGCAGCTGCCAAGGAGTAGCAATGCACTACCTTGTATTTAGATAACTGAGCTTTCTTTTCATATAATTCCATCTTGGGTTCTTCAGGAATATGCAGGATTTCTTGGTACTCTGCTATCCACTGAGTCAGTGCTTTGCATTTATCTGAGAATTCCTTTGCTAGATGAAGACCTTTCTCCAGGGCCATGTGCTCTTTCCTGACAGTGCTGGTCAGTTCCTCCAACTGCTCCACATGACCGTGGATCTCTTTTCTTAACGTCTCTGCCTCTCCTTCCTCCAAGTACTGAAGAGCCCTCTCTCCTTTCTCCCGGGCTGATTTCAGCAAACTGTGGCCTTTCTCCATGTCCTTTAGCAAAACCTGAAAAAGAGAGTGAGCAGGAAGCAAATAAAGAGTTAGTCTTAGAGAAAAGGCTTTCAAGTCCCATTCTTGGGTCCACCTTCTATTTGTTGCTGAAGTTTAGAACCAGATTTGACCTGCCAGGGATTAGGAACTCTGGTTTCTTTTCTGCACTATAGAAAAGTCTTGATCAATATATCACTTCCAAATCAGAAACGTGAAAAAGAACTTGATGTTTCTCACATCCTTTGCAATCTCCCTAAAGATCTGTATGAAAACTCTTTGTTAAGGTAACTAGGATGTGAATTTGAGAATGATTGTTTTTCCTCTTAATATTCAAGTGTCACACTGGAATTTAGCTAAGACTTTCATGGCAGCCATGGGTAAGTCTTTCAGATGACAACATATCACAGATCAATGAAAGCCAGCTTTGGACCTTAAAGATCCAACTTCGTATTTCGAGTGAAATGACGAGCTGAGGATCATCAGCCATATGGGGTCAGGATGAACACATGTGTTTCCAATATCCCTGCAGGACAATGGCGCCACTTAGGTAAAGAGAAAAGACTAGAAACAAATCCGAAGGATACATGCCTACCTCCAACGTCTTCAATTTTTTCCCCATCATGGCTGTATCTACTTTATCAATTTTGGTCGCCACATTCTTGAAGTTTTTATGAGTAGATCCATACCACTCAGAATAGGAACTGAAGGATAATTCTGATTCCTCCAAACTCTGGATCTCTTCCTCCAGGAATTTTATTTGTTCCTTTGAAAGAGAAGAGAAAATTGAACAGTGAGTCACAGACCTGTGCCAGGGCCTTTGTTATAAATATGTATCCACACTGGGAATCAATGAAAGGAAGGCCATCTGGGCTCACAAAGTTCGCTGGCCCGTACCGAGCAGCCAGGGGTTTGCTCACCAGCACTTGGAGGAGCAGGGCCTGGTATCTGGAAGTCAGCTGGGTGGCCTGGCAGCCCATCCTGCTGTTCACGTGGCTCTCGTCCAGGATCTCCTGTGCTCCAGCACCCACTTCCTCAACTTCATCTCTGTACGCAGTCACCTCCTCATGCCACTTCTGAAATGATGTAAATATTGAAGGGGAAAGAATCAATTTTAGCCACTCTTGAATAAGACAAATATATATCTTCTTAATAGGAAATAACTTCAGTGTATGTTTCAAGCATATTTATTTTGAGATGTAATTTTGAAAATGCGTCACATATTATCTTTGCAAAAAAATCACCTTACGACAATTCCATAGAAACTGTATGCTTACGAGTTTGGATACTTTTATATGTGACACTTCAAAACTTTTTTAAAAAATCCAAAGTGGCATATATTTTTATATCTTCTGTTGTACTTAGATCAACTTTAAAACAGATGAATAAAGAAAAGAAATTGTCTAGGCCTGAGCATTATTTTGGATGTACACATTGAAATTGTATAAAACTTAGAATAAAACTAATTATCTAGTATTATTTCAGTGCCCTATATGAGAGCAATTTCATATCAAACTATAAACTTAATTAATTATAATATTAGCATTCATGTATCTTTACAAAACAAGGTAATAGCTAATGGGAAGAAAATACAAAATATTTCCATTAAACTACCTTCTATCAAAGACTAACCTATAAAATAATTGCTGTAAGAGGAATGTTCCATTGTAATTTATTGTAAATTTCTAAGGAAGCAGAAAGAGATTTTGTAAAACCTAAGCCTTGGACAAAAGTTGCTAAATATTTTAATGATACAAATTATGCAAGATAATTGCTGCTTTGACAAAGATCAGGAATTTACAGGCATTGTACCTTCGTCTGATGTAACTGTATTTCCTTGGTTGCCCGGTTAGACTGACGTCTGGTCCTGAGAATAATCTTCTCCTCCACTGTTTTTAACCATTCATCTACTTGCTGAAACTTTTGTTCCATCAGCCTCAGTTTGTTCACTATGTTATTGAACTGAGCTCGGGTCTCAGTCAGCCTGTGCTGGTAGGCCTGCCAGTCCTGCCGGAGCGACTCTAAAGCCCGGTCCTCTGCCTGGGGGATGCCCGAAGGGATCACGTCCTCTCTGGCATGCAGCACTGAGTTCAGCAGTGCCTGCCCCTCTGCGCCGCGCACTTGGAGCTCCTGCGGGGAAGAAGGTGTGGCCGTCACGCTTCAGTCCTATTCATTCTTGCGAGGGTTAGCACGTCTCACTCAAGCCAACCGTGCCACCTTGAACTTCATATATTAGAAAAAAAGATTTTATTGTGCCTTATACGAAAAATGTGTCCCTAACACTGAATATTGTCTCCCAAGTCAAGAGAAAGATTCTGAAACATGTCCAATTAAAATAATCAACATACACAACCCCACCAATATTTTTCTCAATCAATAGTTTCTGAAATACGACTTTTCAGCTTACAGGCAAAAACACTTATGAGTAAAGGGCTATTGTTTAAAGGAATAACCGATGCTTACTATGGCTCATAATCTGCTCAAAGTCCTCAGGCTTCTTGTTTTGACGTCGAATGAGCTCAGTGCTACATTTGTGGCTGAGAAAGGAACAATGAATTCTCTTTTTGCTAAGGAGGGATCCTTTGCCAAAGTTGTACTCTAGGGAATTGTGGTGGCCAAGAAAAGTTGGACCCAGAGAGTACAGGGCACACAAGCCTGGGAGTTTGGTTCATCGCATGCGCCTACGAGGTGCTCCCAGGTGCAAAGTATCTTTCCTCTGCCAAAGATAAGCCCCAAAGATTTACCCTACAAATTGAGTGTGAACCAAGTCTTGAAAGGCACAAGCTATTTTTTAAAGAATGAATGAAACGTATATCCTTAAAGATGGTGGTAAAACAATATTATATACTTGTATTTCTAATGAAAAAAAGAATCCATACTGTCACTTGATCGATTATCTAAAGTAAAAGGGATCAAGTCAAATCCCACCAAAAACATTGAAAGTACTAATATATGTACTTAAAATACAGTATTAAGGAAAAAAATCCTGGCCAGGCGCGGTGGCTCACACCTGTAATCCTAGCACTCTGGGAGGCCGAAGCAGGTGGATCGCTCGAGGTCAGGAGTTCGAGACCAGCCTGAGCAAGAGCAAGACCCCGTCTCTACCTAAAATAGAAAGAAATTATCTGGCCAACTAAAATATATATAGAAAAAATTAGCCGGGCATGGTGGCACATGCCTGTAGTCCCAGCTACTCGGGAGGCTGAGGCAGTAGGATCGCTTAAGCCCAGGAGTTTGAGGTTGCTGTGAGCGACGCCACGGCACTCTAGCCTGGGCAACAGAGTGAGACTCTGTCTCAAAAACAAAAAAAAAAAAAAAAAAGGAAAAAAATCCTTACTATCAGCTCAAATAATTTAAAATTGCTGATAGATTTTACTTCCAAAAATAGCAATCTCACGTAGTTCAAACTAATAGAAACATTTTCCTCAAATATGATGTCACTCCAAGAATAGTGCAATGTGAATGTGTGTGCATATGGAAACAGAAGAACTATATATATATATATATATATATATATATACACACACACACACACACATGCACAGACATATATGGTAAGATGCTAATCAAAATGGCCAAAAACACAGAAAATTTATTTTAAAATTCTTAGATTTTTCTAAAAAGTCATTTTGTACGATCTTTTTTCCTAATTCAAGTCTGCAAACTTTTTCTGTAAAGGGCCTGATAGTAAATATTTTGGGCTTTGTGGGCCATTGGTCTCTGCTGCAACTACTTAACTCTGCCATTGTAGCTCTAAAGGAGCCATATAATACTTAAATGAATGGGTGTGGCTGTGTTCCAATAAAACTTTATTTAAAATACAGACATTGTGGCTGTGGGCTGTAGTTTACTGATCCCTATTTATTTATCTTCCCAATTTATCACCCTTTCCTTAGTTCATAAATAACAGTTTTATTCTCGAAATCATCATTCCATTACATAAATTCTCATATATTCCATATTTCAAGGATTTATTCTGAAGGTAAAACATGGTTCAATATTTAAGTAAATAAATACATATATTTATATATACTATAAATTAAATATATTTATAAGCTTTGTATACCTATGTTCTATGAGCCAAATTAGGTCTTCAGTTTATACAAAATAACTTGTGAATAGGGCTCACACTGCTGGCCGATCCCCCCACCCACCCACTGTACTCACTGCAGGACACCCAGATCTTGAAGAAATTCCTGCTGTGGAGTTGGGGCATCGTAGTTTTCCACTACGGTTTCCTGCCACTAGCATCTCCCTTCCTTTTTAACATTGGTGGTGACTCAAACTAAGACAATGTGAGAATTAATACATGGCAAAGCCAGCAGTTGGACTTAGGTTTGAACCACACTGATTGCATGTTAAGCGAAATATTTTCTTCTGACCAGAGTAAGAGAAGCAGCTGCTGGGGGTTGGCCTCGTTCCCACACGGAAGCACAGGGAGCTCGGCATTTGCTTGCCAGGGGTGACTGCAGTGCAGTGCTCAGACGGGTGAAAGAAAACGAAGTCAAGTCTACTCAAACAAACTACAACAGCTGAACCTGGTGGACCAGGACATCTTATTCTTTTACGGCAGGATGGATGGATGAATCCTGTAAGGAAGCTAAGGAAATTGTGATTCTTCTAACTTCTACTATTTATTTATTTCATGAATAGACCATATATTTAAATAAGATTTTCTCCCATTTCATTTAATCCTCACAACAACTCTGTTGAGGAAACTGAGCCCGACAGGTTCTCTCCTGCCTGAAGGCACCTAGTGTCGGGTCCCACCAAGGATTAGAGTCCCAACTTCCTAACCCCAACCCTGTTCTCCTGCCATTATGTAACACTCCTCAAGACCTAACAGAAATAGCCAGAATTTTATACACCAAAGATAACCATGACAGTCCCTGATTTTTCCACATTGCCCAAGCTGTAGAGAAATTTTGCCCAATCCTGAATCAATTCTAATCAGGGCTGATAGCACATTTGTAAGTTCCAACACAGTGCTGGAGGGACATGGAGTGGTCTCACTGGCCTTTCTCCATCCTCTGCTATGTGTACCTTCTTGGGGAATCTCCCTGACCCCTACCTACCTCCCAAGGTAAGATTAAGTTCCCCCTTTGATGCTACCCTAAGACTCCTTGCATTAGTTCATTAGTGTCCTCACCACATTGTTTATAACAATCCATCTCTGGATTTGTGTTCCCCATCAGATTGCAAGTTCCTTGAAGACAGAAATAATGTCATAATCATCATTACCTAAAGTAGCTAGCAAAACATTTTCACTGTATTAGGTATTCAATAAATGTTCCATAAATAAATAAGTAAATGGGTTACGACCACTATTCCCACTGTGTCTGACATCTCACCCTGAATTGCAGCCTGCGGGCCTGAGCACCAACGCTTTTTTAAGCTTCTCTAATTCCTTCTTCTGGAACTCTAAGCCTGGCCCTGTATTGTCAACACTATTGTAGGTTTTGGTTAAAATCAGATGGCCCAAAATATAGCCACCAGTTGAACTTAGAGTAGTGTCACATTCTTCTGATCCTGCTGCTGTGCCCACATGTGATTTGATCCTTTAGGGAGCAACAGGCGGGTGGGCCAGTCAACACCATAAATTAGATCTGCGGCCACACCTGTCAGAGGCCAGCCCAGTAGCTGTAAGAGTCCCCCAAGTGCCAGCCCTGCCCAGTCTAAACTGCCTACCAAATGATCTCAACTAGCTAGCATATGCTACTGAGGTCCCAGAATGCTCTAGATCAAACCTTACCGGGTTACACTTAATATGCATCAGCTGCCTGTAGAGCTCAAGGTCATATTAACTTCTCATTGCTTAAAGTAAAGATTTCATATTCAAAAGTAAGATTCCTTCGTTTCAGGATAAAGATGGCTTTACCTGAAGATCCCGCAATGTTGACTCATGAGTGTGCGCATCACCTTCCAGAACTGAGTATCGCTCAAGCTTCTCTTGTTCCTGCCCCAGCCAAACCTCAAATGCCTTTAGGTCTCTCTGATACTCTTGGTGCAGGCGAACGAGTTTTTCAGACTTGGTTACTGCTTCCTATAATAAGCATTTAAAACCATTAAGATAGGAATACATTGCTACGCATACCGCCAATGTGCTGTAAGTGTTCACTTTTGGAATTTTAGAAAAGCACGATCATTAAATCATTGGAATATGAATGATTTCCTAGCAGAATGAAACTTCAAGATTTATGTAAAAAATGTAAACACATATTTCAGGATTTAAAGGGATCTTAAAGATTATTTTGTTGAATTAACTACTTGATCTCAAAACTCCTTAATGTAACAGGCATGCCAAAAACTGGATTTCCTTTTCATAAAAATTCCCTTTTGCTAATGAAAAAATTGAGATTCTTATGCTTTAAATGAGGATTTGGACTCACTGTAGATTTAATTTTTCATGTGCTCTGTCTAACGAAGTAGAATGTGCTCTGAAAAAGTATTTTTATTTTCTTTGTGAGGCCTAAATGAAGGGTGATAAATATGATTGGTGATTATTTCCTACTTCAGAAATTTCTCATCACCAGATGTAATAAGGCATTGATGAGTCTTCATTATAAAGCTGTCCTAAATTTTTTTTTAATTGGTACATTTCTAGGAATTTTAAATTAAGAATTATTTTACTTTAGTGGCTTTCTTTTTTTTTTTTTTTTGGAGACGGAGTCTCACTCTGTTGCCCGGACTAGAGTGAGTGCCGTGGCGTCAGTCTAGCTCACAGCAACCTCAAACTCCTGGGCTCAAGCAATCCTTCTGCCTCAGCCTCCCGAGTAGCTGGGACTACAGGCATGCGCCACCATGCCCGGCTAATTTTTCTCTATATATTTTCAGCTGTCCATATAATTTCTTTCTATTTTTTTTTTTTATAGTAGAGACGGGGTCTCGCTCTTGCTCAGGCTGGTCTCGAACTCCTGACCTTGAGCGATCCACCCGCCTCGGCCTCCCAGAGTGCTAGGATTACAGGCGTCATAGCGGCTTTCTTATACTAACAATATTTGAAGGTTTTGGTTTGGTTTTGCCAGGGATACCTTTAAAACATTAAAATTCATTTTGCTTATGTTTTCACAAGCCTGTCATTCTCAAAAATAAATGAATCTTTAAACAAGCACAGCTCCAAACACTCCTACGGCAGTGAGTCTGCAAGGAGCCTGGTCAGCCCTACCTTGGCCCTCTCTTTGATGGCTCTGTACCGTTCCTGCAGATCCTGGAGCTCCAGCTGGGTGACATAGTGCTCCGTCATGCCAGCCCCTTTGACTTCGATGGTCTCCAGTAAGGTGCTGTGACTCAGCACTTCTTCATTTAATAACTAGAGAGCATTTTTGAAAAATAAAGGAGTTACCCATGCACCGCCACAGCAATGATAATCTTACAGTTGACAAATGACCTTGGGTTATCTACCTGTCTATCCATCCATTTATCTATCTGATATAGATACATATGCAAATGCATGGATGTGAATGGTGTGTGTGTGTGTGTGTATTTGGTATCTGGTCCGGAACTTTCTCTGTGATATGAATTCCCAATTAATTACTTTATATTTCTACTTGGATTTCTCAAACCTCTTATGTCCAGAAATGGGCTCCCGGTTTCCACCCCATTATGCCACAGCACCCACCACACCCCCTTTTCTTTCAGTCTTTTTTTTTCAAACAGTAAATACCACCACCTCCCACCCAGAAGGTCAATCCAGAATGCTGGAATGTTCCAGAGTCCTCGATAGCTCTCCGTCCTCCTATCCATCATGAAATCCTATTAGTTCTTCCTCCCCGTTACATCACGACATCTGTCCTCGTGTCTCCCCAGTCCAGGCTGCCCTCACCTTTCACTCAGACTTTGCAGTGGTCTCCGAGGCAGATTCCCAGCCACCCATTCTTGCCCTATCCCTTATTCCATACTCTACCCAGCAACCTAAGGGATAAAATGTCATAGGATTAAAAATGGATTCGTGTGGCTCCCTAGCTTAAAACATGGATTACCTTCCTAACGCTGTCAGGACCAAGCTGAAAATCCTCCAGGCAGCCGACGTGGCCGTGCAGGATCAGGTCCCTGCCACCCTCTAAATCCCTTGCAGCAGCCTCCCCTGCTTACTCTCTGCTGCAGCTACTCCTGCCTACCGCACCCGGTTTTCCTTCCTCAGGGCCTGTGGACATGCTGTTTATTCTATCTAGAATGCTAGTATCCTCCCCACACTAATTTCTCTGCATTAAATCCTTTAGGGCGTAGTCTAATGTCTACTGTTTCAGAGAGGCCTTTCCTGTCCCTACCCCATGGCCCTAAACAATCTATATTAGCCCTTTCCAAATTACTCTCACACCACGCTGCTTTTTTTCTTCACAGTACTTACCAGTGACATTTATTCGTACATTTATTGCTAAGTGGTGTGTCCCCACCAGCACACAGCCCTTGCCTGTTTTATTCACCCAGAATCAGTCACAAAGCTCCTTGCATGCAGCAACTTCTCAATAAATATCAATTGAATAGATGAATAACTAATGAATTGGGCAATTAATAATTATTACAGATAATAAATATAGATAATGATGTAGATAATTACCATTATATTAATTTACAGATACACAAAGGAGACCCAGAAATATTAAGCACCTTGGCATAGGTTACATTTAGTTATTCAAATAACTTTTATTCAGCATTTGCTGGGACAAAGAGCCAAGTCCCAAGGATGTAAAGAAAATTAAGCATCTCCAGCCACGGAGGGA